>QXEO01000249.1:0-600000 GCA_007115705.1 Dactylis glomerata | reverse complement strand
TCTTTCGACTTATCTTTTCCTTTTTTGCTTCACTGCTGTTTGTATGATATCCCTTCTCGTCATAGGCACTTGCTTGGATTTCGCTGCTGAGGATCGTCGGGTTACCGAACGAAATGCAGCTCTGGAAAAAATGTCCGCAGAAGTTGAAACTTTGTGGTCTGATCCTCGACATCGGAAAGTCATTGTACTGCTTCAGGATCGCGCTCAACACATTGGTGAATCGGTTGATGGCTGCAGGAAAGCTCTCATGACTATGCACTCTGTTATGCTTCCTCGCAATCCTCTGCCTGCAACTTTCCCACTTCTTCTTGACACTTTTAGATCTAGCCAGCGTATTCATAGATTGATAGAGCTAAACTTGGTGGTAGGTGCCAATTTTGCTCTTGGGTGGATACGCAAGTGGCACCCAAGACTCAATTACAGCACTATGTCCCTGAGTTTGGCTCCCGGTGGAGCTAGTCTTCGAGTTCATATGGAAAATGCTTTGCAGCCTGCTCGGCGGCTTGTAGCTAGGCTGCTAGAAGCAGACGCTAGGTTTTTCCGCGAGTATCACTATTTAGATCCTTTAGGCGTAGATGATTCTGATAACCCGCTGCTGTAATGTTTATATATGTATTGAACGCGAGAGTTCCTGACTTCGCGACTTTGTGTCTGAAATTCGTTCTCAAAGCGTTTTAATATTGTTCGTGTGTTTGCCGCATTTCCTCTTTTGAAAGACTTGTAGACTCAAAATATGAGAAACGTTTTGTCTTTATTATACTTGTAATGTAAGATACATGGGGTAACCCAAAAGAACCGGCCTGTGACCTGTGTTCTGGATCTAGAGGGCATTGCCCCTGGTATAACTCGTGGTTTTTAGCCTTATTGTTCTACTCTACTTTGTTGTTCTTGATGCCTATGCCGTTGTGTCCTTCTTCTCTTCTCCGGTGTCTTTGTCTTCTTCTAATGCTTCTACTCGTGGTTTCTTCATCTCTGGCTCCGCAATGAGTCCTTCGAGTAACTTGACGCCTTCTGTAGTCGTGCTTTTCGCTTTCTCTACATAGTTGGCTATCATGCCAAAATTTTGCGCCATCTTGTGGAACTCTCTGTCGCAGAGATCTGAAACTTCAAAACTTCCTTTTACTGTGATTAGTCCTTTTGGTCCTGGCATTTTGAGTACCAGGTATGTGTAGTGAGGCACTGGCATGAATCGCAAAAATGCGGGTCGCCCGAGGATCGCGTGATACTGAGATGGCCAGTCCATGACTTCGAAGTCTAACTTTTCTCTTCTGTTGTTTTGTCTGTTGCCGAAGCAAACGTTGAGTGCTATTCGACCTAATGGATAGTTAGCACTTCCTGGTACTATTCCATGGAAGGAACAGTCTGTTGGCTTCAAGAACTCCAGTGATATATGCATTGCTCTGAGTGTTTTCGCATATATCAGATTGACTCCACTTCATGCATCCATAAATATTCTGTCGACATCGTATGTGCCAATTTGAACTTTGAGTACCAAGGGCGCGTTTCCCGGCCGAGGTACTATTATAGGGTGATCTTCTCTGTTGAACTCGATTGGTTGTTCTGACCAGTGTAGATATTCCGTTGTGGCTAGAGGTGAAATGACCGCTAGGTTGACTTGTCGAGTAATACTTTTTTCTTCTTTGTTCGACTTGGGCACGGGTTGTATCATTGATATGATGTGTCCCTTTGATGAAACGTATCCTTCGTCGTCATTGTGCTCCTGGTTTGGGTGGTCTTGACCCTGAATAGCTCCATTGTTCCCTTGCTGATTTGTGGGAGGTTTGTTGCTTCCCTCGTATCCTTGTCGCCTTGCTTCGGTTTGCTTGTTTAATGCTGCCTCATGTAGCTTCAAGAATGTTGTACAGTCTTTCATTGCATGCCTGGATACTCGCTTCCCATCAACAAACGCTGAGTGTATATGACAAGGTCTGTTGAGCATATCTTCTGGCGAGGGGTTGTACTCTCTGGATTCTCTTGTGGGAAACTTTTTATAGTCCTCTTTTACGTCGCTTCGATATCCTGAGCTTCTGCGGTCACTTTCTTGATAACTGTTGTCCTTGTACCCTGCGGCTACTTGGCTATGGGGGCCGTAGTTATCGTAATTGCGGGAACGTCTTCTTTGACTTCCATACCTATTTCTCCTATCATCCTCTAGAGATCGCGTACGCTTGTTGTTGCATGCGTCTTCTCCGTCTGCAAATCTGTTTGCTACGTCCATGAGGTCTGACACTATTTTTGGCTTGATTCTTCCCATCTCTTCGACTAGGTCTCTTCGCCTTAATCCAATGATGAACACATCTATCGCTCTTTCGTCTAAAAATTCGACTGCTGAGTTTTTGATAAGACTCCATCTTTGGATGTATGCCCGCAGTGTTTCGTCGCGTTGTTGCACACATGCTTTGACTTCTTCTATTGATGCCGGCCGCTTGTATGTCGACCTGAAGTTGCTTGTGAATTGCTTTGTGAGGTCTTCCCAGCTTCCAACAGTTTCTTTCTCTAGTTTGCTCATCCATGACCTTGCTGCGCCGGTGAGGTGTAGCTGCAAACTTTGCATTGTTGTTTCTTTGGTTCCTCCCAATATTTGTACTGCTTGTAGATAGTCTGAGAGCCATGACTGTGGTTCCTGTGATCTGTCGTACTTTTGTTGATCATGAGGTAATTTGAATCCCTTGGGTACTGGTGTTGTGCGAACCCTGCGGGTAAAGCAAGATGCCCCCATCTCTTTTTCATCGTCTTCATAGTCGCGATTTTCATTCGGAGATCGGGATCTTCGGGTTCCTCCGTGTTGTTTTGGCGATGGCGATCGGGATCGCTGATTGCTACTTCTGCGCCGAGGACTGTTGTGACGGCGAGGTGATCTTGGCTTATGTGCTTCTTTGTGGTGATGTGCTTCTTCTCCTTTTGCTGACAGCTTGTGGCCCACCATGTTTAGTCCGTTCAATGCTGCCCTATGCATATGTTCCCTGGGATCTCCTAGGCTTGGTCGAGTGGTAAGCAGATATGCTTGTGCTGCTACTAGTGCTGCTTCAGGAGTTTTTGGTACGATGTTCCCCTGCTCGTCGACCGATAGGAAGGACGAGTCAAGGTTTTTGGAGATACTTTGCCTTTATGAGTACTCGAGGTTTTCGTACCTTGAACCATGTCAACAATTTCTCCTTGCGTTAGTGTGTGATGCGTCGCTTCGTGCTCTGCGAGCAGCATTGCTAGCTGCAATGGCTGATTCTTTTCTTTGTTGTATCTCTATTTTCTCCTTTGCTAGTTGTTTTGCCTGCTGCCTTAGGGCGTAATGATACCCCAAAAGCATGTCTTTGCTGGAACTCGATGGTATTGGCGTGCCATGTTCTGTGGCTTCTCTTATTATTCTCCATTCGTCGACTGATAGTCGAATTTTTTCCCTGGTTGTGAGGGATTCTGCTGTTTGCCCTTCTGCTAGGTGATTTGCTCCTCTGTCGATATTTGCTGGGTTTAGCACTGGATTGTTGTTTTCATCGAATTCTTCTGAATTGTCTCCTACAATGGCGAGCACCTGGCATTGTTTGCCTATGTTACTATTGAAGCTTGAGAAGATTGAGTCACCATCTTCAGAAAGCTCTAACCCTGTTTTCCATGTATCTGTTGACTTGTCTGAGATATCGTCGAGGCAGATCATGAGATCTTCGAGTTGGACCCCTGCGTCGAGATTTTCCATTGCTTCGTCGCCTCCTATGATTTTTCCTTTTTGTACTTCTCCTAAGCTGACCGGCGAGTTTACCTCGCTGGAAGAGCCCTCGGAATACTCCATCATTGCTACTGTTTCGGACTCACTTGCCGACAGATCTTGTTTCGTCGGATCCGAGAGACGAGATGAACCCGATGGTCCGATGAGGATGCTCAAACTTCCGATTGTCAACTCCACTTCTTGACTTCCGTCGACTTCTGCACTGCTGTTGGCTGAAAGCAAAAAAGCCGTCGAATTCATGATTCCAATGCCCAAAGTCCCCACGGTCGGCGCCAATTGACGAGGGTTAACTCGACAAATGTCCTAGATGAAGGACTTAGGATCGGGGAGACAGGACGTCGGATGAACTTGAAGGTAAAGTTAGTCGAAATAAGTGTCTATCGAAAGTAAACTTGGGTGTTCAACCTGGCTTGCTTTCAATCTGCCCCACACCGTCCCCTCCTGGCCCCTATATATAGGTGGCCAGGTCTCAAGGATCGAGTAGGGTCCGATACAGATTACAATATCGACATACGGTAAGAACTCGTATCTCGACTATCATTACAATTGGGCCTAGCCTAACGGGCCTCAGGGGTACTCAACTAACAGGCTCTATTAGCTATACCCTTGTCACCAGGGTTATTATGCACTTCAAATCTTATGATTTTTGTTCTTTATTATCATAGGATCATTTAGATGTGTAGAATATATTAGATTTATTTATGGTTGATTTCTAGTAATTTTTGATGTGTTGGTATGATCTAAAGATAGATTCATGGATTGACTTAGTTGTTATGATTTAAATTCTTGGGTGTGTTCTTGATGTTCTTGGTGTTCTTAGGTGTTCTTGATGATAAGCAAGATCATCAACTGGAATAGGATACTTTCTAGATCAAATATATGATCTCAAAATAGTTTTTAGGTGATAGGATTGGGTGTAGATGATATAAGGATGCATTTTTGGATAGAATTGTGTTGATGTCCAGGTTTGCTTGATAAGTGGTGTAAATCACTCTCCTCACCCCTCACAAAATACTCCCTCTACCCACTAATCTACTACTATTCGATCCTAGAGACTAGATTAAAACCTTTGTAGATTCCTAAGTGAGCTTGATGAAGATCTGTTGCAGCCCTCTTGTTCATGTTCTTGCTTCCTTCTTCTCCGTAGATCTCTACTCCATACTAGTGAGTGTGTTTGGAGGTTTCTTTTTAGCTCTATTCTCTCTACTTGTTGTTCTTCAGATTTCTTTCCTTGTTCTTGAGTTGTTCCTCAAGTTCTTGCTCCCTTCATCCCCTAGATCTCTCTCTAAAGTGAGTGTGTGTGTTTTCGAGGTCTTGGCCCCTATTTATAGTGTCTTGGGATCACCCACAACTTGACACCTCATGCATGCATTTGATGAGTAAGGTGCTTATGTGGCATGCTCTCATGCTTTAAGCACGAGGTGATGACACCTATGTGATGACTCCTCACTTGCATGGATGACTAAGCTACTTGTGTGTCATGCTCTCATGACATAGCTTAGGATTGAAGCAACCCATATAGAATATTCATTATTCACATGAAATCATTTCTTTTTTCCATGACAAGTGGAATTTGTCACTAAATGGGCTTTGGGCTGAATTGGACTCATGGGCTGATTTGCATATTCAAGTTAAAACTTAAATTGCAAATGTGGATAAATCATTTTAAACTTCCATATTAATTAAGTGAAAACTTAATTAGCACTATGGATGAACAATGATTTCAAATGTGTTTGGTATACTTTGAGGTATACAATTCATCTCAAAGCATAATTGAGTTATTAAATATTTTAGTTGATGTGTTTTAGTGGTATTTAAACTAGATTTAGGAATACTCCTAATGGTTTAACTATTCTCTAACTCATCACTTAATGAGTTGTCAACAAGGTCTACTCCTACTAAGTCATAGTGGAAGACTTTGGTTGGTTACACTAAAGTGGTATTGGATTAGGATGTATTGGTGTGTGGATTCCTAGCTAAGGATGAATGGTTGGGCCTTATACACAACACCTAAGGTTTCTTATTCTCTAGAGTCTTAATAGCTTATTGGAAAAGGTTATGGGTAGGTTCTTATATTTGGGTGCACAAATACAAGTAAAGGAATGTAACTATGTATGGAAGTGTTTATCAAAGAGGTATTGGTTTGGACTCTCTATGGTTTGAGTATAACTTCTTCTAAAGAATAATACTTGGCTAAGGTTACTCCTAATATGGTTTGTCTTAGATTAGGTTTCACCTACTAAGATATGGTTCTTGGATCTCACAAGATTGATCAAAGGATGTGAAAGCATTTACTTTCAAGGTATATGGATGTTGATAGAATTGGTTTGCAAGTTAGAGACTTGGGATAGGGTTGAAATAGATAAGGATAAGATAGATCAATATTGGCTCACTAGATTTAGATGATTTACTTGATACTTGACTTGGTGTCAATTACAAGTGAAGATGAATAAGATGATGTTTGAGATTATATGGAATAAGGTAAGATAAAAGATGATTTCTTTCTTGTTTGTTATTTCTTGCTTCTTATCATTGTGTTTGTTCTAGTTAGGTTTAATTTTATTACCATTCTTACTTCTACCCTCCTAACATAGAAGTTTACCAAAGGTTAATAGAAGTTACTAGCACTTTACTTGATGAGCTAGTCCTAAATCATTAGTTCAAGTGAGTCTTCGATCTCTTTGGCAAGTTCTATCAAAAAGTTTTAAATTTTCCTGGATTTTCCATGCATGAATGCAATGCACACATCATTGTTCCACTTAATTCTAGTGTTAATGCTAGGATATTACACAATTGCAGCTGAGCTGACAGAAGGTACCTAAAGGATCTCCTTCATGACCGTGACCATATTGATGTCCATGTTTCCTGCATTACCAGGAAGTGGCCAATACTAGTTAGGATGAAGATGGGAGCTAGGTCAAACAATGCAATATTGACATTTGGATGGTACATGGTTGTGAGGAAGTACAAATTAAGGGAGGATGACAAAGTCCTTTTTTGCTTCTCTAGAAGAGAAGATGCAGACCAAGATCTTCTGGTTGAGTTCCTTCTAGTAGTGTGACTAGCTACTAGTTAACTGCTAGTCTAATCTATGCATGACTATATTATATATATGTAAAGATTTTCTAATGTTTATGTATGCATCAGATCTCTAGTAATTGTGTGTATGGATCCACATATATGATCCGTATTTCCCCCAACTTGGCTAAGTTATATATAATATTACTATTATATGAATGACTAAGAATATTTAGAGATGTTGAATCATGTGTACTGGATTTGAATAAACCATCTGGTCATTATTTAAAATAATTTAAAAGTATTAGAGGCGGTCTGTAATAACACAACATGAAATTATATTGGAGATGGTCCACATTAATTGACGTCTCACACATAATTCATTTGAGAAGGTGAGCATTGGCAACCGCATGAAATTTTCCAGACGGTTCGTGAAAATGGCTGTCTCTAAGGGAAATACTCTTGGAGGCGTTTCTTATTATCGACCGTCTGCGACCGTCCTATTCTTTGAGCCGGATGTAGAACCATCTCGGGATGGCTCGCTGGTAGAGACCAAGGGCTTGAGCCTGATAAGATAACCGTATGCGGCCTATGGGCGATAACCGGCTCTAAGTAGTCGCTCGGTACTAGTGCCTCTACAAATTCAAAGTTTTATTTGAACTTTTTCTAATACAAAATGTGCAACAAATCAAAGATCGTTCGAATATCAAAGCCCAGCGTTCACCCTACCACCGCTTTCTCATCGATCGAGTTTCTTAATTTAGTCTGACATCTAGGACACCACCCTACACCGACTGAGCAACCCTTGCAAGCAAGGAGAGAAGACTTTTGCCCCTCTCCTCTCTCTCTCTCTCTCTCTCTCTCTCTCTCTCAATTTTCGCCGCTGAGGGACGACAAGTAGAAAGGGAATGGAGGAGGAGGGAGCGGTGGCCAGGGCTGGTGGATAGGTTGGGAAAATAGGGCGACCGCCCCGAGCCCCGAGATGAGAAGGGATACAAGTAGTAAATTATATTAGTAACCAATATTACTTTTAACCGTAACACCGAGACACCTTTGTTGAATATACTGAAATGTAAGAAATTATCAGTTTCTACAATATGGACCATATACCCGGAAATCCACTTTGGCTCATAGGAGCATATGCACCCGCTGGTCTAAAATCATTTTTGAAAATGTCTAAACATTCTGAACAAAAATTCTTAGCGTGCATCTAGACATTTTATGTTCACTCACCAAGTTTTGTTAGAAAAAGATAATTTTTGTGACATGTGTAAAAAAGACAAATTTTTATGCTACAAAATTGCTATTTACATAACAGTTTTTTGTCATTTTTACACAGGCCACAAAAAATGTCCTTTCTCACCAAAACTTTGATGGATGGACATAAAATGTTCGTATGCATACCCAAAAAAATTTGTTCGATTTTTTTAATTTTTTGAAATGCATTTAAAATATATTTTCATAATAGGTGCATTTGCTCCTATGAGCCAAAACACCATGTCCCCATATACCACGTTGAAGCAAACAGATTAGATCAACAACCACTTATTTATTAGTTCATTCTCTCAAAAATATACTACCAAGATTTTCCATATTTTATTTCATACAAGAATTCTTATTTCTAAAACCAATAGGAACGCTTGTATAAGTACATGCTAAAAGGACTATATTGCAAAAAAAAATATTAATAACTAATTTGCCTGCCCACCTACATAGTATATTCCACACCTTTTTATGTTCATTGGTGATAAATATAAGCAATGTTATTTATATTCAAATAGTATGCACGTATGGTGAGTGAATTTATTAATGAGCCCACCATAACAATTAAGACACATTTACTTAAGAAATATCAGTAAGTAATCTTGTAATTGATTTAATTTATTCTCTAGAAGTTTTAGTAAATATGGTTACCTAGTCATATACAAGACAACACTATTAAGATACTTGTTATGTTGTCCTCTTTAGATATTTTTGAACACGAATATACATATCAACTATAAAATTTATGAAATTGTTGAAATATAATTTTAAAAACTGCTATAAAAAACAACTTAGATTTGGCACAAACAAGTTTACTTGAAGATATTCATTACAATTGTATAACAAGGAACATTACAACTAACATTTATGAGCACTTTATATGGTTAAGTATGCAAAATAAATAATACACATTTATATTCATTAATAAATGTCATGTGAAAAATAATTGTTCAAAAGTCTAAAGGTTCAGTATAAATTACACAAAATTCTAATAACAAATCTCTCGTTGGCTAAGGTTTCACCTGCGCTGCATTCACAAGAACACCCTTGGGTCTTTGGTCATTCAGAAAGACAATGAAAAATAGCATAACATATAATAAGAAATCTTATATTTAGCCGGTTGTATAACTCTGCCATTTCTAATTTCTATTGAACTGCGGGGGAGATATTGTTTGACTTGTTTGGCTAGTGGAAAACAGTGATCGGAGTTCTTGCACCTAATTATGTAGCCACTTGTTAAAGATATTTTGATAGAGGTTTCCGCTCCTATAGTCGATCTATAGTGATATGTGCTACTCAGTTTCTATACCGACAAGTTGTTCATCGTCATCTAGTTATCCCATCTAATTAATATTGACGTTAAAGTTCAGCTACTTCACGTACATTTAGCCATGTGAACTGCTAATTGCAATTTAGCTAATGGTTCTGGAATGGTAAATTGTGTCCTTGCTTTTCTAGTTTCTCAGATTTTCTGTCGTAATAGCTCGTGGTTTCATACATAGCCCTTGACCAAACACTAGGTCACCATCCGAATAAGCATAAATGTTTTGCTGGTTTTTTAGTATTGCTTGTGGACCTGGAACTGTATCATGTATGACATGAGAAGTAATTGCATCGTATGTAGAATGTCATTATCATCAAGAATTATAGGATATATTGTCAATTGTCCATGTGTGGTTCTTACGGAACACATTTACATTGCTTAACTCTGTTTGGGGGAAGGATGAAATTAATAGTTCAGTGACACGTGCATTTTATATCATTATTATTGGATCATATTGCTGAAGTTTAGGTTCTTATTTGCATGGATCTTGAGTTATTTACCTCTATTTAGATGATTCAGGGATCTTCTTACGAAGTCTCTGGAGGTGTATCAATTTTCATAGAAGAAAGGCTAAAATGGCCGGTACAATGCCAAGTAGGCTAAACCGATACAAATACAACGCCACATGGCAAGTGTACAATGCATCTGAATTACGCAATCACTAGGAAAATCTTACTCATGCAAATGCTACGTGGTATTCTATTTCTTACATATGGGGAGAGTTTGATGGGATTTTCCTCTCCCACGGATGAGATGTGAATATGTGATGCATGCCAATTTTCTTCCGAGATATAAATTCGAAGCGAAGGACTAGGTTTCAGTTCCGAAGATGCGTACTATCCATATAACATACTTTCTTCAATCGAAAATAAGTGTCGGTGACTTTGTACTGGAGAGATATCATTTATTCATCTTTGAAAGCAAGGTGAAAATATATGAAAGAAAATGAAACGCTCGAGTTGCCAAAAGTAAAAGCTCATTTGCTTGCAAATGCAGGATCGTGTGTTCAGTGACCATTCAGCCCTAGGATCCATGTATATATAATGTCGTAGAATGATAACAAATTTAGGCTACGATTGGTCGCAAGATCTGTGGGGGGCGGCCGATCGATCTGCATGCCTAGCGAAAGCACGGCTGCACTCATGCATGCACACCCATCGGGTCAAAAGGGTTGCGCCATGATGTCCTTACTCTGTCTCCGTAGGACACGCCCGAGATGCGCCATGATCGCCACTCGCCAGCTGCAGCTTCCGAATCGGCCAGCAAGGCAGAAAAGCCTCCTTCGTCTACGCAACGGCCGTTTCTTTAAGCAAGCAGCCAAGAGCCCAGGATCGTCTGGCTGCCACGCGCCACCGTCAGATCGCTGATACACCGGTGTGCTATGTGAATAGCGCGGGAACCGTTGCTGAAGTGTCACAAACTTTCATAGGAGAAAAATGCAGTGAGAAATTAAGTTAGTGCTGAAGTTGGATCATCGACTCCAAATGAGAGGAGCGATGGGTGGGCCACCTGGTCTGCTCTTGTCGAGTTCAAAAGCGTTACAACAGAACTTCGAAAAACGTTACAAGATCAGTCTGTAGACCTCGTTTTGTAGGAGGCTATTGGTCGGAATAAATAGGTTGTCACCTTATAATACAAGCATCGACATGTTACAACAAAGGGCAAAATAAAGGAGGGAATAAGGTGCCCATGGCGACAAAGCATTGTTTAGCCGACGTAGAGATCGCGTCACCAACAAGAACAATTAAGGTCAATGATGATACAGGCCACTACTTCCGGACAAAAAAGGGGCTAAGACAAGGCGATCCATTATCACCCATGTTATTTAATATTGTGGCGGATATGTTAGCCATTATGATTGAGCGCGCAAAGATCGATGGTCAATTTGAAGGAGTGATTCCTCATCTTGTCGATGGAGGTTTATCAATCCTGCAATATGCTGATGATACGATTCTATTTATGGAACATGACCTCGAAAAGGCTAAAAATCTGAAATTGATACTTTCGGCTTTTGAGCAACTATCGGGTCTAAAAATCAACTTTCATAAAAGTGAATTGTATTGTTTTGGCGAGGCCCAAGATCATACCCAGTCGTATGCTGAGTTATTCGGCTGCAACCAGGGTGAGTTTCCAATTAGGTATTTGGGTATCTCGATTCACTTTTGGAGATTAACAAATGCTGAATGGAAAATTGTGGAGGAAAGGTTGCAATTGCGTTTAAGTAGTTGGAAAGGTAAACTGTTGTCCATAGGAGGAAGACTGTTCTCATAAATTCGGTCCTGTCAAACATGGTACTGTATATGTTATCCTTGTTTCTTCTACCAAAAGGAGTCTTAAGTAGGTTAGATTTCTTTCGATCAAGATTCTTTTGGCAGGGTGATAGTGAAAAAAAGAAGTATAGACTGGCCAAATGGAGTGTGGTTTATCGCCCAAAAGACCAAGGGGGACAAGGTATTCAAGACGTTGAGGTTAAGAATACAACCCTTCTTGGAAAGTGGCTCTTCAGATTGTTAACTGAGGACGGGGTTTGGCAAACACTTCTTAGACGAAAATATGTTGGCTCGAAAGCTTTGTCACGGGTTTTTTGGAAACCTGGTGATTCACACTTTTGGGCTGGCCTCATGGCAACGAAGAAGTATTTTTTCAGCCATGGAAAGTTTTCGATTAAGGATGGATCTGAGGTACGTTTCTGGGAGGATAAGTGGCTTGGTACTACTTCACTCCGAGAACAGTATCCGGTATTGTATGCTATTGTACGTCATAAGGGTGATACAATTGCCCATGTACTGGAGTCTAACCCTCCAAATGTGACGTTCAGGAGGAATTTATATGGTCCTAGGCTTGTTTCTTGGGAGGCCTTGCTTCAACGCTTGGATAATGTCCATTTAACAGATGGGAGAGATGAATTCTATTGGAATCTTCATGAGAATGGTAAATTTTCAGTTGCTTCTATGTATAATGCTTTGATCTTAACAGACTTACCAGTCTTAGATAATAAGAAAATATGGAAGATGAAGATACCGCTTAAAAACAAAAAAAAATTGCATGGTATCTTTGTCGAGGGGTTATTTTTACTAAAGATAATCTTATTAAACGGAATTGGCATGAGAGTAAGATGTGTGTTTTTTATACTCATGATGAGACGATAAAACACTTGTTTTTCCAATGCAACTTTGCACGTTCTATATGGTCAGTCATCCAAGCAGCTTCAGGCTTGTATCCACCAACTAGTATTGCCAATATCTTTAGAAATTGGGTACATGGTATTGATTACAAGTACAGAATTCTTCTTAGGGTGGGAGCGATGACATTAATTTGGTCACTCTGGCTATGTAGGAATGACAAAGTTTTTGATAATAAAAATTCTTCACTCTTGCAGGTTATCTACAAATGCACGGGCACTCTCCGGTATGGTCATAGCTTCACCGCATAGAGGACCACGATCTCTTTTCGGAGGTGTGTACACGCATGGAGGATACGGCGAGACACATCTTTTCGCGTCATGGATGGCAGCATAATCTTCAGATTGGCCCTCCATCAGCTTAGGCGTCTTACAATTTCTCATTCTGATATGTAATTCGCCTAGTTTATTTACTGTTAAATTTTGAACCTTCTGTGTGGCGGCTGTGTGCATCTCGTTATGCAGAGGCCGGGTGTAATACTTAAGACCTTTTTAAGTAAAAGCCCATTATAAAAAAAACAAGAACAATCGCACACATTTCATGTATATCGAAGTGCCACTTATGCTATCGAAGGGCATCACAATATTGGGACCTTGCAAATTTCCACAACCTTACCCACATACTCATCGGATATCACCGCGGCGTGATACTATCATCGATGTGCAATGATCACAAAGTCTGCCACGAGGGTCAGATTTTTACGATGGTGCTTGGCGTCGAGAACTGACTAATGTGTTTGATTCCCAACACCCTTCTTGATGTTTTGTTCGCCTTGTGAAAGCATTTCCTACTGCTATTTTTAAGCCTGGTAGGTTAGACATGTTGGACGACGGCTTCACAATTGGTAATTTGGTATCAAAACTGCCTTAGGTGTGAGGTGTGACGATGGTTGTACGACACAGACGTGGGTAAATCTGATTCTTTTAGTTTCTCTACTACGAGGACAAGGAAGGGCAACGATGCATGCGTCGTGCTTGTCGTATGAAAATCAGATAAGGAAGGTCATACGTATAGCACTGCTCATTTGGTATTCACTAGTGACAAACACGACGGCGTATGAATGTCGTACCCATTTTCGAGTGCACCTTTGTCTTGGAATAAGTACATTGCTCCTATGACAGTCACGGCCGATGATCTAATCTCACGATGTGGTAGTTTTAGAGACGCTAATTGTTGTCGATCTAGGGTTAACATGGGATTATGTTCGTATTACTTTTTTGTATTTTTCCACTTTGCAATAATCTTGTCTGTATGAATCCTTTGCAAGATAAATCTATGGTATTTGCACTAATTGACGAGGGTTAACTCGACAAATGTCCTAGATGAAGGACTTAGGATCGGGGGAATAGGGCGTCGGATGAACTCGAAGGTAAAGGTTAGTCGAAATAAGTGTATATCGAAAGTAAACTTGGGTGTTCAACTGGCTTGCTTTCAATCTGCCCTACACCGTCCCCTCCTGGCCCCTATATATAGGTGGCCAGGTCTCGAGGAACGGGTAGGGTCCGATACAGATTACAATATCGACTTACGGTAAGAACTCGTATTCGACTATTATTACAATTGGGCCTTAGCTTAACGGGCCTCAGGGGTACTCAACTAACGGGATCTATTAACTATACCCTTGTCAGTAGCCCCTGAGATTCTACCAGAATTGCAGATTCGGGTTGAATCTCTAATCTTCAAATCTTCGACTTGATCAATTCTTCGATTTCTTCATATCTTCAAATCTTCGACTTGGTCTTTCGACTTACTTTCATGATAATTTTTCGCAAGGGGTTTTGATGAACAAGCCTGACAACTCTGACGGATCAAGAGGTCAGTTAACTGCCGAAACAGATACTTGTCACCTACTTCAAATTCAATCCCCTTGGACTTGAATTCAGGATACCGGTCAAATTCATTCTTTTGCCGCATTTAGGACTTAAAAAGAATGAATCCCAGAGATTCTCAGCGTACCCAGTGCGTCCACCAGGATTTTCTTCGCGTCGTAGACACGGATACATACCAGCAGAGTGCATCCATGTGCGTATACCAGGCCACACAGGACGGATCCCGGGGTCTTACCTTCGTGACAAGTCACGGCATTCGAGTTGCGTTGCGATAACGTAACTCGAGAATCTCATGTCGCAGTCAAATTTTGACTGAAAATATTCGGGTTTTAACAACCATAAACCTCGCTCCCGATGGGAGTAACACTCCTGCACTTCTCAAACTCTAATGCTTTACCAAGAAACATCGTCGGGTGCGCGCTCAGCGCTCCCGATGGGAGTAGCCCCCGAGGCTATAGTCGAAAAAGACTTTTTCGAGTATAGGCTCAAAATATAGTGTAGTCCATCATACTTCAACTCGGGATACTTTGATGATATCCTGTCGTCGAATACGCGTCCATCACTCCAGTTAAAAGTTGCATTCAATATTCTTGAAAGTAGTAGCCCCCAAGGCTATAATCGAAAATCCTTCACATATAATCTTATCTATAAATTTTGCACTTGTCGGCGCCATCCTTCTTCTTTCTTATATCATCTTCTTTATGACGTCAATGAGTACGTCACTCTGTATGAGTGCGAACCGTTTTATGGGCAGCACTATAATTTTCGCAATTTTTGACCGTTAGTGGGCTGCCGTTTCTGCTCCGTGCGCCACGTCTCAGCCCATGATCCTTCTCCCAGAAGGTATATAAGGGGCATAGTGGGGGATTTTACTATTTAACAGCTCGTTCCCTCCGCCGCCTCCATTGCTGATCTCTTCTTCCTCCTCCTCTCGTGCATAGCCCCCAAGCGCACCGCATTTAGATGCCCGTGAAACACCTAGCCACCAAGAACACCATGGCCAAGACCTCTTCTGCCACCAGCTGGGTGCGCTCCGCCATCACAAAGAAGGAGGTGGAGAAAGCCAGGGTGGACGGCCTCATCTCTGCCCAGGATTCCATCAAGTTTCCAAGCACTGTGCGGATCCCGGAGCCCCCGAGCGGTTATTGGGTAATGTTCCTTGCCTTCCTCCTCCGCGGCCTTTCTCTTCCTGCCCACGAGTTTCTCCATGGGCTTCTCTTTTCCTACGGTGTGCAGCTCCACCAGCTCACACCAAACTCCCTTCTGCACATTGCTTGTTTTGTGACTCTCTGCGAGTCATTCTTGGGCATTGAGCCCCACTTTCTTCTCTGGAGGTCAATCTTTCGGCTTTGCCCCAATGTAGCTCTGTCTAGATAGCCTGAATTGGGCGGAGCCGTTGTCTCTGTCCGCCCTGAGGCGCAGTACCTCGAATTTTCCTTTGCCGCATTTGTCCAGGGGTGGAGAACCAAATGGTTCTATATCCAAGATCGCAAAGCCTCTCCTGAAGACCAATATGGTTTAGCCCCTTTCATAGCCTCCAAGGAAGTGAAGAAATTGGCATCGTGGGATGCGCTTCCCTCGGATGCGGAAATAGCACAAGTTCTTCCTCTTCTGTCTCGCATTCAAGCTTTGAAAGGAGGCCAAGGAGGAGCTTTGTCGGGTATCCAACTCATGGCGTTCTTTGTGCAACATCGAGTTCAACCCCTGCAGCACCGCCTCACCAAGCTTTGGAGTTACTCTGGCTTGGAAGATCCTACTCGCATCTCTGAAGATTTGATAGAGAAAAAAGTTGTCGACAAACGAGTCAGGAGCCTCACCAAGCTCACCAAGGATCATGCGGTTGCTGATTTGACCGCTGACTACTTTGACTCCGTGCACCGTCTACCCTAGGTATGTATCTTTGTGTTCACTTATTGTCAAATTTTTTTTGCTTCGACTTGTATTGTTCTTTGCCTTTGAACTCTGCTGACTTATTTATATGCAGGGTCACCAATTCCTTGTTTCATGCCCTCCTCTTCCAGAGGCAGGGCCCCTTCCGGCTGATCTGGCCTCGTCTGTATCTGAAGCCCCCGAGGCTGACGAGAATCAGGACGGAGATGATGCCGAAGAATCAGAAGAGGAAACTAGCTCGTCGACATCGCCTCCTCCCGTGCTTGCTGAAGATGCTGGTATCGACAAGAAGAGGAAGCGTGTCGACGAATTCGCTTCTTCGAGTTCCGCAGCGGCTGATAAAGCCCCTATTCTTACAGGAGATATGGAATTCTTCGACCTCCTGGCATCGTAAGTGCTTTATTTGAGTTCTTCAATTGCACCGTTATTGCCTTGTTTCTGTCGTGTTATACATAATTTGTTTTCTTTTCGTAGAGATGACGAGGAGCCTCCAAAAGATGCTACAGCTGCTCCTTCGACTTCACCTATGACTGCGGATGAGCCTGTCGAGCAAGAGGTTGCACCGAGGGTTACCAGGGCTTCTGTCAAGAAGATTCATGTAACTTGAAACCTCAAACGCTCGAAGAAGGCAAAAGAAACCGATGTTGTTCTTGAGGCCCATGCATCAACGCTTTCTCCCAGTGATGTAAGTAACATCTGTTGACTTGCTCTCTTTGTATTTATTTATGTTCTTACACGCCCCTTTTTCCCAGGCATTGTTGCAAAGATTCGTCGCCTTGGGCACTGAATGTGCTGAGTACTTAAAGGTTGCGAAGGCTTCCGAAGGTACACTTTTGATATCCAGGCATTACTTTTCTTCTGTGCTTATCCTTTATTGTTAATCTGACTCCTTTTCGTCTTCTTCTGTAGCTGCTCTAGCAACAGCCAATGCTCGAATTGCGTCGCTGGAGGCGGAGCTTAGTGCTTCGCAGAAAGCTTATGATGTTGCGGCCGCTGCTAAAGCAAACGCTGAAAAGTCGCAGAAATCTGCGCTTGGTAAGGCGAAGAAAGCTGAAAAAGCTTTAGCTGATGCCAACAAGGAGCATGCTCAGCGAGAGCAGGCCGTGGCAGAGCATCTTCGCACAATGTCTACTGCTGCTGAAGGTAAGTACTTCGCCTTGTCTTCTATTTCGACTTCTGTTTGCACTGTTGTTCTTGTTGACACTTTTCTTTCCTTTTCCCTTCTATCTTATTTTATTATGCAGGATTTACTGGGGTATCTTCATCGTCCCTGCAACCGGACGATGATCCTCTGATGACTGCGGTTAACCTACTCGAGGCAAACTGGATATCTATCCAGGAGACTTTTGAGTTAGTTAGCCGCGTTCTATCACGGCTGTTCGTCGGGTTGTGGCCGAAGAAGAAGGCAGAAGTTCCGAAGGACAACTTGGGCAAGCTTGCCAAGGCTTTTGATACAACTGAAGACCCCACCCTCCAGCTTAATGGGGCTCTCTCTGAAGCGTGGTGCTAAGGGTGCTATTGCACTTTCTTTTGCCCATGGTGCGGACTTCGACTGGGAGAAGGTGAACTCTTCCCATGGCCGCACCCGCGATGAGATGAAGACTTTCTTCGAGAAGGCAAAGAAGTTGGCGCCTGCGCTGGTGGCGATTATTTCTCCTTCAGCAGCCTCCGCGACATCTGCTGCGCCACCTCCAGCGGTGGAAAACCCTGCGCCTCCGTCGACTGTTGGCGAGGAATTTATCATGCCTTCTTCTGCCATGGAGCAAAATGCTGAGGTGGCGTAGACTCGGCCTTCTTGTAGTTTTCCATTTATCCTTTTGAATGTAAAAACTTGTAGTTGCGTGCAACCCGAGAATCTTAGTCAAAGGGTTTTGCACTTATGTAAATACATTTCCTTCTTATGAAGTCTTGTGCTTGTCTCTCTGAAATGTTTCTTCTTTCTTTTCTTTTCACTTCCAGTCGATGCATATCAATGATCCTTTGACGGGCGGACCTGCTCCTTCTGCTGCCCGCATGTTCGGTTCGACGATTTCGTCGCCTCCTAGCCGATGTAATCAGTGCGCAGAGTACTCTTCAAGGATTTCTAATCTTGAGTCTCTCCTAACTTTGGCTAAACGTCAAGCACAGATGGCTGTGAGCAAAGCTAGTAAAGCTTGTGGTTATCTGAAGCAGATATCTTCTCTTGATGAAAAGATTTCAAGTTTGACGGCGAAGATTGTCCATAATGAAGAATGCGAGTCTTTTATTCTTGGCATTGTCGAGTCTGCCTGCGAGATGTTGCGATGTAAGTTTTCTTTCGACTTCTCTTTTCCCTGTTTCTTCACTGCTGTTTTTGTGACATCCCTTGCCGTCATAGGCACTTGTCTGGATTTCGCTGCTGAAGATCGTCGGGTTACCGAGCGAAATGCGGCTTTGGAGAGAATGTCGGCAGGCTTTGAGACTTTGTGGTCTGATCCTCAGCGTCGGAGTGCCATTGTACTGCTTCAGGACCGTGCCCAACATATTGGCGAGTCAGTTGATGGTTGCCGATGAGCTCTCACAACTATGCACTCTGTTATGCTTCCTCGCAATCCTCTGCCTGCAACTTTCCCGCTTCTTCTTGATACTTTCAGATCCAGCCACCGTATTCATAGATTGATAGAGCTGAACTTAGTGGCAGGTGCCAATTTTGCTCTCGGGTGGATACGCAAGTGGCACCCGAAGCTTAATTATAGCTCTATGTCCCTGAGTTTGGCTCCAGGTGGAGCTAGCCTTTGAGTACATATGGAGAGCACGCTGCAACCTGCTCGAAGGCTCGTAGCTAGGCTGCTGGAAGCGGATGCTGCATTTTTTCGCGAGTACCACTATTTAGATCCCTTAGGCGTAGATGATTCTGATAACCCATTATTGTAATATTTTTTTATGTGTGGAACGCGAGAGTATCTTATTTCGCGACTTTATGTCGAAAATTTGTTCTCAAAGCATTATTGTATGATTCGTGCGTTTGCCGCATTTTCTCTTTGAAAGACTCGTAAACTCGAACATGAGGAATGTTTTGTCTTTATTATACTTGCAATGTAAGATACATGGGGTGACCCAAGAGATCCGGCCTGTGACCTGTGTTCTGGATCTAGAGGGCATTGCCTCTGGTATAACTCGTGGCTTTGACAGCCTTACTCTTCTACCCTACTTTTTTTTTGTTCTTTGATGCTTATGCCGTCATGGCTTTCTCCTCTTCTCCTGTGTCTTTATCTTCTCCTGATGCTTCTACTCGTGATTTCTTTATCTCGGGCTCCGCAGCGTGTCCTTCGAGTAGCTTGACGCCTTCTGTAGTTGTGCTTTTTGCCTTATCTGCATAGTTGGCTGTCATGCCAAAGTTTTGCGCCATCTTGTGGAACTCCCTGTCGCAGAGATCTGAAACTTTAAAACTTTCTTTTACTGTAATTATTCCTCTTGGTCCTGGCATTTTAAGTACCAAATATGTATAGTGAGGCACTGCCATGAATCACGAAAACGCGGGTCGTCCGAGGATCGCGTGATATTGAGATGGCCAGTCCATGACTTTGAAGTCCAGCTTTTCTCTCCTGTAGTTTTGTCGGTTGCCGAAGCAAACATTGAGTGCTATTCGACCCAGTGGGTAATTGGCACTTCCTGGCACGATTCCGTGGAAGGAACAATCTGTTGGTTTCAGGAACTCTAGTGATATATGCATTGCTCTGAGTGTTTTTGCGTATATCAGGTTAATTCCACTTCCTGCGTCCATGAATATTCTGTCGACATCATACGCGCCGATTTGAGCTTTAAGTACCAAAGGCGCGTTTTTCCTGGCCGAGGTACTGTTATAGGGTGGTCTTCTCTGTTGAACTCGATTGGTTGTTCTGACCAATGCAGATACTCCGTTGTGGCTGGAGGTGAGATGACTGCTAGGTTGACTTGTCGAGTGATACTCTTTTCTTCTTTGTTCGACTTGGGCATAGGTTGTATCATTGCTGTGATGTGTCCTTTTGATGGAACGTACCCTTCGTCGTCGTCGTGTCCCTGGTTTTGCTGGTCTTGTCCTTGAGGAGCTCCGTTGTTTCCTTGCTGTTTTGTCGGAGGATTGTTGCTTCCTTCAAATCCTTGTCGCCTTGCTTCGGTTTGCTTGTTTAGTGCTGCCTCTTGTAGTTTTAAGAATGTTGTGCAATCTTTCATTGCGTGCCTTGATACTCGCTTCCCATCGACGAACGCTGAGTGTATATGACAAGGTCCGTTGAGCATATCTTCTGGCGACGGGTTGTACTCTCTGGGTTCTCTTGTGGGAAACTTTTTGTAGTCCTCTTTTCCGTAGCTTCGATATCCCAAGCTTCTGCGATCACTTCCTTGATAGCTGTTGTCTTTGTATCCTGCGGCGACTTGGCTATGGGAGCCGTAGTTGTCGTAATTTCGGGACCGTCTCCTTTGACTTCCATATCTATTTCTTCTATCGTCCTCTGGGGATCGCGTCCGCTTGTTGTTGCATGCGTCTTCTCCATCTGCAAATCTGTTTGCTACGTCCATGAGGTCTGACATTATTTTTGGCTTGATTCTGCCCATCTCTTCGACTAGGTCTCTTCGCCTTAATCCAATGATGAACGCATCTATTGCTCTTTCGTCTGAAACTACGACTGCTGAATTTTTGATAAGACTCCATCTTTGGATGTATGCCCGCAGTGTTTCGTCGCGTTGTTGCACACATGCTTTGACTTCTTCTATTGATGCTGGCCGCTTGTATGTCAACCTGAAGTTGCTTGTAAATTGCTTTGTAAGGTCTTCCCAGCTTCTAATAGTTTCTTTCTCTAGTTTGCTCAACCATGACCTTGCTGTGCCGGTGAGGTGTAGTTGCAAACTTTGCATTACTGTTTCTTTGGTTCCTCCTAATATTTGTACTGCTTGTAGATAGTCTGAGAGCCATGATTGTGGTTCCTGTGATCCGTCATACTTTTGCTGATTATGAGGTAACTTGAATCCCTTGGGAACTGGAGTGGTGCGAACCCTGCAGGTAAAGCACGATGCCCCCATCTCTTTTTCGTCGTCTTCATAGTCGCGTTTTTCATTTGGGGATCGCGATCTTCGGGTTCCTCCGTATTGTTTTGGTGATGGCGATCGAGATCGTTGATTGCCGCTTCTGCGCCGAGGACTGTTGTGACGGCGAGGCGATCTTGGCTTATACGTTTCCTTATGGTGGTGTGCTTCCTCTCCTTTTGCTGATAGCTTGTGGCCCACCATGCTTAGTCCGTTCAATGCTGCTCTGTGCATATGTTCTCTAGGATCCCCCGGGCTTGGTCGAGTTGTGAGCAGATAAGCTTGAGCTGCCACTAATGCTGCTTCAGGAGTTTTTGGTATGATGTTTCCTTGTTCGTCGACCGATAAAAAGGACGAGTCGAGGTTTTTCGAAATGCTTTGCCTGTCGGAGTACTCGAGGTTATCGTACCTTGAACCATGTCGACGATTTTTCCTTGCGTTACTATATGATGCGTCGCTTCGCGCTTTACGAGCGGCGTTGCTAGGTGCAATGGCTGAGTCTTTTCTTCTCTGTATCTCTATTTTCTCCTGTGCTAATTGCTTTGCCTGCTGCCTTAGGGCATAATGATACCCCAAAAGCATGTCTTTGCTGGAATTCGATGGTATTGGCGTGCCGTGTTCTACGGCTTCTCTTATTATCCTCCATTCGTCGACTGATAGTCGAATTTTTTCCCTGGTTGTGAGGAATTCTGCTATTTGCCCTTCTGCTAGGTGATTTGCTCCTTTGTCGATATTTGCTGGGTTTAGCACTGGATTGTTGTTTTCGTCGAATTCTTCTGAGTTGTCTCCCACAATGGCGAGCACCTGGCATTGTTTGCCGATATTACTATTGAAGCTTGAGAAGATCGAGTCACCATCTTCAGAAAGCTCTAGCCCTGTCTTCCATGTGTCTGTTGATTTGTCTGAGATATCGTCGAGGCAGATCATGAGATCGTCGAGTTGGACCCCTGCGTCAAAATTTTCCCTTGCTTTGTTATCTTCTGCGATCCTTCCTTTTTGCACTTCTTCTAAGCTGACCGGCGAGTTTACCTCGCTGGAAGAGCCGTCAGAATATTCCATCATTGCTACTGTTTTGGGCTCACTTGCCGACGGATCTTGTTTCATCGGATCTGAAAGGCGAGATAAACCCGATGGCCCGATGAGGATGCTCAAACTTCCAATTGTTAACTCTATCTCTTGACTTTCGTCGAGTTCTGAACTGCTATTGGCTAAAAGCGAAAAAGCTGTCGAATTCATGATTCCAACGCCCAGGATCCCCACGGTCGGCGCCAATTGACGAGGGTTAACTCGACAAATGTCCTAGATGAAGGACTTAGGATCGGGGGGAATAGGGCGTCGGATGAACTCGAAGGTAAAGGTTAGTCGAAATAAGTGTATATCGAAAGTAAACTTGGGTGTTCAACCTGGCTTGCTTTCAATCTGCCCTACACCGTCCCCTCCTGGCCCCTATATATAGGTGGCCAGGTCTCGAGGATCGGGTAGGGTCCGATACAGATTACAATATCGACATACGGTAAGAACTCGTATTCGACTATTATTACAATTGGGCCTTAGCTTAACGGGCCTCAAGGGTACTCAACTAACGGAATCTATTAACTATACCCTTGTCACCAATAGTCTGGTACTGTTCCTCTTTGAGCGGTACATGCATTATGGCACAATCACTATACTAGATGATGTTTTAGCTAGTACCCTCAAAAGCATTTAGTTGTGGCCCCGGCCCGGCTCATACAAATAAAAGGATAAGAGAAACACCTCGATCATCTTGTTTTATGCAGAACCTAACCACCACATATATCTATTTAATCTGATTTGTTAGAACTCGAGAAAGAGAAAGGCGAGGAATCCCATCATCATCAATTAATTTGGAAACATCATACTACCTACATCTATCTACTATATATATGTGATCACAGCATAATTAATCATAATTAAAACAGATCCCCATGAAGTCAAAGTACACAAATTTAATCATGCAAAGCCAGCTAGTTCTAGTGCACCAAAGCTTCAAAGAAAATACAGCTACTGAGAAGAAAAAGGAAGACTGATGAACCAATTACAAGCCCCACCGAACGCTTTAGGATCCCTTCTATTTGTCTGCTTCTTCCATCCGGCCCCCTTTTTCACCTGCCCCGGCCGGCAACTGCGCCTGGAACCTGGAAACGACTTTGACTTTTGGATACAACAAATATTCGATTTGTTTCTTTTTAGATCAACTCTCCTAATCTCTCCTCACCTGCTAGCTGTCAAATATATAAGCTTCTGAGATACTATGACTTTGTAACCTGGCATGTTCTATGCTTTCATTGCTTTTGATTCCTTATATGTAAGGTATGGACAATGTAGGTGATTATAGAGAGAAGTGGGTTCTTTTTCTGATATGGCTTTATGGCTACTTGATTAGATACCGGTACTTAAATTCTTAATATGTTCTTGATTATAACTTGATCTGATGAGTAGATGACATAATAACCATCTAACGGGAATCTAGCAAAATGAGGTTGCATCCAAGGGTATCAACACCATGGGGTGAGCTGTAAAGCAACAACTTTTAGGACAACATATTTGCAATTGACTAATTTTAGTTGGTATGGATCCCATTTATAGGGGTATCTCGGCCTTGTACTAGTTTTTTTTTATCTATTTCTCCTTGAACATACTTGTATATGAAAATAAAAATACATAAGAAGTAGGAAACCTAGCTCAAAAAATCATTTTATTGTGCCCTATGAGAAGCCAAAAGGAGTGTGTAAAGTAATCTCCAGCGCAAAGATAACTTACCGATTTTGCTAATTCTCAGTCGACTAAGAATTATTTTAATTCTAAATGGACTCCTAGACGTTTTGATCACGTAGTGATTCGTGCTAGCCAGGAGTTGCAATATGGGTTGCAACTAAGGTATATCCTAGTTACGCGTGAACTAAGCAAAATAACCTTGAAACCTTGAATTGTTTCGTGATTCGTACTAGTATTAGTTGCAACACGGGTTGAAAGTGAGAAAATGCCCTAGATCGTTAGATTTCTTGTGATTCATGCTAGTCATTAATTGAACATGGTCCGCAATTAAGATATGATTTTTTTCAATAAAGTGAATATATTAATTAATATCAAAAACTGATAATTGATGACCTCACATCACTATGAATTAAGTTAATTCTTAATCGACTATGAATTAGTCGTATGATGTGGAAGAACAACACATGCATGAATTCTCAAAATTAAACAGTCAATACGATGCAGAAAATCTCTCTTGTTTGCTCCCTTGAAAGAAAGAAAGGCGACGGGTAGGGTAAAATTCCAAGTAGCCACTGCCGCCACAAACGTCCTCGCCGTCTACGACCGGGAATCAATAGGTCCCCACCTCGTCTACTTGCCGCTCCAGTGGCTAGAGGGGTGGGGACCTTGGACCTGCACTCGGCGTTGTTGAATGGTCCCTAAGTTAGAGTTTGGTCAACCGGCATCATCATTATGGTGGCTATGGCGGCATTGTGTGGGACAAGAATAAGGTCGCCCATAGCATTGAGGAAGGCGGGGATTCGTCTGGTCGCCGCTTCCATGGAATTGAATCTTGTCTAGTCTATGTCTATTATAGGTTTGGTGTTAAATTGATTCAAAGATTCAATAGCGACGATTTTGGCTCTGGGCGATGTTCCTTAGGGGCACGTGCATGAAGACTTTCCGACTGTCATCAACAATGTCATACCGATTCTGATAAGGGAGCATCAACATCGGCGTGTTGGCGGCTCGCTCTGGTGGCAGTAGTGATCGTTAGGTGGTCCAAGAATCTTGATGTAACTTTTATTATGTTTAGTGATGCTTTGTACTTCTTGTGAACTCATGGAACAGATGTGGATCTTTCTGGCAAAAAAAAATACGATGAAGAAAATACTCCATGATTTAGGCGTGGTGAATGGTTTTACCTTCTCCATCTCCTCATTTCTTCTCCACCTCATCCAAAATCAATACGTCCGATCACACCTCAAGTGAGTTATTTAAGGAACGCACGCATGGTGTAGCTCTTAGATAATATATGAAACCTGAATTCCTTATCTCTTTCTGCCAATAAAACAGAGACTGCCATGCCATGAGATCACAATGAGACAGGCTACGTGCCAAAGGAGGTCGGTTGTTAAAATTTATCGCGTACAACAATATTGGTTCTAGTATTTTGATAAGGATAACGCTAGGACGCGACGTCTCCATCCCAGCCTGAACCTCTCCACCTTAACATGCGATATTTTTTGCATTTTTGTGTGGGTAAAAATGAGCCGGCCTAGCTATGCCCACAGGGCCACGAGCCTAGGCATGATCTAGAATGATTCTCCCTCTCCTCGGCGCCGCGCACTATAGCTAGCTCGATCGATTGCTCGGCGAGACAACGACGATGACCACTCCGACGGGACAACACGACGGCATTAAGGCCGCGCCGAGAATTGTAGGTGGCTTGCCGGACGGCCGTGTGGACAATCATGTCGTTGTTGTTTGTGGAATGGAAAGGATCAAAGGAACAGACAATCTGGTTAGTTGCGATATCATCTTAATCTGGTAACTAGCTCGCTAGTTATAACCTCAGGCAACAACTTTCCAGATATATAGGAGCCAAACAGTCTTTCCGCTTTTCCAGCACCTAGCTTAGGTCAAGGCGCAGCACTCGGCTATTGCTCAACTGATCGACCATGTAAACACATCGCTGTCTGAAGGCATGAGCGAAGCGCAGATCACACCACCGCAAGCACGTCACTACATCTATCGATTGTGCTCATCTCTTCACAAAGATGGCTAACTTTCCTGTCAATTGGTTAGCGTCGTCATCGCACAAAGTTAGCCACTTAGCCAGGATAACTCTCTCCTTTTCAGTCTCGACCTAGGACTCTATAGGTAGATGAAGCAAGTTGCAGCGCGAGTACAAAAGGATATATGGATCATGCCTTTGATTTTCCACGGTATCATTATATTTGCTTGTAATATGTCTATGAATATGTGTATAACATAACAAAGGTTTATGAGACAGAAATAATACAATTCTTGTAGGCTCTCCTTTTCAAAACAATCGATGTTCTAGTCTTGTCGTAAGTCAAACTACTTTATGATTGACCAAGTTTGTAGAATAATATATAAATAAGTAAAACAAAAATTAGTTTTATTACATTAATCATACAATACATTTTCACACTACATAGATTTGGTGTTGTAAATATTGATAAGTTTTTCTATAACTATGCATAGTCAACTCAGAGAAGTTTGACTTCAAAAAATTCTAGAACCTCAATTGTTTTGAAGTGGAGGGAGTATTTTCATAAAAATTGCACTGGATAATTTTCCCATTGTTCTCCTAATGAAATGAAAATTTCAAAAAAAAAACGATTGCAGGCATACTTATGCACCATATATTTTTTGGACATATGGAGTACATGATACCCCTGCTCGTTTATCGTTACACATTTTCTAGTTTAGTTTGTACTTAACTATATACCAAAGACAACACTAAGAGATAACCAATTGTATAACATTTTGTGTTTGTCCCTGGTGCCAAATTGAATTTCTGTTTTGTTTGTCTTATCGAGATGACACGTAATGCATAAGATAAAACTGGTTTATCATTTTATCAACCACTATACACATGGGCATATCTAAAGCCCCTATAGCCCAGGTGGTCGCCCATGCTTGCAGACAGCGCCGCAGCTTGCAATATTGACTTTCTATAATATTTTTTATCCATATGATAGCACTTTAGGCACTTCACCCAGGCTTCAAGAAGTTTCTAGGTCCGCCACTGACTATACATGACCTAACTTGATATGTTGATCATTGATCCATTTGTAGCAAAGAAAAAATAGGTGGAAATGTATGTTTTTGGCTGATGCTGTCCAAGTGGTACCAACTTAAAATAAGAGACATATAGTCTTTGTAATGACGGGTGGAACCGGCGGCGTAGCAAAGATCCATATATATAATTTATGCTCCGCAAATTCTCACCTTCCTGCAATGTTTTCATGCTTTTATTTATTTCATCCCAAAACTTGGGTGCTTAACTGCTTAATTACATATGCCTAGGCCAGCATTCGCAAACTAAAAAGCACATACTCCGTTGTGTTAGATATAAACCATAACCAACAATTAGATCATAAGTTTTGACCTAAAAGAATAAGAACATGAACTGACGAACATATAGTTTTTTTTTTGAAACGATACCATAATATTAAAGCAACGAACAGTACATGGTAGAGATATATAAGTTGTCTCCAGTGATTACAAAATAAAGTCTAAGAAAAAACGAGCTAATCTTTAAGGCCTTCAAACTCTTTTTCTTCCATGACACAATCTTGTATTTTCCTGAAGCCAGCCAAAAGATAATGGCATAGATATAAAACCATAAACCTGTAAATATCAAACCATAAACCTGTAAACCATGAACTGACGAACATATAGTTGACACGCACACATCAAACTCAAAGTCAATACCTGATCGCTGACGGAAGTTGTTACTCAGTGCCGTTGAGTCGCCGGGCGGGGGCAGGTGAAAAGCCCCCACATAGAAGCGGACAAGTCGGCAAGGTTAGTTTAGGCTGGGTAGGGTGGGGTCCTGTACGTAGTTGGTACACTAGCTACTACTGTCTTTTTCCCCCTTAGCTCTACTAATAAAGAGCTGCAATATAATATCCCTCAAAAAAGAGCTGCAATATAGTATATACTAGTACTAGCTGATACTACCAGTATTGGATTTTATGCTTTACATATATGTAAGTACTTTACCTTCTTGGGAATCTATTGTTATGGGCAAAAATTGATTCTTTTGGTGGTATGGGCAAATCGATTTTTGGTTAATAATGTATGCAGCAGATAGATATGTAGATGTGATGGTGTTGCTTAGGGAATATATAAAATATGGCCTCGTTAAAAAAGGCTGTATTTTTTTTGAAACAGAAGATAGCACCCTAGCCTCTGCATCAGATCAATGCACACGGCTTTTTATTAAACCAAAGTCATAGTATTAAATATTACAAATTCATGAGGCGCTAAAAAAAAGGTTGTATAAAGCATGTCTAAAGTTAGAAGGACGGGCGCCTCCCTTAAATGTACGTTATTGGGTGGAAAATAAAACCTCTCCGGCGATTTTTCTTCATACGGATAGCACAATTCGGCCATGTACCCTGTGACTCAAGCCATGGTGGGCGAGTCACTATTGTGAGCTCTAGCCAGCAAGACAACTCTTGGTTCTCTCCTTAGTGAATAGATGATGACAAAGATGAGTCGTCTTCCTGCCTGTCAGGCCTACGAGTTTATATTGCTATATGTACTCCATGCATGTCGGCATCTTTTTTAGGACACTATAACTAAACATACTTGCTCTTTCTATAAAGATTAAATAAAATTATGATTTGTATTTGTCGATAAGAAAGTTAGCGGTCGATATCTTCAACATGGACCATTGGAGAAATCTTAGTACTCCCTCCAACCCGTATTATTCTTCGCTGTATAGATGTATCTAGACACTATGATATCTAGATACATCCATATTAGCGAAGAGTAATATGGATCGATTGTTTTTTCTACCAGCAACTCGACTAGACTTTCATTTGGCATAGGAGCAAGCAGGATTTGTACACAGTAACCAAAATCGATTGTTCACAGTATACATAACGTAAACATGCACGGCAGTCTTCTAGCTAGCCAGACTGAAATATCCTTCAGTCGACCCATCAATTTTGTAATTTTTTATTTTCCGGAAGCATATAGATGAAGTGCATATACCTGTCTTGTCTGTCCTTCGAAAAGGGAAGATGTGATAAAACAAATTAACCATGTTCTTGGAAGCCAGAGACTTTGCTAAGCTAGCTAATAGTCAACAAAGCAGTCATCAACTTGTCTTCTTCTACGATCAACTACCATCATACCACCAATTTTCATTATCTGTAACAATTAACGTTTTCATTTGTAGGCTTGTGTGCCAAGGGATCTAATTAAATATACTTGCTCTCTGTCAGAACTCAGGTCAAAAGTTTTGCATGCTTAACTGAGTACTCCTACTGGGTGTGAACATGAAGAAAATCTGGGTAAGATTTGACCTACTACGACTATGAAACAGCGAAGCCAAATATTACATTATTATTGTAAAGGCAATGTAATTTAATAGCATCGTCATGTGATGTACTTATTTTAACGATTGCTTACAAGCAATTTGAGGTTCGGTAGAAAGCACATCAGGATAATACACCAGCCGCTCTCTTTATTAATCTTTGAGTTGCTTATGTCATGTAAGTAGTGGTGACAAGGTTTCATAAATAATTGGTAAATTATTTACAATTCCATTGGATTGAAAAGTTTGTTGGTTACCTTCTAAGAAATATGTAGGACCGACTAAACTTTCATTTGGCATTTTTTTCCAGAGCAAGCACGATTTGTACGCTGCTACGGTTTGAATAGGAAAACAGGTCAGGAGGATGAGAAAAAAAAAGTAAAAAGTAAAAGAAAACTATATATATTTTGGACTAGATTAGGAGTATATATGGTGTGAGCCGACCGATTTTGGTTCAGTCCATATATAAACAGTTTTGCTAATTCTCAGTCGAGTGAGGATTAACTAAATCTCAGTAGACTCCTAGATCATTTGGTTGTGTGAGTTGTAAGCAAGAAAAATATAGATGTTGAATTTATCTTGTGATTCGTGCTATCTCGGGGTTGCATCCGAGATGCAACTCAGACACTAAATCTCGATAGACTGAGCTCTAGGCATGCCCACATATAAATGTACATATCACATGGTATACTCGGTTTTTCGGACAGTTTTTTGTATTAGCTTGTCAATTATTTCCTTCTCTTGATGAAAAAGCCGGTTGCTCGAAAAAATGTCACATGGTATACACACGAACTGATCTGTGTCCGTCAGCCAGTCTCTGGAAGTAACCACACCATGCACGTACGCATGCAGCTGGTTGTTTGACTTGTTTCCTTGAAGAAACGGCCACACGTACTGACGTGTACGCAGTACGCTAGCTTGCGCATATGCACAACAGCACAAGTCCAAAGGCGGTGACGAGGAACAACTTGGGACCGTTGGAACCAGTCTCCTTCCACGAATTAACCTGCTCCCCGCGCGACGCCGGAATCATCACGCGTCCGGCCGGCCGTGCCCCACATCATCGCGCATGCGTCTCCGGGCATTGACCTCATCGGGCAGGCATCAACACCGATTCATGAGTAGTACCGTGTGTTAGCTAGCCAGCAGGGAGGGAGGGAGGATGTGCCAGAACTGTATAACAAAACGTAACCTTATTTGGTACAGTATGATTTTGATTGATTAAAAAAATCCTCTGCCCTCTAATCCATATACTATACTGATGACCGACCTGTGTAACCATGCATGCATGCATACTTGCGTATAACAAAAGTAGCAGGATTGATTTGGAAGCAAAGCCTTCTGCTTAATTTCATGACCACGCCTTTTCCTTACTTTGTCATCCGGCCCGATTTCACATGTGAGAGTATGGTATATGTAGTTTAATCTTCATCCTAAAATTGTATATCAATATCTGAAATTTCAAAACGCAGCTATAAAATATTTAGAAAAAAAGGCTCCATGTCGCCCGTGCTCCAATTGTCAGCTGTCATCAATATCTTTCTATGTATATGACGATTCAACAAGACACTACTAATATATATATATATATTAGAATAGTGCCAAGAGGCATAAGGCCGTTGACACGGCTTTTCCCGGTGCCACAGGGGTAGAAACTCTCCAAACAAAATGGATTACTTGTCGAAGACCCACCACTTTGGTGTCGGTGGAGGAAAACCAAACGCCTCACGACCGAAGAGCCCCTCCCTCTTCCAAGCCTTGCCACGGGCTCCGACCAAGTCTTCTAGATCACCACCAATGAAGAGGGCTCACTCTATTGAAAACCATGTCATTCTGATGCCTCCAAAGGCACCTGAATACTAGCTAGCATGATTGTTGTTCATAAGTCCTTATCTCTGCATGGCGTTGTCAGCAACAATAAGAAAATACACGGTGCATGCCAACAAGTGGCAAACGCAGTGGTTTAAAAATAGCTGCCACCATAGCGGTAAATGCACAAAGCATTGCACTAATCAATTACTACCGCCCGACCAACCTGAAACTGATACAATATATGTGAGTTGCACTAGCCCTTCTATCAGTTTGGAATTTTGGTTGCGTCGGCTTGTGGATGAAGCTTCACATAGTATTAGAGCCTAGGGTCTCCAGCTGGAGTCATGGTTTTCGCAATTTGTCTATAAAAATTGTTGTCCCCCATCCACATATAGGCCTCTTTAGTCATATGAGTGCTTGTTCTTCTTCTATTCACCATTGACTTTCTTTTCTCCCGTTACACATGAGAGAGTGTGTTGTGAAGTGTATAAGTGAATTAAATTACCCTTCCCATTGGCTTGGACTTTTGGTTACGTTTGCTAGTACATGAAGTTTAACATGGTATAAGAGCCAAATGCCTTGATTTTAATTCCGGGTTTTTGCAATTAACTAAAAAAATGTTGGTAGCCCCTAGTAGCCTACTTTGTTTCCACGTATAGGTCTCTCAAGCATAGTTGATATTTGTGTGTCATCGTTCTTCTCTGGTTGATGCACATATATGTTGGCATCCCTGAGTCAGACATGAGGGGAGGTGTTAGTGGATTGCACAGCCCTTTGCATCAATTTGGACCTTTGTGTTGACTAGTGGAAGAAGCTTATATTAGCGGAACCGACACGCGCACAACAAATTCAGAAGCAATGCATGGCTACGTACACCTTTTCTTTTTGTACCAATTTCGTATGTAAGCTTGATTTCATATATGATACGCCGTATTATCACGTTTGCCTCGAGGCCTAATTATGGTTGGGACTAAAGTGACACATGTGATGGCTGATCATTTGCAATAATCGAACCTGCATTTACGAAAGCTCAATCTTCAAGACACTAAATATGTAAGACAGGGCTTGGCTTGGGGGTCAGTTTCGGAAATTCGGGATGAGGCGATCGCTTGATGGCAGAATTATTGGCGAAGCAGTTGAAAAACAGCGACCCGTGTAACGGGATTGCCTAACAACCCAGCCAGAGCAGCTCTCCTCTCGAAACCACCCTGCTTCTTCCCCGGTCCCTACACACGTCCCATCCTGCTGCTATATAAACCACCCCATCTCACCACCCAAAGCACACAAGAGAAGCACAAACAATCCAGTGGAGTAGCTCTCTTCTCATCAACAGTAGTGCAGGGCAAAGTAGTTCTTCCTTAGCTAGATCCATGGCGACTTCCATGGGTTGCCTGGTGGTGCTCTGCCTAGTGTCTCCCCTCCTCCTCGCCGGCGCTGTCCGCGGCAACCCGTGGTACGGCGGCGGTGGCGGCCTCTTCCCGCAGTTCTACGACCACTCCTGCCCCAAGGCCAAGGAGATCGTGCAGTCCATCGTGGCGAAGGCCGTGGCCAGGGAGACCAGGATGGCGGCGTCCCTCGTCAGGCTGCATTTCCATGACTGCTTCGTCAAGGTATCTACTCTGCTTCCGCCTTCCACTCTGCTCTAGTGTTCATGCATGCTTGCTGAACATACTTGCTCCATGCAATGCGCCACAGCATATCTCTTGCTTTAGCACAATAGTATTTGCATCTTGTTTGTTAGACTTTGGGTGGTCGAAGTTCGAACACATAATATGACTATAAAGGTGCAAAGCTTTCACCTTTATTAAACTTTTGCTATAATTGCACAGAGCTATGGGGAAAAGTTGTCGATCGTTAGCTAGGAGGTCCAAAGAATCTGTAGTTTCTAGGCTAACCGTTTACCAGTGATGCGAGTGATGAGATAGCCTTGTTTACCAGTGATGCGAGTGATGAGATAGCCTACCTACATTTTCGAGCATGTGAGAGCCACTTTATTTTGTCTGGGTGGCATGATCGAGTCCGTATATATATAGTACCACGATTGTTTAATCCAGATGCACAAATGATGTTGCTATCCATGCAGTCTACGTTCACAGTTCACTCAAGACATGTGCCTAGTCTATGTGCTATTTCCTCCATGTTCCTGGCCTAATCTAACGTACTTTTCCTCTCTGATTGCAGGGTTGCGACGCGTCAGTGCTGCTTGACAACAGCACCACCATTGTGAGCGAGAAGGACTCCAACCCCAACAAGAACTCAATTAGGGGATTCGAGGTCGTCGACGAGATCAAGGCCGCCCTCGAGGCCGCCTGCCCCGCCACAGTCTCCTGCGCCGACATCCTCGCCCTCGCCGCCCGCGACTCCACCATCCTCGTACGATTACTAACACCACCTTAATTTCCTAGCACGATCTTAGCTGAACACAATGCAGAGTGTGACAATTGAAATAATTTACCTGCAGGTTGGCGGCCCGTACTGGGACGTGCCGCTCGGGCGGAGGGACTCTCTGGGCGCGAGCATCCAGGGCTCCAACAACGGCATCCCGGCCCCCAACAACACCCTCCCCACCATCATCACCAAGTTCAAGCGTCTGGGCCTCAACGTGGTCGACGTCGTCGCCCTCTCCGGCGGCCACACCATCGGCCTGTCCCGGTGCACCAGCTTCCGGCAGAGGCTCTACAACCAGTCGGGCAACGGCCTCGCCGACAGCACCCTCGACGTCTCCTACGCGGCGCAGCTCAGGCAGGGGTGCCCGCGGTCCGGCGGCGACAACAACCTCTTCCCGCTCGACGTCGTCACCTCCACCAAGTTCGACAACTTCTACTTCAAGAACATCCTGGCCGGCAGGGGCCTGCTCAGCTCCGACGAGGTGCTGCTCACCAAGAGCGCCGAGACGGCGGCGCTCGTCAAGGCCTACGCCGACGACGTGCACCTCTTCTTCCAGCACTTTGCGACGTCCATGGTGAACATGGGCAACATCATGCCGCTCACTGGATCCAAGGGAGAGATCAGGAAGAACTGCAGGAGGCTCAACAACTTCCACTGATCAGTTACGAAAAAATTGCTGCTTAATGTGTGTGCGCTGGATTCATTGTACGTGGAGTTTGTGTCATTTTTTGTTTTCTTTTCAATAAACAAGTGTGATTGTGCTTAATCTGGATCCTCAGAAAATTATTAGAGTACGTGCTTAATCTGGCATGGCAGTTGGCTATTCAAGGTACGTCGCCGTCTAGTAATCTCCTGGTTAGTGACAATGGACGTGCACGCATTTCCCTCGATCACACTGTCAAAGGAATGGGAAAAGTCAAGCATATTTATCATCTTCGTTGGTAATGATACGGAGTACTAGTACAGTACTAGTACTTTTGTAGTAGTAGGTTAATTATGAGCTCGTTCTTTTGGTTCGTTAGGTAGGTAACATCTGGCTAGTGGATGCAGTGTACTGCAGCAAGCATGCAGCCGGCCTTTCTAGGTCGTCAAGGTAGCGCTCAGGTGCGCGTGTATGGTGGGTGAATCATGAGAGCAACCGCGCAGCGGATATACCCATCGCTGTCTCAAGGGCCACTTCATTGATCGATCGAATCAGCGTAGAGATACAACCGCAAAAGAGTTCAGTCCTGGTCTTTTCAACTGAACTTTTATTTAAAAAAATGCACAGAGCTAGCAAACTTATTACAAGATCAATCATTCCATGCACCTCCGGAATAAAGGGTCCGGAGTGCCGAACTGGTTTGTAACTTTTCAACTGAAATCTTTCTTTTTCTTGGAAAATTATAGGACACTAATATGAGTGGAAGTTTTCTGGAAACGAATAGTTTTGAGCCCTTACATATGTGCCTTAGTAGTCAGAATGCTGTCAAAACATGATTAAACAAAAATCGGTGCAATTTGTGACAACTCGCCCAAAAAATGGTAATTATTTGCAATTTTTTCCAAAGAAGCAGACTCATTACCCTAGCCCCAGTTATGGTACAAAAATGTATTTTACTCCTGTTTTTACGAATAAGCATGCATCTAATCTAATTAAATGGCTCGGTTAAATATTGCCTGTTCTAGCACCAACAGCTAGCGGACGAGATTATGAACCTTGACCTAAAAAGATGAATGAAGATCCAATATGAACAAACAGCTAGTAGGTCCAATATGATTGATGTGCAGTCATCAAACCCAAGGTCAAGTGCGGCTGGTTTATCCAGATTCCAAGTACAACAACTAGTTGGCTACTAGGGCAGGTGAAAAGGCCGTACAACAACTACGCACAGCTAGCCAGATGGAAGCACATGAACCGGGGATTCGTTAGAGTTGGTACACTATGCTGCACTACCATTCTATTTCTTTTAGTTGTACTGGTGTTCTAGTTCCAGCCCCATTGGCTTACACTATTATAACTTCTAATATTTTGCCTTATTGAAAATCTGTGTCATGGGAAATTTGATTGTGATTAGTAGCAGATTTGATTGGTGCAGAGTAGTTAGATGAATAGGCGTAGGAGTACTATGATATATGTTAACAAAATCATATATATGCCTACTGACATACATATGCGCTACCAAAAGTCAAAGACGTATCCATAGATAGGAGCAAATTTAATTTGATTGAGTACTAACTGCTACTCCCTCCATTTCAAAATATAAGATGATTTAGCATTTTTCTGACACTATGTATCTAGATATCTTTTTGTGCGTAGGTTAGAAACAAATTGAATGAATCTACACATTAAAAATAATACATATGTGTCAATAAAAGCCTAAAATATCTTATATTTTGAAACGGATGGAGTAGATTATTTCGGTTCACGCAGCACAACGGTGGACATCACATTTGTGCACTGCCGGTTTAGAAAAAAAGAAGTTAACTACCGAATCTTTATCCTTTTTTGGTGGTGCATGGTTTTTTTTTTGGTTGCCTACAACACAACTACAAAGCAGTGTAGTCTTAATCAGTGTCTTCAAAAGCATTTCAAGGAAGTCTGAAATTTTAATCGGAAAAGGGAGCATGACTCATTGCGTACAGTGGTCATTACTCAAGTAATAGAATAAAATAGAAAATCGCCCACTTCTGAAATATACATTGCTCAATCATTTCGTTTTTATACTACCTCAGACACTGGCTCAAACCAAGACACTTATCTAAGCCAGTGGCTATGATAAGACACGAAAAAGCTACGCACGGACTGACATCCAAGCATCCTTGCCAGTTGCCACGATATGATGGATTTGATAATTAATGTACGAAATTAGAGCGTGAAAAAACACCTGAACTTTATTGCTATAAAATGAAGCTTCCTAGATACAGTCATACAGCTTGATGAATTATTCTGTGTTTATGGATCCAACTGTACAGTAGTCAGAGTTCCAAAGATGTTTGATACTCCCTCCGTTCATAAAAGAGTGTACGTTTGCGTGTTCCAAGACAACTTAAGGATTTTGCATTGGAAAAAAGCCCATCACTACCTGTCTACTCTTAAATTCTGTGACCTCCAATGAGCTATGTGTATTTATGAAATGAGGAGATAACTTGCCAAATGCTATTGGACTTGATTCCCGTGAAGCAATTTTTTTCAACTTTAACATGCATTGAAAGAAGAGATGTACACTTATTTGTGGACAAAGTTTTAGGCTAGATGTACACTTATTTGAGGACGGAGGGAGTATGTATGTTGCACGAGTAGTTCAATATTTGTTCCAGTTGTGATTAGTCAAGTTCCAATAGGTCCAGGAACGTTGAAGTCCCAAAACGTTTCATCCTTATTTCAGCAAACCTCGTAAGGTCTGAACTCTAATGCAAGTAAGTATGACATGAGTCCGACTGCAATGGAAATCGTATATAATAGAGAAGTAGAAATAGCTTCCAATACAAATTCCATATGCAGCATTACATCAAGAGAGAGTGGGATGTTTCGATTTTAATAAATTCACGCATTCAAAACAGGGAGAAAATAATTTTATTAAATTAAGTTTGCCAAAATGAAGTGTGGCTAAGATAGTCCTAGCCGCGGCATAACCATATTGTATTCTTAAGTATGCCTTATATTTTCTCCAGATTTTGTTTTCTATAGTTATGTTCCTTTTTTTGTACAATTTAATATGGCATAGCAGGTATGCAGCCAGTGTCAAATATTTACATAACATGATGCACATCACTCAGGGCTTGTTTACTTCTTTGGTATTTTTATCCCTAAAAGATGGGATATGTGGGGATTTAGTGTTCACCCTATACTCTCTAATCCCCTACAATACACTTTCCAAAAAATATTATATCATGATGGAGAGTTTTTAATCTAGCCAAAAATACACTAGTGTGAAGGAGATTTGTGGGGATATCTCGGGATTATTCCCTCTAAACCCGGCCTAGTAAACAACCTATCGGGGAAATTCTAGGATACGAAATAATCCCCTCCAATCCTCTTAAATACCCTAGAAGTAAACAAGGCCTCACTTCTCAGTCGAGCCAATGACACTCCACAAAAGTAAAAAACAGAGCATGGACATGTCTTGGAAGCTAAGGGCCTTCTGTAATCGTCAATAAAGCAGTGATCAACTTTGCTTCTAGAATCTACTGTTATTCTGAGATGATCTGCAAAAATATTAGGATAGCACATTTGCAGGTTTCTACGCCAATCTATCATTAAATACTTGCCCTTTTCATAACATATGTCAAAAGTCTTCTATGCTTCACAGAATAAGTGTAACAACAAGAAAAAGATTAGACTGGACCTACCAAAACTGTGAAGATACATAGGGAAAGCCAAATAAATTACTGAAAAAATATTAGTAGTTGAAAAGAGCTTTGCTTAATAATGTATTTTCTTCACAAAAGCTCGCTTAAGCAGACTGTGGTTGGTAAACTGAAGATCGGTATAATACATTAAGGCGCTCTCTAATCATGTCACTTGGTTGCAAAGTCCTTTATTCAGGGAACAAATTCTAAGAAATCATTGCCAGATTATTATCAAATCCATAGGAAATTTTGTGTTGGTTAACTTCTAAGAAATGTGTGGGCCTATTCAATCTTTTTTTTGCTTTCTTCTGATGTAGAAAATCCTTACACGGCAGAAGTCGAATGCGAAGGTAGTCTTGTTTATGTCACTTTAGTTTCCTCACAAGGTTTGTAGCCGTAGGGATACATGCCAAGTCTATGACTCTATGGTCTCTTCTAAGACATCTGACTTGCTCTTGGCTCTTGCTATATGGAGTAGTTCCCTTAGTAGCCCACCCGGCCACACTCCAACAACTATGCAAGGACACTAGAGAATACTGGTTGAACCAAGTATTCATGGTAGTACAAAGTAGAAACATACATGAAAAATATATATAACAAGTGTCATCAAAAGATTCTAAACAGAACGATCCATGAAATTGGCGAATACAATGGCCAATATAGTGGATTAAGGAGAAATCGTGTGTTTTAAATAGTGATGAATTGTAAAATGCTTCTCAATACAAACTTGAAAAATCCTAGTCCACTTCAGTACGAAATATTTATGGTCATTCTGCCTGTGTTAATTGAGCTAGGATATGAATCTGCAGAATAATTACAACAGTACTAGGGGCTCTATTGTAACAATATCTGGGTTCGCATGCATACAAATAGCATGAACATACTGCAACTCTGCAAGTCTCTCAGACTCTGGCACGCTGATGTTTTCTTCAAGAAACGGCCACTGATAAGAGCCGCACCACAGAAGAACAAGGCTGCTGGGCCAGTGACAGAGCTTAGGAACAGTTCAAAGTACTTGGGGATACCTGCTCCCGACATGAATGTAGGCCATGCAAGCACCTAACGCAGAATCATCACGCATCCCGTGTCCTCCAAAGTTGGTACAATATCGCACATCTCCTTTGACCTGATCAGCGTCCATGCACGTGTGTTAGCTAGGGAGATGAGCACAGGATTGTACAGAAGGCACCATGTTACATGTTACACACGTTCTCTGGCCTGATATTAGATGAACCATCCAAAAGCTTCAGTAAGGTAGGAAAGGTAACCTAATTTGGTATGATTCTACGACAAGACACAACAATAATGTGGGGTAAAGATCTTCGACATTACCCTTCGTCCAAAACCTGTATTTTTCTGAAGGTGCCACGCTGCTGTAGCCGGCGTACTTTTATTCCCAAAGGCGTGGGACATGAATCCCTGTTCCCATGATCACCAACAATAAGAAAACCTCCTTAATACTTGTGTTAGCGTTAATCAATACCTTCCGACCTGTAACAACTCTTGTGTATAACAAAAGTAGCAGTATTAATTAGGAAGCTAACCTTTCGCTTTTGGTTACGCCTTCTTTTGTACTTCGGCAGCTTGGTTTCACATACGATATATGTTGTATTGCCCTGTGTAGGCCGAGTTCCTAGAGACTAGTGACTTGTTAGGGCTGGGCCTCGTGATGCAAAAGATTAAAAGTGAGAAATGTGGCTGATCTATTGTAAGATAGTACCTTCCTTATAAAGGTAGTTCAAACCAATCATGGTAGCATTATATACACAGAATACATGATCACAAACTTACGTGATTAATTCATAAAACAATTGTCTATCGATATGTTTGCTGAATGATATTGTAGTGTACTTGCAACCAGCGTAGTACCATCGCTTTTTTCTCTTTTCAGTATCCCATGATTGCAATTTGGCAGAAATTTTACAGAAATGGGTTTCTTCAAGTGGTGATAGCTCTAAGATGTTTCATCAGTCTTACTGTGTACACTTGCAAATTAGCTTCTCAGTAAAAATATGCACTGAGATTAAACTTGTCCGAGAAATATCTCCATCTACACTTGTTTACGAAAGCTTAATCTTTGACTAGCTTCACGCTAGAAATGAAGACCAAAACAACATTATGACATAGCACGCTTTCGAAGAAAATCATTTGAATTTTTTAGATGATTTAAACCTTTGGAGTTACTTGATGGAAGAATTATTGGCCAAGAAGTTGTAAACAGTGCCTATTAGCTGGCTTATTATATACGCATTGTCTAACAACCCAGCTGCCATGCTGCATCTCAGTCCTCTCCCGGAAACCACCCTTCTTTCCATCCCCTACATGCACCCATCCTCCTACTATATAAACCACCTCATGCCCATATATCACCACCCACAAGAAGAGAAGTAAACTGTAACGAAGTGCAGCAAAGTATTACTTACATGGCAACTTCCATGGGTTGCTTGCTGGTGCTCTGCCTTGTCTGTCCACTCCTCCTTGCAGGCACCGTTCGTGCCAACCCATGGTACAGCTTGTTCCCACAGTTCTACGACCATTCGTGCCCGAAGGCGAAGGAAATTGTGCAATCCATCGTGGCACAGGCTGTTGCCCAGGAGACCAGGATGGCAGCATCCTTGGTCAGGCTGCATTTCCATGACTGCTTTGTCAAGGTTTCTGCTTCCTCTTTGCTGCAATTTCATGTTTCTAAAATGATACAATGATTCTTGCTGGGCATAGTTCCTACAGTGTAGAACAGCAGATTACATATTTTACTGTGTGTCTATGACTAATATGATAGCTGTGCATTTTATTCATTAACTTCAGCTGTTTGAATGCTTAACTCTGCAAAGTGCTGTTTCAAACCATAGCTATATTTTTTTCCTTAGCATTGGAAATCGTGTCCTGAGGAGCATGGAAGAATTTGTGGTTTAAGGTTCATTTTTTTTAGTCTTACCAATAATAGAAACATACAATGCGCACACTACTTATTGTAGTGTTTGTACCATGAGTGGTTTTTTCATTCCTAAAAAATGGCGAGTGCTTAATTTAAGTGCACAATAATTGGGGCTCACTGTGGAATGTTCATCCTTCACTCGATGCATGTACCTGGTCAATCAACACGAGTACTATTTTGTTGCATGTGCCCAATCTATGTAGTATTGGGGTTAATCAACATGCCTAATTATCCATCAACCTGTTCTGACATCTTCATTCTTTCTGTGTATAGGGGTGTGATGCATCCGTGCTACTCGACAACAGCAGCAGCATAGTCAGTGAGAAGGGGTCCAACCCCAATCTGAACTCCCTCAGGGGGTTCGAGGTCGTCGACCAGATCAAGGTCGCCCTTGAGACGGCTTGCCCCAACACTGTCTCCTGCGCCGACATCCTCGCCCTCGCCGCCCGTGACTCCACTGTCCTCGTATGTAGACACCAAAAATAACTCTGTCCTAACTAGCACGAGCTAAATAATGTAGCCCTATGTGTGATTCTTTGGGACCCAAATTAATCTGCAGGTTGGTGGCCCTTACTGGGACGTGCCGCTCGGCCGGAGGGACTCTCTAGGTGCGAGCATCCAGGGCTCCAACAATGACATCCCTGCACCCAACAACACCCTCCCCACCATCATCACCAAGTTCAAGCGTCTCGGCCTTAATGTTGTCGATGTCGTTGCCCTCTCAGGTGGCCACACCATTGGCTTGTCCAGGTGCACCAGCTTCCGACAGAGGCTGTACAACCAGTCAGGTAACGGCCTGGCCGACAGCACGCTGGATGTGTCTTACGCAGCGCAGCTGAGACAAGGGTGCCCACGCTCCGGTGGCGACAACAACCTCTTCCCGCTAGACGTTGTCACCTCGACCAAGTTCGACAACTATTACTTCAAGAACATCCTGGCCGGCAGGGGCCTTCTCAGCTCCGATGAGATCCTGCTCACCAAGAGCGCTGAGACAGCGGCGCTCGTCAAGGCATACGCAGACGATGTGCACCTCTTCTTCCAGCACTTTGCACAGTCTATGGTTAACATGGGCAACATCATGCCACTGACCGGATCACAGGGGGAGATCAGGAAGAACTGCAGGAGGCTCAACAACTATCACTGAGTTACAGAAGGTGATGTATTTGCTGAATTGTGTGTGGAGTTGGCGTCAAGTTTTAACTGAATAAGCAAGTGTGGTTGTAATTTCCAAATTTTCTTGATCATTTATATTATGTAAATTGCATTGGTAAATGTGTATGTACTTAAAATTCATATAAGATGAGTCCACCCGGTTTCTTTAGAGGTTGTTGTTTGACATAACTTACCGAGTCTTTGACTCCCAAATTCGGCACATGGTACATGTTCACCTATTTTGTTCAAGAGTTTTCGCAGTACTCAGGCTGTGCTTCCTTTGACATATATTTCCTGTCAAAATAAAATGAACCAAAAGTTAGTTTTTAGAAGATACCTACTACTACAAGTGACTAAATCCAATCTTCTGCCTCCAAGAAATCTCTAGGGCTATAATGGAACCAATTGCTAGCATATTGGGTGCACTGGCACCTTTGAGTTGTACGAGTGCACTAGGTATCATCTAAAAACGATCATCATACTAGTTCACTAGGACTTTAGTTCAACATTCAAAATGTCCTCAAGAAATTCGACAAAGAAAACAACCATTGTATATGAATTACAACCATTACTACAACGGTGCCGCAAATGGATCAAATTATTTCGTGGATTGGATTTCATACACATAATTTTATATCTAAATTCAACACACAACACAAGAAAAATAGAAAAAATCCACTATATAAAGTTCAGCATGATACTATTCACTTCACGTTTTGATACTATCCACAGCATGTTTTCCTTTTTATTTATAACAAATCAAATTCAGAATTGAAATTTTGTAGCATGATAGATATTTTTTGTGTAATTTTGCAACACTTTTAATGTGTATTTTGGGACCTATTGCATACTATATGCCTCCAAAAAGAAAAAAGGTTGCATCATGGGATCTATAATTCATAGGCGCTAAGCTCAAGACAGTATAATTTATGTAAAAATTGGACCTGACTTGTGAATAATATACCTATACATACCAAAAGCAGGAATCTATTACTTTAATCTGTTCTCAGTAGATAAAGTGCGTGCAAAAGATTCAGAACTTCAAATAAAACAGTGTCAGAACAAACTTTCTGTAATTTCAGTGAGAAGAATTTTAATCTCATAACTAACACTTTGCTGAAATAGAAAAGATTTCTTTGAAACAATATACTTCCAAAATCTTTCTGCACAATCGCTCAATAACCCCTATAAAGGAGAGGAAAATGCAGGAGGCAGAGTGTGCCAAACTGTACAAGTGGACTGGCCCTTGTGGAGGTCGAAGGCACTGACTGACAGGTGCAATGCAAAGAGAGGGATTTATTTGTAGACACTATGCTTCAAGAAATCACTTATTATCTGAGAACAGCCCCCTCACCATCGAGGAAATTTAGGAACAAACTAAGACATTTCATAAAAAACCTATCCGGAAATAGCTAAGGGCAGATTAGTAAACTTGACAAGAGAGGCTCATGCAGCCCACATACAAAGTCCACTGCAGACCCTCCATACCCATTCACGTCTCTACAAGACCACGGTCTCGCTCAGCCAATCACCTCCCGACTCTATGTAGACCTGACATGCCGACATTTCTGCATTTGTCTGCGTGTGGCGACATCTCTCCGACTGTCGTTCTACGTGTCCAGCAGCTGCCGGCAAAGGATGGCGACAAACTTCATGTTTCCAGACAAATGCTTGCGAGCTCTCTCGTGGACATGGGGCATGTATATGCTGTCTGGACCAAGATACACTAGTAATGGGTGTGGAGTGGCCAAACTAGTGGATTAGTTCCTCTAATCACAACCATTAGTTTGCTTCAATTTCCGTGTAAGAACTATCAGAAAGCATAGAAGCACTCCTCTTAATTCTTCACAGCTTCCAAAAAGAGTGCGCATGTATCTTGACTAATAGTTTTTTAATTGTGTTTGTCAAATAGGTCAGTTCCCAGATAGTTGTGGGCTGATCTCATCCAAGTGTAGAACAAAGGGTAATTGTATCCAGTTCATATTTATAAGGTGCCATTTTGAGATATTTTGCCAGGAATTAATGTGAAGGCGGACTGGCAGCTTCCCCATGTATTTAAAGAAACTGTATGTGCAACCGGGGCTAGTGCATCATTACATCATCAACAGTTAAAAAGGAATGGGGCTAGAATGTGAAAATAACAACATAATACAGAAACAAAGACCGTTTAGTCAAACTAATTACCTGCAGGTCCATTGCTCTTACAGGCTTTATGTCTGCACCCATTTTCTTACCACACAGCCCTGGTAGCTGTTCTGATAGTTTACTACCCTTAGTTGGTCTGGTTTGTCACTTAAGTGTATTCCTGCATGATGAAGTTGAACCGATGTGCTCTTTTCTCATACCCTGCTCAGTCTACAAGACATATCCTGGTATTCAGAATCTTGAACCATAGTGGAAAAACATATGCACAACCAAATGAACAATGTGGATAGGAAACTGAAGATAGATACCTGTGTTCACCACATCAGCAGAGGCCTAACTTTTTGGAACCTGTAGAAAGTAGGGCTCTCAATTCATTTGGTGTGTACTGCTGGGTGAATGAAAGAAAGAACAGTCAGATCATCAAGGGTCTATGTGTTTTTAGCTTAGTTTTGCATCAAGAGACAGATGGTGTTACATCTTACAGTTGATTTACAACTTTGTAAACCCTTCTGTTGCTGACTCTATGATGGTCAATGATGTTGACAGATGTTCCCTACACCAACAAATGAAAGAATAGATGTAATACAAGTTTCAAGCGTACATCACCGAGCATCAGTTATACCTACAAGAAAATGGTGTACTTACAGAGGTGTGTTTTCGGATGATGATACCATGGGCCAGAAAACCTTCCCTGACAAATTGTACTTCTTAAACTTAACCAGAATTCCGAATCATTGCTTCAATTGCCTTATTGGCCTTGAGCAGCTCCCCATTTGAGCAAAGTGAAGCAATAGCAGGATAATATGTGTCAAAGTCTTCATAGAAAGACTTCCCTAGCAAATTACCATTGTCAATATCAGTATCATCACTTGATATGCACAAATTATCAGCTCTCTCTGTCATCGGCTGCAATGTTCCATCAGAACTTCCATGAAAGCAATTACTAGAAACATCAAAAGCAACTGAACTTAAAACTTGTTCTGAATCTGTTCTGGGGTCACATTCGTCATCAATTATCTGCGGCTTCTTGAGGTGAGCAAGCGTACTACTATTATTAGAATCTGAAGAGGATACGGACATAAGTCTCACTTCACTTAGGATAGTCACAACCTCATCAATCCTCCCTTCCTCGCATGCGGAAGACAGAAGACCAACTAGAGATTCGGTTTGGACCTCATCTCCAGCAATGTTTATTAGCTCCACAACTTGTTTGCACTGAAACATCTCCCTCAAGATGCCCCTGGATTCTTCCATCCTTCCTTTTGCATAGAGTCCTTTCACCAGGCTCATGAAACCAACAAAATCTGGTAACATCTCCTTGCAATGGTATTCACTGAAGAAGCTTAATGCAGCTTCAGTATCACCTTTCAGACAGTGCCCACTAATAACTGCACCAAGTGTAAAAGCATCTGGAAGTAGAAAAAGTTCCTCGAGATGAGACAAAAGCTCAAGTGCCTTTTCAGTGAACCCATAGTTACAGTAACCACTTATCAGCAAGTTGTAAATACGGGTAGTGGGTCTGATACCGTTGTTGGACATTTTCTGAAAAAAGTGATATGCATCATCCAAAAAACCCTCTCTGCACAAAGCACCTATAAGTATAGCATAAGTGACCATCGTTGGAAGAATGTTGCTTCTTTCTAAGTAGTCGAAGAGCCTGAATGCTTCGGTAAAGCAGCCGTGCTGGCACAAACCGCTGAGAACTGAGTTATGGATGATAATGGTTGGATGAATCCCCTCTTTTTTCATGCTTTCACAGAGATCTAATGCCTTTTCAACATTACCACCTCTACAAAGGCCTTCTACTACTATGGAATACATGGCTAAATCCACTGGAAAACCACTTTGTTCAGCTTCCTTCAGAAAGTTATATGCATCCAGAATTTCGCCTTCTTTCTTCAGTGCATAGATAGCTCCCCTCAGAACACTGACAGGAACACTGCCATTGTTCATGTAATTTGAAAAGTGAATAGCTTCACCAGCATTCTTCCTGCTGAGGTGACAGGACAGCATATTAATAGTTCTAGGTTCGTGCAGGCCATGAATCTTAATAAACTCACCTAACAATGGTTGTATGAACTGTTCATTTCCATTTCGATGTAAGCTCTTGATTAGCTTGTAAAATGTTTTGCTAGAAACGGCAAAGAATTGTGTTCTGATTATCTTGTGGACATCCAATGCTGCTCGACAACAATTCCTGGTGCTTAAGAAACTACAAGCGTAATTGCAAACAGATGAAAACAAGTCCATGTCTAATTCACCCACCTTACCAATAAAAGTTAGCACACCTTGTTCACCACCTTCTTTAAAGTTTGCATGAATCAACTTTCTGTAAGTATAGGAATCAGGCCTTAATTTTTTATCAATGAGGTCATAAAAGATTTGCTCAGCAATGATGACCTTTCCTGCATTGCATAGTGCTCCAATCAAGCCATTGTGAACAACAGTACTGGAAAATAATGTATCTTTGTTGTACTCGTCAAACAACTCAACTGCCCTATCAAATTCTCCAAGTTTACACAACATGTCTATGATTGTATGATAGGTGACGGTATTAGGTCTTAAGCCCATATCACGCATTCTGTGAAACAAGCTGCACGCATCATCCACCTTCTTGATCATAAATAATGCTTTGATAAGTACATTGCACGTGACAACATCAACTGCAATCCCACTACTCTGAAGCCTACCCAGTATTGCCATAACACCAGTTGTATTCTCTTCCATAATGTAACCATGTAACAGCGTGCTATATGTGAAATTATCACCAGTAACAGCTTCTGAGATTTCAACAGCCTTGGTAGTCTCACCAGCCTTACACAAACCATTTATTACGGAATTGTATGTCACAGCCCCAACTTTTATCCCCTTGCCCTCCATCTCTCCAAGCAAAGAGAAAGCCTTATCCAAGTCTCCCTTTTTGCACAATCCATCGATTAAAATTGAATACACATACTCGTCCACCACTACACCTGTCTGTTCCAGTTTCCTCACTACGGAAAAGGCATCTTCCAACCTGTTCCTCTTGCAGAAACCACCAACAAGTGACGTATAAGTGATCAAATTCGGCTTAGCACCCATTCGCTCCATCTCATCTAAGAACCCCATAACTTTCTCCACACTGCCTTCTCTACACATGCCATCAATAACTGTAGTGTAATTAACCACATCAGCGGCAATGCCCTTCTCTAACATCAGACGATGCTCCCGGAGCCCTTCCATCAACAGGCCACTCCTCATGTATCCATGAACTAAGCTGCTGTAGAACACTTCATCACCCACCATCCCCTTCCGCTCCATCTCCCTTATCAGTTCTGCCACCTCACCAATTCTCCCCTCCCTACCAAGCAAATTGACAACCGCAGTCAGTGTCACCAGGCCTGGCTCAAAACCGCTGACATCCTTCCTCACCCTATCGTAGAACTCCAACCCAGCCTCAGCCTTTCTGGCCCTGGAGAAACCAGAAAGAATCACACTACAAACACCATCGTTCACCTGACACCCTCTCGTGGTCATTGTATCGAACACCTTGAGCGCCCCGGCCATGTCCCCGCGGGCACACAGCTCCGATACCATCGCACGGTACGTGGACGGCGAGAGCACAGCTCCGTGATCCTCGACGCTAGCGGAGAAGAGCTCCAGCGCGTGGCGCAGGTCCCCGCCATGGTCAGCGAAGGCACGGCGGAGCAGCGCGTCCCAGAGGCGACGGGCAGAGGAGGCCGGCCCGGCGAGCGCGAGACGCCGGGCAGCGTCCCGGGGCCGGGAGGAGTCTAGCAGCGCGCAGGCCGTAAGGAGGTGGGTGCGCGGGGTGGGACGCAGGGAGTTGGCGAGCGCCTGGGAGGCGAGGGCGCCGACGAGACGGTGCCTGCGCCGGCGAAGGAGCGCGGCGAGGATTCGGTCCACGCGGCGCGCGGTGATCGCGAGGCCGAGCTTGATGAGCGTAGGGAGCGGCGGCGGAGCGGGTTCGCCGCCGGGGAAGCCCATGGCGGGCGGCGGTCGGCTGATGCCGCGGTTGGAGTGGAGTGGACGTTCGAAGTGCCGCCGTGAAGAGGTTTTTCCGACTAAATGGCACCCGACCATCAAATTTTCGACACAAAGGACCACATGCCTTAGTGTATTCTCAAAAAAGACCACCTCTCACATAATTTGTCAAAAAGGACCACCATTGAATGGCGGCAAGTCTTGCTAGGCGACACGTGACACATGCCGCCACAGCCGATGACGGCAGGCACATGCCGCCTGGGCCAATGACGGCATGTCCCACCACTGGCGAGGGACATGCCGCCATTGGCCTAGGCGGCATGTGCCTGCCGCCATCGGTTGTGGCGGCATGTGCCACATGTCGCCTGGCAAGACTTGCCGTCACACAATGGTGGTCCTTTTTGACAAATTATTTGAGAGGTGGTCTTTTTTGACGATGCGTTGGAGGAGGTGGTCTATTATATCAAAAATTCCCCGACCATCCGTAGTTACTCAGAGCATCCCCAGCCGTTTGAGGCCCCCAGGCCGAAATCCGGCGCTATTTAGCGCCGGATGGATGTAACTTTCGGCCTGGGGAGGCCCATCTTTCCAGCCGCGAGCCGAGGGGTTTTTTTTGAATTCATAAGCAGTCCGACGAAAAACGATCAAGTTCGGCGAATTTTGACGAAATTGGTAGATATTTATATTAATAAGGCGAAATATATAGGAATTTTACATATATTAGGCCGAATTCGACATATATATGAATTCGGCCGAAACCTAAACTAGAACACCCGTTCTACATGCCGAAATGGCGGTAGAAACGGGTGTAGTCGCCGCCGTCGTCGGAGGAGGAGTCGTCGTCCTGCGGCGGCGCCGCCTGGCGGCTGGAGCCCTGCCCAGCATCGCCGAAACAAGGCGGCGTTGGGCGGTACAGCTCGTCGTCGCTGGACTCCTCCAGCTTGACGACGGGCGGCGCGCCGCGGCGAGGAAGGGTCGCGGCTTCGGCGCGACGCTGGGCGGCGGCAAGGTCCAGCAGCCGCCGCTGCTGCTCCGCCTCCTCGCGCTCCCACTCCCGCCGGGACCACTCCAGCGCCGCGTCGAGCGGCATGGTGTTCTCGGCGGGGACGACGTCGCGGAGGGAGCGCTGGATCGCCTCCTCCGTCGCCGCCTCCTCGGCGCGCCTCGCCTCCGCCTCGGCGAGCTCGGCGGCCCTCTGGGCGGCGTCCTCCTGCGACGGCCTTCTGCGACGGCGCGGCGGCGACGCGCGCGCCCCTCCGTCGCGGATGACGAGGGCGCCGCTGTTCTGCCTCGGCGCGCTCGCCGGCTCCCTCTTCACTGTCCTCGGCGTCGATGCCGAGGACAGCGAGCCGGATCTCGTCGCCGACCCGGACGACGCCGTCCCGGACGAGCCGGACGTCGCCATCCGGCGCGGCACCCAGCTGCTCCCGCGGCGGCAGGAGATCGTCGGCCGCGGCGCCGGCGGCATCTCGAGAACGGGGTCGTTCCCGTTCTCGATGTGCTCGAGGACGAACTCGAGCGTCCTGCCGGGCGCGCTCCACCAGCGCCGGCGTCCGGCGGCGTTGTTCCGCGCCGGAGGAGGGGCGGCCCGTCGTAGGCCGCCAGCTCCCGCTCGTATCGGCGGCGGAAGAACGCCGTCCACGCCTCCCGGTTGTCCGGGAAGAAGCGCGGCTCGGCGCGCTGCTCGTCAGACATCGTCTCGAGCACCTCGTCGATGGCGGCGTCGAGAGCCGCTCCGGTCGGCGGCGGCGGGATGGGGATACCGCCGGCGCTGAGGCGCCATCCTCCGGGCGCCCGAAAGTCGGGCGGCGCCATGTAGCCGGCGGCATGGAGGAGGCGGCCCTCCCATTGGTGGAGGGAGCGGCGGCCGAAGCCGTTGTTCGCCGCCCCGCCGTCGCCGGAGTTGTTCGCCATTGTCTCGGGGATCGTCGGCGTGGGCGAGTGGGCGAGGTGTGCTGCTCTGGTCGAATGGTGGCGAATGTGGCCGGCCAAACGCGGCCGGCCGCGTTTATATGGCCGCGCTGGCATTAACTCGCCTCGCCGCGTGGCTGGCCGGCCAGCGGCGGTAGCCTTTACAGCGCGCGGAAGACGATGCGTGCGGGGAAGACAATGCGCGGAAGACGAGACGATGACGACGACGACCGCCCACTCTCGCCGACAGGTCGGGGCCACACGACCCGCGGGAACGCGCGCGAATATTCTCGGCGGTTTCGCGCCAGTTTGTTTCGTCCGGAGTCCCCGAGCGCGCCCCGGAAGGCCGGGGATGGCCTGGGCTCGCCGGATGGATGAAGGCCCAGATCCGGGCGAAATCGAGGATCCGGGGGCGCGACTGGGCCGTTTTTCGCCGTCCGGATGAAAAATAAGGGCGCCGGGGGCCTCGTCGGGCTCATGAGTGGAGATGCTCTCAACTTGTCTCGTGGCCTCGTGGGTCGATACATGTAGCCTGACTAGCTAAAATGTCCATCTTAATTCGTTTGCGTCGGCCGTCTGGATAGAAATTGAGTTGCGATCCAACAGGTCTGCCAGTGTAGGGCCGACGCATCTTGTTCATTAGCTGCAAAAAAAATTGCCACCCCCAGCATCAACGTATCTGGCCTCTTTCACCGCTTTTCCACCGCCCCGCTGTTGTTTTCCGCCTAGCGACATGTTTTTCTCTGCCCTGCTGTTGTATAAAGACAAAATCAATGGCGGAGGGATTCCCATCCTCCCAACAAGCACATGTCAGTCCTTCGTCTTCCTAGCAGTGGCACCCGTCGCCACGATGGGGGAGAGTCAGGGCGACAGTGTGAGGGACGGCGCGGGTGTGCGCGCACAGTTCGACCAAGCGGTGCAAGAGCTAGCGGAGGCGGCGGCCGCAGTGCGGGCGCTGGAGGTGGAGTGGGGTTTTATTGATTCGGCTTTATTGAATTATTCCAGAAAATTCTAGTGCCGCTGATAAGGGTACGTTTATTAAGGCCCATGGTATTGGTACTCCGGGTGAATATTCGGGTTAAGGTCCATATAGAATATGGCTCAAAGTAGAAGTCGAAGTATAATTTGTTCGGATAAGGAAACTTCTATATAAACCGCTATAAGAATACGAGTCTGTATCGAACCCGATAGGATCCTGAGACCTGACCACGGGGCTATCTGAGATTTAGTTTGTAATAAGCTTTGTCTCAAGAATACACAAATATCGCCCTCTTCCCCGATCGCGGCGAGTACTCCCCGATCGCGATGTTTGTAACCGCTATAAGAATATGCCTGATACTTTACCTTCGAGTTTATTTGACGCCCTCTTCCCCGATCTAAAGTCCTTAATCTAGGACATTGCTGATACGTCTCAAACGTATCTATAATTTTTGATGCTCCATGCTTGTTTTTACACCATTTGCTTAGTGTTTTGTTACACTTCGTGGCGTTTTTATGCATTTTCCGGAACTAACCTATTAACAAGATGCCACAGTACCAGTTCCCTGTTTTCTGCTGTTTTTGTGTTTCAGAAAATTTACACGGGAAATATTCTCGGAATTGGACGAAACAAAAGCCGAACCTCCTAATATTTACCGAAGCTTCCAGAAGTCCGAAGAGGAGACGGAGGGGAGCCACGGGCTGGCTACACCATAGGGCTGCGCGGCCAGCCCCTGGCCCGCGCCCCCTATGGGTGAGGCCACCCTGGCCCACCTCTGACGCTACCCCTTCGCCTATAAAGACCCCCCGATGGGAAAAACCTAAAGACCCGATCAATTTTTAAGAAACAAATCGCGATCCGCCGCCGTCGTCGACCCGAGATCGGGAGGGTCCAGAAGCTCTTCCCGGCACCCTGTCGGAGAGGGGAATCGACATCGGAGGTCTTCTTCATCCCCATGCTTGCCTCTGGCGCGATGAGTGAGTAGTCTACCTTGGACTATGAGTCCATAGCAGTAGCTAGATGGTTGTCTTCTCCACCATGTGCTTCATGTTTAAATCTCGTGAGCTGCCTTACATGATCGAGATCATCTTTGTGTAATTCTACATGTTGTGTTTGTTGGGATCCGATGAATATTGGTGTTATGTTAAGTTCATGTGCTGAATATTATCTTATGTTATCTCTATGTTGTTTATGATCTTGCATGCTCTCCTTTGTTAGTAGCTATCTTAGCCAAGTAGATACTAGTGACTCCAATAGGGGGTATTTATGCTCGATAGTTGGGTTCATACCTCTATTTAATCTGGAGGAGTGACAGAAATCTCTAAGGTTGTAGATGTGTTGTTGCCACTAGGGAGAAAACAGCATTCTTGTGTCCAAGGACATTCGTTTTGTTTACATTACACACTTTGCTTAATGCAGTTATCTGTTGTTCGCAACTTAATACTCGAGGGGTGTTCGGACGATATCCCCCCGAGTGGATTACTAGTCATATATGCAGTTGGATGGCGGTCTATGTATTTTGTTGTAATGCCCAGAGTAAATCTCATAGTGATCCTCGTGACATATGCACGTTATCTTTATTCTATCAATTGCCCAACTGTAATTTATTTACCCAGCATGTTGTTATTTATCTTATGGAGAGACATCACTAGTGAACTGTGGACTCCGGTCCAATTTTCTTTACATTGCTATTACTGTTTACTTGTACTCACACTGTTTACTTTCTCGCGTACTACTATTGTTTTCCACTCGATACACTCAATCCTTTGTTTACAGCAAACCAGTGAGATTGACAACCTCATCGTAAGTTGGGAGCAAAGTACTTGGTTATATTGTGTGCAGGTTCCACGTTGCTGCTGGTGCAAAGCAAAGCCCTGGACGAGGCGTCTTATAAATTGTCCGGAGCTATCGCGAAGCTAGCAGGCATCACCTTCTGAAGTTTAGCTTTTTCCTACTGGTTCGATAAACCTCGGTTTCTTACTGAGGAAAAACTTGCTGCTGTGCTCATCATACCTTCTCTTGGGGTTCCCAACTGGTCGGTCATCTACATCAACACCGCACCGCAATCAAGCTGTTTTTTGGCGTCGTTGCCGAAAAAAAAAGATTTCTGCAAGGGGAGTTTCGCACGCACATCCTTTACTTTGTTTTAGTTTTGCTTTACTTTATTTTTGCTTGCATCATTTTATCAAAAATACAAAAAAATTAGTATCCTTTATAGTTGCTACTTTATTTCTCTTAGTTCATTATGTTGTTCCCTAAGTATATTTTGGAGGACCTCTCAGTAGGTAGTGGTTCTATTATTGAGAAAAGTAACATTGAGGAGTTCTTTAATCATATTAGCATGCATAAAGATGTTGAGGATAAATCTTTGGCTGAGCTTGCTCCTAGTTATGAAGTTGCTTCTGCTTATTTAGTTCACATGTTGGAAGCTAGGTTTGCTAGCCTTAATCCTTTCATGCAACACATGTTTCTTAAGCTTTATGAAATTGAAGACTCCGAAAAGAAAGATTTTATCTTGGAGACTTTGCGTAGAGAATTTAGAGATGTTGCCATTGAAGCTAGGAAAGTTTTTAAGTGTTTTAATATGCTTGGTTTGCCTGTCAAAGTTGTTGGTATAACCAAAGAAGATTTCAAAGTACCAATACCTTGCAAACTTGTAGGAATGCATGAAGCTTTGGAAAAGAATTTTAATTGGATTTGTCCTGAAAATCTTTTTGATGAAAGTAGTGTACCAAAGCGTGATCATAAAGAATCTTCAAAAACTCATTTCGACACAATTCAATTTATTGTTGAAAAGACTTCTGCAATTGATCCTAATGCTTCACTTGATATTACTTGATTTGCACTTTCTGCGTCTAGCTCAAAGGCATTAAAGAAAAGCACTCTTGGGAGATAGCCTATTGTTTTATTTTCAGTTCTTTTTCTTGTATTTGAGTCTTGGAAGTTATTACTACTGTAATAACCGCTCATTATCCTTTTTATTTCGTTGTTGTGCCAAGAGAAACCTCTAATTTGAGTGAGGTAAGATTTGGGGCTGTTGCTGTCCTGAAACAGATTTCGGTGCTGCACCGTAAAAATTCGTAAAAATTCTTAGGATATCTTTTTGACCTGCGATTTCTTGTGCATATGCCCCAGGTTATATCCAAAGTTTCATTAGTTTTACACTTTTTGATTTGAGCAACAGAAAACCCTCGAAAAAATCGACCTTTGTCAGCTGTTCTGTTTTGACAGATTTCTGCCACTATTTGTGTTTGCCTCTCGATCGCTTTCTTTTTTAGTTCTTTTGATCACAGAACTTTTGGGGAAGTTGCTACAGTAGTATATGCTTTATATGTGGTGGTTTTGAGTTGAAATCTGAACCAAAAAGGGTTGATTCATTATTATGCTTACACTAATGTTGCTAATAGAATTGTGTTGAGTTTTGTATGAAGGAAGTTTTCAAGTGTAGGGATTGGAGAATGATGAGATGAGTTAAAGAATGGACAAAAGCTCAAGCTTGGGGATGCCCACGCACCCCAAGAAATATCCAAGAGTTACAAGCATCAAAGCTTGGGGATACCCCCGAGGCACCCCTTCTTCATCGGCAAAAATCAGGTCACCTTTCAACACACTATATTTTTATTGCTTCATGCACTATGCGTTTTTCTTGGAGCGTCTTTACTTTAGTTTTCAGTTTTATTTTGTTTTGTTTGCTTCAATAAATGGTTGGACCCCAACAAATTTCTTTTGGAGAAGTTGCCTTGCTTTTCATTTGCCAAGAACACTCCGTTTTTCACTCTTATCGTTCAACGAGTGTTCTCTTTTTCTAGAACTGCGTTTAGCTTTCATTTTTCGCCTTGATTTTTGTTCAGATCTTGTTTTATCTTTATATCAAGGTGTTTTTTGACCTCTGGTCCATGTTAGTTTTCATCAAAAGAGTTGTTTCAAAAAGGTTCGAATGGTGTTGGAAAAGAGAAAAAGTTTCATCCAAAAAAGTGGTATAAAAAGGAGCTTGTTTAGACTGCGGCTTAGGCTTTTGCATATCGTGCTTGATGTCGTTTTGATAGTATGCTTAGTGGTTTTGCTGTAGCATGACTTGTCTCAAATGACTGATATTGCTTAATGAGCCTTTGAAAAAATCATGCGTTGTTTTTATTATTTGGAAGCATTAATTTGGTTTTCTCCTTGATGCTTTATTTGGGTTGACTTGGCGCATGCTTACAACATGTTTGACTCATATAAAGTCGCCATAAGTCTCTATGATCATTTAATTTTTGACTTTTGATGCCATTTTATGCTTCTCTTAATGATGTTTTGTCGCTATGTATGATTATGGTCGTTATTGCTCTCTTAGTTGGTTGCTCCCTGTCTTTTGCTAGCCCTCATTTTGTATTGAGTATGAGCTCTACTCGTGCATCCAACTCCCAAAAACCAAGTTGTTCCAATGTGTCCACCATATATACCTATTAGTAATTTGCTATTCCAAAGTACATTTGACTTGCTTTTATCTATCCTTCAAATTAAACTCTTTTGGTGTTATACGAAAATTGGTCAGTAAAGCTCTCACAAACCTGATGGCACACTTTACTTTTATCGTTCTTAAAAATTTGACATTCTGGCTCTCTTATATTGAGTTGTTATACTTGTAAGTTGTAAGTTGGAAATTAGCCAAACCATGCCGTCATGGGGTGAGCTTTCAACATTGCACTTTTTATTTGAGTTGATATCGTGATCTTTTATTTATAGATACTCGCGATGTGAAATAAGTTGGGAATCTTGCGGGATCATGGAGTTTGTATACGTGTTAGAGAAACGCCTGGGCCGATAATCTAAGACATGCATAATTCATGATGGAAATTTACAGCATGCCCATAGTGAACATTCAACGACGCATCTCAAAATAAAAAGCTATACCAATGGTAAATAAAAGAGATGCCGTGGTGTTCATTGTCTGTTTGTCCTGTCATTTTGATGTGGGCTTGTTCCATGTCATCGGGCACGGAGGTACCCCATTGGTGGTTCTCGATGATACGTGTATACTTACAATGGCAAGAGCTTGCTTGGGACTCTAAGTCGAGTAGCATGAGGTTTGGGTATTCGTACTTCACGGAACACGAGGTTTTCAACTTATGATTTGTCAAGCATATGCTTCATAATTGTACTCGCATTAACTTTAACCATTCAAGATGCCTATGATGGGGGCAATGAGAGCTCAAAGCTAGTAAGTACCATAATTTTTGAAGGTTTATAAAACTTGCAATCACTGCTTCCTTCTGCGAAGGGCCTTTCTTTTACTTTTATGTTGAGTCACCACCTTCTATCTTTATGCACCGTCTAAGAGAACATAGTTGTCATTCTGAGTTTAATGTGCATAGTCCCAAAGTTTATCATTGATTGATTCATGATTTTGGGTTCACTTGTTCTTAAATTATTTATATCTAGTCGCCCTCTTAAACTTGAAGGTATCCTATGCATTTATGTTTTGCTATTCCACGAGGGACAAGCTGAAAACCATTTGATATATTTTTCCATATGATTTGAACACACGTTTGACTTTCATTGTTTCATTTTCATGATCTTTCGTTTGTGTTCTTTTTCATGTTATAACATAGTTGCTAAGTTTCTTATATCAAGATTATGTCTTTCATGCCCATGTTTTAAGTTCTTTTGATCCCAGCACTCAATGCTTACATAGATGATCAAGATTGTGTTGGTGCATGTCACCTCAAAAATTATTCTTTTGTTATCACTTACCTACTCGAGGACGAGCAGGAGTTAAGCTTGGGGATGTTTGATACGTCTCAAATGTATCTATAATTTTTGATGCTCTATGCTTGTTCTTACACCATTTGCTTAGTGTTTTGTTACACTTCGTGGCGTTTTTATGCATTTTCCGGAACTAACCTATTAACAACATGCCACAGTGCCAGTTCCCTATTTTCTGCTGTTTTTGTGTTTCAGAAAAATTACACAGGAAATATTCTCAGAATTGGATGAAACAAAAGCCGAACCTCCTAATATTTACCGAAGCTTCCAGAAGTCCGAAGAGGAGATGGAGGGGAGCCACGGGCTGGCCACACCATAGGGCGGCGTGGCCAGCCCCTGGCCCGTGCCCCTTATGGGTGAGGCCACCCTGGCCCACCTCTGACGCTGCCCCTTCGCCTATAAAGACCCCCCGATGGGAAAAACCTAAAGACCCGATCAATTTTCCAGAAACACATCGCGATCCGCCGCCGTCGTCGACCCGAGATCGGGAGGGTCCAGAAGCTCTTTCCGGCACCCTGCCAGAGATGGGAATCACCACCGGAGGTCTTCTTCATCGCCATGTGAACGGATCGTATGGGCACCTAGAGGGGGGGGTGAATAGGTGCTACTCAAATTTTAGTTCTTTTTCAATTTAGGCTTGACACAAAGGTAAATTCTCTAGATATGCAACTAAGGTGAATTTACCTATATGTCAACAAGCAAGCTAAGCAAGATACAATATATAAAGGCAATAAAGGATAGAGGTAACCGAGAGTGGAGCACGCGGAGACACGGATGTAATTCCCGTAGTTCCTTCCTTTTTAGGGGAAGTACGTCTACGTTGGAGGGGTGTGGTTGCCACAAAGGCCTAACCAACGCCACAAAGGCTCACCCTATTCTCCGGTGCAAGCTTCCGCCACAAAGGCCTAGCTCACTTTCCACTAAGGGATTCCTCAAGGCGGAACCGGCCTTTACAATCTTGGGGCACGCATCCACAACCGAATTGGAGGCTCCCAAGCACAACACAATGCTGTCAAACAACAAGTAGCAATATATCAAATACACAAACAAGGTCTTGGGACACAAGGGAACCCAAGACACAAGGGCCCTCAAGCAAATGAGAGGGGAAATCAAATCGCTTCGGTGAGGATGTAGATGACGGTCTTCTCCTTCGATTCTCCAAAGATCAAGAGCTTTGGTGGGTTGAGGGAGGAGATCTAGTTGAATTGGTGGCTCAACAATGGTGGTGTTCTTCAATTTGGTCAAGCTGCCCGTTGGAGAAGAAGAGGGGGGTATTTATACCCCCCCCCAAATATCTGACCGTTGCCAGCCAGGAAGTCCGGCTATAGCCGGAGATAAGTCCGGCTAAAGCCGGCCTCAGACCGGCTATAGCCGGCCTGAAATAACCGGCCCAGCCGGAAATAGCCGGACAAATAGCCGGTTGAGTCCAGAGGCGCAGGGCCTCTCTCGAAAACGAGCAGTCCGGCTATAGCCGGTCTGGGGACCGGCTAAAGCCGGCCTTCCTGGCCAACTTTTATCTGAAACTTCTCCCAGAGCTGATTTTCACCATTTCCTCAATAATTTCCTTTGGGCAATATTAAATATCAAGTATAATATAGGAAACCCAATATCTTGTGCTAGAGCATAATAAAATCCTGCAAAGCATAATCACACATTAATAGATAATGTATTGTTAACAAACGCCAAAATCAATTAGGCAGGAAATGCTCTTTCAATCTCCCCCTTTTTGGTGTTTGATGACAATACATAATTTTGCATGTTTCAAACTATATAAAATATAGACGGAGCTCCCCCTTGCTATGTGCCTTATTTTAAATTTGTATTTGAATACAAAGACACATCAACAATAAGAACTCCCCCTAGATTTTATAATGTGATCCATATATGCACAAGATATATATATCATATATCATAATTCAATAGCACATAATCAACAAACATATAATATGACAAGATATAGCAAGTAGGATTAATAACGAAACATAAGTTCTACTACACAATAAGCATATAGTTCAACACATAGTAGATAACGATAAGTTCAACCATGGGACACAAGCAAGCACACGATATAAGAGCTTGTGACCCAACCAAATCCAAATGGAAAACCAAATCCAAATGGAAACACATGCAAATGGGACTTTCTCCCCCTTTGGCATCAAGACGCCAAAAAGGGAGACCACAACATGAGATCACTCACGTTGGCAAACAGAGATTTCTTCTTCCGTTCTTCCAACCGCTTCTTCTTCATAGCAGTTGTCACACGAGCATCTTGATGCTCTTGACGGCGGGCAAGTGAGGGATCAACATATCTTGACCGCTTGGGTCGAGAACCACCTGCATACAGCACATATGAAGAGAGCATATAGGATAAGCATGCATGCCAGAGGATCAAGGAGCAATAGCATAAAAGGAAAAAGCATGACAGTAGTAGGTGATCTACACCGGCTATTTCCGGCCTCAGGCCGGCAATAGCCGGTCTGACACCGGCTTTAGCCGGACCAGATGGATGAATTCGAGATCTCAGCCGTAGGCCACCAAAACTAGTCAAACATTTTCAAGCTATGCAATGCAGGAGGGAATCACGAGACCAAACATTCTCAGATGAACAAGGTACCCACAAATTCAACTAACCCTAACCCTAGAGAGAACTAGGGAGAGAGAGAGAGAGAGGTGAAGGAGTAGGGGGTACCCTGGTCCATGGGCAGGGCGCCGGAGAGGATGACCGGCCGAGGAGGGGGCTCCGGCGGCCGGAGGAGAGGAATGATGGCGGCGGCAGCGGCGGCTCCAAGGGAGGGGCTCGAGCGAGGGAGATAGGCGTGGGGGGGTAACTGAGGAAACCCTCACCCCCACGGCCTAAAGTGATGGGCTCGAAATCCCCAGGCCGGCTATAGCCGGGTGGGCCGGCTAAAGCCGCACCCCGGCTATTTCCGATGGAGGACCGGCTATAGCCGGTCTAGATGGCACAAACCTGATGATTTTGAATTCTGGAAATTCTGGGCATGCAAGAGGGGATGATTTGGCTTTAGGTAAGTGGGCTTAGGATAGAAAACATGCATGGAGTGGTTCTCGGCACTTGGCATTGCAAAACACAAGAAAACTTTGAAAAACCAATGCAAGTGCCTTCCCATTTCACGGATAGAGACAATGACGAAAAAGCTCAATAAGACTCAAATAAGATTTGCAAGGAATCAACTCTTCGAAAAGAAGAGGTCGGTGGCCGAGGCCACCATGTATGAGTGTTATGGCATTGGACCGCGAAGATATATCTTGGGTCCATAACCAATACTCGTCATTGAAACTCATATATCACAAATATGATAGAAAGAGAACAATTTAGTCACTATTGGCATTATGGGGGGAGGGATAGCCCAATTAATTAGGACCGCACTCCCCCTATCTCCATGCCCACACCTAAACCAAACAAGTATTGAAGAATAGGTGTATTTGCAAGATGCTCAAGCCACACTCCTTGAATCAATGATATTTAGCTCATTACTCAAATATCCAAATCTTGCTTCATCAAGGGGCTTCATGAAAATGTCGGCAAGTTGATCCTTGGTGCTTACATATGCAAGCTCAATATCACCACGGGCAACATGATCTCTAATAAAATGATTCCGGATCTCAATATGCTTGGTTCTTGAATGTTGCACCGGATTATATGCTATCTTGATAGCACTCTCATTGTCACATAAAAGAGGCACTTTGTCACAATTGACACCATATTCCTTTAAAGTTTGCCTCATCCATAACAATTGAGTGCATCCACTTGCGGCGGCAATATATTCGGCTTCGGCGGTGGAGAGAGATATACAATTTTGCTTCTTGGAAGACCAACACACCAAAGACCTACCAAGAAATTGGCAAGCTCCGGAGGTTGATTTCCTATCATCCTTGTCACCGGCCCAATCCGAATCCGTGAAGCCACAAAGAGAGAAATCCGAGCCTTTGGGATACCAAAGCCCATAAGTGGGGGTATGAACCAAATATCGAAAGATTCTCTTAACCGCCATAAGGTGGCTTTCTTTAGGAGCGGCTTGATACCTTGCACACACACCTACACTCAACACAATATCGGGTCTAGATGCGCAAAGGTAAAGCAAAGAACCGATCATAGAACGGTATACCTTTTGATCCACATCTTTACCATTGGGATCAAGCTCAAGATGACATTTTGTGGCCATTGGTGTGGCGGCCCCATTTAGTTCCTTCATCTTGAACCTCTTGAGCATGTCTTGGACATATTTGGCTTGATAAATAAAAGTCCCTTCTTTCAATTGCTTGATTTCAAAACCAAGAAAGAACTTCATTTCGCCCATCATAGACATCTCGAACCTATCGGTCATAAGGGATGGACTCAAGACGAGCCACGGGAGCATAAGTCTCTCCAAAGTCAATGCCTTCAACTTGAGAGAAACCTTGAGCAACCAATCTTGCCTTGTTCCTCACAACAATTCCATGCTCATCTTGCTTGTTCTTGAATATCCACTTTGTGCCAATCACATTGCGACACTCCTTTGGCTTCTCTACTAACACCCATACATTATTGCGCTTGAAGTTGTTGAGTTCTTCATGCATAGCATCCAACCAATCCGGATCTTCAAGAGCTTCAAATACTTTCTTAGGTTCAACCATGGAGATATAAGCATGATGAGAGCTAAATTGTGCCAATTGACGCCGAGTTGACACTTTGCTTCTTAAATCTCCAATAACCCTCTCAAGGGTATGACCTTTAAGTTCCAAGTCCCTTTCAACTCTTTTCTTGCGACGGGCTTCGATCTCCTCATTTGACCTTGGAGGAGTCTCTTGATCATCTTGATCATTTTGGTCCCCGTCTTGACCATTAAATTGACCTTGATCATCATTATCTTCATGAGTAGGTTGATCTTGGTCTTGTGAAGAATTGGGGGCGGTTGAGATAACCGGAGAGGATGGTGGTGCCCCTTCTTCTTCATGAAGGTCCTTGTCTTATTCTTCGGTTGGTGCATTAGTTGCTTCCTTGGGAGAGGCTTGTTGAGCTTGTGAAGATGAAGGCTCCACTTGAGTAGAGCATAGTCCTTCCCGGTCGGCCACAAGGTGTCCCTCAATGGGGCGGAAAAATCCCACGCCCATTCTTCCTATGGCTTCTCGAGGTATTTCATCATCTACATCACAAGAAACAACATCTCGCCCCCCTTGGGAGCCGTCATTCTCTTCGAATACCACACTACAAGATTCTTCAACACGTCCGGTGGACTTGTTGAAGACTCTATAAGTGTGGGATTCGGCACCATAACCAACAAAAATACCTTCTATTGCTTTTGGATCAAATTTACCTAAACGAACTCCTTTTCTTTTAAAGAAACACTTACACCCGAAAACCCGGTAGTAGGAGATGTTGGGCTTGCTTCCGGTGAGTATTTCATATGGAGTCTTGTTTAGGCCTTTGCGGAGGAAGAGCCGGTTTGAAGAGTGACAAGCCGTAGAGATAGCTTCGGCCCAAAAGTTGTATGGAGACTTAAACTCCGCCAACATGGACCTAGCCATATCCATAAGAGTCCGGTTCTTCCTTTCGGCTACACCATTTTGTTGAGGGGTATATGCAGCGGAATATTGATGACGAATCCCCTCATCACTAAGAAATCCATTTAAGGTGTAGTTCTTGAACTCCGAGCCATTGTCACTTCTTATTGCCAAAATAGTTTGCCCATGTTGACGTTCAACTTCCTTGGCAAAGTCGATGACGGTTTGTTGAGTCTCACTCTTATGCTTGAAGAAGTAAACCCAAGTATATCTTGAATAGTCATCAACAATCACCAAACAATATTTCTTCCCACCAAGACTTGCATGAGAGGGAGGACCAAAAAGATCCACATGAAGGAGCTCCAAGATCCTCTTGGAAGAAATGATAGTCTTGCTTGGGTGGGGAGAATCATGCATTTTTCCTAGAACGCAAGCCCTGCAAACACGATCTTTTGCAAAAGAAACATTCTCTTTTAGTCCGAGAATGTGGCCACCCTTGTGAAGGCTTTGCAAAGTTCTCATATTGACATGGGCTAGTCGGCGATGCCAGAGCCAACCCACATCGGCCTTTCCAGATAAACACATTGCACTTGTAGTGGTTTTCCCCGAAAAGTCCACCACATACAAGTTATTTTCAATGTGTCCAACGAAAGCGACCTTTAGAGACTTGCTCCACAAGAGTACCACAATATCATTATCAATGAAGACGGCAAAGCCCATCTTACCAAGTACACGAACTGAAAGTAAATTATAAACTAGGGTCTCAACAAGCATGACGTCCACAAGGGAAATATCCGGTGCGACCACCACCTTGCCAAGACCCAATACCTCGGATTGTGACATGTCTCCATAAGTGACGGTTATATGATTGTCATTTGGTCTCATCTCCGTCATAATCTTCTTGCTTCCGGTCATATGACTTGTGCATCCACTATCAAGCACCCATTTTGATCCACCGGAAGCATAGTCCTACAAGAGATCATTGCTTGGTTTTAGGTCCCCATTTTTCAATGGGTCCTCTTTTGTTAGCAACAAGGGTCTTTGGAACCCAAATAGACCAAGCAACATAACCATCATTTGGGCCAACATATTTTGCATAAACATCACCATAATAATCACGAAATAAAACATAGTGAGGGTTAGCAATTCCCGCATGATCATCATGAGTGGCTTTGCCACCCACAATAGGATCCTTCTTTGCTTGAGCGGGCTTGGTCTTCTTTTTCTTGTTCTTCTTCTTCTTCTTCTTTGAGACATAGCCAATCCCCGTTTTATCACCAAATGCCTTTTGCTTACTCAAAAGGCCATTCAAGTTTTTCTCACCAATGGGAATGGAGGACTTGGCAAGCTCATCTTTCAACCTAGCATTTTCTTCAATAACATTTGCATGATCACAAGTAGAAGTAGAAGAACTAGGCACATTATTCTTAGTCAATTGAATTTGAAGTTGTTCATGTGACTTGGTAAGAATAGAGTGTTCACTTTTCAAGGCCTTGTGAGCCTTGTCAAGATCTTCTAAATCCTTAACAAGTATATCATGACCAACACCAAATTCAACCTTTTCCTTTTTGAGCATGTTTACTTTAGCACGAGCATGATCTCGCTCTTTAATGAGTTTGGAAACAACTTCATTATTAGCTTCCTCAATGGAATCGAGCTTCTCTTCAAGAGTTGCTCGTTCCTCTTGCTCTTCTTCAAGAGACTCGGTTAGTGAGGCAATATCTTGAGCATATTCTCTTTCAAGCCTCATTTGTTCATCTAGTTTTTCAAGAGTTTTACCATATTGGCTCAATAGACGTTCAAAGTGAATCTTATGAACACCATCTACACTAGACACATAGTCATCAAAAGCAATAATTTCTTCCTTTACTCTAAGACTAGCAAGATCATTCAAGGAAGCATCATTTGTCTTAGAGGAAGAGAAAGATATGGGTGATACCTCGGAAGACTTGGCCATAAGGCACTTGACGTTCTTGACAAGAGAGTCCTCATTGGGGGATTCAAAGAGTGATGTGGAGGAAGTTGAGGTGGTTGCCATTGCGGCCATCTCACTAGTTGTAGTTTCTTCTTCTTCACTCTCACTTGCGGAGTACTCTTCTTGAGTCAAGAACACAAACTTTGGTTGTTTCTTCTTTGGTCCACCCTTCTTCACAAATGGCTTCTTGGATAGTGACTTGGTCTTGCTTTTGAAGATGAGCTTTCCACCATGGTCTTCTCTCTTCTCATAAGGGCACTCGGCAACAAAGTGAAATCTATCATTGCAATTGTAGCAAGTCCTCACCCTTTGACCATTGTTGTCATTCCTTTGATAGCCACTTGACTTGCTTCTTCTTTGATTGTCTTTTTTAGCCTTGTGTGGATCAACCCAAAAGGTTTTTCCATAGAAGGCCATGTGCTCATTGTACTCATGCCTTATGTCCTCGGGACACATCTCTAGTCTTGCTTCAATATTCGCTTGAAGAGGAACCTCTTTATCAACCACACTTGCTTTCAATGCAAGATTAGAGCTTCTTTGCATTCCTATGGTACGGGCACGAGCATCTTCCGCATTTTGTGCGGAAACCTTGTAGGCTTGAATCTCTTGCATCACTTGATTTGAGGTCATCTCATTGAAGTTGTGCTTTCCTTGAACACTCTTCACATCCGCGGGCTCATATGGAGTGAGAGCAAGAATGTACTTCATCTTGATCCACTCATCATCAATATGGTGAGCACCGAGGTTCTTGAAGGTGGTAGCAATAGCCTTGAGTCTTCTATACATCTCTTGATGATCCTCACCATCCATCATGAAGAAACCCTCCGCTTGATTTGAGAAGGCAATATATCTTGTTTTCTTCATGCTCTCGTTGCCAACAAAGACGTCGGAGAGTCCTTGCCAAGCTTCTTTGGCGGTGGAGAAGTGTTGGATGTGAGGCAAGTCCTTGGATCCCACGGCGACTTGAATCATGTGAAGAGCGGTAGCATTGAGTTGGCTATCGACCATCTCTCTTCTTGTCATGTTGTGGGGATCCACGGCCTTGAATCCTTCCTCAACGATCCTCCAAAGCTCGATGCAAGAACTGCGCATATGAGAGATCATTTGATATTGCCATTGACCAAAGTTTAATGCATCAAGCTTAGGCGGATCACCTCTATGGTTAATATGAGGATGAGGAACCGGCGGGTCGGGTGAATACCAATGCGGGTATTCACCTTTCCCGTCGGCCTTGGTGGAAGACTTAGCATCGCCATTTTTGTCGGCACCCTCCTCATCTATCCCCACATTCTCCACTTGTGGAGTAGCGGGTTTTTCCGGAGGTGGAGAAGCATTAGCAGTTTTAGCTTGCATGAGTTGCGCCATCATTTCACGCAACTCACTTATTTGAGATGTCATGGAAGCCATGGATGATTCCAAAGATTTGAACTCACCCATGGAAACTTGACCCGAGCCCTCACTAGGTGATGTTTCCATACTCTTAGGCGGTTAAGCCCGAAATAAGAGCCGAGGCTCTGATACCAATTGAACGGATCGTATGGGCACCTAGAGGGGGGGGGGTGAATAGGTGCTACTCAAATTTTAGTTCTTTTTCAATTTAGGCTTGACACAAAGGTAAATTCTCTAGATATGCAACTAAGGTGAATTTACCTATATGTCAACAAGCAAGCTAAGCAAGATACAATATATAAAGGCAATAAAGGATAGAGGTAACCGAGAGTGGAGCACGCGGAGACACGGATGTAATTCCCGTAGTTCCTTCCTTTTTAGGGGAAGTACGTCTACGTTGGAGGGGTGTGGTTGCCACAAAGGCCTAACCAACGCCACAAAGGCTCACCCTATTCTCCGGTGCAAGCTTCTGCCACAAAGGCCTAGCTCACTTTCCACTAAGGGATTCCTCAAGGCGGAACCGGCCTTTACAATCTTGGGGCACGCATCCACAACCGAATTGGAGGCTCCCAAGCACAACACAATGCTGTCAAACAACAAGTAGCAATATATCAAATACACAAACAAGGTCTTGGGACACAAGGGAACCCAAGACACAAGGGCCCTCAAGCAAATGAGAGGGGAAATCAAATCGCTTCGGTGAGGATGTAGATGATGGTCTTCTCCTTCGATTCTCCAAAGATCAAGAGCTTTGGTGGGTTGAGGGAGGAGATCTAGTTGAATTGGTGGCTCAACAATGGTGGTGTTCTTCAATTTGGTCAAGCTGCCCGTTGGAGAAGAAGAGGGGGGTATTTATACCCCCCCAAAATATCTGACCGTTGCCAGCCAGGAAGTCCGGCTATAGCCGGAGATAAGTCCGGCTAAAGCCGGCCACACCGGCTAAAGCCGGCCTCAGACCGGCTATAGCCGGCCTGAAATAACCGGCCCAGCCGGAAATAGCCGGACAAATAGCCGGTTGAGTCCAGAGGCGCAGGGCCTCTCTCGAAAACGAGCAGTCCGGCTATAGCCGGTCTGGGGACCGGCTAAAGCCGGCCTTCCTGGCCAACTTTTATCTGAAACTTCTCCCAGAGCTGATTTTCACCATTTCCTCAATAATTTCCTTTGGGCAATATTAAATATCAAGTATAATATAGGAAACCCAATATCTTGTGCTAGAGCATAATAAAATCCTGCAAAGCATAATCACACATTAATAGATAATGTATTGTTAACAAACGCCAAAATCAATTAGGCGGGAAATGCTCTTTCACCATGCTTGCCTCCGGCTGCTATGCTCATCATACCTTCTCTTGGGTTCCCAACTGGTCGGTCATCTACATCAACACCGCACCGCAATCAATTACCGAGATTAACCATTGTCAGCCGCCACTATGTCCAGAACTGCTTACAACAAATGAATTATCATAACCTAAAGTATGCTTAAGCTTTTCTACCCTTTCAATGACACATAAAATTGAGGGAGCAAAACTCCTCGCGAAATCGCGAAGTTTTTTAACTGTTGTAGCATTGTCAAGTCCACAAACAGTTCTACGTTGAGCAACTCATTATTACGGGCGGTACTCCTCCCGGGAGCCCGCCTCTTTTTTTTTTGAATGGTAAAACTAATATATTGATAATTAAGAGAATACAAATAAGCTCTTACAAAGACTGCTCAGATGATTGGAAGTTAAGCTAGAGCCAGACCCTACACTGGTAGTAAAAAATGCTAAAAAACCAAGTCGTCGACGCGGAAGAACACAGTTGGAGCCTGCCAGGGGGTCCGTCGAGAACACGGACGATATAAACCTGCAACTGTGAACTTCAAGGGCCTCCAACAGCCTCTCCATCCGTAGAGCCAGTGGCTCAACCAGCAATCGAGATGGCAGAGACCAACGAGGTTGAAGATTGAGCTAAAGATAAGGAGTAAGCATCACCGAGCTCAATACCGAAAGACCTTCTCCGCTGAATCTAGGGAGCGACATCAGAGATGATCTCAACTGTCTCCGGCGAATACACCCGAGCGGCCAGAAGGCGAAGACAACCTGGATAACAATTCTCAGTAGATCCGCAGTGAAGCTGCCAGACCCTTTTCTCGGAGCAGCCGAATTGGGATACCAGCAGAGATCAACAAGATTTGCATCCGGCACCGCAGTAACCCTAGGGGGCTGCTGATCTTCAGTAGATGCAGGCAGTGGAAAAGTTGCCGACAAGCCAATGCATCTGTGAACCATCAGAGCAACATCATCAGCCGGCCCTTTGATCCATCCCCAAAGCAAAGCATGGCCGACGGCACAAACTGCTTCTCCCTCGCCACCGAGGCCGGCCGAGAAGGTTGTCGGTGCCGCACAGCAGTAAACCGGGGGACGGTAGCGCTCATTCGGGAGGGGGGGTTCCACCTCCAGGAGCTCAACAGGCTTCCACCTCGGAAGCATGCCAAGGCACCGGTGGGGAAAACGGCCAGCACCGCGCCATGGCGCTGAAGACGAAGAAAACCCCCGCCTGCCATCAAATCCACAGGCACCCCTGGTCCTCTTCCTCCTCCCCTCGCCACCCTGGCCGGCCAGCAAGAAGAAGAGCAGCAGAGAGCCGCCCGAGATTGATGCGGCGACACACTTATTGACGAAGCTCCCGTCGAGAACGTCGCCCACCATGACACCCCACCATGGGGTCTCACCGAAGGGCGACGCAGACAGCTTCCCGACGCCGTGCGCGGGCATCAGGCGCAGAGGAGCCCGCAGGCATCGAGTAGAAGACAGGAAATCGCCGCCGTTCCTCCTTCCACCGCCGCCACGGCCGGCCAAAGGAGGGGACAACAAGCCTCCTTCACACTCTTGCCTGAGGAGGGTCTTATTTGAGGACCCGCAGGTCGACTTCCACCCCGGCGTCGCGCCATGGACGGCGAGGAAGATGAAGCCCCAGCGGCGGCGGATCTGGCCCTGAAGACCCGCTTGGATCCTTGCAGTACGAAACTGAACACTGGTAGAAAACCTAAGCCTACTATGTACAGGGGGGTCGCCGGCACCTCTCCTCCACCTCACTCGACCGGCAGCGCCGGCGAGCTCGGCATCGGATCGGGCCGGCGTGCAAGCAGGGCCACTCAGCTACAGTAGAAGGGAGGGGGGAGAGGAGAGGATAAGGCTTGAGCACCGCCCACCCCCCCCCCCCCCCCCCCAAGTTTGTGGGAAAGGCTGGAGCCCGCCTTTTCAGTGTGATTGCGAGTGCCCAATGTCTCTCCAGTTTTCTTCTGTTTCTCACTTGCATCTGAATCGCCTGGTCTGGACGCGCGGGCTTTCAATAGGAATAGGGCCATTGGGCCATATGACATATGAATTCAACATAATGGGCTTTCTCTAGTGCAGATTTCTATGGGCCTTCTCTATCAACTCTGGGCTGGCGTTAGTAAATGGCCGGGAGTACTCTGCATCTCGGCGAGTATGATGCAGCAGCAGTCGCAGGCGGCGATGGCGGTGGCTGCGGCGGCGCCGGGGCCGGGGCCGGCGGCGCGCGCTCACGAGACGGCGGGCGGGGACGCGCCTCCGAAGCAGGTGGCGCAGGCGATGAAGCGGCTGGGGCGCGCGGGCAGGATCATCGCGGACATCCGGCTCGGCGCGGACCGCCTCCTCGAGGCGCTCTTCGTCGCCGCCAGCGCGCCGCCGCACAGCGCCCAGCAGCACATCGAGAGGAACGAGCGCGTCGTGTGCCAGGAGGAGGTCGCCATGCACCAGCACTTCGACGACCTCCGCGCCCTTGGCAGGTATACTCCTCTCCGCCCACGAGCTCCGCGCTCTTCCATCTTGATCCGGGAGCTTCTTGTCAGCTCCCTTGGGTGGTCAGATGACTGTTTAGTAGTTTGGGAAATGAACTCTGCTGGGATGATTTCTGAAGGGTGGGGAGAACAACCACTCTCCCATCTTCTGCCGGTATGCCTCTGCCCTAAATCTAAATCAGGAACTCGCTGAGGTGATGGAAATTAGCTCCTGTCTTGATTATGTTCGGGAAATTGTTACCTGTGATTCTGGCTAAGCAGGTTTGTGTTGCGTAGCTGATTTTTAGGAGACTTGCAAGATATAGTGTTTGGTTATTCCACTAGATAAGCATTTTGTTGTAGGTTTGTTCCGGAATGCTGACTTTTGCTTCTGTCTACTTTTTTGCGGGTCAATGTTTGCGCTTTGTAGGTAATATGGTATATACAGTTTATTTCAGCCAGATCCTGATCTTATTTCGTTGTGATTGAATAGTTTGGCCTCAGCAGAGCAAACATTTTGTGTAAAATATGTTATTTGAAGACAACAATCCATGATAATAATATGATAACTTTGAACCAATGTATTGAGAAATTTTGGAATGAGGTCGCGCTTGGATTTCTACAGAATCTAAGTACATAAATATGTCTCTTAACCATTCAATTTTGATATATGGCATTGGATGTTCTGGGCGTTTCTGGCCTTTTGCGAAGACATTTCTTGATCTATTAGATTGTGGTCATTTTATGTAACTCGTATTTAGTACCTGGGTCTGGTATAATATTATTTTTCTTGAACTTCTGTGGGCTGTGCTAGAATTGGCATTTAGAAGCTCTTGTTGTAGTCTGACCTGGGGCCATAATGTTAGGCTAGATTACCACCCTACGAGATCATTTTGTCAGAGGAACATATTTTTTATTTTCGATGAAATTATGCACAGTTGGAGTCTGCTTCATAACACTGTCGGAACAGCACATGACCGTTTGTGACAGTATAATCTACTTACCACCTGTAGATCAAGAACTTGAAAGTTGTCACTCTTGATGATGCCCTAGAGTTACTCTGTAAATGTTACATGGGCGAGTTGACTTTTGAGAAAGCCTTGAATTTACTCGATAAGGCTAATAAGTAAAGCGATGTGACTTTTGGGAGATTGAAAACTATAAAGGTATCTGGAACAAACTTGAACAATGTTGAGCAGAGTATCTTTTGTGATCTATTCACATTATTCTCCTACTCAACTAAATTAGGAGTTACATGCATTAGGACTTCCAATTCTTGGATAACTTTAACATTTGTGTTTATCGCACTCACTTTTTGGATGAATGAGAGTCATCGTTGACAGAACTCTACTGATAGGTTATGTGCCTTACAAAAACATCTTATATTTAGGAACTGAGGTAGTATCATTTATTCCTTTTAGCATTTCTTTCGTGGTGAGTAATTCATTTTATTTATTTATTTTGTGCTAGAAAGGCAATTGGAAGACTCTGGAGTTCTAAATGGGGCACTTAAAGCTCGAGGCAATTCATGGGGCTTGCACATGCCACTTGTGTGCCCAGATGGTGCTGTTGTGGCATATGCTTGGAAGCGTCAATTGGCAGGCCAAGCTGGTGCATCAGCTGTTGACAGAACTAGGTGAATATCGTTACTTATATACTTCTATTGTGTTTGGCTTACTCTTTTTTTGTTACTAGATGGATGCCCCGCGCGTTGCTGCGGGTACATGCAAAATTAAATTATTAGATATTTGAAAAGCTAAACATATTTAAACATTGTTTTAGAACATTGTGTTATCTAGAGAGACTATATTTGGCATGGAACAATGTAAGTTTGGAAAAAATGTTGCTGACCATGACTCTTTCAAATTCCACTATCACCATAGGAACCTTGTAATAAAACCTTGTAGCTGCTAGTGCTAGTATATTAAACCATACTCTACGCTTTGCATACCTTGGAAGGATTAGATGTATATGTGCATGTTAATCTCGTATTGGACTACATCCCAGACATATTTGAAAACTTTCAAAACTTTTTGTAAGAGCTTGTTAGAAATACTGCAGCTGTAGATGTTTACTGAAGCTTTCAACCTGGCATTCACTATCAGTGTACTAAAATAATAATAGTGCAACATGTATATAGACCCCATATAGTTTAACTAAGGGGAAGTTCAAAACCGTGAAACACTTGGGCTGGATCGAAGGCACAACAATAAAATTCAGTCATAGGTTGCATGCATACTATAGTTAATTATGAGGGAGTTTCACAACCAGGTTGCATGCATGCTATAATTATTAAAATCCACTTGGATGCACTAACGCATGTTGCATGGTGGTGTGAAGATCATACGGTTGTTATTGAGTCAAGCTTGTAAATCCAATGGCTGAAACAATTTTGATGATGTGGATGGGTTGCATGTGGAGATAGACAACTTAAATGACCTCTTAGTGGGGCTTTGCTTTATAAGAAGTATAGATTTGATCTGCGAAATAAATCATGAAATTTTAAAAAACTTTGTGTCTTGATTCATTGGGATTAGAAAGAGTGTGTGTACAATATAAGCCTTAAGAACGGCCACCAAGTGTGAACATAATGCCTACAGAATGAGGTAACGATGTCCTAGCTTGGTAGTGCCTACGGTCACCCAAATATGTGCTTCTTCCTTGATGGTGTTGAACAGACCATGTATGTATGCCGCTGTTTCCACAGCCACTAAGAGGTGCGCTGTATCAGCAAGACAGCCTTTTCCACTGCGGCTCTGGTTCGTCACCAACCACCACCAGAAGTGATGCCGTAGACCTTATCTAATAGAGTGATGTGCAACATTTTCACCGACTAGTGTTATAAAAGGCGCCCGACTGGCGCACCTGAGTGCTGGGCGACACCCTCCCACCTAGCTGATTTGTCCCATCTTGGTGGATGACTAGCCCTGCATAGGCCTGCTTATTCAGTTGATTATGTGCTAGGCGCTGATTTCAAGCCTGACTAGTCCTATTGCGTTAGTATACACTGCCAACCATACGATCAACGTAGTGTACTTTCAATGCTTTTGTGTTGTGTTACCCCCTAAAACAGAGTGGTAATTTCTTGGATATCTCCCTTGTTAATCATCTAAAAAATTGGCAGGAAACTTTTGGTTATAGATTCATGCTGATTCAATGTTGTTTTCAGGTTAGCTCTCAAGGCCTTCACTGACCAGAAAAGAAGATTCTTTCCTCACCTGGAAGATGAAGTTCTTAGCCATTTCCCTGATGATGAATCTGGTATTGCTAAGAGGCCACGGTTGTCTGCAGGCAATGGAGAGCTAGAAGAAAACACTTTGTCTGAGATACTTAAGAATCTAGAAAATGAAGTACCCAACATGAAAATATTCACATATCGACGTTTGGATTGGTCAAAAAGAGCTTCTTCGTTAGTTTCTCTGATGGATGATGACTTTGTGGATCCATCTAAGGAGTTGAACCTGCATAATATGGGCAAATCAAGACCTGGTTCTGTGATGACTCCCATAGATCAGGTTGCAGTAATTGAGTTGCTGGTTCCTTCAATATTTAGAGCTATAGTGTCATTGCATCCTGCAGGATCTACTGACCCTGATGCTGTTGCATTCTTCTCTCCCACTGAGGTAAGAATTTCTTCCATAAGCTGACTCCATTCACATCAATTATAAACTTTGCATCAGTCAAGCACGATGCTGGCAGTGTGTGTTTATACTTGATAACATGCAGTTGCTTCTGTAGCAAGATCGCTTTTTGTGTATTAGCATGTTCCAGTGATACACTTGATGGACAAAGTTCAGTGTTCTTGTTGATAAAACGAGTGGGCAAGGTATTTTATTTCTGACATATGATGTGTCTCTTCTGTCAGGGCGGAAGCTACCTTCATGCAAGAGGCGTGTCCGTGCACAACGTTTTTAAGCATGTGACGGTACATGCTTCTTTTAAGTTCTTTGATTTGATTATTTGTTCCCATAAAAGACATTGGAAGTGAAACATGGTTTACTCAGTACTCTGTTTTGATTATGTAGGAGCATGCTGACAAGGCATTGCAGTACTTCGTCAGTGTTGAGCCTAGTAAAGCACTTCCTCTATTATTGGTGAGTTGTTCCAAGTATTGGTCGTCCCTATAAATATACTTTAGGACAGTCATCCAGTCATTGCCAAAACTGGCTTAACACTGTAAATTCATTGGCACTTTTCTATTGCAAGTTTTTGCAACAATAGGAATACTTGTTTTTTGTTGAGTACTAACAAGATGTACCTTTTGCAGCATTGGATTGCTGATTATCAGACTCTATTTACAAAACTCTGCAGGTAACCCCTCCTATACATATTTAAGTCAGGTCGCACCCTATTATCATCAGCATTTCTGCTGTAAGTAACGTTGCATTATTTGACATGCAGTAAATGCCGACGCCTTCTGCTCATGGACAAGTCTTTGGCTCTGCTTCTACCCCCGGTCCACCGCCCTTATCACCAGACATCAAACGTTGGTTCAGATCATCATGAGGCCTATCACATTGGATGTTCTTCCTATGATGCCTGACGCTTCTACACAATCTGGACTATTAGCTAGGATGTTTCTAACACCATTGCCTGACTCTACGTGTACTGCAGCCTGATTTGCAGCCTGATCTTTAGGACGGTGAAAGTATTGAATTCTGTGTAGTATTGCTGTTAATTCCTAAGAACAAAAGGCTTGGTCATTGATGAGTTACTTTGGCTGCATTTTCTCCTCAATTCTGTAAAATGTGTATGTCTGAAACCAGATCTTGCAGAATTTGGGTAACTATTGTGTACTTTGATTATTCCATGTTCCTGGTTCAGCTGAGCTATGATATTATTTTGGTCATATATATTGGGAAAAAGAACTATCATTCATAGACAGGTAATTTTAAATTGGCGAGTTAAAAACACCTTGAAAGAACAATTATCTGGAAAAGAGTGACAATGCTGGGCATCTTAAACCATTTATTTGATACTATAAATAGTTGTCATCAGTAGCAATTTTATCTGTTTACAACTTGTACCAGTATACTGGAGTGGTAAACCCGGCTGACTTGGTCTAAGTACAGTTTTACATAACCAGTTTGTCAAGTATTTACAATACACACCCGAAGGAAGTTCTGATGAAAGCTCTTTGCAAGCTCCACTGCAGGTTAGTAGCTATTCAAAAAGCCCCCCTTTGATCTTTTCACATACCGCAGAGCTATACTAAATGTACAATTTATACTACAGTTCAAGCCGTGCTGTCAAAAAAAGCTATAACATAGGCAACATGAATGAGTTTAAGAACTCTCCATGAATGACTGCGATCGAGAAAACGCAGCAGGATTCGCCTGTAAAACATGAGCAGGACGTGCATCTGCTGGCTGGCCCTTGCTCTCACCCTTGAATTGGAAAGGCTTGAAGACGCCAGGGTCACCAGGTTTGATGCCCAGAGTTGCCCATATGGAACTCTTCGCCGCCTCATCAGGGTCGTCGATGCGGAGCGTCTTGGGAACCCACAGTGATTTCTCCTCCTTGTCATCTTTCAGTGGATTGGAGTCCCTGGAATGCTTCCCCAGAGCAGGAGACCCATTGCCTGAACAGCTGCTGTTGCTTGACCCAGACGGCGATATGCAACCGTTGGTTCCCATCCAAGGTGTGTTCCATGCCGCGGCTGGCCAGCTCGGTAAGCAACCCCAGACGGCAGGTGGGACAAGCGGATACGGAAATGCTGGTGCGGGAAATCTTGAGCCAGGCATCATGGGAGAGTTTATCCAAGGAGCTGAACTTGTACTGCAGCTGTCTGATGGAGAAGCAGACTGCGGCATACTTCCACCCGGAACCATTACCGGAAGGTTGTTCCATCCTATGCTCCAAGGATACATGAAAGGAGGAGCTCCAAGGTAATACTGAGGCACTGGGCCAACTCCGTTGCAGTAAACAGGTGCTCCGTTCTTATCAACGTGGACTGCATTTGCAGGTAACCCGTTGTTCGATGTGGTAGAGGACACACAAGAGTTATCTTCCCTAGTTTCATTTCTTGGTACAGATCCAGCATTGGTGATATGCTGCTCTTCAATGTTCAGTGCTGATATCATCGATTCACAGAGTGGCACCTCAGGTCCAAATTTGAGAACCGTTTCATTTCGACTGGTTGATTGTGTCGGGATAGAAGGAAGAGATGCAAGGGCTTCTGGATTCAATGTGTTAGCGATGTCCACTCTAGAACCCATTAAACAATCAGGGGCCATCAACAACTGACGGTAGTGCAACGGTGAATTCTTGCTTTTGCGCCTCCCAGCACCGACAGGTACATTCCTCATAGTCCCCCCTGCAGTCCAGTACCTTTGGCAATTCTTACAGAAGTGCCTAGGTTGATTGATATTGTAGTTGTTGTAATAACAGAACTTTGTGTCCATGCTGTTGCACCTAGGGCAGGGTATAATCTTATCTGGCTTCTTGAGCACCTTATCCTGGCCTGATTTGTCATTTGATGTTTTCTCATTCTCCTCCTTCGCTTCTGACGCTGCTTTCTCTTCAGAATTGCTCATCTGGGCAGAGTCGTCTTTCTTGTGGTCCAAGGTACATGAACCGGCTGTTTCTACATTTTCTTTCGCTTGTGGTGCATCAACCTCCATCTCATTGTCTTTTCTCTCTCTTTGGTCATCAGTCTTAATTCCACTATCTTCTTTCTCTTCTGGCACATCAACACTCATTTCACTATCGCCTTTGTCTTCAGTTTCTTTGTGTTTATCCTGTAACACAAACATGAGATGCTGTTACAACAGTAATGCATCTCAAACAAAATTGAAGATGCTATATCACATCTAAGTGTCTAACAGCCAAGAGACGATGCACCAACAGGCCAGAAACATGCTAACAATCACATCAACTAGGCTCATTAGGGAAAAGTTTTAGGGAAAGAATGATGTATTGTTATGTTACCACTACACACACATAAAGCTTGGAAGCATTAGGTCCCTCCAATACTAGCCACTGAACATAGCATACAAGTTTAACCATGGTAAGAGAGGGTTAAGAAATCGACAGAAATCCATCATAGGGTTTTAAGTCCAGCTGCTTCAGTCCAAATTCGATCAGCAAGTGCAACAGCACAAGACGCTTGGAAGTTGAGTCTTAAAGAAAAAACGAAGACCGTCTAGCATATGCTGACATGTGTATTGGTCTGCCACTCAAATTTTCTCTGCCCCGTTTTAACAGAACCAAGGTGTTTTGGACCTCCTACTGAACAGAGAAGCCCCTAGCTAGCTGACCACTCTTGGTCAAATGACGATGAAAAAGCCCTGGAGGGACCACCACACGCTCAAAACAAGCTAGATTTTGCATGGGTTGCTTACTTTGCACTACAAACTGATCACTATTTCTGAGGAAGCAGCATGTTAGCACCCTATCAACTATGTTGCCTCCTCGTTCGGTCATCTATATATGTATGCAACATATGCTATCCAATCATGATAGTGCTCTTTCATGCACAAAATCAAAGGCGAAAAATCTCTCAGAACCTGTAATCGATAGTGTTGTATCTTAAAGGAATTTCATGCTCAACTTCATTTTATCTTGTAAGATGAAAGAAAGCGAATGATAAAAAAGTGGACAACTCTTGATCCTCTTTGATCAGCAACCACGGCATGGTACTACTACAATTATTGCCCTCGAAGCCCCACATCCAGGAGAACTTTTGTAGTAGCAGCTCATTTTTGGACTCAAAGACGAAGCCCAAATTGGTGAAACCGACGTCTAACAGTGTACGGACTTTTGGACCTATCCACTCTGAGATCCAAACCCAATTTAATTAATTTATATATAGCCAGCCAGCCTCATGATCAGCCCAGGCGATTTACCTGAACCTCGAATCCGCCCTTTTTCTCAATTTCAAATGCTAAATTATAGCTACTCTTTGCGACATGCTAGATTCTGAACATGATGGGATAAAAGGTGCGGTTTGTTTCATTTTTCAGGGGAAATCGAGGAGCGTGCGTATTGAGCTGTCGATCAAACAAACAAAAGCCTCTCGTCAGCTAACCTTATGAGTCTCTGGCTCAACCTCCACCAGCGCCGGTGTCTCCACCTCCGGCGGCGGGTGTTCGTCGGAGCCGGCCGGCGCCTCCGCTTCCGGCGACCCAGGCTGCGCAGGCTCAGGAACCAACGGGATCACCCGGCCGAAGAGCTTTATACCGGAATCCATCTGATCCGACATCCTCGATCCCACCCGCGAGACCTTCAGTGAACCGAGAAAGATCGCGAGCTGCCGCTGCCGGTGGTATTGACACTCGAAGCTGAGCGAAGCGGCGAGAGAGCAACACCGAGCTGGAGGAGGGAGAGAGAGAGAGAGAGAGAGAGAGGAGAGCTAATGGATATAGCTCCTACTCTACATGGGGAATACGAGATTGAAGTACTGTGAAACTGAATGGGCAAAAAAGTAGGGGAATTTTAGGAGGGGGCTTTTTCTAGAGGGGGTTTAATGTGCGCCTGTCCTCTAGAACTATGATAATTGCACATGCGTCCCTATAAAAGGAGTGGCAATTCATTGTTGCGTTTTATGAAGACATAGTGACTAGTTTTATACTTTATACGTTTCAAATGTTCTACTCCAACCACACAAGTAGCATATAGTCCTTCCGTTTCAGAATATAAGATGTTTCTTTTCTGATACACGTGTGACATGTATTTATATATTTGTTAGTGTATAGGTTAGAAAGAAAAATGAGTCAACCTATACACTAAATATTGCATATCAGAAAAAAGCGAAAACATCTTATATATTTTAAAACAGAGGGAGTATAATTCACCAACGTTTCAGTTCCTTGATTTTGGAAACTCAATTTTTAACATACCATATGGTCCCAATACACCAAATATTCTAAATATATCATGGAAGAACATAATTAAACTATTTTATGAAGATTTATTGTGTATTTGTGACCTTTGATTTCTCGCATGCAAAAAGCCCATAAAATAGTTTAAATACAATTCTCAGGACGGTCTTCATTCGTCATTGTGGTCGAGTGGGGGGAGAGAGGAGGGGAGACGGTGTGACACAATGATAGATGAGGAGGCCCGGTGCATCGCTGGAAAGGCGTGCTCATCGGCGGGATGACGGTCAATGTGGAGGCCCGGTGCATCGTTGAATAGACATGCTCGGCAGCGGGGTGGTGTGGAGGCAGAACGTTGGCAGCGGGATGGGGCGGGGTGGTGTGGAGGCAGGACATTGGCGTTAATTTCTAGTCCAGGGCGCTCCAATTGGAATCCTTTTACCAACGAGAACCTCTCTTTCTAAGTTATGTTTTTTTTAATCAATTTTCATTTGTTTAGTACGAGATCGCTTCACACCTCACGCTGCTTACACCTCTCGCATTTCAAAGTTCTGTTAAAAAAGCTCTTACGAGAACTTGTATAGAGAAGGATTTTCCGCGGCGCCCAAATTAGCTGCCTTGATCTCCATTTATCCACTCTCCTCGGTAGCAGAGCTATAGAAGCGAGAACTTTTTTTTTTGAAATGGAGGCAAAAGCATTGCCTCTATCTATTAATTAAGAAGAAGAGAGTTGCCTAGTTAATTTATGGAAAACCGGGCGAAAACCAATACAACAAAGCACCCCAAAGCACACACAAAACAAGAAAAACTCACACCCATGAAGACAACCCGACAAACTCTCCCAAACACACAACTACACCTTTGACACTTGCACATAGCAACGGAGCCTTCGACGAGAGCACCTCAACAGTAGGCAATGGGCATCACCAAGACCGCAGAACAACTCAAACCAAGAGGACGAGCCGAGGACACAAAGATCATCTATCAAGCCACGGGCGCCAACCCTTTGCGCCTGAGAGACCTCTCCTTCCTCTTGCTGGTCCGAGGGGAAACACCCACCTTGCTTTTGCCCTTGATTGGTGTCCCTGTTAGGAGACAAGCAACCGCCCTTCCACATCCAGGAATAACAGCCTCCAAGCTGCTAAGTATGTCGCAAAGCTCTTTTGCAAAAAGAGCATCGGGGTTATCAAGCATCGATGGTGGAATGGGAGCAGAAACCTCATCTGATTGCTCAGGCGAGCTCAAGGTCATCGGCGAGTCCACCTTATGCTCCAGTGACAAAGGCAAAGTAGGGCTCGTGCAAAGCTCTCGAAGCTCGGGCATGATCTGCACCACCGGAGCCACGACCGTGGCAATGTCCTCGCCCTCGGCAGTAGATGGAACAGAGGACAAAGTGGACAACGACGAGTGGTCCCCAACACGAGGAGAGAAGCAGCCATAGAGCTCCACTCCTCCGTCCTCTACGGAGCCAACACCAACCTCGACGTCCTCACTAGGAGAACTCGACGTGGAAGTGGTCTTCAACATGGCTGGCAAAGAAGATAGCTTGACGTTCCACGTAGCTAGAGCTAGTTGTAGCGTGCGTGCGTAGATTGCAACATTTGGCCAACTAGCGCAGGTACAACTATGAACTCTCTATCTGGTCATACTATACACGAAATTCATCACCTGCGCATGATGACAATTGTGCCGAGCCGCCCAATAGCGTAGTCACCACATGAAAGAAAGCTCGACCAGCCTAGTGCTGCTACGCTAGGGGCGCGCGTGCAATTCTCCCGTTCCTGGAGGGGCGCCAGCGGAGTCCGATCGCTTTGAGAAGTTGACGCGGAGGCTGCAGGCGGGGTGACAGGTGGCGTCCAGGTCAGCGGTTCGGGCGCTCGTCAGCCACGAGAACTGGTGGCTGGGAGGGCAGCGCGGCCAGCGTCACCGCGCAGGAGGTGCGAATCTGGAGGAAAGCGGAGGCAAAAGGGGCGGCTGCCAGCCACACTTTTCTTCTATTCCCCCTTTCCACATCCGCCTTTCCCCTCTGCTTTGCTGTCGCCGTTGGTTTTCATTCCTTTCTTCTCCTCCCACGCGGACACGGTCAGTCGCGCACTCGCGCGCTAGCACGCTACCATGGCATGCGGATATGACCGGTACGTGCCGAGAGCCGGTCGGATCTACTCCGGTGTGGATCACAAGTTCAGAACGCCGGCGTACTTTGGTTGATGTTTCCACCGGTGTTCAAATTTGTTGTATCGGCATTTCTTTTGGTTTTACGACTTTGACTGTTCTTGAAATATGGGTTTATGTGGACACATGTTCTACCGGTAATTTTTTTGGAAGAGTCTCCACAGATACAAAGATAAGTTTCGCATTATTCTAAGTAACTCGGTACTCTGAAGCAGCACATGAGCAGTGACTAATTTCCATTTGAGATAAAAATATGTTTATCCCTTGAGTGGTATATTTTTTTTGTTATCGGAGGACTAAACCTACAATATGTTTTCAATCTTGTTCCTAACTTCCTATATATATATTTAAAATTTGGTGTCCAGAAGTGGCTCTAGGCCGGTCTGGCATGATGCCGTTGATATCTTATTGAAGGAGAAATTTTGATCTCTCAACAAAAAAATTGGACATGTCAAGATTGTGGCAAATATTCGCCATACCAATATTGTTGTCATGGCCCAAACTTTGGTTTTTGTTTAGATGGTTGCCAATTATTTGGCATGACATACACTTTAGCCTATCTAGTTTAATTATCTTGCCAATATTGACTACCTCATGGACAACCAAAAGGTCGACCAAAATTTTGGCTAGCCAATACAAGCTAGAACAAAAATATGCCCATAGTCAAATTGTTGCCCATGTGGCGAACCGCCACACCAAATGTGGCAATCCACACTTTGGACCATCTTGTTTAACAAATCATTGTTACGCAATACCAAGCCAACCACATACGCGGGCACTATGGAAGTACGGCAGTGACCAGTTCTACCTTCTACGCACGGGTCGTTACTACACAAACAAAAGTTCACTTTGGTCTAAGCTCTAATCCTGGCCACATGAACTAAACTCCAGGCGATTTCCATACATCAAAATCCATTAGCGTAGGGGCTAGGACCCGCCATGACCGGCTGTCGTCACAAGGCACGTGACACGCCGGTGACATGGCAAACCAGACCTCCCTCGGCCAAGACAATTCACACATCTTTTTTTTCCTTTCCTCGTAAAAGGAGATCTCGTTTTCATGGATTCGAGTCGTTTTTTGTGTGGGTCACGGTGCACTCTTTCTATCACGCCCACGCGAGGTTTTTGTGGATGAGGGTGAAGGGGGAGAAAAGGGACGGTGCCTTTTCCTTCTCTATCACCGCTTCCCGTTTCCACCTAGCATCGCTTCAACCATTCGAAACTACTCCATCTTTTTAAAATATAAGATGATTTAGTTGTTTTAACATAAATAACATACGGACTAAACTGAATAAATGAACGCATTAATTCTGAAAATTGAGTAGTACAGAAATCGGAAGTGGTAATAGAGAGGGAAACGTTGAACTACAGTACTTTTGTCAGGAATTACCTGCATTTTGGGTTTAGTCAAAGTTAAGCATATAAGAAAAATATCAAAATTTACTATATAATTAAATTAGTTGGAATCATCACAAAATATATTTTCATATTATATTTATTTATTATTATGCTTAGTCAAACTTTTTAAAATTTAACTTTTATTAAACTAGAACGCAGAGTAATTATTGTCGGGGAAGTACTAAACTACGTATAGTACCCCTCTATCCCAGTTTTAATGACATATTTTCTAAATATATGGACCCTAGGCAATCTGTGATTGGCGGTAAGATTTAACTCTTTATCCTTATTTACAAGCCCATTAATTGATAAGGAAACGCATGCATTGGGTGTTTGGCGGGAATGCAAAAAAGTCCATAAAAAAATACTCACACATTGCATGCAAAAATAGTCCATACAAAGCTGCTAATTAAACACCTTTAATCTCTTCTCTTACTAATAATATTGCTAGAAGTATGATTCGTGGCTCGCAAGTACGCTTTCAATCCATCTAAAATACACTTATGTACTACCCGAAATGTTTTACGCTACCCGAAACGTTTTCATCTTGAAGCTCCCGCAGCGAAAAAGAGCGCGGGGAATTCGATGATAACCCCCCTGGCCATTTTGGGCCCACATGTCATAGACAGCATAGGGGGTTATTATCTACATAATCACCAAGTGTGTGTGGGGGGGGGGGGGGGGTGGTTATCGTAGATTGTCCCGGAAGCCTCGTGGTACTTGTACATGGGACGCCAGCAAGGGAACGTATAAGACCAAGCCGCCACCTCGACAAATCAGATCGGAATCCATCTGTCCCACACCTCGACTCCCAATGGAGACGAGCTGGAAGGACAAGGCCAAGTTGAGGGAGGATCTGGAACTCAGTGACAACTTCATAAGGAAGCGCGCCTGCAAGGTGGATTCTGCATCTACCAAGGCTGCGCCAGGACCTGACATAGGGCAAAATCATCCGAGCGTCAACTACGGATTTTAAAAAAATATCAAGCTTCGACCATGGTAGGCTTCATCACGATTCAGCCAACCCTTAGCTTTTGTCTAAATATTCCCAACCAAAACATCAGCAGCCATGGATTTTAAGAAATCAAGCTTTTCATCTGAAACCCACACCTACCCCTATCATCTCCCGACGTGGATGCCGATTGGCTGCCACACTGTAGAAGGGCAAGGCGTCGTGCATCGTCTTCATTGATCATAAAATTTAGGGCTCTATAGATGGGGAAACGGAAATGCTGGACTTACGGGCAGAATCTCTTACGGGCTAGCTTACGGGATGAGGACAAATTGGACCAACTGCTCTGGACTCTCCAATCGTGATGAACCACCTCGCGTCCAGAAGACTGATCCGTAAATAAATCTTGTACGTGTAGCATTACTCATGGGGAAAAAAGGAATATAATAAGGATTGAGGAGGGGTTCAGGATCCCGTAGCCAGCACCCAGCAGTACTCCGTCATAGTCGGCAGCATGGATTGGGGCGACCTGGGCAAAAAGAAGGGGCTGAGGTCAGAAAGTGTGTGCGTCTATGTCTTGTGTCCTAACAGCTACTACTCGGTGTGTACACTGAGAAAAAGAGAGAAATAGGTTTCAGGATGAGATAGCATGTGAGGTGTCACGGCTTGTGTTTTCACCCGTGTCTCAGTTAGCAAAGCTTGTTCAATTTTTTTTAGAAATGCTTGTTACGAATTATTGATCTCCTTGTTGCGAATTAGTATCACTTGTTTTCCTGAATTTTTATGAACTTTTCATCTATGTTGCTTGGACTTGCTTCATGTATACTATTATTAATAATTACAATATGCAAACTTTTATGCAACACCGACAATCGTTTCGGATTGCAATTTCAAGTCATGGATGTCAAGGAACAAAGAAGGAAAAGAGATATAGAGCGATATGCACATATGACCGATGAAGAAAAGGAGAAAAACTAAAAAAAACACCATGAAGCTTATAAGAAAAACAAAATCATTAAGAAGATGAAGAAACATGCAAAACTAGAGCTAGAAAAAGGAAAAAATATATACGAACAAAAAAAGGAAAAAATGTGCAAAAATATGGCCAAAACAAAAGAAATCTAGATTAGAACAAATTATTGCTAACAATGAGTTTAGACTCTTTCACTTCCATTGCAAAGCACGGGAAGTATTTATCTCTCCCAGTGCAATGCACATGCACTTTTACTAGATCTTCAACGGGATTGCTTCCTGGCAAGAGGGTATCGTCCCCGCTAAGAAAAATTAATTTTGAGTAGTCAAATTCCTTATAAGCTAATTTTATAAATAAAATTATCCCATAGCAACGCACGGGTATTGTGCTAGTACTGATATGTCTAAGAGATAGAGAAGTTTTGAGATTACATGATTTACAAATTATTCATTTAAAACTGGGACGGAGGAAGGGAGTATGTATAATTAGGTGAAACCCCACGCGTTGCAGCGGAAAATTATAGAAATTAAACTATTGCGTGAGTAACTCACCTCAAACAAATTATTGTGTGAGAACGTAACTGAAGATCCATTTAATTCGTGGACGCTTACAAACACTGATATGCGATGCTACAATATTCTTTAGTTCAGATACTGAAGTGCCCACTTTGTCTCAAGGCAGTCCAAATACCTTCAGAGGCACTCCCAAATACAAACAATCTAAATTATGTATATGAGTAAGTTTTATGTCAAGCTTCAATCGAGATAACTGACACATAAATATTGCAACAGAAGGTGATAAGATAAACAGGAGAATTTGGGATCGCCCTAGTCATACACTCGTATCCTTCATGTCGTACATGTTCTGAAGAAAAAAATCATGTGAAGAATTATTAGGAACTGGTTCTGTGGCACTTGCCTCTTTCATGTATGTCAGCATATTTATTATCAATTACCCGGTCCCTAAACATTGATTTGTAGCCCAGAAGATTGACATTAATATTTGGTGTGAGAGAAGTTGTAATAATCGTACTGCATATGCCCAGAAGATTGACATTAATATAGTTTCATGCCCCACTAAGGCTCAGAACACGGACTACTCTCTCTCCCCACTATCAGATTTCATGCCCGGTGTCCTATTTTAGGGCATCTGGATTTTTGTCCGTGCTCTATTTTGCGTCATCTGAAACACACTACAGCACGTAACGGCTATGCCGACGCCCGTCGGGTCAGCTACTGAAGGCCGTCGGGCCAGGGTGACCCGACGGCAGCCGTCGGCGTAGCCCCGTCAGCGTAATCTGGCGTCGGGCCAGCCACGGAGGCCGTCGGGTCAGGGTACCACCGTCGGGTTAGCCTAGCGCCGACGGTCGGCTGGATGCCGTCGGTCGAACAATACCGTTGGCTCAGCTGTCAGTGGGTCCCAGCGCCGTCTAACGGCGTCCAACCTCTATGCCGACGACAGTGCCGTCGGCTCAGGTTAGCAGGCTGGCCGGCCCATCAGCAAGCGAATTCGGCCCGTTTTCCTGCCAGAGGCTATGCCGTCGGCACAAACACTCTTTCCTGTAGTGACATGTGCCAAAAAAAGCCTAAAGTGGTGCCCAAAAACTAAAAGGTTGAGATAAGAAGAAGTGAAAGATGGATTATCTGATGTAATATCTATCTGAAACGTGACATATATCACAGTGAGTTAAAATCTGACTAGACTCTACCACGATACCACGATTGTGCGTGACATGATACATGACAACGCTGACACGGAGGAGAAGCGTAGTTCTGTGACAATGTTTTATTAGATAAAAAAAAGGACAGAGATACAGGGGTGGAGCTGCGCCTGGTGCTACCAGTGCTGTAGCACCGGTATATCAGCTACACTTCAACAACATTTTTAAAAATTTAAGGCTATAAATACTAAAATCTTAGGTACTACCACCACTAAGCAAGTATTAGCACCAGCCTTGGGCTGATTCCAGCTCCACCCCTACAGGGATACATGGGAGAGAGACGGCATGAGACGAGCGCTAGAATTAATTCTTTCCATCTAAAGGCGCGCATTATTACTACTAGACGCTTGTATACACTAGTGGAAAATGGGCCTTTGGTCAGGCACATTTAGTCCCGGCCGTAATCTGGGTCGGGACTAAAGGCCTGGCCACGTCGCCCCAAATTCGCCCACCCGCCCGGAAGCGTATAGTCCCGGTCCGTTTCAAGCCTTTAGTCCCGGTTTTAGACACAAATCGGGACTAAAGAGCTATGCGGTGGGCAGCCCGCATGTGCGCCCCCTTTAGTCCCGGTTTGTATCTAAAACCGGGACTAAAGGCTTCTGCCTATATATATGGCCGCAGCACCTCTACCCTCTTCCTTGTTTTTTTTTGGATGGAGGAGTGTGGGTTTGTGCTAGTTCTCCATTTCATTTCTATGCACTAGAGGTGTTTGTTGAAATGTGTGTTAGAGCGATGCCGCTTAAGTGCACCGAACACAACTACGATATGAGGTGCCCGAGCCATGCTTAAGCCTCTTCCTCTTTATTTCCACTTGTTATAAAAGGTTAGCAACTATATTTCCTCATTTAGACCATGCGGTACTAATTTTAGGATCGTGATTGCTATTGATGTACTGTTGTATGACGCAGATTAGCCATCCATGGATGTACGGTGATCGACGCACAGCCGCTTACAGAGAAGGCGTGCATTCTTTTCGAGATGCGGCCAAGGCGAACAAGCATGGTGGTGGCTTTATGTTTTGTCCATGTGTTGAATGTCGGAATGAGAAGGATCACACTTGCTCAAGAGTCATTCAGAGCCACCTGCTTCGGTCCGGTTTTATGTCTGGCTATAATGTTTGGACCAAGCACGGAGAAAGAGGGGTTATGATGGAAGACGACGATGAAGAAGAGAACGCTGATGACAACTACCGATCTATGTTCCCTGAGTATGCTGATACCGCAATGGAAGACAATGAAGAAGAAGATCAGGGTGAATAACGGGAACCAGATGAGCCCGCTGATGATCTTGGCCGGGTCATTTCTGATGCACGGTGAGGCTATGACACAGAAACGGAGAGGTTGCAGTTCGAGCAGATGTTACAGGACCACAACAAATTGTTGTACCCAATTTGTGAAGATGGCCAGAAGAAGCTGGGTAGCACACTGGAATTGCTGAAGTGGAAGGCAGAGACTGGTGTGACTGACTCATCATTTGAAAAGTTGCTGGTACTGATGAAGAAGATGCTTCCAAGAAAGAACGAATTGCCCGCCAGTACGTACGAAGCAAAGAAGCTTGTCTGCCCTCTAGGATTAGACGTGCAGAAGATACATGTATGCCCTAATGACTGCATCCTCTACCGCGGTGAGAAGTACGAGAATATGGATAAGTACCCGGTACGCACTGCATTGCGGTATAAGATCAGAAAAGATGACCCTGGTGATATTGAGGGCGAGCCACCTAGGAAGAGGGTTCCTGCCAAGGTGATGTGGTATGCTCCTATAATACCACGGTTGAAACGTCTATTCAGAAATAAAGATCATGCGAAGTTGTTGCGATGGCACATGGAAGATCGTATGAAAGACGACAAGTTGAGGCACCCCGCTGATGGTCGGCAGTGGAGAAATATCGAGAGAGAGTTCTCAAGATTTGCAGGTGATGCAAGGAACTTATGGTTTGGTCTAAGTACAGATGGCATGAATCCTTTTGGGGAGCAGAGTTGCAGTCACAGCACCTGGCCCGTTACTCTATGTATCTACAACCTTCCTCCTTGGTTGTGCATAAAGCGGGAGTTCATTATAATGCCAGTGCTTATCTAAGGTCCAAAGCAACCCGGCAACGGCATTGATGTGTACCTAAGGCCATTAGTTGATGAACTTTTACAGCTGTGGGCCGAACCAGGTGTACGTGTGTGGGACGAGCACAAACAAGAGGAATTTGACCTTCGAGCGTTGCTTTTCGTAACCATCAATGATTGGTCTGCTCTTAGTAACATTTCAGGACAGTCAAACAAGGGATACAATGCATGCACGCACTGTTTGGATCAGATAGAAAGTATATATCTGGACAAATGTAGGAAGAATGTGTACCCATACAATCATCGTTTTCTTCCGCCCAAGCATCCCTTTAAAAAAAAGCCAAGCATTTCAATGGCAAGGCAGAACCCCGGGGGAAGCCTGTCACCCGTACTGGTGCTGAAGTATTTGATATGGTCAAAGATTTAAAAGTAAACTTTGGAAAGGGTCCTGGCAGCCAACCTGTTCCTAACGGCCCTGATAAGCGCGCACCCATGTGGAAGAAGAAATCTATATTTTGGGAGCTACCCTATTGGGAAGTCCATGAGGTCCGCTCCGCAATCGACGTGATGCACCTGATGAAGAATCTCTGTGTGAATATTCTAGGCTTCCTGGGCTTATATGGGAAGTCAAAAGATACACCGGAAGCATGGGAGGACCAGGAACGTCATAAAGGATGAGATGGCATGCATCCAGGGCAGTTTCAAGGGCGTGCCAGCTACGCTCTTACCAATGAAGAGAAGGAAATCTTCTTTGAAGTCCTTTTCAATATCAAGGTCCCGACTGGCTTCTCGTCAAATATAAAGGGAATCGTAAATATGAAAGACAAAAAATTCCAAAACCTAAAGTCTCATGACTGCCACGTGCTTATGACGCAATTGCTTCCGGTTGCATTGATGAGAATTCTACTGGAAAATGTTCGCCTGGCAATTGTGAAGGTATGTGCATTCCTCAATGCAATTTCTCAGAAGGTAATCGATCGAGAAAGTCTATCAGGGTTACAGATTGATGTGGTCCAATGTCTGGTCAGCTTCGAGTTGTTGTTCCCGCCATCCTTCTTCAATATAATGACACACCTCCTAGTTCACCTAGTCGAAGAGATTAGAATTCTCGGTCCTATGTTTCTACACAATATGTTCCCCTTCGAGAGGTTCATGGAGTCTTAAAGAAATATATTCGTAACCGTGCTAGGCTAGAAGGAAGCATCTCCAAGGGCAATGGAACAGAGGAGGTCATTGAGTTTTGTGTGGACTTTCTTCCCGACCTTAAGCCGATTGGTGTTCCTGAATCTCGGTATGAGGGTAGGCTGACAGGAAAAGGCACACTAGGAAGGAAAGCAAAAGTATGTATGGACAGGCATTCATTCTCTCAAGCACACTACACAGTTCTACACAATTCCACCGTGGTGGCTCCGTATATCGTGAGACACAAGAATATTCTACGCTCCGAAAACCCAGGGAAGGCTGACTCTTGAATTAAAGGGGAACACGAGAAGACTTTCGGCAGTTGGTTGCAGACACATCTCATGAATGACGACACCGTTGGAGATTAGCTGTACTGTTTGGCCAGGCCACCATCTTTGACTATATGTACTTTCCAAGGGTACGAGATAAATGGGAATACATTTTACACGGTTGCCCAAGATAAAAAGAGCACCAACCAAAACAGTGGTGTCCGCTTTGATGCAACAGATGATAATAGGCAGAAGGAAACATATTACGGGTACATAGAGGAGATATGGGAACTTGACTATGGACCTACTTTTAAGATCCCTTTGTTTCGGTGCAAATGGGTGAAGCTGACAGGAGGCGGGGTAGTTGTAGACCAAAAGTACGGCATGACAACAGTGGATCTCAACAATCTTGCGTACATGGACGAACCATTCATCCTAGCCAACGATGTCGCTCAGGTTTTCTATGTGAAGGACATGTCTACAAAAATGAGAAAAAGAAATCAGCAAAAGAAGACATCGTCCGATGAGCCAAAACGCCACATAGTTCTTTCAGGGAAAAGAAACATCGTGGGAGTAGATGACAAGACAGACATGTCAGTAGATTATAATAAGTTTCATGAAATTCCGCCCTTCAAAGTGAAAACTGACCAAAGCATCCTACTGAATGATGAAGATTCTCCATGGCTACGACCCAGAAGAAATCAGAAATAATAGATAGGAATGTTGGTGCAATAATGTAATAATGTATTAAACCTTTTATGTAATGCATGTATGGAATGTACTAAACCTTTATTTAAGGAGCATGCATGTATGGCAACCTTTAGTCCCGGCTGGTGGGTAACCTTTAGGCCAGGACGTGTGGGTAACCTTTAGTCCCGGCTGGTGGGTGCAACCGAGACTAAAGCTGTCGGCAAGATAAGGATGCATGGGTGGATGCACTGCTCGATGAGATAAAGCATGTAGCGCACGACGCCACTGTCAGAGGAACAAGACAAAGTAGAAGCGGCGTCGTGCCTATAAAAGGAGCATCGATACGCCATGGCAAGCAGCTCAACAAGCCAACCTAGAAGGCTGGGAGAGTTTCATCCCCATGGATGGAGGAAAGGGTTGGGAAATCTCCAGTGGCGGAGCTTCTCGAAGATGTCGTTGGTGCTCATGCCCTACGACATCTTCGGAAGCTCCGCCTCAGAAAAATTTCCCTGCAAGCCCGTGAAAGACTCCATCTCCTCTAACTGTGTTGGGGAAAGGGTTGGGAAATCTCCCGTGGCGGAGCTTCTCGAAGATGTCGTTGGTGCTCACGCCCTACGACATCTTCGGAAGCTCCACCTCGGAAAAGTTTCCCTGCAAGCCCGTGAAAGACTCCATCTCCTCTAACTGTGTTGGGGAAAGGGTTGGGAAATCTCCCGTGGCGAAGCTTCTCGAAGATGTCATTAGTGCTCACGCCCTACGACATCTTCAGAAGCTCCGCCTCGGAAAAATTTCCCTGCAAGCCCGTGAAAGACTCCATCTCCTCTAACTGTGTTGGGGAAAGGGTTGGAAAATCTCCCGTGGTGGAGCTTCTCAAAGATGTCGTTGGTGCTCACGCCCTACGGCATCTTCGGAAGCTCCGCCTTGGAAAAATTTCCCCTGTTTAACGATACTTGTTGACTCATCTTCGGTCAGTAGCAACGCGGAACCTGCACACAACACAACCAAGTACTTTGTTCCCAACTTGCGATGAGGTTGTCAATCCCACCGGTTTGCTTGAAACAAAGGTTATGAGCGTATCGAGTGGAAAATAGTAGAAGTATGCGAGTAAAGTAAACATGTGATAGCAATATGATGGAAATAGGACCGGGGTCCACAATTCACTAGTGGTGTCTCTCCATAAGATAAATAACACATGCTGGGTAAACAAATTACAGTTGGGCAATTGATAGAATAAAGATAAACGTGATATGTCAAGAAGATCACTATGAGATTTACTCTGGGCATTACAACAAAATACATAGGCCGCCATCCAACTGCATCTATGACTAATAATCCACTTGTGGCGAATCAATCCGAGAACTCCACAAGTATTAAGTTGCGAACAACAGATAATTGCATTAAGCAAAGTGTGTAATGTAAACAAAGCATATGCCCTTGAGCATATGAATGTTGTTTTCTCCCTAGTAGCAACAACACATCTACAACCTTAGAGGTTTCTGTCACTCCCCCAGGTTAAATAGAGGCATGAACCCACTATCGAGCATAAATACCCCCTCTTGGAGTCACTAGCAACTACTCGGCCAAGATAGCTACTAACAACGGAGAGCATGCAAGATCATAAACAACATAGAGATAACAAAAGATAATATTCAGTACAGCAACTCAATCATAACACCAATATTCATCGGATCCCAGCAAACCAAACATGTAGAATTACATAACGGTGATCTCAATCATGTAGGGCAGCTCATGAGATCTAAACATGAAGCACATGGTGGAGAAGACAACCATCTAGCTACTGCTATGGACCCATAGTCCAAGGTAGACTACTCACTCATCGCTCCGGAGGCAAGCATGGCGATGAAGAAGACCTCCGGTGGCGATTCCCCTCTCCGGCAGGGTGCCGGGAAGAGCTTCTGGACCCCCCGATCTTCGGGTCGACGGCGGCGGCGGATCGCGATGTGTTCTGGAAAAGTGATCGGGTACTTAGGTTTTTCCCGTCGGGGGGTCTTTATAGGCGAAGGATCGATGTCAGAGGTGGCCCCAGGCCTCCTCACGCCAGGGCGGCGCGGCCAGGGGCTGGGCCGCGCCAGCCCTGCGTGAGGGCGGCCTGTGGCCCCTCTCCTTATTCTCTTCGGATAACTGGAAGCTCCCGGACAAAATAAGACTTTAGGAACTTGTTTCGTCCAATTCCGAAAATATTTCCTGTGTATCACTTCTGAAACACAAAAACAGCAGAAAGCAGGGAACTGGCACTGTGGCGACTTGTTACTAGGTTAGTTCCAAAAAAGGCATAAAAGTGCCACGAAGTGTAATGAAACATTAGGCAAATGGTGTAAAAATAAGCATGGAGCATCAAAAATTATAGATACGTTGGAGACGTATCAAGCATCCCCAAGCTTAACTCCTGCTCGCCCTCGAGTAGGTAAGTGATAACAAAAGAATAATTTTTGAGGTGACATGCACCTATACAATCTTGATCATATATGTAAGTATTTGTGAGCTGGGATCATAAGAACTTAAAACATGGGCATGAAGATATAATCTTGACAATAAGAACTTAGCAACCATGTTGTAAACATGCAAATGAACACAAACAAAAGATCATGAAAATGAAACAATGAAAGTCAAACGTGTGTTCAAATCATAAGGAAAAACATACAAATGGTTTTCAGCTTGTCCTTCAAAGAGAGCAAAACATAAATGCATAGGACACCTTCAAGTTTAAGAGGGCGACTAGATACAAATAATTTGAGAACAAGTGAAACCAACAATATGAATCAATCAATGAACTTTGGGACAATGCATATTATACTAAGAATGACAACTATGCTCTCTTAATGGTGCATAAAGAAAGAAGGTGGTGACTCAACATAAAAGTAGAAGAAAGGCCCTTCGCAGAGGGAAGCAGTGATTGCAAGTTTTATAACCTTTAAAAATTATGGTACTTACCGGCTTTGAGCTCACATTGCCCCCATCATAAGCATCTTGAATGGTTAAAGTTAATGCGAGAACAATTATGATGCATATGCTTGACAAATCATAAGTTGAAAACCTCGTGTCCCGTGAATACGAGTACCCAAACCTCATGCTACTTTACTTAGAGTCCCAAGCAAGGCTCTTGTCATTGTAAATATATGCATATCATTGAGAACCGCCAATGGGGTACCTCCGTGCCCGATGACATGGAACAAGCCCACATCAAAATGACAGGACAAGCAGACAATGAACACCTCGACATCTCTCTTATTTGCCATTTGTTTAGCTTTTTACTGTGAGATGCGTCGTCGAATGTTCACCATGGGTATGCTGCAAATTTCCACCATGAATTATGCATGGCTTAGATTAGCGGCCCGGCGTTTCCCTAACACATATACAAACTCCATGATCCCTACAAGATTCCCAATTCATTTCACACCGCGGGCATCCATAAACAAAAGATCACGATATCAACTCAAATAAGAAGTGCAATGTTGAAAGCTTGCCCATGACTGCATGGCTGGGCTAGTCTCCAACTTACAACTTGTAAGCATAACAACTCAACATAAGAGACCACAATGTCAAATTTTAAGAACAGGAAAAAGTAAAGTGTGCCTTCCGGTTCGTGAGAGCTTTACTGACCGAATTTCGCATAACACTGGTAAGAGTTTAATTTGAAGAGAAAATAAAAGCAAGTCAAATTTACTTGGAATAGCAAATTGCTAGTAGGTATGTATGATGGACACTTTGGAAAACTTTGGCTTTTAGGAGTTGGATGCACGAGTAGAGCTCATACTCAGTACAAGGCAAGGGCTAGCAAAAGACTGGGAGCGACCAACTAAGAGAGCAATAATGGCCATAATCATGCAAAGCGACAAAGCGACATTAAAAGAAGCATAAGATGGCATCAAAAGTCAAATACTAAATGATCATAGAGGCTATTGGCGACTTTGTAAGAGTCTAACATGTGTGAGCATGCACCAAGTCAACCCAAATAAAGCATCAAGGAGAAAACCAAAATAATGCTTCCATACAATAAAAACAACGCATGATTTTTTTTCAAAGGCTCATTAAGCAATCTCAGTTATTTGAGACAAGTCATGCTACAGCAAAACCACTAAGCATACTATCAAAAATACATCAAGCATGACATGAAAAAGCCTAAGCCGCAGTCTACACAAGCTCCTTCTTGTACCACTTTTTTGCACAAAGTTTTTTCTCTTTTCCAACACCATTTGAAATTTTTAAAAACACCTCTTTTGATAAAAACCAATAAAGATCAGAGGCAAAAATACACCTTGATGAAAAGATATAAGAAGATCTGAACGCAAATCAAGGCGAAAACAAAAACCAAAAGCAGTAGCGGAAAAAGAAGAACACTCGGTGAAATTGTAAGAATGAAAACGGAGTGTTCTTTACAAATGAAAACGAGTACATCTCCTCCAAAGGAAATTTGTTGGGGTCCAACCATTTATTGCAGCAAACAAACTAAACTAACTAAGAAAACTAAAATGACTGACGCTCCAAGAAAAACACATAGTGCATGAAGCAATAAAAATATAGTGTTTTGAAAGGTGACTTGATTTTTGCCGATGAAGAAGGGGTGCCTCGGGGGCATCCCCAAGCTTTGACGCTTGTACTTCTTGGATATTTCTTGGGGTGATGCATGGGCATCCCCAAGCTTGAGCTTTTGTCCATTCTTCAACTCATCTCATCATTCTCCAATCCCTACACTTGAAAACTTCCTTCATACAAAACTAAACACAATTCTATTAGCAACATTAGTGTAGCATAACATATAATCAACCTCTTTTTGCTTCAGGTTTCAACTCAAAACCACCAAATATATAGCAAATACTACGGTAGCAACTTCCCCAAAAAGTTCCATGATCAAAAGAACTCAAAAGAAAGCGATAAAGCGGCAAACACAAATATTGGCAGAAATCTGTCAAAACAGAACAGCTGATAAAGGACGAATTTTTGAGGGGTTTTCTGTTGCTCAAATCAAAAAGTGGTCAACTAACAAAAGTTTGGATATAACCTGGGGCATATGCACAAGAAATCGCAGGTCCAAAAGATATACAGAGAATTTATACGAATTTTTACGGTGCAGCATCGAAAACAGTTTCAGAACAGCAACATCCCCAAATCTTTACCTCACTCGAATTAGAGGCTTCTCTTGGCACAAAAACGAAATAAACAAGATAAGGAGCGGTCATTACAGTAGTAATGACTTCCAAGACTCAAATAAAATAAAAAGTACTGAAAAGAAAATATTGGGTTATCTCCCAAGAGTGCTTTTCTTTAACGCCTTTGAGCTAGGCGCAGAAAATTGCGAATCAAGTAATAATGAAAGGGGGATCAGGATTCACTATAGGAATAAAGAAATGAATACTATCCAATTGAGGTTTTGAGTATCCCTTGTAATCATGCTTTGGTACACTATTTTCATCAAAAAGATTTTTAGGACAAATCCAACTAGTATTAGCTACCAAGGCATTATGAATTCCTACAAGCTTACAAGGTATTGGCAATCTAGAATCTTTGTTGGGTGTACCAACAATTTCAACAGGCGAGCCAAGCTTATTAAACTTCTTAAAAACTTTCCTAGCCTCAATTGCAACATCTCTAAATTCTATGCGCAAAGTTTCCAAGATAAAAGCTTTCTTTTCGGGATCCTCAATTTCATGAAGCTTAAGGAACATGTATTGCATAAAAGGATTAAGACTAGCAAACCTAGTTTCCAACATGTGAATCAAATAAGCAGAAGCAACTTCAATACCAGGAGCTAGCTCAACCAAAGATTTCTCCTCAACTTCCTCATGCATACTAATGTGATTAAAGAACTCCTCAATGTTACTTTTTCCAATAATTGAACTACTACCTACTGAGAGGTCCTCCAGAACGTACTTAGGGATCAACATAATGAACTAAAAGTAAAGAAATAACAACTACCAAGGATTCTAATTTTTTTTGGGGTTTTGATATAAAACGATGCAGGTAAAATAAATCAAGTAAAGCAAAACAATAACAAAGTAAAGGATGTGCGTGCGAAAACTCCCCTCGCAGAAGTCTTCCAATCTTCCCGGCAACAGCGCCAGAAAATAGGCTGCTAACGCCAAGTTGATGTGGAATATGCAGTTGATGGTCCTTGTGCGTGGTGAACAACCAGCCCATTGGGAACCCCAAGAGAAAGGTGTGATGAGTATAGCAGCTAGTTTTCCTTCAGTTAAGAAACCAAGGTTTTATCGTTCTTGGAGAGAAGGGACAATAACAACTGAAGGTGATGCAGACTGACTTAGTAACACTCCAACAAGGGCGCCGTTTAACGATACTTGTTGACTCGTCTTCGGTCAGTAGCAACGCGGAACCTGCACACAACACAACCAAGTACTTTGTTCCCAACTTGCGATGAGGTTGTCAATCTCACCGGTTTGCTTGAAACAAAGGTTATGAGCGTATCGAGTGGAAAATAGTAGAAGTATGCGAGTAAAGTAAACAGTGCGAGTAAAGTAAACATGTGATAGCAATATGATGGAAATAGGACCGGGGTCCACAGTTCACTAGTGGTGTCTCTCCATAAGATAAATAATACATGTTGGGTAAACAAATTACAGTTGGGCAATTGATAGAATAAAGATAAACGTGATTACAAAAAAATACATAGACCGCCATCCAACTGCATCTATGACTAATAATCCACTTGTGGCGAATCAATCCGAGAACTCCACAAGTATTAAGTTGCGAACAACAGATAATTGCATTAAGCAAAGTGTGTAATGTAAACAAAGCATATGCCCTTGAGCATATGAATGTTGTTTTCTCCCTAGTAGCAACAACACATCTACAACCTTAGAGGTTTCTGTCACTCCCCCAGGTTAAATAGAGGCATGAATCCACTATCGAGCATAAATACCCCCTCTTGGAGTCACTAGCAACTACTCGGCCAAGATAGCTACTAACAACGGAGAGCATGCAAGATCATAAACAACATAGAGATAACAAAAGATAATATTCAGTACAGCAACTCAATCATAACACCAATATTCATCGGATCCCAACAAACCAAACATGTAGAATTACATAACGGTGATCTCAATCATGTAGGGCAGCTCATGAGATCTAAACATGAAGCACATGGTGGAGAAGACAACCATCTAGCTACTGCTATGGACCCATAGTCCAAGGTAGACTACTCACTCATCGCTCCGGAGGCAAGCATGGCGATGAAGAAGACCTCCGGTGGCGATTCCCCTCTCCGGCAGGGTGCCGGGAAGAGCTTCTAGACCCTCCCGATCTTCGGGTCAACGGCGGTGGCAGATCGCGATGTGTTCTAGAAAAGTGATCGGGTACTTAGGTTTTTCCCGTTGGGGGGTATTTATAGGCGAAGGAGCGATGTCAGAGGTGGCCCCAGGCCTCCTCACGCCAGGGCGGCGCGGCCAGGGGCTGGGCCGCGCCAGCCCTGCGTGAGGGCGGCCTGTGGCCCCTCTCCTTCTTCTCTTCGGATAACTGGAAGCTCCCAGACAAAATAAGACTTCAGGAACTTGTTTCGTCCAATTCCGAGAATATTTCCTGTGTATCACTTCTGAAACACAAAAACAGCAGAAAACAGGGAACTGGCACTGTGGCGACTTGTTAATAGGTTAGTTCCAGAAAATACATAAAAGTGCCATGAAGTGTAATGAAACATTAGGCAAATGGTGTAAAAACAAGCATGGAGCATCAAAAATTATAGATACGTTGGAGACATATCACCGGCTACCCCGTGGATGGAATCAAGGAGTCAACATCATGTGAACTCCATCAGAGAATGAAGAACATATCTATGAAGGTGGCCGTCGGACAAGCTTTACCTTTTGATCCTGATGTATGCTAGCATGGCCGTGAGATTCCAGCTGGCTATGCTAAAGTCGGGGTGGATAAAATCATGCCAGGGTTTCATCATATGGAGCTTGACATCGCTGGACCCGAAGATGAGAGGACACTCAGAGAAGTACTGGGTGGAGTCATTCTATGGGAAAAGAACTACATCAAGCTTCCAGGCTCGGCCCCAAGGACAACACCGCCTCCGAGTCGTCGCAGGTCACCTACACCTCCATCACCTCCAAGCCCTCCACATGACTACGACCACCACAACACGAGTCCATCTCGATCACCGCCGCCGAACTTGGGTCGGCTGTCTCTGCCGCCGCCCGCTAAGGATACTAAGAGGAAGCGTGCCAGGAAGAACGCTCCGTCGATGAGTTCTAAGCGACGGAGCTCCCCAAAGCGCAAACTGTCGCCCCTCCCAAAGGTACCTCATGCTAATCTTCCCATCAGACCTTATGATCGTACCCCCGAGGAAAACGCCAGGATAGCAAAGGAACATTATGATGCACAGATGAAAGAGAAGGAACCCAAGGCCCGCCCGAAATACACCGAGAAGCAAAAAGCATATGCAAAATACTTACTGACCCTTCCATCGCAGTATGACTTGCACCATAAGCCTAATGACTATACACGCATATTGCAGAAGGAAGGGAAAAAGAGCAGATCATGTGCAAGTGCAAGTGGGAGCAAATCAAGTACAAGTACAAGCAAAAAAAGATCAGACGTTCCTCAGCTTGGACAACAGGCCAAACAATCGATCCCACTCCTCAGGGTGTTATCCGAGAATGTTCTCTCTCTGGTGCTGGGGCAAGATTTAGAATTAGCAGAGAAGTGGGCGGCTGAATGGGGTATAAGTGTTGAAGACGTTCTGGCTTCCCAAGACGAGAGGTTTCCCAAGGCTGTGGTAGCCCCTAAGCCTAAATTTGTCATGGGAGCGCCTTTGGTCAGCAAAGAAAAGTTGGAAGATCTCCCAACAAATATGCGTTACTTGCATACATGGTACTTGAATGAAGCAAAGAATGGGAGAACGATGATCGTGGCGTGTGTCCCACGGGAGTACTACGGCCGTCCCGAAGATATCCATATCGACTTCGATGAACTCTTCCAGATGTACAATTGCGACGCCCTCGAGAAATCTCTTATGAGTTGCTATTGTCTGTAAGTTTTTTAATTCATTGTCTACATATAACTTGTTCAATTATTTCAATTCATTGTCTACATATAACTTGTTCAGTTATGACTTGTACTCTATTATGCAGAATGAAGATCCTGGTTTGTACAATTAGGAACATCTTAAATATTGGGTTTATTGACCTAGATAAAATACATATAAAAACGCTAACTGATAACCCCAAGGAGACGGAGAAAAACCTTCTAAGGTTTCTAACGGATCAAAATTTCTGTGACCACATACTGTTTCCATACAACTTCAAGTGAGGGTCTTACTCTGTTGTGTCCATTCACTTATAAGTGTAATTGATAAGTTACTGATATATATATATATACCTATATATATATATATATATATATATATATATGTGCATCTACCACTGGATTCCGTTGGACATTCAAATTGATAAGGGAAGAGTTGATGCCTTCGACCTATTATCGAGAAACATGGAACAGTTCTAAAGCCTGCAGGACATGCTCCAAGGGTAATTTCAATCATTCTTGCGCTCTATCGGTCTCTTTCAATGATTTTCTGATATATCAAGTAATGAAAAACTTAGCAAATCATTTTCCTTGTCGGGCAGGGTTTGGAAGCGGTTCAAGTGCGTGACTGACGGTATATCTCATGAGAAGCTGACCTTTAGAGTGGCTCAGGTAAGTAGTACGAGATACTTCTATTTTAATATATTTATGATGCTAGATTATTATTTTGATTATATTCTATTCTCGTAAAGTGTGATCAGCAGCCACAGGGGACGCATCTATGTGGATACTACGTTTGCGAGTTCATTTGCACGTTTACCTCTGAGCACAAGAATTACAGATATGACGTAAACAATAAACATTCACACCTCTATTTTTACCCGTCATTCTTTGTTATCATGATTGACATTCATATTGATCTCATTTTCTTATATAGTTCGGCCATGCGGGAGAAGTACCTACCACAGCAACGCGCGATCGCTGTTGCAGAGAAGCTAGCGGCCTTTTTGAGGACAAAACTTATAGATGATAAAGAAAGATTTAGTGTAGCTAGAGGCTATTGCTAATGTTGGTGTAATCGAATAGACGGGCTCTAGTCCCGGTAATTGTTATCTACATATAATTGTATATATATACTCGATCGTAAGATAAGTTATCTTACATATATATGCACTAACATGTATGCGTAGAATTATATGAAAAGTGTTTTTAAAATGAAGAAAGAATAAAATAAAATACAACAAAAATAATTCCCCCCAACACCTAAACCCTAAAACCCTAAAGCAAAAAACAAAATCTGTAGAGGCCCTTTAGTCCGGTCCGTGTTACAAACCGGGACTAAAGGGTCTGTCCCTGAATGCGCTCCGAGGCGCCCACGTGGAGGCCCTCCAGTCCCGGCTGGTAACCGAGCCGGGACTAAAGGTTTAGCCTTTAGTCCTGCCTCTGGAGTCCCGGTTTGCAAACCGGGACTAAAGGCCTTTACGGGCCGGGACTGGAGGCCATGTCCCCACTAGTGATACACCGTCCCCCCTCCCGCTCTAAATTATTATATTATTATGATCCAAATTCTTCAATAGAGATAAAGGCCAACTTTTAGCGGTTTATTTATGGCGTCGTGCGTTTTTCACGTCCTTAATTTACACCTGGTACAAACCGGTTGTCTTGATATTGAGCAACCACGGCGGTACATATTTTCTGGAACTTTTCCGTCTTATCACGCCAATGACAAGTTTGAATGCCAAAAACAAAAAGTGATCCCGCCGATGGTACTATGAGAGGACTGACTATGAAAATTACTTAACGAGTATGCGCACGAGAAGGTACGTGTAGGACACTGTTGCTGGTACTAGCAAAGGACTAGTTAGCTAATCGTAGCAAGTACACATTGCAACTTTGTCAGTACTTGTAGCTGCTGATATCTGGTTAACACTCGGCTCGGATTAGGTAAAGGCGGCAGAGTTAACTAAGGAGTTTTAATTCTTTCCATCTTTTAGCATTATATATTTCTGGTCACTAGCTCCAAACTGCTCCTCCTCCACCTCCAAGGCTCAAAACACGGACTCCTCACTCAACAGCATTCTTCAATTAGCTTGGCACCGCTCGTGAGGAAGGGTTTCAATGGGCTGGATGCCTACCGCCGCTATGCTGCTCGTGCAGATTGGCTTCGCCGGTATGATTCTGCTGTCCAAGATGGCGTTGGACAACGGAATGAGCCCATACGTGCTCATCTCCTACCGCAGCCTCATGGCCGCCGTCTTCCTCGCGCCGTTCGCCCTCTACTTCGAGAGGTGAGTTTCCTTAGACATAAGGCACAAAGAACCTGCCTTTGAATTAACAAAACCTTCAATCGGTCAGGAGTCTTATAGAGTTTTTGCTGGGTTACCAGCTTACAAATACATCTTATGCTCATACAGAGAAGAACAACACCTAACAAATTATTGAGAAAGCCTACAATAAACAAAAAGGTAGAGACGGTTGCCCAAGGATTAAAGTCTTCTCCTTCGAAGCAAAAGAAGAGCATAGGGTGTCGCCGGATCCGACACCAACCATTACCGGAGTCCTCGCAGTAGTGTCTATATGCGAAAACTGCAACCAAAGTGAATAACAAGAGCAAAGTCCGACTATGGAGAACAAGCGCTAGACAAAGGCTCAAGAATAACGCCTCCAGGAAGGGGACGACGTGAATGCGCGACCATCGCCTGAACCGCTAGGATGTGGTTTTTCAACCGAAGACCAAAGACCAAGATAAGGGGAAAATGGCTTCACGGTGATGCCTCAAAGGAGGGGCACGACACCGGTAGGTGTCATTGGCATCAGTGAACCGGGCACGGTTTTCCCTTGCAGCCATCCTTCTCACTTAGCGCAACGACCTAGCCGCATAGATCAACCACCACACTCCTCGAATAAGCAATGTTGGATTCTAAGGACAGGCTGGAAGCTGCTACACCAAACAAACGAGGTGTAGCTGAATGCACCACAGAACCAGAGTAACACCGAGAAGAACTATACTGTGGAAGGGGCCTTCTTCACTATGCAGTAATCACCAAATTGCGAAGGGGTTCATGTCCTGATTGTATCAAAATGAAAAGTGGGCACCACCAAAAGGTCATGGGCAAGTAAGGTGGTGGGATTGCTGCGAGCCCCTAATCCGGCCCCCATGGCATGGCAGTCACTCTGACTGCCGATGCACTTCCCCGTCACCATCCAGGACATGTTTTAGTGAGCACAACGCCGGCAAACAGACAAAATACCGAGCATTGTGTTGAATAAATTCAGTAGCCGTGTCATGTCTGTGTTTCTAAGATAGGTGTCAGTTTCAGTCTTTCAGTTTCGTCAGACTTAGCCGTTTTGGTTAGGTTTTAGTTTGAGAAATTTCCGCAGGATAGAGTCGTAGTTGTCCTGGTTTGTAGGATCACCGTGGGCACGTTCCGAGACGTGGGATGGCACGCCTCAGTAGGGATCGTGGCGATCGCCACGGATTTGCTTGTATCTCTGAGAATAAAAGGAGAAATAGAGACAGAAAAGCAGCCAGTTCGTACGCTGCACAAAACCTCTCTGAGTTCATCGTCTTTCCCTAAAATCCACTCGATTGTGCGCTTGTGATCCTGTGTGTGTAGGTTCGAAGCTGACAAGTGGTATCAGAGCCACACTAGCTGCTCATGCCCAAGGGAGGGATGCCCAAGGTCACCGACGCGTCCAAGAAGCCCAGCGACCCTGCGGCTGAGGATGCGGACAAGCTGGGATCTCCTTCGGCAGGACGCGCGCTCGCCGTTCCGCGCTCCGGGCGCGACGCGGGAGGCGTCTCCAGCACGCAGTGGCCGGTCCTGACGCGATCGAACTACAACACCTGGTCACTGCTCATGATGGTGATCCTGCAGGCTTGGCACCTGTGGGAGGTGATCGACACCGGAGAAGGCGAGTACGACGACGACCGATCGGTGATGGAGGCTATTCTCCGCGCGGTGCCGCCGGAGATGATCTCCACGCTCGCCGTCAAGAAGACGGCGAAGGAGGCCTGGGACGCGATCAAGACGATCCGCGTCGGGGCCGAACGAGTGCGCGAGTCCAAGGCGCAGCTCTTGCGCAAGCAGTACGAGGCACTCAGGTTCAAGCCCGGTGAGTCTGTTAATGATTTTGGCTTACGCCTACAGGAACTGGTTCATCAGATGGAGGTGCTCGGTGATCCTGTCGATGACAAGAAGGTGATCCTGAAGTATCTCCGCGTCGTCCCCAAGCAGTACAAGCAGATGGCGCGCTCCATAGAAAGTCTCCTCGATCTGAAATCCATGTCGATCGAGGAACTGACTGGGCGCCTCAAGGTCTGCGAGGAGGACGATGAAGATGATGCCGTACCTGACAACACCACCGGCAAGCTTCTGCTCACTGAGGAGCAGTGGCGAGCGCGCGAGAAGCAGCGCGACGGAGGCAGCAGCAGCGGTGGGAATTCCTCCGGGAAGAACTACCGCGGCAAACAGCGCGACCACAACGGTGCGCGTGACAAGGGCAAGGCCGGCGGTGGTGCAGCACGCGACGATGAGTGTCGCTATTGTGGCAAGCTGGGCCACTGGGCCCGAGACTGCCGCAAGAAGAAGAGGGAGGAGGCCCACCTCGTTCGCGACGACGCTGACGACGAGCAGCCAGCGCTCCTCATGGCGCAGCTGTCCTCGATCGCCGACGAGCCGGAGCAGGTCGGCGGGCGCGTGTTCCTCAATGAGGAGCACGCCAAGGTGCGCCTCGGCGACGAGCAGGAGCCGGTCGACGTCGCGTGGTACTTGGACACTGGCGCGTCCAACCACATGACGGGCAACCGCGCCGTCTTCGCCGATCTCGACGAGGGCATCACCGGCACGGTACATTTCGGCGACAACTCCATCGTCGACATCCGCGGGCGGGGGACGGTGGTGATCGCCGTACGTGGAGACGAGCACCGGGCGCTGACAGACGTCTACTTCATCCCTCGTCTCAAAACGAGCATCGTCAGTCTCGGGCAGCTCAACGAGAACGGGTGCCCCTCGTCTATCCGCGGCGGCTTCATGTCGCTCTGGGACCGCAACGAGCGCCTCCTCGCCAAGGTACCTAGGTCGCCTAATCGCTTGTACAAGGTGACCTTGCAGGTGGCGCAACCGGTGTGCCTGTCCGTGCGCCGCGGCGACACCGCATGGACGTGGCATGAACGCCTCGGCCACCAGAACTTTGGAGCGCTGCGCACCATGTCTCGCGGCGGCATGGTCCGTGGGCTGCCGGAGATAGGGCACGCAGACCAGCTCTGCGACGCGTGTCTGGCGGGGAAGCAACGCCGGGCGCCGTTCCCGCAGGCGGCCAACTTCCGTGCGACGGAGCGGCTCGAGCTCATCCACGCGGACCTGTGCGGCCCCATCACGCCGGCGACGCCCGGCGGGAAGCGCTACTTCCTCCTCATGGTGGATGACGCGAGCCGCTTCATGTGGCTTGTGCTGCTCTCCACCAAGGACGAAGCTGAGGCCGCTATCCGCCGCGTCAAGGCTGCTGCAGAGCTGCAGAGCGGGTGCAGGATGCGCACTCTGCGCACCGACCGCGGTGGCGAGTTCACCTCGCGCTCGTTCGAGGAGTTCTGCGCGGACAATGGAGTGCAACGCCACCTCTCAGCGCCGTACTCGCCCCAGCAGAATGGGGTGGTCGAGCGGCGCAACCAGACCGTGGTGGCAACGGCGCGGAGCATGCTCAAGGGGCGTGGCGTGCCCAGTGTGTTTTGGGGGGAGGCAGTGACGACGGCCGTCTACCTGCTGAACCGCTCCTACACACGTGCAGTCGACGGCAAGACGCCGTACGAGCTGTGGCACGGCAAGACGCCGAACCTGCACTACCTGCGCGTCTTCGGCTGCGTCGCTCACGTCAAAACAGCGCGGCCGCACCTCAAGAAGCTGGAGGACCGTAGCACGAGAATGGTTCTCATCGGCTACGAGCAAGGATCCAAGGCCTACAAGCTCTTCGACCCCATGACACAGCGCTGCCATGTGTCCCGTGACGTGGTCTTTGACGAGGCCGCATCATGGAGCTGGGAGGAGGGCGCCACTACCACGATGCGCGGTGACTTCCTTGTGGAGTACACGCCCGCGTCGTCAGGTGTTCCAGCGGCGGCATCGTCACGCACTGCACCTGCAGCGGATGTTGACGAGCCAGCGACACCTGCGGCGGGGCACGATCAGAGCGCGCATGATGAGGGCGCTGCGACGCCCACGGCACCACCGCATGCCAGGACCGAGTTCGTCTCACCGGCAACTGCTAACACTCCCACGGCGGAGGATCGTGGGTCTCCTGTGCGCAGGTACCGCACCATGGACAACATCATGGACGTCATGGACCAAGAACTGCACCTCGCCGAGGGTGCGGAACCGGCCACGCTCGCAGAAGCTCAGGCCGAGGAAGGGTGGCGCACAGCCATGGCAGAGGAGATGGCCGCCATCAAGGAAAACGACACGTGGGAGCTGTGCGACCTGCCGGCAGGACAGCGCGCCATCGGCCTCAAGTGGGTTTACAAGCTTAAAAAGAACCCCGCCGGCGAGATCGTGCGGCACAAGGCGCGTTTGGTGGCCAAAGGCTACGCGCAGCGCGCCGGCGTGGACTTCGACGAGGTCTTCGCACCGGTCGCTCATCTGGACTCCGTGCGTGTGCTCCTCGCCGTGGCTGCTCACCATGGCTGGGAGGTGCATCACCTCGACGTCAAGAGCGCATTCTTGAACGGCGACTTGATCGAGGAGGTGTACGTCTCTCAGCCGCCCGGCTTCGTCATCAGCGGCAAGGAGGGCAAGGTCATGCACCTGAAGAAGGCCCTGTACGGCCTCCGCCAGGCTCCTCGAGCGTGGAACGTCAAGTTGGACAGCACGCTGCTGTCACTTGGGTTTACACGCAGCCCGTCAGATCATGCGGTTTATGCCCGCGGCAACGCCGGCTCTCGCCTCCTACTTGGGGTGTACGTTGATGACATGGTTATCACTGGCAGCAACCTGCAGGAGATAGCAAGATTCAAGCAGGAGATGAAAGAAAAATTCAGAATGAGTGACCTCGGGTTACTCACATACTACCTGGGCATGGAGGTGAAGCAGAGCAGCGGCAAGATCACTCTCTGTCAGTCCGCGTACGCTAGCAAGCTCCTTGAAAAAGCAGGTATGGCGGACTGCAACGCTGCAAGCGTGCCCATGGAGGCACGCCTCAAGCTCAGTAAGGATAGCAGGAACCCGCCGGTGGACGCCACGCTCTACCGCTCCATCGTTGGCGGCCTGCGCTACCTAGTGCACAGCCGGCCAGATATCGCGTTTGCGGTGGGCTACGTCAGTCGTTTCATGGAGAAACCGACGACGGAGCACCTCAGCGCGGTGAAGCATTTGCTTCGCTACATTGCGGGCACGAAGACCTACGGCCGCGTCTTCACCAAGAGCAGCGAGCGCCTGAACCTCGTTGGCTTCAGTGATGCGGACATGGCCGGAGACCTCGACGATCGGAAGAGCACCACGGGTTGCTTGTTCCTGATCGGCGGTAGCCTGGTCACCTGGCAGTCAGCGAAGCAGAAGGTCATCGCACTGTCATCCTGCGAGGCGGAGTACATCGCTGCCACGATGGCAGCCTGTCAAGCTGTCTGGCTCCGTCGACTCCTCGGCGAACTGCTCAACCAGAACGAGGAGGCAGTCAAGCTCTTCATCGACAACCAGAGCGCGATTCAGCTGTGCAAGAACCCGGTGTTCCATGAGCGCACCAAGCACATCGATACGCGTTTCCACTTCATCCGGGAATGCGTTGAGGACGGCAAGATCGCCGTCGAACACATTGGCACCTCAGACCAACTCGCCGACATCTTGACGAAGGCACTTGGGCGCACTCGGTTTCAGGATCTTCGTGCTCGAATCGGCATCATCAACACCACCACCATCGGCAACTAAATTTAGGAGGAGTATTGTTGAATAAATTCAGTAGCCGTGTCATGTCTGTGTTTCTAAGATAGGTGTCAGTTTCAGTCTGTCAGTTTCGTCAGACTTAGCCGTTTTGGTTAGGTTTTAGTTTGAGAAATTTCCGCAGGATAGAGTCGTAGTTGTCCTGGTTTGTAGGATCACCGTGGGCACGTTCCGAGACGTGGGATGGCACGCCTCAGTAGGGATCGTGGCGATCGCCACGGATTTGCTTGTATCTCTGAGAATAAAAGGAGAAATAGAGACAGAAAAGCAGCCAGTTCGTACGCTGCACAAAACCTCTCTGAGTTCATCGTCTTTCCCTAAAATCCACTCGATTGTGCGCTTGTGATCCTGTGTGTGTAGGTTCGAAGCTGACACATTGAGCCAAGGCACAAAACCTTCCCAAGCAGCCGCGCCGCCGGAATCCACGCATTGACCACCGACCTTGTGGGCCGCACCCATATCCTGATCTGGGGTCGCAAGATCTAAGACGCAGACCATCGCCAACCCCTCCTTCCAGACACATATAGTCAAGCAGCAGGTGAGCCCCTAGCGCAGGCGGGCATCTTCCTGGTCGGGCCGGAGCTCGCCGGGCGCAGACCTGAGGGATCCATTGGCCGGAGGAGAGCAGGGATGGGAACGTGAAGCAGATGAAAAAATAGAGAACATAAAGAAAAAAAGGAGCATGTGCCACACCCACCGCTGCTGGCAGCGGCAAGGAGCAGGGGGCAAAGCTCCCCTTAGGCCAAGGTAGGGCGGCTGCCTTGTCTTGATTTTTGGATAAAAACTACATCTATATATAAGCATTTTCTTATGTTTATAATTTTTGCTATTTTTTCTAAGTAAAGCGGACTTTTTGGTCGCATAAGAACTCGAACTTAATCATTTAAATAAGCAAACAGAAGCTTTGGATGGGCCATCAATTTTCATGTTCTGTTTTATTTCATTTTACCTCATCTTTTGAAAGCCTTTTCACGGTCTCTATGGGCATGAGCACATGTAACACTAGTATGCTACTTCTTCATCCTCTCTACTTATACATTAATCTAGGGTTGTGGTGTATGAACATACTATCCAACACAAGTGTTGGTCCCACCAGTCTGTTGGGTCCCACCGTCTATTTCCTCCAAGCCAGTACTGGTTTTGCCTGTATTTTCCCCCTTCTTCATGCTCCTCCCCTCACCTTTTCTTTCCTAGGACCACACTTTTCACCTCAAGCGATGACGTTTCATGCAGCAGGAGACCGCATAACTCTAGAAGCTACCCTCTTTTTGTCTGACAGGGTAATTATTTACGTAGACCTATCGAGCAGGTGTCTGGGGTGGAGCATTGACCATGCCCTAAGAACTGGCCCAAAAGGACAAATTTACAGACACTCCAAACTTTACCGTCATGAGAGGCTACTTCGTGATTCGTCTAATATCCATACAACACATCAAAGTGTAAATGAAAACTCATGTACTTTTACAACTATAAATATGTTAGTCCCAATAAAAATAATCAAAGTTGTCAAATATCATGAATAATAACATAATTAACTTGAAAATACATAAATATGTTTCTTATGAGTGTGCACATCGAGCGAGTGTTGAAAAGTCTTAATCTTGCTGAAATTAAGAAAGATAATCAAAAAGAAGCTAGAGCTTTGCCATTGCCTAGAACTTTTGGAAAGAATTAAAGCTTCACTATTGGTACGTTCATATGTTCTAATTCTATTTAAATATGTTGCTATTACCTTGTATTTATAAATAATACAAAAATTCAAATAAAATAAGCTTTTACCTTGTGTTATGAGATTATATCTTGATTGGAATCCCTTAATAGCCGACAAAACTGATTCTTATGCAATACAAATATTAGTGGGGGGGGGGGGGGGCATTGTCCCCCACCCCATCCACACATTATAGTTCTAGGTAAAGAATGATATATGTTTATGAGTTCCCCCTACCAAACTTCTATACCGTCCCCGCCACAGGCGAGGAGGGGAGGAGGGAGCTTAGACGCATAGGGTTTGGGCCCACTGGTGTCATCGAGAGTGACACGGGCGAGAGGGTGCAGGAGTAAGTGGATGCTGATCAACAAGGAAATAAGATGTGAAGTTCCGCCTGTCATCAATCTATATTTTCAAAGGAAATAAGATGCAAAGTTCCTCCACATTTTGAATCAAGTACAATATAGATGGGTGATTTGAATCTACATGGATGCAGGAGTAAGTGGATGCTGATCAACAAGGAAGTAATTCCAGATATTCCTTTCCTCTAGTTTTGGGTATGTACATGCCTTGTTTCAATCAACATATCCATTAGACTATGAGCACATGGGAGTTGATTAAATGTAGTACTCTAAAGAGAATGCAAATTTGCCAAATTTGCATGCATGGGCGGAATGATTATCATGTTTCTGTGCAGCATGACCGTGAGCAAGTTGCTCTTTTTCGCGGGCTTCCAGTCCACCAGCCCAACCATGGAGGGGGGGAGGGGGCGAAGCCCCCCTCCCTCCCTCCCTCCCCCTTCCTGCACACCTCAAACGTCCTTGGTAGGAAACAATGGACCGGTTTGGGCCGAGTGAAGCGGAGTCTGAAGTTTTAATTTATCTTTGTTAAAGAATTTGGATCACAATATAACAATAATACATGCTCTCCGCGTGTCATCGCGTGGATGAGAACATGCCCTGATGGGCCAGAACACATCGCACACGATTCGGGTGCGGAAAATCATGTGCGATTTTAGCAACCGTTTTGTTGGCAGGAATGTGTGAGACATTTACAAACAGTTACTTAATAAATAATCGTGTGAGATGTTATTTCATATGATTATTTAGTAAATAATTGTGTGGGATGTTAATTTCTGTGATTACCTACTACATAATTGTGTCAGATGTTGTTACATGCAGATATAACCATGTTGAATCAACAACCATAGGATGACTATGACAAACACCAACATATCAACTTAATTTAACACAGATGAACTATTGGCATCTTAATTAACACAACCCATGAACATCATAGACTTCCACTCCACTTGGCCCAAGCCTCTCAGCGACGGGCCTCACTCCGCTCTTTAGAAGTTGTCATTTATCTTTGTTGAACAATTCGGATCACAGTATAACAATATTACATGCTCTCCGCTCGGCATCCTTCTATATTTTCTAAGGAAATAAGATGCAAAGTTCCTCCACATTTTGAATCGAGTTTGATATTAGATGGGTGATTTGAATCTACATGGATGCAGGAGTAAGTGGATGCTGATCAACAAGGAAGTAGTTTTCCAGATATTCCTTTCCTCTAGTTTTGGGTATGTACATGCCGTGTTTCAATCAACATCTCCATCAGACTGTGAGCACACATTGTAGTTGATTAAATGCAGTACTCTAAAAAGAACGCAAATTTGTTAAATCTGCATGCATGGGCAGTATGATAATCCTGTTTCTGTGCAGCATGACGGTGAGCGAGTTGCTCTTTTTCGTGGGCTTCCAGTCCACAAGCCCCACCGTGGTCTGCGTGATCGGCAACATGGTCCCAGCGCTGACCTTCGTCGTAGCCGCGGCCCTCAAGATGGAGGCGGTGGGTCTGGCGACGCCGGCCGGACAGGCCAAGGCGATCGGCACGGTCGTCTGCATTGGCGGCTCCATGATCATGCCCTTCTACAAGGGGCCGCTACTCAAGGTCTGGCCATCTCCCATCCACTGGCGCTACGCGGAGCACACCACCGCTGTCGCCGCCGCCGCGTCACCCTCCAGTGGCCTTGGCGATGTGCTCATCATCCTTAGCTGTGTGGCCTGGGCCGTCTGGCTCATCATGCAGGTAATGTACACCGATCGAGTGCTAGCAACATTGCCACTCCAAGTGATCTGATGATGATCCATCAAATTTGCTTTGTAGAACAAGACGTCGGAGAATTTCTCAGCGCCCTACACCAGCACGACGATCATGTCCCTGATAGTCGGGCTGGAGTGCGCGGGCGTCAGCGCCGCCGTCGACCGGAGCCTCTCCGCGTGGAGCCTCGGGCTCGGGATCAGGCTATACTCCGTGCTCTACATGGTACTAACTACTAATTCAGAAAGAAATCATTGATTTGAGGATCGATCGATGTGTTGCTGAATCATCAATTGACGCTTGTAGGGGGTTGTCGGCTGGGGGATTACGTTTGCGGTGATGACATGGTGCATTCAGGTGCGCGACCCGCTTTTCGTGTCCATGTTCAGCCCGGTGGTGCTCGTCGTCGTCGCCGTTCTCGGCTGGGCTTTCCTCGACGAGAAGATCCACCTCGGAAGGTACGCGCCCAAAGCATTTTTTTTTCTCTTGATTGTGAGGGGACACTATATATCTGTCTTCACTTTTTTTTGTTGAGTTGTGTCTCTGCAGTGCTACTGGTTCTTTTCTCATAGTTGGCGGGCTGTACATGGTGCTGTGGGGCAAGGAGAGGGAGATGAGCGGACCAGACCAACTCGATGGCGGCAAAAAGAACTCGGACTCGGAGACTACAACTGGGGTGTAGGAAATAAGTGTGTCCTGCAGGAAATTACTCCATTTTTATTTACCTCATATTTTGGATTTAGTCATAGTCATAGTCAAACTTTGACCAAAAATATATAGAAAAATTATAGACATTCCTAATATAAATTACATATAATATGAAAATATGCTTTATAATGGTTTTAATACAACATTCCTAATACCAAATGCATATATAGAAAAATTATCAACATTCCTATTACCAAATGCATAAAAAAAAAATTTATCATCATTAATATTTTTTTCCTAAATATTTTGTCAAACTAGTTTGACTCTAACTAGATCTAGAACGAGAGGAAATAAAAACAGAGGGAGTATTTCTAGTATTTCTATTTGAGCTGTGTAACGCTGATTGGTGAGCTCTGAGTACTTCCGATTACTCATGCTATGATTTATTATGTTCGTCCCATAGAGGATAATTTGTTTAATTCTTAAATTAATGTCCTGAAAGAGTATTATGGTAATTTAACCTGCAAAGCTGCCTCGCACAACCGTTCCTGGCGACCATGATCTCAATCCCTCACCAAACACATCGCCCGCTTTCACGCTTCTGGTTTTATCCTAATCTTAGTATCACTGTCGTCACCGCTCACAAATGTGTGATGACAACAAAACTACATGTGTTTACCAACACGTTTGCAACTCTAAGCACAAAGTGATGCAGCAAGCCATAGCAGATGCCTCCATCCTTTTGAGCACTGAATTCGTTTGTTCCAAATAAAAAATACTGCACATTGTTCCCCTTTGGAGGCACGTAACCTAACCTTCTTAACAATGACTGGAACGCAATGTTTTTGCGTTTTCTTGATAAATAATTGTTTGTACTGATGGTTGCGTCGATCTATAAGGCGCAATCGAGGCTCGCCTCCGAATCAAACTAAAGCCTGATCAAGATTTTGTGCGGCGTCGCCTGAGCAACACTGGACCTTTCAAGGTGGGACTTTATGGAGATTATCCGAGTGGGAGTAAAGCCGTTAATAGCTTTGATACCAGATTGTGATGTCCTGGTGGTAGACAAGGAAGGGAGAATCACATAAATCTGGCGGATACAAGGGGAAATTGAGGACGAGATTGGGTATGTGGAACAACACAGAGGGTGAGATTTAGACGAAAGGGTGAGTGACAAGGGTATAGTTAATAGAGCCCGTTAGTTGAGTACCCCTAAGGCCCGTATAGCTAGGCCCAATTGTAATGATAGTCGAATACGAGTCTTTACCGTATGTCGATATTGTAATCTGTATCGGACCCTACCCGATCCTCGAGACCTGGTCACCTATATATAGGGGTCAGGAGGGGACGGTGTAGGTCAGATTGAAAGCAAGCCAGGTTGAACACCCAAGTTTACTTTCAAAATACACCTATTTTGACTAACTTTACCTTCGAGTTCATCCGACGCCCTATCTCCCCGATCCTAAGTCCTTCATCTAGGACATTTGTCGAGTTAACCCTCGTCAATTGGCGCCGACCGTGGGGATCTGGGCGTCGGAATCATGAATTCGACGGCTTTTTCGCTTCTAGCCAACAACAGTTCAGAACTTGACGGAAGCCAAGAGATGGAATTAACCATTGGAACTTTGAGCATCATCGTTGGGCCATCGGGTTCATCCCGCCTCTCGGATTCGACGAAACCAGATCCGTCGGCAAACAAGCCCGAAACAGAAGAAACATTGGAATCATCAGAAGGCTCTTCCAGCGAGGTAAACTCGCCGGTCAGTTTTGACAAAACACCAATCGTAGAAGGCGACAAAATTCAGAAAAATTTCGACTCAGAAGAAAGAGCGTGTCAGACGCACAACAACGCAAAGGACTTCGCCGTGGGAAGCAGAGGCATCTCCAAGGTACATCAGTTATGCATCATTATCACTGAAGCAGAAGAACAAAACAGTAGCGAAGGAAATAAGAATGTCGACAGGCAAGTCGATAAAGTAAAAGATCACAACAAAAGGAAAAGGAGAAAGTCCATGTCTCGGCTGGTGAATGGAGGATGATCAAGTCAGCTATCAACCATGGTACAGAAATACCCGAAGGATCGAGGAGAGAAGTACTAATGGGATATCAGTATGCATTATACCAGCACAGGAAGAAACTAAGGGAGGAAAGAGACATGGTTTTTCAAGACAATAACAGTATAGCAGGGGAGGAATACTGGGAAGACTACAGTGAAGACTCAGAATACAGCAGAGAAAAGCGTGGAGACCCAAAACACAACAGGGGGCGATAGCATGCAGTAGAGAAGAGGGGTACTCGAGGAGCCCTACCACACAGCTAGAAGAGGAGGAAGATGACTTCATACAAAAAACGCCAGAAGCAGCACTAGTAGCAGCACAAGCGTATTTACTAGCTACAAGACCAGAACCTGGGGACCCACAAGAATATATGCACCGAGCCGCGATACGAAGCCTCGGAATAGTAGAAGAAACGATTAGGGAACAAGGTCCAGAGACAAAGTCGACAAGCTGCAAGGGAAATCGAAAGGAGAAGTTCAGATACAATCTCAAAGATAACGAGTATAGCGAATCATCAGAAGAGAAAAAGCGACAGAAAAGGAAGGAGGACGCAAGAAGTATAATAGCACAAGCTCGAGTAAATAAATCGCGTCACGCTTGGAGGGAAGAGAATTACGAGGACGACGATAAAGATATGGGTGCGTTATGCTTTACCCGCAGGGTTCGCAAAACACGGGTACCCAAAGGATTCAAATTACCACACGACCAACCTAAGTATGATGGGTCGCAAGAACCTACCCTATGGTTATCGGATTATCTGCAGGCAGTGCAGATATTGGGGGGAACAAAGGCGACTGCAATGCAAAGTTTGCAGCTGCACCTCACCGGCGCCGCACGGTCCTGGTTGAATACCCTACCCAACGAATCCATCGGAAGTTGGGGGGAACTCGAAAGTCAATTCGCAAGAAATTTTCGTTCTACCTACAAGCGCCCAGCATCACTGGAAGAATTTAAAACATGTGTGCAGAGGAAAGGTGAAACGCTACGTTCTTATATACAACGCTGGAGTATAATCAAAAACTCAGCAGAGGACGTCTCCGACTAACGAGCAATAGACGCCTTTTCGGCCGGACTTCGTCGCACAGATCTCGTAGAAGAAATAGGAAGAACAAGACCTACGACAGTAGCCGAGCTAATGGAACAAGCCAACAAATTCGCTGATGGAGAGGACGCGTATAACAACAAAAGAGGACGTTCACCAGAAGTCGACAGAATAAGTAGACAGAGGAGACGACATCGCAGCAGGGATAATCAAGGAAGGCGAAATCAGGCAGCCGCGGGTTACGTACTAGAAGAAGAGGAAGGATATGAAAGCAGAAGGTTTCAGGCAAAAGGAGTAGAAAAATCGAGATACTCCGGCCCTTCGGCTGAGGATATGCTATACGGACCTTGTCGAATCCACTACGCGTATCTTGATGGAAAAAGAGTCTCAAATCACCAGATGAAGGATTGCAGAACATTCCTAAGGTTGCAAAGCGCCATGGGCTCAAAACAAGAAGGGAGGCAAGGAGAAAGATACAGAAGTCAAGGATATCAAATACAAAAGCTAGCAAGGCACTTAGAGTCAAAAGTATACATATCAGCCATGATTCAACCGGTGCCCAAGTCAAAGAAAGAACGAAAGAGCATATCCAGGCAAGTCAACCTAGCAATATCATCACCACCAGCTACCACAGAGTACCTATGGTGGTCAGAACAACCAGTCAAGTTCAGCAGAGCAGACCACCCGAGGAAAGTTCCTAGGTCAGGTCACTCGCCTATGGTTTTAAAGGCACAAATAGGAGGGTACGACATCGGAAGAGTGTTCATGGATGCAGGGAGTGGCACAAACTTAATATATGCCAGAACCCTAAAGGCAATGTGCATCTCGCTGACGAGTCTGAAACCAACAGATTGCTCTTTCCACGGAATAGTACCAGGAGCCGCAAACTACCCTTTGGGGAGAATAGAACTCGATGTCTGCTTTGGCAGTAGAGGAAACTACCGAAAAGAGAAGCTGGAATTTGAAGTAATGGACTGGCCGTCACAGTATCATGCAATCCTGGGGCGCCCAACATTTGCAAAATTCATGGCAGTACCACACTACGCGTATCTTACGTTAAAAATTCTAGGACCCAATGGAACAATCACAGTACAAGGGAGCTTTGAAGTAGCCAATACATGCGACAGGGAATTCAACAGGATGGCGCAAACCTTCGGCATGACAGCGGAGTACGAGAGGTTAAAAGGAGAAACAGATCACAATGTACTACCCGACGTTGGACGATCCCTGCCAGATCAGGCTTTCGACACGTCTCAGGACTCGAAGAAAATCCAGGTCCATCCTACAGATGCAAACAAGACGACATCAATTGCGGTGAACTTAGATCCCGCATAGGAAAGCGCGCTCGTCAAGTTCCTCTGTGAGCGCTGGGAAATCTTCGCCTGGTGTCCATCAGACATGCCAGGGGTTCTCAGGGAACTCGTCGAGCACGCATTAAACGTAGATCCCAAGGCAAAGCCAGTCAAGCAGCCATTGCGACGATTCGATGAACCTAAGAGAAAGGCGATAGCATCAGAGTTGCACAGGCTAGAAAATGCCGGATTTATCAGAGAAATCAAAACTTCAAGTTGGGTGTCGAACCCAGTCATAGTACCCAAGAAGAACACAGACGTACAAAGAGTATGTGTCGACTACACATCTGTCAATAAGCATTGTCCAAAGGATCCATTCCCTCTACCCCGCATCGATCAGATAATCGATTCAATAGCGGGATGCGCGAGGCTTTCATTTTTGGACGCATACCCAAGCTCACCAATCAGATCAAATTGAAGAAAGAAGACGAAGAAAAAACGGCCTTCATCACACCATATGGGGTGTTTTGCTACCAAGTGATGTCGTTCGGCCTAAAAAATGCAGGAGCAACGTATCAACGGATGATGCAAAGTTGCCTCGGAAGCCAAATAGGGCGCAACATACAAATCTACATTGATGATGTAGTCATCACCACAAGAGAGGAGAAATCTCTAATCAGCGACTTGGCAGAAACCTTCGACAACCTGAGCAGGTACAAGCATAAGCTTAACCCGACAAAGTGCTCTTTCGGCGTATCATCAGGACAACTTTTAGGGTTCCTATTATCAGCACGAGGAATAGAGGCGAACCCAGAGAAGATTCAAGCAATTTTGACAATGGGGAAACCAACGAAACTACACGACGTACAGAAACTTGCAGGACGCGTCGCGGCACTAAGTCGCTTCGTTGCTCGACTAGGGGAGAAGGCGCTTCCTTTTTATGCACTTATGAAGAAGTCCGACGATAAATTCGAGTGGACAGAAGAAGCAGACGCAGCGTTTGCACAGTTGAAAAAAGTGCTTTCCACGCCACCAGTGCTGGTCGCACCAAAAGAAAAAGAACCACTGTTATTATACATCGCCGCAACCCATCAGGTGGTGAGTACAGTATTAGTAGTCGAAAGAAGCGAAGAAGGAAAAGCCCACGGCGTCCAGAGGCCAGTATATTTCATCAGTGAAGTGTTGTCTCCAACAAAACAAAGGTACCCGCACTATCAGAAGTTGGCATACAGTGTCTTCACAACCGCACGAAAACTACGACAGTACTTTGCGGTGCACCCAATTATAGTGGTCAACGATGCGCCATTGTCGAACATATTGAATAATCCTTCAGCAACATGACGTGTCTCTTTGTGGGGAATCGAGTTATCTCCCATGGACATCACGTACGAAAAAAGGAAGGCGATCAAGTCGCAAGTTTTGCCAGATTTTACGGCAGAATGGCTGGAGCTGCAAAGCACAGGACCACCAGATTTATCCAGTGTTTGGACAATGTACTTCGACGGTTCTAAAAGAGTTCAAGGCGCAGGCGCAGGAGTAGTGTTGATATCACCTCATGGCGACAAATTGAAGTACGTCTTAAGGATGAGCTTTCCACAGGCTTCTAACAATGAAGCAGAGTACAAGGCTTTGTTGCACGGAATGAAGATGGCTAAAGCATGTGGAGCAACTCGCCTAAAAATATTTGGAGATTCCAACCTTGTTGTCCAGCAAGTTATGAACAGATGCGACACAATCAATGACAACATGATGGCCTACAAAAATTTGTACCATTATCTAGAAGGAACGTTCGATGGATGCGAAGTCTCGCACGTAAGCAGGAACAACAATGAAGAAGCTGACAATTTAGCAAATATCGGGTCACAGTGTTTACCTGTGCCATCCGGAGTATTTTGGGAGGAAATAGTGGAAAGATCCATAAAAAGTGGAAAAAGTTCGACTACTACAGCAGGCTCGGGGGCTACATCAGAACCAGAGGAGGTCATGATGATAGAAGAAACATGGATGCAGCCATATCTTGCGTACATGATAAATAAAAAACTACCAGAAGATGCAGTGGAGGCCAAGAGGATAACTCAAAGATCGAAAGCGTTTGTCGTGTTGCAGGGGAAATTATACAAGAAAAGTATTACGGACGTTTTGCAGCGTTGTGTAACGCCCCAAGAAGGACAAAAGATACTACAAGACATACACGGTGGAGTATGCGGCCATCATGCTAGCAGCAGAGCAATAGCAGCAAAAGCTTTCCGAGCATGATTCTATTGGCTAACAGCCATCGAGGACGCAAAAGATATAGTTCGAAAGTGTGAAGCATGTCAAAGGTTTGCATCTAGACCGCATGCACCAGCGGCGGAGTTACAAACAATAATATTATCTTGGCCTTTTGCACAATGAGAGCTCGATATGGTGGGAAAGTTGCACAAATCCTGGCCAGGAGGGCATGTCTACATGCTAGTGGCAGTCGATAACTTCACCAAATGGGTAGAAGCGGCCCCGGTGACAACTCAAGATTCTACAGCAGCAATCAACTTCATCAAGTCAATAGTTTTCCGTTTTGGTGTACCATACAGCATCATCACAGACAATGGGACAAATTTCACTTCAAAGGAATTCAAGAGTTACTGCGAAGGATTAGGGATCAAGCTAAAATTCGCATCTGTGGCGCACCCGAAGACAAACGGGCAAGTCGAAAAGGCCAATGGCCTGATATGTAGTGGGATAAAAAAGAGGCTCCTAGCACCTCTCGAGAAAGCCAAGAGCGCTTGGAAAGAAGAGTTGCCCTCCGTTCTTTAGAGTTTAAGAACTACACCTAACGCAGCAACTCAAGAAACTCCTTTCTTCCTGGTCCATGGCGCAGAAGCCGTGCTTCCAGTCGAGGTTACACACGAGGCTCCAAGAGTGACAGCATATGACGAGACAACATCAATAGAAGCATTGCAGGATGATGTCGATGCACTAGATGAAGCAAGAGATAAAGCATTAGAAAGGGCTACGCAGTATCAACAAAGCCTAGGAAACTACCATAGTAGTCGAGTTCGTCCACGATCCTTCGTGGTGGGAGACCTAGTTTTGCGACTCAGGCAAGACAGCCACGGCAGGTTGGAGTCCCCTTGGGTGGGACCTTACATCGTCACCGAAGTAATACCAGGAGGAGCATATCGACTACAAGACAAGAAGACTGGGAAAGATGAGAGCAACCCATAGAATGCAGAGCAGCTACGGCGTTTTTACGCGTAGAATGCATATAGTGGTATTAATAAATTCGAGCTAACCTTCTGAACCTAGAACATGAGGCCACAGGTCAGGTTCTTTGGGTTGAACTCGACAAAATTGTACAATTATTACTTCTTCGCCTCGGGGGCTTCAACCCTCGGGTCGTACGAAAGGAATTTTTATCGCGACTTGGAAGACTTTTTTCACTGAAAGGTTATGCAGACCACCCGATAAATATTCAAATAACTTGGTTCACGAAGGAACCCGATATTCTTGGTTCACAAAGAAATCGATAGATGGAAAAGCGTACCTCAGAATAATGACTTGTTTTCCTGGTACTAGTAAAAACATCGACATAGAATATGAATATTCATTACAGAGCACATGGCAGCAAGGACATTATCAAACGACATTACATAAAAAGCAAAATCCTAATGGAAGTGGACTTCAGCTTCATATTTCTTCTGGCAGAGGGTGCCATCGTAAATCTTCACGTCGAACTTCGACGTGCCGATGTGGAAGTCGAAGGCCATGAAGAAGCCTTGGTGGATGTCGTGGTCTTCTGCGAACTGCGACCAGCCACCCTTAAAGTACTGCTCGCCGTCGCCATCATACCACACCTCCACCTCGTATGGGATACCACTGCCAGACTGTTCGCGGAGAACTGCCTCTCGCAGTTCGCGCCCATCCATGAAGTTGGTGAAATTCAGCGGCAGGCGCTGAATCTCGCGGCACTGCGCCATGGCAATGCAGAGAAAAGAAAAGATTCGGGGAGGCGCAGCAGGAGAAGCGGAAGTAGAAGGAGGAGGAGCGACTGGACCCGGAGCAGCGCCAGTCACCTTGGGCTTGTTCTTACTACCAGGTGGGCGGCCGGGGCGACGCTTCGCCGGAGCGGCCGATGATGATCCTGTTGCGGCCGGAATGGTGTTGTTCTTGTTTTTGCTTCCACGAGGGCGACCTCGGCCTCGGGGCGCCACCGGAGAGCCAAGATTCAGACGGGAGCCATCTGCATCAGCCATATGGACAAAAGAAAAAAGGAAAACCCTAGATGGAGGGAGAAGATGATGCGGCGGAGGCGGAATTTGATTAGGGTTTTTACCCTTGCTAGAGGGTGCTTTATTTATAAGCACGTGTTATCGGGCCCCCGTGCTAAAGCAAGGCCCGTCAACATATTTTACAATAGGAGTTAAATTCTGCACACAACAGACAATAATATCAAAGAGCAAGAAGAGAAGATTGCGGTCGCACGATATGAAAACCTCGACTCGGGGGCTTGCAAATAGTAGACGTTAACAGAAGGAAGAAGAAATGAACTTTGAGCCTATGCTTGACTACAAGTATCCAAACATAGCCTCGGGGGCTACTCCCATCGGGAGCGCTGAGCGCGCACCCGATAGAGGATGAGATAATTAATAATGGATATGAAGAAGGATTAGTATACAAACTTCGACTATATAGTCGACAAAAGTGCAGAGAGATTACTCCCATCGGGAGCGAAGAAGATTAATTTAAAATCCGAATTTCTTTGATTTTATCAGTCAAAAACTTGGCTGCGATATAAGATTCTCGAGTTGCGTTATGGCAACGAAACTCGAATGCCGTGACTTGTCACGAAGGTAAGACCCCGGGATCCGTCCTGTGTGGCCTGGTATACGCACATGGATGCGCTCTGCTGGTATGTATCCGTGTCTACGGCACGAAGAAAATCCTGGTGGACGCACTCGGTACCCTGAGAACCACTGGGATTCATTCTTTGTAAGTCCTGAATGCGGCAAAAGAGTGGGTTTGACCGGTATCCCGAATTCAAATCCAAGGGGATTGAATTTGAAGTAGGTGACAAGTATCTGTTCCGGCAGTTAACTGACCTCTTGATCCGTCAGAGTTGTCAGGCTTGTTCATCAAGACCCCTTGCGAGTAAATTATCATGAATATAAGTCGAAAGACCAAGTCAAAGATTTGAAGATAAGAAGAAGTCGAAGAATTGATCAAGTCGAAGATTAGAAGATTAGAGATTCAACCCGAATCTACAATTCTGATAGAATCTCAGGGGCTACTGACAAGGGTATAGTTAATAGAGCCTGTTAGTTGAGTACCCCTAAGGCCCGTATAGCTAGGCCCAATTGTAATGATAGTCGAATACGAGTCTTTACCGTATGTCGATATTGTAATCTGTATCGGACCCTACCCGATCCTCGAGACCTGGTCACCTATATATAGGGGTCAGGAGGGGACGGTGTAGGTCAGATTGAAAGCAAGCCAGGTTGAACACCCAAGTTTACTTTCAAAACACACCTATTTCGACTAACTTTACCTTCGAGTTCATCCGACGCCCTATCTCCCCGATCCTAAGTCCTTCATCTAGGACATTTGTCGAGTTAACCCTCGTCACTAGGAGGAACGTTCAATGGATGCGAAGTCTCGCACGTAAGCAGGAACAACAATGAAGAAGCCGACAATTTAGCAAATATTGGGTCACAGTGTTTACCTGTGCCATCCGGAGTATTTTGGGAGGAAATAGTGGAAAGATCAATAAAAAGTGGAAAAAGTTCGACTACTACAGCAGGCTCGGGGGCTACATCAGAACCAGAGGAGGTCATGATGATAGAAGAAACATGGATGCAGCCATATCTTGCGTACATGATAAATAAAAAACTACCAGAAGATGCAGTGGAGGCCAAGAGGATAACTCGAAGATCAAAAGCGTTTGTCGTGTTGCAGGGGAAATTATACAAGAAAATTATTACGGGCATTTTGCAGCGTTGTCCTAGATGAAGGACTTAGGATCGGGGAGATAGGGCATCGGATGAACTCGTAGGTAAAGTTAGTCGAAATAGGTGTGTTTTGAAAGTAAACTTGGGTGTTCAACCTGGCTTGCTTTCAATCTGACCTACACCGTCCCCTCCTGACCCCTATATATAGGTGACCAGGTCTCGAGGATCGGGTAGGGTCCAATACAGATTACAATATCGACATACGGTAAAGACTCGTATTCGACTATCATTACAATTGGGCCTAGCTATACGGGCCTTAGGGGTACTCAACTAACGGGCTCTATTAACTATACCCTTGTCACCTAGCTTACAAAGAGCTAGACATTTTTTCGATAAAAAGAATATATTAATATCAAGATGATACCAAATACACCCAGGCTCTGCAACAACATAATGTCAAGAGCAAGTCTAGACATCAAGGACTCATTCTCCGGGGTGAAAACCCTAAGTTTGACCTTTGATGGTTGTACTTGGCAATGGCGGCTCCCTAGTTGTTTCCTCAGTGATAGCATTGTTTGGAGTTTGGCCCTTCTCAAGGGTGAAAACCCAGGATCCGACCATGTTGGTTAGACCAAATGACGATGGTATTTATGCACCGTTATCTTCCTGAAGGCATTGTTTTGGAGAACCTTTTTTAGAGTCAAGGTGCCGCACCACTGGCAGTGTTCTTGCTATTGCAAGTCTCTTATTGCTTTGGCAGGGTCTATGTTTTATTTTTATTTTATTTTGTATTTTTGGCCGTGTTCCGGGTAATAAAGCACATGGCAAACCGGCCCTTTACTCATCACCGACTCATTTACGGTAATGCAAATGGTACAAACTAGTAGCGCACAAATTAGGGAAGTGCATTTGTGTGCAATGGCATCACATAAACCGGAACCTGAAACTGTTTATATTGCACGCAAATGTAGACCTGTTACGGCTGCTATAATTGACCACAACGCATATTGTTCCGGTGACCAACTGGGTACTATTTGTGCGGTGAAATATAGACCAGCATTTGAGTACAGAATTAAATCAAGGCAGACAGAGAGATAAGGTATTGGAAGTAAGTTCGCATAAAGTTCAGCTGAGGCCGTCCACAATGCGCCGTATCTTAACGTCGTCTCTTCGGTGCATGGTAGACTTCTACATACAACCTCACGTGAACTCCCTCCGATCCATAATACTCTTCGTTAATATGGATGTATCTAGACACATTTTAGTGCTGGATACATCCGTATTAGCAAAGAGTAATATGGGTCGGAGGGAGTAGCTAACATAAATCGGCTTGAATTAGTTCTGGATCACTACAGTAGATGTCAAAGCTGTGGCCCATCTGTGGCAACCAAAACACGCAGGCCGCGTCCATGTTTTCACCGGGATGCTCCAGCAAAAGCCACAACAAATCAGAGATTTTAATGCTCTGCATCAGGGCGTCCGCTAAGAGCTGTATCCTTGCTTAGAGCAAGTACAATAAGTCCTAGTCAGCTGGCTATAAGGATTAAAGTAATATTTTCTTGCTTAGTTGGAAGAGAGAGAAGAGGAGAGAGAAGAGAAGTGGGCTCTCATGCAAGAGCCAGCTCTAGCACGTGCTCCTAGGCATTTTGAGAGAGTGAAAGGTGGGCCATGCATTGATAAAGTAGTACTTTTATATAGCTCATTATTGTACATGCTGGCTATAAGATGACTATAGATGACATGGCAATTGGCTTATAGCCAGCAGCAGACTCTACTATTGGAATTGCTCTTAGACTGCTCATAATGGGGGAGTAACTTAAGTAGTAACATAAGATACATGCAATGCCAACTAGACATTTTGATAACATGGCGTGTCATTTAATGAAGAGAGAGATGCTAGTGGTAACTAGCTATGTTACTGTAACATCACACTTTTCAAGGCAAGATGAGTCTACAAGCTAATTAATATAGCCATGCATGATACTACCCTTATGTTACTATACACTATAGAGGTGGTAACATAGGCTAGTAACATATGTATGTTACTAGTTTAAGTTACTCCCCACTATGACTAGTCTTAGATACAGCAAGCCTCTCTCTCCTTAATAATTATACTACCACGTCAGCGATTTACCTATGACTTTGTGCTAAGATACCCGCATTGGGAGAGGCAACATCAGTCGAGCGGATGCAACAATATGACCGACGAAAGAGATAACTGAAATACATATAGCTGTCCGATTGTCCCAACTTGAAGAATACTAGAGTACCTTCTCCTAGTCCGCACATGCTGATTGTCACAACATTGATGACTTAGAGATTCACTGCAAGAGAATCTGGACAAGGCTGAAAGGGCGATCACGGTAACGGTGGCCACGGTATATGGTTTCGCTCGAGTGATGCACGGCACGCACATGTCGTCTTTATGGTCCATCCAATAATGATATATATATACACAGCCACCGTCGACGGAGTGAAGCTTATCGGCATCCACAGACACGCACCCCCGCTGCTCGCCGAGGAACAACGCGCGGCAGCCAAGACTCTTGACCTCTTCCAGCAACTTTTGCTCTACGTTGACCTTGAAAACTTTCGTACTCTCTCCGACCAACAATACTCTTCACTAATACGGATGTATCTACTACTAAAATGTGTCTAAAAACATCTATAATAGCGAATAGTATTATGGATCGAAGGGAGTAGCTAAATTTCCAAGGGCAAGGGCAAAGCCTACGAGCAGCAGTTCACCGCCAGACTCCACAAGTCCAGGCCATGTGAATTCTCCTTCCTCCACATATACGTCCACGTCCGGCGAGGTTTGGGCTACGAGCTCAGTATGACACTGCTCTGCTGGTCCTATAATCTTGAACACACGTCCATCCAGATGGGCAAAGTAGATATTGCCTTGGAAGGTAACCATGCTAACGAAGCAGGAGTACGTGTCAATGTTCTTCTCCGTGAAGACATCGCTGGTTGGATCAGCACACAGAAGCATCTTCCGTGAATCAAACCGCAATACCAACGTCAAATCAGAGCCGACACTCACCACTGTATACTGTGCAAGCAAAGCAATATAATGTTCATCTAACGGCGCCGCAAAGTGGAGCATGTCGCCTGTTAAGGGGTTGAGGACACAAACCAAGTGAGGGGGCTCCCTGTTCACGAGCACGAGGAGGCCGTCAGAAACACCAACGAGGTGGCGGCCATGGAGCACCGGAAGGAGTAGGCGGCGGAAGCGCCCGGTGGGGACGTGAAGGAAGAAGCGGGCATCCTTGTCGTCGTAGTTCTCGCATACGAGGTCGAGCATGACCCAGTCACGTGGGCGGAAACGGAGGTCGACCACGGCGGCGACTGGAGATGGCTTGGCGATGGCAGAGCGCCAGCTAGGGCAGACAGCTAGAAAACAGGGCTTTCGTTTTGAGCTCCAAATGTCATTTGCACTGGTTGGCTTACGAATCTAGACTAAAGGGGTTCTTTAGCACCGGTTCGAGCTGCCAGAGAGCTAAATGGAGCCCGTGGAGCTCTAGCACCGATTCGTTAGGAACCATTAGCACTGGTTCGTGCCACGAACCGGTGCTAAAGGTGTCGCGTCTGCCGCGTGGCAGGTGCCAGACCTTTAGCACCGGTTTGTGGCACGAACCGGTGCTAATGGCCACCCTTTTGCACCGGTTTCGGATACGGACCGGTGCTAGAGATCCTGCCTATAAATACAGCCGCCCACCAGCCTTCTCCTCTGTTTTTTTTCCTTTGGAAGGTGTGAGAGAGGTGTGCTAGTTTGATTTTTTCCCCTATGCACAAGAGGTGTTTGATGAAATGCCTAAGAGCATGAACCACTTAAGCTCACACAAAATAAAAATGATATGAGGTGCCCGAGCGATACTTAGGTCTTGTCCTCGTTCTTTCCTCCTCGATCGAGGTTAGCAACTCTATCCTTTCATTTGTCATTGATACAAATGCATGTTTTGATATACAGTGGTCATTTCACTATTTATGATATTCAGTAATAGTATTGGTAAACCTAATTATATGACGCAGATGAACCAACGACAATGGATGTACGGTGACCGACGCACTTCCGAGTTCATTGAAGGTCTTCGTAATTTTGGCGATGTGGCTTGGGCAAATATTTAGAAATGATTTTATGTGTTGTCCATGTGTTGACTGTGGAAACAAGAAGGAATACTCTTCCTGGAAAATCCTTCACTCCCACCTGCTTCGGAAAGGTTTTATGCCTAGCTATAATTGTTGGACCAAGCACGGAGAAAGAGGGGTTATAATGGAAGACAATGAAGAAGAAGAGGATGATGATATGTACCCTGAATACGGTGATACTGCAACGGGGGAAGCTGAAGCTGAAGGGACAGGAGAAGCTGAAGATGAAGAGGCATCAGATGAGCCTGATGATGATCTTCGTCGGGACATCGTAGATGCACACAGAGAAGCAGAAAGTGCAAATGAGAAGCAGAAGTTAAAAGGTATGTTAGAGGATCATAAAAAGAAGTTATACCCAAATTATGAAGATGGGAACACAAAGCTCGGTACCACACTGGAGTTGCTGCAATGGAAGGCAGAGACTGGTTTATCTGACAAGGGATTTGAGAAATTACTGAAAATAATGACGAAGAAGCTTCCAAAGGATAATGAATTGCCTGACAGTACGTACGAAGCAAAGAAGGTTCTCTGCTGAGGAGTACGAGAATTTGGAAGCATGCCCGGTATGCACTGCACTGCGGTATAAGATCAGACGAGATGACCCTGGTGATGTTGATGGCGAGCCCCCTAGGAAGAGGGTTCCTGCCAAGGTCATGTGGTATGCTCCTATAATACCACGGTTGAAACGTCTGTTTAGAAACAAAGAGCATGCCAGGTTGTTATGATGGCACAAAGAAGACCGTAAGAAAGACGCGGTGTTGAGACACCCCGCTGATGGGTCGCAGTGGAGAAAAATTGAGAGAGACTACCCGGACTTTGCAGGCGACGCAAGGAACTTAAGGTTTGGTCTAAGTACAGATGGCATGAATCCTTTTGGGAAGCAGAGTTGCAGTCATAGCACCTGGCCTGTAACTCTATGTATCTATAACCTTCCTCCTTGGTTGTGCATGAAGCGGAAGTTCATTATGATGCCAGTGCTCATCCAAGGTCCGAAGCAACCCGGCAACGACATTGATGTGTATCTAAGACCATTAGTTGATGAACTCTTACAGTTATGGGCCAAACCAGGTGTACATGCATTGGATGAGCACAAACAGGAGCCATTTGACCTACAAGCGTTGCTTTTCGTAACCATCAATGATTGGCCTGCTCTTAGTAACCTTTCAGGACAAACGAACAAGGGATACAATGCATGCACACACTGTTTAGATAAGACTAACGTTATATATTTGAAAAAATGCAAGAAAATTGTGTACTTGGGGCATCGTCGATTTCTTACGACCATGCATTCCGTAAGAAAGAAAGGCAAGCATTTTAGAGGTGTGGCAGATCACCGGCAAAAGCCTGAACTCCGTACTGGTGATGATTTATTTGATATGGTCAGGGACCTAGAAGTAATCTTTGGAAAGGGTCCTGGCGGTTAATCTGTTCCAAATGACGTCGCTACCGGACACGCACCCATGTGGAAGAAGAAATCTATATTTTGGGAGCTTGAGTATTGGAAACACCTAGAGGTTCGCTCTTCAATCGACGTGATGCACGTTACGAAGAATGTTTGCGTGAACCTGCTAGGCTTTCTGGGCGTGTATGGAAAAACAAAAGATACATCAGAAGCACAGGAGGATCAGCAACGTATGAAAGACCCAAACAACATGCATCCACAGAGCAAGACGGATAAAGGGCATCACTTAAGTCCTGCTAGCTACGCTCTTACCAAAGCAGAGAAGGAAATCTTTTTTGAAGTACTTTTAAGTATCAAAGTGTCGTCTGGCTTCTCGTCAAATATAAAGGGAATAATAAATATGACAGAGAAAAAATTCCAAAACCTAAAGTCTCATAACTGTCACGTGATTATGACGCAGTTGCTTCCGGTTGCATTAAGGGGGCTTCTACTGGAAAATGTTCGCGTACCCATTGTTAAGCTATGTGCATTCCTCAATGCAATATCTCAGAAGGTAATCAATCCAGATATTCTACCAAGGTTACAGAAGGATGTGGCCCAATGTCTTGTTAGTTTTGAGTTGGTGTTCCTGCCATCCTTCTTTAATATTATGACGCATCTCCTGGTTCACCTTGTCGAAGAGCTTGCCATTCTCGGTCCTATATTTTTACACAACATGTTCCCCTTCGAGAGGTTCATGGGAGTCTTAAAGAAATATGTTCATAACTGTGCTAGGCCAGAAGGAAGCATCTCCAAGGGCTACGGAACAGAGGAGGTCATTGAGTTCTGTGTTGACTTTATCCCTGACATTAAGTCGATTGGTGTTCCAGAATCACGGCATGAAGGGAGACTACGTGGAAAAGGCACGCTAGGAAAGAAATCAATGTATTGTATGGACGGGATTTCTTTCACTCAAGCACACTACACAGTTCTACAAAGTTCCACCTTGGTGGCCCCATATATCACTGAACACAAGAATATTGTACGCTCCCAACACCCGGCTCAGTCTGACTCCTGGATTACACATAAACATATGGCGACTTTCGGCGGTTGGTTGCGGACACATCTCATAAATGACAGTATTGTTGGAGATCAGCTATACTTGTTGGTCGGGTCACCATCTTTGACTATATTGACTTTTCAAGGGTACGAGATAAATCGGAATACATTCTACACGATTGCCCAAGATAAAAAGAGCACTAACCAAAATAGTGGTGTCCGGATTGATGCAACAAATAACAACGGGCAAAAAGGACACCTATTATGGTTACATAGAGGAGATATGGGAACTTGACTATGGACCTTCTTTTAAAGTCCCTTTGTTTCGGTGCAAATAGGTCAAGCTGGATGGAGTAGGGGTAAAGGTAGACCAGCTATATGGAATGACAACAGTGGATCTCAACAATATTGGTTACAGAGACGAACCATTCATCCTAGCCAATGATGTGGCTCAATTTTTCTATGTGAAAGACATGTCCTCCAAACCAAAAAAAAGAAAAGATAAGGCAACGAATACATCATAAGATGAGCCAAAGCGTCACATAGTTCTTTCATAGAAAAGAAACATCGTGGGAGTTGAGGATAAGACAGACATGTTAGAAGATTATAATAAGTTTGATGAAATTCCGCCCTTCAGAGTAAATATTGACCCAAGCATCGCATTAAATGGTGAACATACTCCATGGTTATGACCGAAGCGATCCTAATCAAGGGAGATACGCGAAGGGGGGTTCATGGCCTCCAAGGCATTTTAGGTCACCATATGTATTAAATGTGCCAATTTATGGCAAACATCGAACATGATAGCTCATTTTGTGAAGGTTTTGTTTTGATGTTTGCAATTTTCCAAGTTTAATATTTTTCCTTACAACTATAACACATAATATGACACCGCGCGAAGGTTTCACATTTTTTGGATTATTTTTTAAATTCTCATACCTGTTTGAAATTATATTCAAAATGGTGGGCATGAAGATTCATAGCCCGGGGTTGAGTCTCGCTAGACTTACGGTTCGTGGCTCAAACCGGTGCTAAAGGGGGTGGTGGTGCGGTGCCCAGAAAAAGAACTTTAGCACCGGTTTCTAGCATGAAGGTGGTTTTTGTGTCATCTGGTGGGTGGATGCAACCGAGACTAAAGCTGTCGGTGGGATAAGGACGTGTGGGCAACCTTTAGTCCCGGCTGGTGGGTGCAACCGAGACTAAAGCTGTCGGCAGGATAAGGACGCGTGGGTAACCTTTAGTCCCGGCTGGTGGGTGCAACCGAGACTAAAGATGTCGGCAGGATAAGGACGCATGGGTGGATGCACTGCTCGATGAGGTAAAGCATGTAGCGCACGATGCCCCTGTCAGAGGAACAAGACAAAGTAGAAGTGGCGCCGTGCCTATAAAAGGAGCATCGATACGCCATGGCAAGCAGCTCAACAAGCCCGTGAAAGACTCCATCTCCTCTAACAGTGTTGGGGAAAGGGTTGGGAAATCTCCCGTGGCGGAGCTTCTCGAAGATGTCGTTGGTGCATACGCCCTACGGCATCTTCGGAAGCTCCGCCTCGGAAAAATTTCCCTACAAGCCCGTGAAAGACTCCATCTCCTCTAACAGTGTTGGGGAAAGGGTTGGGAAATCTCCCGTGGCGGAGCTTCTCGAAGATGTCGTTGGTGCTCACGCCCTACGGCATCTTCGGAAGCTCCGCCTCGGAAAAATTTCCCTGCAAGCCCATGAAAGACTCCATCTCCTCTAACAGTGTTGGGGAAAGGGTTGGGAAATCTCCCGCGGCGGAGCTTCTCGAAGATGTCGTTGGTGCTCACGCCCTACGGCATCTTCGGAAGCTCCGCCTCAGAAAATTTTCCCTGCAAGCCCGTGAAAGACTCCATCTCCTCTAACAGTGTTGGGGAAAGGGTTGGGAAATCTCCCGTGGCGGAGCTTCTCAAAGATGTCATTGGTGCATATGCCCTACGGCATCTTTGAAAGCTCCGCCTCAGAAAAATTTCCCTGCAAGCCCGTGAAAGACTCCATCTCCTCTAACAGTGTTGGGGAAAGGGTTGGGAAATCTCCCGTGGCGGAGCTTCTCGAAGATGTCGTTGGTGCTCACGCCCTACGGCATCTTCGGAAGCTCCGCCTTGGAAAAATTTCCCTGCGAGCCCGTAAAAGACTCCATCTCCTCTAACAGTGTTGGGGAAAGGGTTGGGAAATCTCCCGTGGCGGAGCTTCTCGAAGATGTCGTTGGTACTCACGCCCTACGGCATCTAGAAACGGCGGGCATGAAGATTCATAGCCCGGAGTTGAGTCTTGCTAGACTTGCGATGGATCTCTAATAAAACAACATATTGTGGACCTAAAAATGATTTTTACAAAAAATCATGAGCATTATATCATATACATGTAGTTCAAACCTAGCGAGCCTCCTGCCGAATCGACGGGAATTTGTCTTTTTCATGAGGTGTGGACGGAAAGGTTTCAGATGCACCGGCTGGGGAATTTTCCATCTAAGGTGGTCTAGTATTTTTGAAAAATGTTTTGATAGCAATGTGAAACTTTAATTTGGTGGTTGCTTAACAAAAAAACTTTTTTTTGGCATCTAAAAAATGGAAAATGGTTTTTTCGTGCGATGAAAAGGGAAACTTCCTTCTGCAACATCGTAAGCAATCCCAAGATGCACATGTGTGCACAATATGGGCACATTATCACAAACTATGTCTTGATTCTAGCCATAACATTGCTCATTTGGCCTAAAAGCCATGAAACATCGAACATGATAGCTCATTTTGTGAAGGGTTTTTTGTGATATTTGCAATTTTCAAAGTTTAATATTTTTCCTTGTAACTATAACACATAATATGACACTACGCGAAGGTTTCACGTTGTTTGGATTATTTTTAAATTCTTATACCCGTTTGAAATTATATTCAAAACGGCGGGCATGACGATTCATAGCCCGGGGTTGAGTCTCGCTAGACTTGCGGTGGATCTCTGATAAAACAACATATTGTGAACCTAAAAATGATTTTTACAAAAAAATCATGAGCATTATATCATATACATGTAGTTCAAACCTAGCGGGCCTCCACCGATTTTAAAATGTTTGCAAGCCTAATAATTTTAACAAAATAATTTTCAGCATTTCTATATGTGAATATTTAATAGATATTTTTCTAATAAACATTTTGATATGCTATATGTATTATTCTGATTTTTATTTATTTTACAACATTTTATGGAATGTTGATCATAGCTTCAATAAGAAATAAGGCGGGAACAACCAAAAAGTTTAAAAACATTTCAAATGCCCCTTTAGCACCGGTTCGTGGCTCAAACCGGTGCTAAAGGGGGTGGCGGTGCGGTGCCCAGCCAGAGCACCTTTAGCACCGGTTGCTAGCACAAACCAGTGCTAAAGGTAGGACCTTTAGCACTAGTTGGTGGCTTCAACCGGTGCTAAAGGGTCTTTATCACCGGTTGAAGCCACCAACCGGTGCTAAAGGCCTTTCCTTTATAACTTCTTCCCCTTCCTCTCCCCCACATCGCCATTTTCGCTAAGTCCCCGCGCTAGGAGCAGAACAGACGCCGGCAGGCTGCTGAATTTCCACGGCGTCGCCGCCGTGCCCGCCCGTGCCCGTGCCCGCCCGCGCCGCTCCGCCCGTGCTCCGCCGCCCGTGCCCGCCCGTGCTGCTCCGCCTGTGCTCGCCCGCGCCGGCCGCCCGCGCCCGTGCCCGCCCATGCCGCGCGCGCTCCACCGCCCGTGCCCGCCCGTGCCCGCCCACGCCGCTCCGCCACACCGGCCGGCGCCCGTGCCCGCCCGTGCTGCTCCGCCGCCCGTGCCCGCCCGCGCAGCTCCGGCCACACCGCCGGCGTGCGGTTCCTGTACTGCAAAGGTATTGGAGTTTTTTTTTGTTATTTTCTAGGTATTTTTGATATTTTGGTTATAACTGTAAGAATTGTTAGTTAAATGTAAGATTGGATAATTAATTATTTAGTATTTTGGGTACTTAATTAATTATAGGATTAGTTAATTAAGTTGTTAATTCTAGGATTAGTTAATTCTCAGATTTGTTATTCTAGGTATTTTAGTTATTTTAGGTATTTTATTACTTTAGTTATTTTAGGTATCTATTTTTTAGGTATTTTATAACTTTAATTATTTTAGGTCTTTTATTACTTTAGTTATTTTAGGATTAGTTAATTAGTTAATTAGTTATTTTAGATTTGTGAGTTAATTAGTTAGGTTGGGAGAAGTTAGGGTTAGGATTAGTTAATTAATTTCTATCATTATTTTTAGTTAGGGTTAGGGTCCCTTAATTAATTTAGGGTAATACAAATATGATTTTTTAGTTAGGGTTAGGGTTCCGTTATAAAATGGGGGCATTGGCCGGGCGCCGGCGTGGTGGGGAGGGAAGACCTACTCTTCCCCCACCGCGCCGGCGCTCGGCCAACGCCCCCTTTTTTTTGGTCTCCATATCGGCATTATAATAATTTGTAATAATTCTTTGCAGAAACTATGGATCTCGGAAGAGATGAATTCCAGGAAGATATTATCGAGGACATCATCCGCGATAATGATGATGATGTCACCTCGTTGTTTCTAAACAACTCCGGTGAGGGAGACGGACAAAACCGTAGAGATGGCTTCGATGAGGGAAAAGGTGCCGGAGAGGATGGAGGCACCAGTGAGGGAGAAGGTGCCGGAGAGGATGGAGGCACCGGTGAGGGAGAAGGCGCTGGCTCTAACGAGGGAGAAGCTGACGGCTCCGATAGAACCTTCAATATTGCAAAGTCCGGGGAGGTAGATGTGTATTAAAAAATTAAGCCTCTGTTGTATAGATGGATTATTTGATTAGTGTATATACATATATTAACACTCTTTCTTCTTTTAGCCCTTTGGAAGCCACTCTTCTGTAAATAAAAGAGGTCTGACCAGAAGGTTCGAAGAACATGAAAGGTACCAGATAGAAGAAATCGGTGAAGATGGCGAACCGATTGCTCCCGCGGCTCACGCAAGTAAATTTACAAGACAATGCGGAGTTCTTGTTAGGGCCAACATTCTGATCACCCTTCAAGAATGGAAGAAGACAAAGACGGAACCAGTTAAATATGTCCACAACAGATTGAAGAATATTCTTTGGAAGAAGCTCATGGTTAATTTTACCCTACCAGAGGCACCAGAGGTGGATCGAACTATGGTGGATCCAAATTAGGAGGATCCAAATGAGCAGGATTCAGATGACGATGATCGTCATCTGAATATCATAGAGCGGAAAGTCAAGAAGTGGACTCTTTCGAAGATGGCACTACAATTCAACAACTGGAAGAAAAGATTGTACAAGGATTTTGTCGACAAAGAAAAGACTCCAGTGTTCACTGGACAATATGAGAAGATAAAAGACCACTGAGACACATTCATGGAGTACAAGACTTCAGAGGCAGCTAAGAGAAGGTCAGAAATAAATAAGAAAAATGCTGCTAAAAAGAAGTATCACCATACTACGGGGCAAGGAGGCTACAAGTCTGGCAAGCCTAAGTGGGAGAAAATGGAGGACGATCTAATTGCTAAAGGGATCATTCCGGAGACATTGAAATGGAATGATCGGTCAAGGGATTGGTTTTACGGGCATGGAGGGAAGTTGGACTCAGAAGGGAAGTGTGTATATACAAAAAAGCATGACAAAGACCCCCTTCCCATTGATGCCCTTAGAAGCGCATCAAAGGATGTTGAAGAGGGAAGGTTCCATCCCGAAAGAGAGAAGGACGAGCTCACACGCGCCCTTGGGAATGATGAACACCCAGGACGAACACAAACCACACCAGGCTCCAAACCATGGAAACTCAGGTTTCTCGTGGAAAGGAAGAAATTTCCCGATAGAAGCCATCAGAGAAGAAAGGAAAGGGAGGCAGACCGCATGTCTCTGATAGAACAAGAGCTGAAGCAGCAATCAGACTTGTTAAATCGGATAAGCCAGCAAGGAACCGCCGCATCTCAGCCACAGATAGAAGCCGGACATGATGCTACCGGCCCACCATCTCAGCGGAAAAGCAGCGTGGCTTCCACGGACCTCCCAGAGGATGATGATGAACCGCCGATCCGCTACCCAGTGGATGATATCACGGAGTCAACATCTTGCGAGCTACATGTAAAGGTCGTGAACATAACCATGAAGGTGGCGGTCGGCTATGCCTTACCCATTGGACTTGATTCAACTTATCATTGCCGTCTGATTCCACATGGTTACGCTGTTGCCGGGGTGGATGAAGTTATGGGCGGATTTGAGCAGCTAAAGCTTGACCACTCTGCGGGTGAAGGGGATTTGTATGAGCTAGGAGAAGCCAAGAAGACCACCGTTCTATGGCTAAAGGAATACATCGTGCTTCCAAATTGGAAGCCAAGGTCTCCAGCGCGTCACCCTTCTCCACCGCCACATTAGCCATCTCTGCGTCAGCCTTCTCCGGCATATCCGCCGCATCAGCCTTCTCCAGCATACCAGCCTTCGCCAGCTAGTGAGCCGTCTCCGCCACCTCCGCCCACTGAGGCTCAGAGCCAAAAGCGGAAGCGTACCATCGCCGCTCCATCGATGAGTCGTAATCGATCACCGATCCGTCGACAGGAGCCCCTCCCAAGAGTACCTAAGGTTCCTCCCAAGAGACCTTACGACTATACTCCGGAGGAAAATGCGGCGAAAGTACAAGAGAAATCAAAGAACTTCTTTGAAAATTTGAAGAGAAAGAAGACCAAGCAGTCCGTCGAGCAGCCTCCTCTAAATCCAAAAGTGTTAAAAATGTTGAAGAACCTTCACCGACCCGAGCCAAGGCTTGCATCAGACTATGACCGCACTATTCTCAAGTCAGATGCAGCAAAGCGGTCGAAAGGTAAATCAGTTCCTCAGCTCGGAGAATAGATGAACTCATGCCCCCCGCTCCAAGTGTTTCCCGATGTCCAGTATGATCCAGAGATCATAGCACTGTACAAAGAGGAGGCCGAAGCTGTAGGTATGTCTGTTGCTCAATACTTAAGCAAGTGTGATTTCTCCACGACTGAAGTAGTAGCATACCAATACCGGGACGGGAGCCCTCTCGTCAGACCCGAGGAGATTCCGAATCTACCAACAAGAATGCAAAAATTGCATAAGTGGTACAAGGAAGCCTCACAGCATGGGCAGAACTAGATCACACTGGGAATTAATGATGAGCATTACTTTCATGGAATCGACGACATAAACATCGAATTTGCCGAATTATTTCAGTTATACAATCATGACGCCCTCGACAAATCGATGATCAGTGCCTATTGTTTATAAGTATTATTTTTGTAATTAAGTCTTTAGCTCATCTCGTTCATTGCATGCATAATTTTACTCACTATATTATGCAGATTGAAGAAACTCGAATGCAAAAGAGGACAAATCTATGACATTGGGTTCATTGACCCATATACCGTGAACGAGGTAACTCTCCATAACCATATCAAGGACATGGAGAATAACTTGGTATGGGCGTTAAGGAAACAAGAAACTATGACGAAAATACTATTTCCTTACAACTTCAAGTGAGTGTGTTACTGTCTTATACATATTACTATTTTGGTTACTCGATGTTAAGTGTGTGTTATGCGTGTGCACAGGTATCATTTTATTCTGCTAGTTATTGAACTTGATAGAGGACGAGTACTAGTCATAGACTCGAAACAAAAATCCCTTGAGACATTCGGGGACATGATTGATATACTCCAGCGGTAATTTCAATCATTATGCATGGCACTATATCAGCAACTTTCGTTCATTTCCCGATATCAAGTAATTACTAACTTCTTTATTCATTTTCTTTGCCCGGCAGTGCTTGGAAACGGTTCACGGATAAGGCACCGGGTCCTTGGAAAAAGGAGTTTGAATTTAAACAAGTACCGGTAAGTACTACTAGCTAGGTCCGCGCATCTCTTTGGTTCTAGTTTCAATACCATTATCATCCTTGATTATTATTTTGATTGAACTATATTCTCGTAAAGTGCTTGAAGCAAGAAGACGGGAATAATTTATGTGGATTCTATGCCTGCGAGTTCATACGAGAGACTTGTTGTGAGAAGAGAAGACTAGAACAACTAGATGTACGTAAACAATATTCACAATTTTATTTTATTACCATCATTTATGTTGAGTTTCTTCATTCATATATATTGATCCCCTTCTTTACATTAGATCAAACTGAAGCGGGATCGTCTTCTAGCAACCGAGCGTATACGAGCAATTCAAGAGGAACTGGCGGGATTCTTACTTGATGAGGTCATAGCACCAACCGGTGAATACCATCGGCATTACGAGTTTGGAAAATCGTAGCCAAAATTATATTGTATATATGCGTGAACGTGTACAATGTACCATTATGTAATATGTTCGACCAAGCACGATAAAAGATGACACGTACTAGCTTCAATCTCTATATGTATGACGATATTGTGTAATATGATGGTTTCTTTTATATGTGCATCAACGTGTTTCAAATACCCGAAAAAACCGTATTTCAAATGGCTAGGGTTTAGGGTTTTAGCCAAGCGCGGAAGGGGCTGCCACGTCGCCAACCTTTAGCACCGGTTCATATTACGAACCGGTGCTAAAGGTCCATCGGCAGGAGCTCGTCTACACGCCCACGTGGAGACCCTTTAGCACCTGTTCATAATGCAACCGGTGCTAAAGAGTTAGGGCTTTAGTCCCGAATGCATTACACTGGTTGCAAAACCGGTGCAAAAGGCAGTTAGCAACCGGTACTAATACCGTGTTTTCCACCAGTGTGTCCATGTACGCGTCGACGCCGCCGGTGGCGGAGAGGACGCAGTCGGCGATGCATTGGACAAGCTCCGGTAGAAGCGACGCCCAGTCCACTATGATCGATCTGTCATGTCTTTTTTTGCGTGTGTGTGTTATACTTTTCAGGGCATGCATCTTCTTGCAAAAGACCTACCATGTGGTTAGTGGAAGCCCGCTTCCGTTCACCTTGGATCTACATATGCATCTTATGCTACATTATCCATGATGTGGATGGAAGGATTGTGGTGTTCGTGCTCGAAGAAGACCGGAAATACTCTGGTGGTACCATCCCACATGCTCAAGCAGAGTCAGCTGATGTTTCCAGGGTATACTCACAGCAGATCGGTTGAAGCACGCATGTCAGATAATCGGCGTTTTGTAGTAATATCTCTTACTGCTACGAGTTGATTATTTTGATAGGGACTTTATTTTATTTTTTTATTTCTCTTTTTTAGCTGTGTGCATCTGTGATGTCTTTTCTAGACATTATGTTGTTGCAGAGGCTGGGTGTAATTGGTATCATCTTGATATTAATATATTCTCTTTTCCAAAAAGAAAGATGGATGGATCGACAAAGCGGCCGATGCTGCTTACATTTATAGAGCAGCGATTATTGTAGAGCAGCGGTTGTTGAGCTTGCTTTACTCTGCCGTGGCGACGCTTCGTTCATGTAGACCCATGACTCTCGGGAGACGAGACGTGCGAGACGACGAAAACCGAACGACGGAATTGAGACGCCAATTAATGGGTGATTGATACTACTCCCTCCGTACCGGATTATAGGGCAATCGCGTACTTCGAAACAAATTTTAACCTTTAATTTTAATTAAGAAAATATAAAATATATTATATAAAAATTATTCCATTCGATTCATATTCAAAAGAACTTTCTAATTGTATAATTTTTATGTCAAATATTTCATATTTTCTTAATTAAAATTAATGATTAAAGTTTGTCTTAAAATATATATTTGCCTAATAATCCGGCATGGAGGGAGTAGATCGACCTGAATTCTGAACTTTGAAAAAGGCGGGCAATGTGTGCAGTCAATTGGGTACTCGACAAGGCGAACAGGCGACACCACACAAGTGAACAACTATGGGTGGACTGGCCACCGGGAGCTCCTCACCCACCGCTGTTCACCCCCTGCAAACCCTTTCGTTATATGAATTTTAGTCTTCTAAAATGCACTTCCGTAAATCTGTGTTTGCCTGAGTGTCAAACTTTTGAAGTCGGCATCTACCTAAATTGACGACTATATTCCGAGTGCCCGCTCATATTGCACTAAGGCCCTGCTTGGATGGGCGTTTTTTAGCCTCAAACCCGGGTTTTTCTCGGAGCCCATAAGATTTCCGACGAAGCACAGTTTCACTACTTGGTTGGTCGTTTTATTTTGGGTTTTCTATTTTCGTGCCCCTGGTTCGTTAGTTGTACTCAGTTTTCACCAGCCGCTTAACTTTTCCTCAGTTTTCCCCTCGCTCTAGTTTGAAACCCCTCGCAGACGCTCGGACGGGAGGGTTGCGGTCTGGTCAGAGGCCTTATACCGTTACCGGTGACGGCTAGGGAGCCGCGGTGGTTGTGAATGGACCGTTGTTTTTTAATTGTGTTGACTGTTGACCCAATGAGACACGTCGGACTGGCGGTCTGTCACTCACCCAAAGCTTTCCCCTCCGCCCGAGACTGGAAGAGCTCACACACCACCCCTCCGCCGCCATGCTGTCCTGCCCTCCTACCTTATGGCGTCGTCCGCCCCCGAGCCGTCCCCGCCCCCACCACCTCCCCCGGGAGGCAGAGAGGGCTCCGCCTCCACTAGATCTACCCCTATGGCGGTAGATTTTGTACATCCGTCTGGTGTGCCGATTATGCCCCTCAATGGCGGAGAAGATTGGGAATCAGAGGGATCTAACGCATGGATTCCATCTGGGTAAGCATCGTCTGCCTATGTGAATTAAGATTAGGCAGTTTTTGAGCGCGAATCGTTGTTGCTCAACTAGCTGCGTTGCTTTTCGAATAGGATTGATCCAGCGCTGGCTTTTCGGCTGGTGGTTAGGCTGGATACTAGGTTTTTGCGTGATTCTGAACGCAATGTGAGCGGATTTTACATCCCAGCGGTGGTTGCAACTACCATCTCATTGAGGGATTTAAAAGATAACATCTGCGCTCAGTACCCTTGGGGCGCTGGCGATTCAGTTGATTTCCAATATTTCAACAGCACGGAGGGAAGATATGTTCCACTAATTTCCGACGAGGATCTGGGAATGCTTTTTGCTTTAAATGATTCTTGCCGTGTCGGTAAAATTCGTATCCATGTGGACAGGGTCCAGGCATCATCTGGTGTTGGCGCATCATCAGGTGGTCGGGCATCATGTTTCTCTAGTGTTGCTGCCTGTGCTAATCGTGTGCGCCGCCCCGTGATACGTCTCAAACGTATCTATAATTTTTGATGCTCCATGCTTGTTTTTACACCATTTGCCTATTGTTTCGTTACACTTAGTGGCACTTTTATGCATTTTCCGGAACTAACCTATTAACAAGTGCCACAGTGTCAGTTTCCTGTTTTCTGCTGTTTTTGTGTTTCAGAAGTGATACACAGGAAATATTCTCGGAATTGGACGAAACAAGTTCCTGAAGTCTTATTTTACCCGGAAGCTTTCAGAGATCCGAAGAGGAGTAGGAGGTGGGCCACCAGGGGCCCACACACAGGGGTGGCGCGGCCAGCCCCTGGCCCGCGCCACCACCGTGTGAGGGAGCCTAGCTCCTCCTCTGACGACGCCCCTTCGCCTATAAAGACCCCCCGACGGAAAAAACCTAAGGCCCGATCAGTTTTCCAGAACACATCGCGATCCGCCGCCGCCGTCGACCCGAAGATCGGGAGGGTCCAGAAGCTCTTCCCGGCACCCTGCCAGAGAGGGGAATCGCCACCAGAGGTCTTCTTCATCGCCATGCTTGCCTCCGAAGCGATGAGTGAGTAGTCTACCTTGGACTATGGGTCCATAGCAGTAGCTAGATGGTTGTCTTCTCCACTATGTGCTTCATGTTTAGATCTAATGAGCTGCCATACATGATTGAGATCACCGTTATGTAATTCTACATGTTTGGTTTGTTGGGATCCGATGAATATTGGTGTTTATGATTAAGTTGCTGTACTGAATATTATCTTTTGTTATCTCTATGTTGTTTATGATCTTGCATGCTCTCCGTTGTTAGTAGCTATCTTGGCCGAGTAGTTGCTAGTGACTCCAAGAGGGGGTATTTATGCTCGATAGTGGGTTCATGCCTCTATTTCACCTGGGGGAGTGACAGAAACCTCTAAGGTGGTAGATGTGCTGTTGCTACTAGGGAGAAAACAACATTCATATGCTCAAGGGCATATGCTTTGTTTACATTACACACTTTGCTTAATGCAATTATCTGTTGTTCGCAACTTAATACTTCTAGGGTGTTCGGATTGATATCCCCGGAAGTGGATTATTAGTCATAGATGCAGTTGGATGGCGGTCTATGTATTTTGTTGTAATGCCCAGAGTAAATCTCATAGTGATCTTCTTGACATATCACGTTATCTTTATTCTATCAATTGCCCAACTGTAATTTGTTTACCCAGCATGTGTTATTTTATCTATGGAGAGACACCACTAGTGAACTGTGGACCCCGGTCCTATTTACATCATATTGCTATCACCTGTTTACTTTACTCGTACTGTTTATTTTACTCGCATACTATATTGTTTTCCACTCGATACACTTATAACATTTGTTTCAAGCAAACCGGTGAGATTGACAACCTCATCGCAAGTTGGGAGCGAAGTATTTGTTTGTGTGTGTGCAGGTTCCGCGACACCTTCAGTCGTCATTGTCTCTCCTCTCCTGATCGATAAACCTTGGTATCTTAACTGAGGGAAAACTAGCCGCTACACTCATCATACCTTCTTCTTGGGGCTCCCAACGGGCTGGTTATTCACCACGCACAAGGACTTACTGCTCCATGCCAGCAGCCTCTTTTCTGGCGCCATCAACAAGTAGCAGCTTCTTTTCTGGCGCCGTTGCCGGGGAGGAAGAGAAGACTTCTGCGAGGGGAGTTCTTCGCACACACATTCTTTACCTTGTTATTGTTTTGCTTTACTTTATTTTATTTTACCTGCATTGCTTTTTATCAAAAACCCAAAAAAATTAGAGTCCTTGGTAGTTGTTTTTACTTGTTTACTTTCGTTTTGCTGAAATGGCCAATCCTGAAAACACCAAGTTGTGTGACTTCACTAGCACAAACAATAGTGATTTTATCTGCACTCCTATTGCACCACCTGCTACTGTTGCAAACTTTTATGAGATTAAGCCTGCTTTATTGAACCTTGTTATGAAAGAGCAATTTTCTGGTGCTAGTACTGAAGATGCTGCAGCTCATCTCAACAATTTTGTTGAGCTATGTGAGATGCAGAAATATAAGGATGTTGATAGTGATATTATTAAGCTCAAGTTGTTTCCTTTTTCTTTGAGAGGAAAAGCTAAAGATTGGTTGCTGTCTTTGACTAAGAATAGTATTGATTCATGGGCTAAGTGTAAGGATGCTTTTATTGGTAGATACTATCCTCCTGCTAAGATTATATCGTTGCGTAGCAATATTATGAAGTTTACTCAGTTTGATAATGAACATGTTGCTCAAGCTTGGGAAAGAATGAAATCTATGATAAAGAATTGCCCCACTCATGGACTGACTACTTGGATGATTATCCAAACTTTTTATGCAGGACTGAATTTTTCTTCAAGGAACCTACTTGATTCAGCTGCTGGAGGCACTTTTATGTCCCTTACCTTGGGCGCCGCATCAAAGCTACTCGACAACATGATGGTAAATTATTCCGAATGGCACACCGAGAGAGCTCCACAAGGTAAGAAGGTAAATTCTGTTGAGGAAACCTCTTCCTTGAATGATAAGATTGATACCATTATGGCTATGCTTGCTAATGATAGGACTCATGTTGATCCTAATAATGTTCCTTTGGCCTCTCTGGTTGCTCAAGAAGAGCATGTTGATGTGAATTTCATTAGAAACAATAATTTTAACAACAATGCTTATAGGAACAATTTTGCTAGTAACAATTATAGGCCGTATCCTTCTACTAATGGTAATGGTTATGGTAACTCTTATGGTAATTCCTACAACAACACTAGGGCCGCGCCCTCCGAGCTTGAGGTAATGCTCAAGGACTTCATCGGTAAGCAAACTGCTTTTAATAAGTCTGTTGAGGAAAAGTTAGGCAAAATTGATATTCTTGCTTCTAAAGTTGATAGCCTTGCTCATGATGTTGAACTTCTGAAATTAAAAGTGTTTCCTAATGATGTGAAAGAGAACAATGTTTTTGCTACCGCTAATGCTATCCAAGTTGGAATTGATGAAAATATTAGATTGTTAGCGGAATTGCATGCCAGGTGGGAAAGAGAAGATGAGATGGCTAGAGAAACAAAGGTATGTACCATTACTACCTCTAATGATGTTGCTCCTAATACTAGCAATCCTCTTACTTTGATTGGTGTAGAGAAAACTCCCATTCCTTGTGTTAAAAAGCCTAAAACTGCCAAAACTTTTTCTCAAAAGAGTGCTGAAATTTTTCGGAGTGTGGGAGATGATAGCTCTATTTCTTTTAATGATTTTGATGTTGATGGCTGCAATATATCTGAAATAATTTTGTTCTTGCAAAAGCTTGCTTTGACTCCCAATGCTAGTTCTTTAAATATTGCTTTTACTAAGCATATTACCAATGCTCTCATAAAGATTAGGGATGAAAAGTTGAAGCAAAAAGCTTCTGTTCCCAAGAAGTTAGAAGATGGTTGGGAACCCATCATTGATATGCATGTTAATGGTTATGATTGCCATGCTTTATGTGATCTAGGTGCTAGTATTTCTATCATGCCTAGAAAGATTTATGACATGCTTGATTTACCACCGCTTGAAAAATGTTATTTTGATGTTCCTATTGCTGATGTTGCTAAGAAGAAACCTTTGGGAAGGATTAATGATGTTCTTATTGTGGTTAACAATAACCTTGTTCCCGTTGATTTTCTTTTTATGGACGTTGAATGCCATGCTTCATGTCCTATTATTTTGGGAAGACCCTTTCTTCGAACTGTAGGTGCTATCATTGATATGAGGGAAGGCACTATCAAATATCAATTCCCACTTAAGAAAGGTATGGAACACTTCCCTAGGAAAAGAAATAAATTTCTTTTTGACTCTATTCTTAGAGAAAATTATGATCTTGATGCTTCATCACTTGATAATACTTGATTCGCAATTTTCTGCGCCTAGCTCAAAGGCGTTAAAGAAAAGCACTCTTGGGAGATAACCCAATATTTTCTTTTCAGTACTTTTTCTTTTATTTGAGTCTTGGAAGTCATTACTACTGTAATGACCGCTCCTTATCTTGTTTATTTCGTTTTTGTGCCAAGAGAAGCCTCTAATTTGAGTGAGGTAAAGATTTGGGGATGTTGCTGTCCTGAAACTGTTTTCGGTGCTGCACCGTAAAAATTCGTGAAAATTCTCTGTTTATATTTTGGACCTGCGATTTCTTGTGCATATGCCCCAGGTTATACCAAAACTTTTCTTAGTTGAACACTTTTTTATTTGAGCAACAGAAAATCCCTCAAAAATTCGACCTTTGTCAGCTGTTCAGTTTTGACAGATTTCTGCCAATATTTGTGTTTGCCACTTTATCGCTTTCTTTTGAGTTCTTTTGATCATGGAACTTTTGGGGAGGTTGCTACAGTAGTATATGCTATATATGTGGTGGTTTTGAGTTGAAACCTGAAGCAAATAGAGGATTGATTATATGTTATGCTTGCACTAATGTTGCTAATAGAATTGTGTTTAGTTTTGTATGAAGGAAGTTTTCAAGTGTAGGGATTGGAGAATGATGAGATGAGTTGAAGAATGGACAAAAGCTCAAGCTTGGGGATTCCCATGCATCACCCCAAGAAATATCCAAGAAGTACAAGCGTCAAAGCTTGGGGATGCCCCCGAGGCACCCCTTCTTCATCGGCAAAAATCATGTCACCTTTCAAAACACTATATTTTTATTGCTTCATGCACTATGTGTTTTTCTTGGAGCGTCAGTTGTTTTAGTTTTGTTAGTTGGTTTAGTTTGTTTGTTTGCTGCAATAAATGGTTGGACCCCAACAAATTTTCTTTTGGAGAAGTTGCTTGTTTTCATTTGCAAAGAATGCTCTAGTTTTCACTCTTATTAAAAATCGAGTGTTCTTCTTTTTCTGCTACTGCTTTTGGTTTTCGTTTTCGCCTTGATTTGCGTTCAGATCTTGTCATATCTTTTCATCAAGGTGTATTTTTTCCTCTGATCTTTATTGGTTTTCATCAAAAGAGGTGTCTTTAAAAATTTCAAATGGTGTTGGAAAAGAGAAAAAGCTTTATGCAAAATAGTGGTACAAGAAGGAGCTTGTGTAGACTGCGGCTTAGGCTTTTTCATGTCATGCTTGATGTCTTTTTGATAGTATGCTTAGTGGTTTTTGCTGTAGCATGACTTGTCTCAAATAACTGAGATTGCTTAATGAGCCTTTCAAAAAATCATGCGTTGTTTTTATTGTATGGAAGCATTATTTTGGTTTTCTCCTTGATGCTTTATTTGGGTTGACTTGGCGCATACTCACACATGTTAGAGTCTTACAAAGTCGCCAATAGCCTTCATGATCATTCAGTTTTTGACTTTTGATGCCATCGTATGCTTCTTTTAATGTCGCTTTATCGCTTTGCATGATTATGGCCATTACTGCTCTATTAGTTGGTCGCTCCCAGTCTTTTGCTAGCCCTCGCCTTGTACTGAGTATGAGCTCTACTCGTGCATCCAACTCCTAAAAGCCAAAGTTTTCCAAAGTGTCCACCATACATACCTACTAGCAATTTGATATTCCAAGTAAATTTAACTTGCTTTTATTTTCTCTTCAAATTCAACTCTTACCAGTGTTATGCGAAATTCGGTCAGTAAAGCTCTCACAAACCGGAAGGCACACTTTACTTTTTCCTGTTCTTAAAATTTTGACATTGTGGTCTCTTATGTTGAGTTGTTATGCTTGCAAGTTGTAAGTTGGATTCTAGCCCATCCATGCTGTCATGGGGCAAGCTTTCAACATTGCACTTCTTATTTGAGTTGATATCGTGATCTTTTGTTTATGGATGCCAGCGGTGTGAAATGAATTGGGAATCTTGTGGGGATCATGGAGTTTGTATATGTGTTAGGGAAATGCCGGGCCGCCAATCTAAGCCATGCATAATTCATGGTGGAAATTTGCAGCATACCCATGGTGAACATTCGACGACGCATCTCACAATAAAAAGCTAAACAATATAGCAAATAAAAGAGATGTCGAGGTGTTTATTGTCTGCTTGTCCTGTCATTTTGGTGTGGGCTTGTTCCATGTCATCGGGCACGGAGGTACCCCATTGGCGGTTCTCAATGATATGCATATACTTACAATGACAAGAGCCTTGCTTGGGACTCTAAGTAAAGTAGCATGAGGTTTGGGTACTCGTATTCATGGGGCACAAGGTTTTCAACTTATGATTTGTCAAGCATATGCATCATAATTGTTCTCGCATTAACTTTAACCATTCAAGATGCTTATGATGGGGGCAATGAGAGCTCAAAGCCGGTAAGTACCATAATTTTTTAAGGTTATAAAGCTTGCAATCACTGCTTCCCTCTGCGAAGGGCCCTTCTTTTACTTTTATGTTGAGTCACCACCTTCTATCTTTATGCACCATTAAGAGAGCATAGTTGTCATTCTTAGTGTGATATGCATTGTCCCAAAGTTCATTGATTGATTCATATTGTTGGTTTCACTTGTTCTTAAATTATTTGTATCTAGTCGCCCTCTTAAACTTGAAGGTGTCCTATGCATTTATGTTTTGCTCTCTTTGAAGGACAAGCTGAAAACCTTTTGTATGTTTTTCCTTATGATTTGAACACACGTTTGACTTTCATTGTTTCATTTTCATGATCTTTTGTTTGTGTTCATTTGCATGTTTACAACATGGTTGCTAAGTTCTTATTGTCATGATTATATCTTCATGCCCATGTTTTAAGTTCTATTGATCCCAGCTCACCAATGCTTACATATATGATCAAGATTGTGTAGGTGCATGTCACCTCAAAAATTATTCTTTTGTTATCACTTACCTACTCGAGGACGAGCAGGAGTTAAGCTTGGGGATGCTTGATACGTCTCAAACGTATCTATAATTTTTGATGCTCCATGCTTGTTTTTACACCATTTGCCTATTGTTTCGTTACACTTAGTGGCACTTTTATGCATTTTCCGGAACTAACCTATTAACAAGTGCCACAGTGCCAGTTTCCTGTTTTCTGCTGTTTTTGTGTTTCAGAAGTGATACACAGGAAATATTCTCGGAATTGGACGAAACAAGTTCATGAAGTCTTATTTTACCCGGAAGCTTCCAGAGATCCGAAGAGGAGTAGGAGGTGGGCCACCAGGGGCCCACACATAGGGGTGGCGCGGCCAGCCCCTGGCCCGCGCCACCACCGTGTGAGGGAGCCTGGCTCCTCCTCTGACGACGCCCCTTCGCCTATAAAGACCCCCCGACGGAAAAAACCTAAGGCCCGATCAGTTTTCCAGAACACATCGCGATCCGCCGCCGCTGTCGACCCGAAGATCGGGAGGGTCCAGAAGCTCTTCCCGGCACCCTGCCAGAGAGGGAAATCGCCACCGGAGGTCTTCTTCATCGCCATGCTTGCCTCCGAAGCGATGAGTGAGTAGTCTACCTTGGACTATGGGTCCATAGCAGTAGCTAGATGGTTGTCTTCTCCACTCTGTGCTTCATGTTTAGATCTCATGAGCTGCCATACATGATTGAGATCACCGTTATGTAATTCTACATGTTTGGTTTGTTGGGATCCGATGAATATTGGTGTTTATGATTAAGTTGCTGTACTGAATATTATCTTTTGTTATCTCTATGTTGTTTATGATCTTGCATGCTCTCCGTTGTTAGTAGCTATCTTGGCCGAGTAGTTGCTAGTGACTCCAAGAGGGGGTATTTATGCTCGATAGTGGGTTCATGCCTCTATTTCACCTGGGGGAGTGACAGAAACCTCTAAGGTGGTAGATGTGCTGTTGCTACTAGGGAGAAAACAACATTCATATGCTCAAGGGCATATGCTTTGTTTACATTACACACTTTGCTTAATGCAATTATCTGTTGTTCGCAACTTAATACTTCTAGGGTGTTCGGATTGATATCCCCGGAAGTGGATTATTAGTCATAGATGCAGTTGGATGGCGGTCTATGTATTTTGTTGTAATGCCCAGAGTAAATCTCATAGTGATCTTCTTGACATATCACGTTATCTTTATTCTATCAATTGCCCAACTGTAATTTGTTTACCCAGCATGTGTTATTTTATCTATGGAGAGACACCACTAGTGAATTGTGGACCCCGGTCCTATTTACATCATATTGCTATCACCTGTTTACTTTACTCGTATTGTTTATTTTACTCGCATACTATATTGTTTTCCACTCGATACAGTTATAACCTTTGTTTTAAGCAAACCGGTGAGATTGACAACCTCATCGCAAGTTGGGAGCGAAGTATTTGTTTGTGTGTGTGCAGGTTCCGCGACACCTTCAGTCGTCATTGTCTCTCCTCTCCTGATCGATAAACCTTGGTATCTTAACTGAGGGAAAACTAGCCGCTACACTAATCATACCTTCCTCTTGGGGTTCCCAACGGGCTGGTTATTCACCACGCACAAGGACTTACTGCTCCACGCCAACAGCCTCTTTTCTGGCGCCATCAACAAGTAGCACCCCGCTCCTTGTAGGTCCACAGCAGCACCATCTGTCCCCAGTGCTAGTGGTAGCCAGATCGTTCCTGCGGTCGATGTGGAGGACGATGTAGAGATTGAGGATCCGTCTCCTCAAGATGATGAGGATGAGTTAATGTTTCCTGAATTGGTAGATCGATGCAGTAAGCAGACAATGGAGGATCAATACATGGAAGATATTGCACAAGGTGCCAGATTTGATGACACTGATGATGAAGAGAAGAATGAGAACAATGGCAGCCTTGTTTTAGCCGATTACGAAGGTGATGACTTTCCAACAATTGAGTGGAACAGGGAGGATCCTCAGCTTGCAGAAGGCACCGTATTTTAAACGATGATGGACTGCCGTAATGCAATTACTACATATTGCATTCTCACCAAGAATGATTATGAGGTTATTAAAAGTGAGCCAGGTAGGTTCACAGTTAACTGCTCATACAAGAGGTGTAGGTGGAGGCTGCATGCATCCATAATGCTCAGAAGCACCGTGGTTCAGGTACTACGCCAACCAGTTGTGTATTTTAGATCACGGTGTAAAATTTGTTAACTGTTACTGACATCCCTTATAATTATGTTTCAGATAAAGAAGAACTCGATCGACCATACTTGTCTACCTCGAGCGGGAGCGCCAGAGGAGAAATCAAAGCTAGCGAAGACTAGGTGGTTGGCAGATGCAATCATAGATTGGCTGAGAGAAACTCCAACACTTGGTCCAACATCACTCATAAAATTGATACCTGATAAGTTTAATATAAACATACCTTACATGAGGATGTTCTATGCAAAGGAAATGGCTCTTGATAGGATCAATGGTCCATGGAATGAAAGCTTTCAGTTGCTTTACACTTTCAAAGCTGAAGTGGAGATGGCTAGTCCAGGCAGTGTTGTAGCGATAGACAAGCATACAGTTCCCTACAAATTGAAAAGCGGGAGGATAATGCAGAAGGAATATTTTAGAAGGGCTTTTGTTTGTTTCAAAGCTTGCTGGAAAGGCTTTCTGGACTATTGCAGGCCTTATTTGGCCGTGGATGCAACAGCTCTTCATGGCAGGTTTAAAGGACAACTAGTTGCTGCTACTGCAATTGATGGACACAAATAGATGTTCCCTGTTGCTTATGGAGTTTTGGAGGTTGAGTCAGAGAAAAGTTGCAGTATTCCCTGGAGTGGAGCATAGAGAATGTATGCGACACTTGGTACAGAATTTTACAAAGAAATTCAAGGGTAAAGTTTATACTGACAACCTACGGCCAACTGCATACACATGCAGCAGTAGGAAGCATCTGTTTCATTTGAAAGTGTTGTATAAATAAAAACCTGGGGTGAAGGAGTACTTAGAACATCATGGTAGGGTGTGGTTAAGAAGCCAATTCAATGAAATTTGCAAGGTAGCCTATGTAACAAGTAACCTTGTGGAGTATTTCAATGCAAAGGTCAAGTCATTGAAAGGGCTTATGCTGTGGCAAATATTTGATAAGATTAGGCAGATGATCATGATAAAGATCGATCTGAGTCAAAGAATTGCAGCCACAAAATATGTTGGCCATCTCATGCTCCCATCTCTGATTAAGTCTTTGCATGCCAGGGCAAAACAATTGAAGATGAAATGCATCAGAAAAGAAATGGAGGCTGAGGTAACCTACACTGATAGTAAAAACAGGCAGTGGAGGTATCCAGTGAGTTTGGTTGATAGGACATGCCATTGTAGGCGATGGCAGATCCGTGGGATACCCTGCATACACGCATTGTTTTTCATGAGTGTTATAGCAGGTGCAGAAGGTGAAGTTGATCAGTATGTGTCATAGTATTTCTCTGTTGCCAAATTTAGGGCTGCATATGCTATGAATGTTCCTACCTTGTTGGGAAAAGACCAATGGATAAAAGTTAATCCAGGCTTCAAACGGTACTCTCCAGTTTTGACTAGACTGGCAGGTAGGCCGAGGAAGAATAGGATCAGAGCTAGTGCAGAGGGTGGTCCACCGATTCGACGATGTAAGTGCAAACATTGTGGAACCCTTGGACACATTGCTAGGCTTTGTAAAAATCCAGTTGACCCAGCTTTTGGAATGGAAGATCAGGCGGGAGCAGCAAATGCAGAGGAGAATGAAGTAGCAATTCAACATGAGGAGATTGAAGCAATGGATCGAGAGCTGATTGAACCGATGGATCGAGAGCTGCTTGAACCGATGGATCGAGAGCTGCTTGAACCGATGAGTCGAGAGCTGCTTGAACCGATGGAACGAGAGCTGCTTGAACAGATGGATCGAGAGCTGCTTGAACCGATGGATTGAGAGCAGAGGGAACAGATGGATCAAGAGGCCGTTGAAGCAATGGATAGACAGCTGAGTGAAGCAATGGATCAAGAGCTGGGTGAACCGATGGATCAAGAGCAGATTGTAGAAGCAAGGGAAGAAAATGCATTAGAAGAAAGAGCACAAGCTTTGTATGATATGGTTGTCTCGGTCTTGGCACAACCCGAAGAGAAGAAGAAGAAGAACAAGAAAGATGGCAAAAGGAAGGTAGACACCGGTAATATCCCTGTTAGGGTTACCCGGAGTAAGGTGGTGGACTGATACGTCTCCAACGTATCTATAATTTTTGATGCTCCATGCTTGTTTTTACACCATTTGCCTACTGTTTCGTTACACTTCGTGGCACTTTTATGCATTTTCCGGAACTAACCTACTAACAAGTCGCCACAGTGCCAGTTCCCTGTTTTCTGCTGTTTTTTTGTTTCAGAAGTGATACACAGGAAATATTCTCGGAATTGGACGAAACAAGTTCCTGAAGTCTTATTTTTTCCGGAAGCTTCCGGAGATCCGAAGAGGAGACAGAGTGGGGCCACGAGGGGGCCACACACCAGGGCGGCGCGGCCCAGGCCCTGGCCGCGCCCCCTACGTGTGAGACCACCTCGGTCCACTTCTGACGATGCCCCTTTGCCTATAAAGACCCCCCGATAGAAAAAACCTAAGTACCCGATCAATTTTCTAGAACACATCGCGATCTGCCGCCGCCATCGACCCGAAGATCGGGAGGGTCCAGAAGCTCTTCCCGGCACCCTGCCGGAGAGGGGAATCGCCACTGGAGGTCTTCTTCATCGCCATGCTTGCCTCCAGAGTGATGAGTGAGTAGTCTACCTTGGACTATGGGTCCATAGCAGTAGCTAGATGGTTGTCTTCTCCACCATGTGCTTCATGTTTAGATCTCATGAGCTGCCCTACATGATTGAGATCACCGTTATGTAATTCTACATGTTTGGTTTGTTGGGATCCAATTAATATTAGTGTTATGATTGAGTTGCTATACTAAATTATATCTTATGTTATCTCTATGTTGTTTATGATCTTGCATGGTCTCCGTTGTTAGTAGCTATCTTGGCCGAGTAGTTGCTAGTGACTCCAAGAGGGGGTATTTATGCTCGATAGTGGGTTCATGCCTCTATTTAACCTGGGGGAGTGATAGAAACCTCTAAGGTTGTAGATGTGTTGTTGCTACTAGGGAGAAAACAACATTCATATGATCGAGGGCATATGCTTTGTTTACATTACACACTTTGCTTAATGCAATTATCTGTTGTTCGCAACTTAATACTTGTGGAGTTCTTGGATTGATTTGCCACAAGTGGATTATTAGTCATAGATGCAGTTGGATGGCGGTCTATGTATTTTGTTGTAATGCCCAGAGTAAATCGCATAGTGATCTTCTTGACATATCACGTTTATCTTTATTCTATCAATTGTCCAACTATAATTTGTTTACCCAGCATGTGTTATTTATCTAATGGAGAGACACCACTAGTGAACTGTGGACCCCGGTCCTATTTCCATCATATTGCTATCACCTGTTTACTTTACTCGCACTATTTATTTTACTCGCACTGTTTACTTTACTCGCATACTTCTACTGTTTTCCACTCGATACGCTCATAACCTTTGTTTCAAGCAAACCGGTGAGATTGACAACCTCATCGCAAGTTGGGAGCAAAGTACTTGGTTGTGTTGTGTGCAGGTTCCGCGTTGCAGCTAGCAAGCAAAGCTTGGACGAGGCGCCATATATAAATTGTCCGAAGCTGTCGCAAACTAGCAAGCATCACCTTTAGTCGTATTGTTTGCTCTTCTCCTGAACGATAAACCTTGGTTTCTTAACTGAGGGAAAATCTGCTGCTATACTCATCACACCTTCCTCTTGGGGTTCCCAACGGGCTGGTCATTCACTACGCAACAAGCAACATCTTTTTTTCTGGCGCCGTTGCTAGTACTGAAGATGATGCAGCTCATCTCAACAATTTTGTTGAGCTATGTGAGATGCAGAAATATAAGGATGTAGAAAGTGATATTATTAAGCTCAAGCTGTTTCCTTTTTCTTTGAGAGGAAAAGCTAAAGATTGGTTACTGTCTTTGACTAAGAATAGTATTGATTCATGGGCTAAGTGTAAGGATGCTTTTATTGGTAGATACTATCCTCCTGCTAAGATTATATCTCTGCGTAGCAATATTATGAAGTTTACTCAGTTTGAAAATGAACATGTTGCTCAAGCTTGGGAAAGAATGAAATCTATGATAAAGAATTGTCTCACTCATGGACTGACTAGTTGGATGATTGTCCAAACTTTTTACACAGGACTGAATTTTTCTTTGAGGAACCTACTTGATTTAGCTGCTGGAGGCACTTTTATGTCCCTTACCTTGGGCGCCGCAACAAAGCTACTCGACAACATGATGGTAAATTATTCTGAATGGCACACCGAGAGAGCTCCACAAGGTAAGAAGGTAAATTCTATTGAGAAAACCTCTTCCTTGAATGATAAGATTGATACCATTATGGCTATGCTTGCTAATGATAGGACTCATGTTGATCCTAATAATGTTTCTTTAGCCTCTCTGGTTTCTCAAGAAGAGCATGTCGATGTGAATTTCATTAGAAATAATAATTTTAACAACAATGCTTATAAGAATAATTTTGCTAGTAACAATTATAGGCCGTATCCTTCTAGTAATGGTTATGGTAACTCTTATGGTAACTCCTCCAACAACACTAGGGCCGCGCCCTCCGAGCTTGAGGTAATGCTCAAGGACTTCATCGGTAAGCAAAATGCTTTTAACAAGTCTGTTGAGGAAAAGTTAGGCAAAATTGATATTCTTGCTTCTAAAGTTGATAGCCTTGCTCATGATGTTGAAATTCTTAAATTAAAAGTGTTGCCTAATGATGTGAAAGAGAACAATGTTTTTGCTACTGCTAATGCTATTCAAGTTAGAATTGATGAAAGTGTTAGATTGTTAGCGGAATTGCATGCCAGGTGGGAAAGAGAAGATGAGATGGCTAGAGAGATGAAGGTATGTACCATTACTACCTCTCATGATGTTGTTCCTAATGCTAGCAATCCTCTTACTTTGATTGGTGTAGAGAAAACTCCCACTCCTTGTGTCAAAAGAGTGCTGAATTTTTTTGGAGTGTAGGAGATGATAGCTCTACTTCCTTTAATGATTTTAATGTTGATGGCTGCAATATATCTGAAGTTATTTTGTTCTTGCAAAAGCTTGCTTTGACTCCCAATGCTAGTTCTTTAAATATTGCTTTTACTAAGCATATTACCAATGCTCTCATGAAAATTAGGGATGAAAAGTTGCAGCAAAAAGCTTTCGTTCCCAAGAAGTTAGAAGATGGTTGGGAACCCATCATTGATATGCATTTTAATGGTTTTGATTGCCATGCTTTATGTGATCTAGGTGCTAGTATTTCTATCAGGCCTAGAAAGATTTATGACATGCTTGATTTACCATCGCTTGAAAAGTGTTATTATGATGTTCCTATTGCTGATGTTGCTAAGAAGAAACCTTTGGGAAGGATTAATGATGTTCTTATTGTGGTTAACAATAACCTTGTTCCCGTTGATTTTCTTGTTATGGACGTTGAATGCCATGCTTCATGTCCTATTATTTTGGGAAGACCCTTTCTTCGAACTGTAGGTGCCATCATTGATATGAGGGAAGGCACCATCAAATATCAATTCCCACTCAAGAAAGGTATGGAACACTTCCCTAGGAAAAGGAAGAAATTACTTTTTGACTCTATTCTTAGAGCAAATTATGAGCTTGATGCTTCATCACTTGATATTACTTGATTCGCAATTTTCTGCGCCTAGCTCAAAGGCGTTAAAGAAAAGCACTCTTGGGAGATAACCCAATGTTTTATTTCCAGTAATTTTTATTTTATTTGAGTCTTGGAAGTCATTACTACTGTAATGACCGCTCCTTATCCTTTTTATTTTATTGCTAAGCCAAGAGAAGCCTCTAATTCGAGTGAGGTAAAGATTTGGGGATGTTGCTGTCCTGAAACTGTTTTCGGTGCTGCACCATAAAAATTCGTATAAATTCTTTGTATATCTTTTGGACCTGTGATTTCTTGTTCATATGCCCCAGGTTATATCCAAACTTTCGTTAGTTGAACACTTTTTGATTTGAGCAAAAGAAAACCCCTCAAAAACTCGACCTTTGTCAGCTGTTCTGTTTTGACAGATTTCTGCCAATATTTGTGTTTGCCGCTTTATCGCTTTCTTTTGAGTTCTTTTGATCACGGAACTTTTGGGGAAGTTGCTACATTAGTATATGCTATATATGTGGTGGTTTTGGGTTGAAACCTGAAGCAAAAAAAGGTTGATTATATGATATGCTTGCACTAATGTTGCTAATAGAATTGTGTTTAGTTTTGTATGAAGGAAGTTTTCAAGTGTAGGGATTGGAGAATGATGAGATGAGTTGAAGAATGGACAAAAGCTCAAGCTTGGGGATGCCCATGCATCAACCCAAGAAATATCCAAGAAGTACAAGCGTCAAAGCTTGGGGATGCCCCGAGGCACCCCTTCTTCATCGGCAAAAATCAGGTCACCTTTCAAAACACTATATTTTTATTGCTTCATGCACTCTGTGTTTTTCTTGGAGGGTCAGTTGTTTTAGTTTTCTTAGTTAGTTTAGTTTTGTTTGCTGAAATAAATGGTTGGACCCAACAAATTTCCTTTGGAGGAGATGTACTCGTTTTCATTTGCCAAGAACACTCCGTTTTTCATTCTTGTAATTTCACCGGGTGTTCTTCTTTTTCCGCTACTGCTTTTGATTTTCGTTTTCGCCTTGATTTGCGTTCAGACCTTGTCATATCTCTTCATCAAGGTGTATTTTTGCCTCTGATATTTATTGGTTTTCATCAAAAGAGGTGTCTCTAAAAATTTCAAATGGTGTTGGAAAAGAGAAAAAGCTTTATGCAAAAAAGTGGTACAAGAAGGAGCTTGTGTAGACTGCGGCTTAGGCTTTTTCATGTCGTGCTTGATGTCTTTTTGATAGTATGCTTAGTGGTTTTTCTGTAGCATGACTTGTCTCAAATAACTGAGATTGCTTAATGAGCCTTTGAAAAAATCATGCGTTGTTTTAATTATTTGGAAGCATTATTTTGGTTTTCTGCTTTGACGCTTTATTTAGGTTGACTTGGCGCATGCTCACACATGCTAGACTCATCCAAAGTCGCCAATAGCCTCTATGATCATTTAGTTTTTTACTTTTGATGCCATCTTATGCTTCTTTTAATGTCGCTTTGCATGATTATGGCCGTTATTGCTCTCTTAGTTGGTCGCTCCCAGTCTTTTGCTAGCCCTCGCCTTGTACTGAGTATGAGCTCTACTCGTGCATCCAACTCCTAAAAGTCAAAGTTCTCCAAAGTGTCCACCATACATACATACTAGCAATTTACTATTCCAAGTAAATTTGACTTGCTTTAATCTTCTCTTCAAATTAAACTCTTACCAGTGTTATGCGAAAATTGGTTAGTAAAGCTCTCACGAACCGGAAGGCACACTTTACGTTTTCTCGTTCTTAAAATTTTGACATTGTGGTCTCTTATGTTGAGTTGTTATGCTTGCAAGTTGTAAGTTGGATACTAGCCCAACCATGTTGTCATGGGGCAAGCTTTCAACATTGCACTTCTTATTTGAGTTGATATCGTGATCTTTTGTTTATGGATGCCCGCGGTGTGAAATGAATTGGGAATCTTGTGGGGATCATGGAGTTTGTATATGTGTTAGGGAAATGCCTGGGCCGCCAATCTAAGCCATGCATAATTCATGGTGGAAATTTGCAGTATACCCATGGTGGACATTCGACGACGCAACTCAAAATAAAAAGCTATACAAATGGTAAATAAAAGAGATATCGAGGTGTTCATTGTCTGCTTGTCCTATCATTTTGATGTGGGCTTGTTCCATGTCATCGGGTACGGAGGTACCCCATTTGCGGTTCTCGATGATACATATATGCTTACGATGACAAGAGCCTTGCTTGGGACTCTAAGTTGAGTAGCATGCGGTTTGGGTACTCGTATTCACGGGATACGAGGTTTTCAACTTATGATTTGTCAAGCATATGCATCATAATTGTTCTCGCATTAACTCTAACCATTCAAGATGCTTATGATGGGGGCAATGAGAGCTCAAAGCCGGTAAGTACCATAATTTTTGAAGGTTATAAAACTTGCAATCACTGCTTCCCTCCGCGAAGGGCCTTTCTTTTACTTTTATGTTGAGTCACCACCTTCTTTCTTTATGCACCATAAGAGAGCAAAGTTGTCATTCTTAGTATAATGTGCATTGTCCCAAAGTTTTCATTGATTGATTCATATTGTTGGTTTCACTTGTTCTCAAATTATTTGTATCTAGTCGCCCTCTTAAACTTGAAGGTGTCCTATACATTTATGTTTTGCTCTCCATGAGAAAACCATTTGTATGTTTTTTCTTATGATTTGAACACACGTTTGACTTTCATTGTTTCATTTTCATGATCTTTTGTTTATGTTCATTTTCATGTTTACAACATGGTTGCTAAGTTTCTATTGTCAAGATTATACCTTTCATGCCCATGTTTTAAGTTCTAATGATCCCAACTCACAACGCTTACATATGTGATCAAGATTTTGTAGGTGCATGTCACCACAAAAATTATTCTTTTGTTATCACTTACCTACTCGAGGACGAGCAGGAGTTAAGCTTGGGGATGCTTGATACGTCTCCAATGTATCTATAATTTTTGATGCTCCATGCTTGTTTTTACACCATTTGCCTACTGTTTCGTTACACTTCGTGGCACTTTTATGCATTTTACGAAACTAACCAACTAACAAGTCGCCATAGTGCCAGTTCCCTATTTTCTACTTTTTTTGTGTTTCAGAAGTGATACACAGGAAATATTCTCAGAATTGGACGAAACAAGTTCCTGAAGTCTTATTTTTCCCGGAAGCTTCCAGAGATCCGAAGAGGAGACGGAGTGGGGCCACAAGGGGGCCACACACCAGGGCAGAGCGGCCCAGGCCCTGGCCGCGCCCCCTACGTGTGAGACCACCTCGGTCTACTTCTGACGATGCCCCTTTGCCTATAAAGACCCCCCGACATAAAAAACCTAAGTACCCGATCAATTTTCCAGAACACATCGCGATCCGCCACTACCGTTGACCCGAAAATCGGGAGGGTCCAGAAGCTCTTCTGGGCACCCTGTCGGAGAGGGGAATCACCACCGGAGGACTTCTTCATCGCCATGCTTGCCTCCGGAGCGATGAGGGAGTAGTCTACCTTGGACTATGGGTCCATAGCAGTAGCTAGATGGTTGTCTTCTCCACCATGTGCTTCATGTTTAGATCTCATGAGCTGCCCTATATGATTGAGATCACCGTTATGTAATTCTACATGTTTGGTTTGTTGGGATCCGATGAATACTGGTGTTATGATTGGGTTGCTATACTGAATTATATCTTATGTTATCTCTATGTTGTTTATGATATTGCATGCTCTCCGTTGTTAGTAGCTATCTTGGCCGAGTAGTTGCTAGTGACTCCAAGAGGGGGTATTTATGCTCGATAGTGGGTTCATGCCTCTATTTAACCTGGGGGAGTGACAGAAACCTCTAAGGTTGTAGATGTGCTGTTGCTACTAGGGAGAAAACAACATTCATATGCTCGAGGGCATATGCTTTGTTTACATTACACACTTTGCTTAATGCAATTATCTGTTGTTCACAACTTAATACTTGTGGAGTTCTCGGATTGATTCGCCACAAGTGGATTATTAGTCATAGATGCAGTTAGATGGCGGTCTATGTATTTTGTTGTAATGCCCAGAGTAAATCGCATAGTGATCTTCTTGACATATCACGTTTATCTTTATTCTATCAATTGCCCAACTGTAATTTGTTTACCCAGCATGTGTTATTTATCTTATGGAGAGACACCACTAGTGAACTGTGGACCCCGGTCCTATTTCCATCATATTGCTATCACCTGTTTACTTTACTCGCACTATTTACTTTACTCGCACTGTTTACTTTACTCGCAAACTTCTACTGTTTTCCACTCGATACGCTCATAACCTTTGTTTCAAGCAAACCGGTGAGGTTGACAACCTCATCGCAAGTTAGGAGCAAAGTACTTGGTTGTGTTGTGTGCAGGTTCCGTGTTGCAGCTAGCAAGCAAAGCTTGGACGAGGCGCCATATATAAATTGTCCGAAGCTGTCGCAGCAAGCATCACCTTCAGTCGTATTGTTTGCTCGTCTCCTGAACGATAAACCTTGGTTTCTTTACTGAGGGAAAATCTACTGCTATACTCATCACACCTTCCTCTTGGGGTTCCCAACGGGCTGGTCATTCACCACGCAACAAGCAACATGGACCCAGCGAGTCACACCAGGAGCAAGAGAAATTTTTTATTTTGAACAATTAATTTGAATTTGTATGAACAATTTGTATTGGGGATCCCTTTGTATTGAATTCGAACTAGTGTGACGTTCTCAAGTTTGTATGTTGAATAATCACAATAATGTATGTGTTATTTGCTTGAATAAGTTCCTAGTCCATGAGCTAATAGCTTTAGTTCATCGCTTGAGGTTTCCTCACTTTTCCCCCTCTTAGTGACTAAAATCAAAAAATATAGTTTTGGGTTTATTTTAATTCATAATAATTCAAAACATGGTGGAACCTTCCCATGGAGTCTTGTTATGTTACCTACAACCTAGAGAAATAATAATGGAAAAGGAAATATAGAGATATGAAGTTTCCCTTTCCCAAAACCACTTCCTAGTCCATGAGCTACTAGCTATGAAGATGCAGGGCTTTCTACTCAACACACATCCCAAATACCCACTATGCTTACAAACTTTGTCCAAATGAGTCCAAATTCGCCACACTTGTGTATCTTTGAATTGCAAACAATATCACGTCGGCCAAAATATACTATATTATTCAAATAACATAATCTAACAATTTTTATGCCAAAAGCTTCAATTTCCCTTACTCCCTTTATTATTTGGGTGCCCCTGTTTTACTTAGTTTTACTCAGTTTTTCCCCTCCGGGTCCACTTGTTTTATTCAGTCCTACTCAGTTTTGCCCTTCCGATAAACATTTCCTCACTTTTCCCCCTCTTAGTTCTACTCAGTTTTCCTCACTTGTACTCATTGGCTGATCTCTGATTGGTCGAGATGTATGTCACACGAATATTGGTTGGTTGATAGCTCAACGTACGCTTGCACCGTTGGATCATTTATGATCGGATGGCCTGTATATCTCTCTCTACCTCGATGGACGCATACGGAGAGAAGAGCAGAGCACATACCTACCAACCCTGGCAGTCGCATATTCCAGTCGCATCTTTCTCTCTTACTCTGGCGGTCGCGGCGGCATGGATCTGCAGCGTGCGTGCGGTGGCATGGATCTAACCGTGCATGCGGCGACGTGGATCTAACAGTGCGGCGGCGTGGATCTAAGAGTGCAGGTGAGGATCTAACCCTCAGAAATAGTTGAAATGTCTCTCTCTGTCTCACTTTCGTTTATCTTCTCAGATCTGTTGATGATGAAGAACACCAAGACGGTGGCCGTGCCGATAGTGCTCACCGATGCTAAGGCGATTGAAGCCATCGCCTACAACATCGCTGCGACGGTGCAGATCCAGCCTTCAATGTCGGAGCCTGCCGATGTCTCACTTCCGTTACCCTCCTTAGATCTGTTGCTGATGGACACCAAGACAGCGGCCGTGTCGACAGTGCTCATCGATCGTCTTGAAGCCATCGCCTACAACATCACTGCGATGGCGCAGATCCAGCCTTCAATGTCGGAGCCTGCCAATGTCTCACTTCCGTTACCCTCCTCAGATCTGTTGCTGATGGACACCAAGACGGCGGCCGTGTCGACAGTGCTCATCGATCTTCTTGAAGCCATCGCCTACAACATTGCTGTGACGGCGCAGATCTAGCCTTCAATGTTGGAGCCTGCCGATGTCTCACTTCCGTTGCCCTCCTCAAATCTGTTGCTGATGGACACCAAGATGGTGGCCGTGTCGACAGTGGTCATCGATGCCAAGACGATTGAAACCATCGCCTACAACATCGCTGCGACGGCGCAGATCCAGCCCTCCTCCATGTCCGAGTTTGCGGATGGCGCAGATCCAGCCACCAAGACGGCGGTGGTGCCAAGAGTGGTTGCGAAGCCACAGATCCAGCCCTCCTCCATGTCCGAGTTTGCGGATGGCGCAGATGACCACCCCTCAGCCGCCCGTCGTCCAGGCCCTTCTAGCCCATCGGTGCACGGCCGTGTTTGACGCCGCAAATTGGGATAAATTATGATAAATTTGTATTTTTCAATTTCAATTTGGGATAAAATTGTTCAAACTACTACCTCCGTCTCAAAAAAAGCTTTTCCACTTTCTCGATGTGTCCCTGTACATCCGAATGTATGATTTGAATTCTATCCCAACTTGATTGGGAAGATTGATATGTATTTGATCCGAGAGGCTGGTACATGCTTTCACTTTTGGGATACCTTCACTTTTATAAGATGTTCATGCATGAAAATTATCGCGCGCTTTACTTAGCACAACTAGGAAATTGTACACCAAAATACAGTGGTTAGAGCCACACCAAAATACAGTGGTTAGAGCCATCTACTGAATAACAATTCTATACTATCTAAATCATCTACCACAACCACATAACTACTAGGACACGGATGACACCTAATAAAACTGCCCAGATGAATCTACTTTTTGCCTCTCCCATCACTTGAAGTTCATATTCTAGATTTTCTACCACTTGATCAAATACAGCAAGATCTGTCTCATGTATCAACTTCTCCTTGCGAATAAGCTCTGAATTCTTCTTTTCTTCCTCCACAGTACGCTTCAGCTCGAATATCATCAGGTTTTTATGGGCCAATTCATAACCTAAATTGGCCACCTTCTCCTCCAAATCCATCCTCTGGCTACACCACTGGGTTGATTCATCTTGGTATGCAATGTACCATGGATTAGCGGCTTGCCTAGCAAACTGTAACAATAATGGAAAAAAGAACAACTGAAATCACTCCAATAGGCCATGGCGGCACTTCAAATTCAACGGTAGTACAGAGAGCAGAAGCTAGATACCTGCACTTCCAATGAGGTAGGAGAAGTAGAACGTGGCCACGACATGATCGAATCCCCACCCTCGCTGGTGTCCCCGCTATGACCAGACATTGAGGACTATTTCGCACCTGCAAACTCCAATAAATTACGGGAACCGAATCGATTAGGGGGCGGGGGAGGCAGAAGCGGAGGTCTTACCAAGCTATACTACCAATTGGTGCGCGGAACAAATCCCGGTCGTTGTGGGCGGCGGACTTTCCTGCGGTGGGTACAATGCGTGCAGTGGGAACAAATCCCGGTCGTCATGGGCGGCAGATCTGCTTGCCGCAGTCCGTCCGACGCCGCCGGGGGATAGAGCCGGCGGTGCGACGAGACGCCGACGATGGCTGCTCCGTCCGACGGTGGGGAACGAGCTGCCAGCGGTACTCCGATGACTAATGAGATACACAACACTAGGTTCCAGCCATGTTTAGCATAAGATTCACTTTAGATTAAGCTACAAAAATAGTCACCTGCCGGGTCTAGCTTAAGAAAAATTAAGGGATTTCTATTTTCGTGCCCTCAGGTCGTTAGTTGTACTCAGTTTTCCCCAACTCCTTAGTTTTTCCTCAGTTTTCCCCAAGCCGTTGTCTGAAACCCTCAAGGAGCTCGGACGTGAGGATTCCCGTTAAGTTGACCGTTTCCGTGCTGACATGTGGGGCCGCGTCGTGTGGGGCCGCGTCGCGTGGGGCTGGTAGAAAGGGACCGCGTGGGACAGGACGAGACCGCGTTTGGTTGTACGTGAGAGCTCGGTTCTGTCTCTCTCGGGCCAAATTGGCATTGACTTTTCAGAGCGCCTTTTTCCCCTCTCTCTCTGTAAACAGTTCTCTCTCTTTTCACCAAATTAGTATCAAATCTAGAGAAGCTTCTATTTCTGTCTTTCTTCAATGATTGCTGCCTTTTGGCCCTCGTTTTTTGCCCAATATGGTAACAAATCTAGAAGCTAATCTAGAAGCTAGTATAGTATAATACATAAAATGCATACAGCAGCCAAAAGAAGCCAATAACGATGTTAATATTCACGACAAACTAAGCTGAAAATAATATAAGACGCAATGTATGCCCAACATGAAGGTTCTTCATTCTTCATCATATATTTCGGAGTCGCTATATTCCATGAGACGAAAAAAATATTGACTGAACTCCTTCCGTCTGCAGTGTGCAGCCAATAGATCCTCCAAACGGTATGGCCTTTGTTCTATTTTCATACCGTCGGAATCTAATCTATCCACAAGTCGTGGCCACTCATCCCAGGCCTTTCTATCATCAAAGTACTGTCTGATATAACCGCCCTCGTAGTAGATGCAGCCAGGTCGAACTGTCGGGTGCACTCTGGTGTCGACGGAGATACACCGTTTATAACTGACGAAGAAGGCACGACTGCCAATGTTGACGGCATGGAGAGAGCGGCTCTCAGTGTCCACACGGTACACCAATGGTTGACCTTCCTCCAAATACCTGTTGCCAGGGTTGCCGCCGAACAACACAAGCAGCAGATCACCATCAGACTCCACAAGGTAGAACTTGTCATTTCCAAGTTCTGGAAATGAAAATAGTGTGTCCATGTTGATAGTGCTCGCGCGCTTCTCCAACTGGACATTCTTGGTGCACACTAATGTTCCGAACTCAAAATTGTTCACAGCTATTGCATACAATTCACCATTGAACGGGGTAAGACAACGCAGAGAATGGTCCTCGATCGAAAATCTTCCTTCTCCCCAATCTTCTACATCTATATCCTTAGTAGGAGAGCTCTCATCGACCCAAGCAATTTCATTGGGGTAACCTGTGCAAATGAAGACCATAGTCGGGGACTTCATTACAGCGACTGACTCCACAATCATAGATGGCATCTGCGCCTCAAACGTAGAGTTCAATGTCTTTGTGAGTGGGTTCAGAAGCCGTATCTTGTGCGGCTGGTTCCTCTGGGCAAGCACAATGACGCCACGGTAAAAGCCGACGAAGTAGTATCTAAAAGGGAGTTGATGAAGATAACATTCAGCACTAAGATGTCTACGATTGAAAATAAAAATAGATTAACTCTATAGATATGGAGGAATTTGAACCTTGCATGAACTTCCGTTAGATCGATGGTGATGTAGCGGGATGTGCGGAGGTTGAGGAAGGAGAACTCAGCGGCGCGTGGAAGGGCGTGTTCTACCACGATCCATTCGTGCAGGTGCACGTCGGGCTCAGGTAGATCTGAGCGCCAATTTGTACAAACTTGCCTCAAAGCAGCGTAGGTGTGTCGGGGGGATGACCCCCGGTAGGGTCAAGAGACTAGAAAGACACAAGGCTTATGGTTGACTTTTATGCCGGTTGACCAAGAAAGGGCCTGGCCGGAATATAGGAGCATCGGCCAGGCCGGCATATATGTATATCCCGGCTGGTGTCTGGATATGCCGGTATAGCCGGAATACTTATAAAAGTGTGCCGGCATATACTTAGATATGCCGGCCTAACCATTTTGTGTGTTGTGCAGGAGCAGGGGAGGCCGGATTACCCGACCCTCGTAGGTCGTTGGTCCGGCATATAAGTCCTGGGTATGGCCAACGGTCATATCCGGGATACTTAAGTCAACCAAGGTGTCACATCCCTACAATCAAGGAAGAAAACATCCAAGCATGGTAGCAGAGTAAGATGGCAGGGTGCACAGTGGAGGTTACCTACCCTCACTATGCACAAGTACAAGCTTACCTCAGAATGGTAAGGTCACAGTTCAAGAGGTACAAGGTACAGGGATATGGCGTCCCATCGAGAGCAATCAGGGGCGAAGTCAAGGGTCTCTGCCATCGCCACCAGCTCCTGTTTGGAGTGTAGCCCTTGTCTTGTGGTCTTGTATGACCGTTGTAACCCTGGCCACCACTATATAAGGTGGTTCACTGCAAGAAGGTTGGAAGGTAGAAGGTAGATTGATCACTCTGTACTCCTACACTTAGCAGTTCATCTTCCTTCTCTAGCAGAGAGCTTGGAAGCACCATTGTGGTGTACTACATCGACCCATATATACAATCAGTAGAGCAGGAGTAGGGGTGTTATCTCCTTACGAGAGCCCCGAACCTGGGTAGATCAGTGTCTCTTTCTGTCGTGCTTTTTAGCTCGTTCCCCTCTCCCGAATCCTCCAGCATCTAGTTCGGCCCCCATTTAAGCCATCCTATGGCATATGTTGTTTCACCACGACGACATTTGGCGCCCACCGTGGGGCATCAGATCGATATGCTGGGCGGAGTGTTCATTCGGACGGGGTCTGTGATAGCAGCTTCGGGAGTGCGCGTGGTCTCTGGCCTCGTCCAGAGGCTAGGCTCGCTCAGTTTCGTCAGTGACAACGCCGGTTGTCTCGGTGGCCGGCCATTCCCCAGGGATGGCCGGATTATGTCTTTCGGTTCCCACGAGGTGTACGTGGGAACTGAGAGAATTTGCAGGAAGGAGGTGCTGGTGGCGTCGGATCCTCCGTCACATCGGCTGGCTCACGCTGGGCGTAGCGCTCGCTCAGTAGAGTCGGCTGAGGTGATGATGGCCGGCACATCCGTGCCGCCGGCGGAAGATGCCGGCAAAGCAGCAGCGGCCGGAGCTTCTCCTCCGGAGCCGCCAAAGGTCAAGAGGTCGGCGCGTCCTCCGTTGGAGCGTGCGGAGAACCTGGCCGGCACTTCCGGTGTGCCGGCTAGGGGCGAGGTTCTTCTTCCCATCATCGACCGGCTTCTCGAGCCGGTGCGATCCGGCGTTGATCCGGAGCAGACAAGGGAGGTCCTAGAGGGATCTCGTCAGGCCCTCGTCGACGAGGCCCTGGCCATGAACCAGGAGCGCGAACGGTTTAACCGGCAACTCCGTGAGTATGAGGCAGACCATGGTTTTACTCCTGTAGTAATCCGGCCTAGCCGGATAGAAGAGGTTAGAACTAGAGGCAGAAATCTTAATGCTGAGATAGGAAAAGATGCTAGAGATAAGAGTCATATTGCAACTAGTACTGTGCCTAAGGTAGTCTATAGTTCGCCAGTAAAGAACCTTAGAGCAGCGGCCGAGGTAGCTAAGGATTTATCTTGTTTATCCGGCGAAGCACTGCGTGAGCAGCAAGCCCGGCTTAACCAACTTTTGTCTGAAGCTACAAAGCAGCAGGAGGCCTTTAAGAAGGCAAACCCAGGTGCCGGGGCATCCCAGTACATTGTGTCGGCGGGAGGTGCCGGCGCGAGGTCGAGGGGCCAAGCCTCGTCCCCGCATCCTAGCGCCCGGCGTGCCGGAAGTGTGACCTCTGGCCGCCGGGACAAGCAGATCCAGGTGTACGATCCGGCTGCCGCCGGAAAGCAGGCGATGGTGCAGAAGAATGTCGGCCAAGCTGACAAGTATGTCGGCAGCAAGAAGCCCGGCCAGAGTGTGCCGGCCAGGCATGAAGCAGCAGCGGCCGTTGGTGGCCGGAGTAACAGTGCAGCCCGACGCCAGCAACAGGGCGCCGGAGGGGCAGCGCAGCAGCAGGGTGCAGGCCATCCGGGACATGGAGAGGATGACGGCAATTCCGCCCTTGCCAGGGCGGGATATCAGCAGCAGCATCAGCAAGGCCGGCATAGTGAGCAGCATCAGCCGGAGCAGCAGCAGCAGATGATCGCAGGCCCAATAGCATCCCGGCTTGGACCTCGGTCCTTGGAAGCCAATGATGCACGTTTCAAGCTGGACAAGCTCCACCAATCAGAGTTGGTGGAGAGACAAGGAGCTCCGGGCCCTATGTGTTTTGGACCCCGGATTATGGGGGAGCCGGTGCCTTACTTCTTCCAGCTCGCGCGTGGCGCGAGGACATATAATGGCAGTACGAAGCCGGAAGATTGGTTGGAGGATTACTCCACAGCGGTGAACATCGCTGGAGGAAACCTCAGATGGGCGGTACGATATGTGCCGCAGATGTTGGAAGGTCCAGCCAGGATATGGCTGAATAATTTGCCGGCCGGGAGTATCAACGGCTGGATTGATTTCGAAGAGCAGTTTGTGTCGAACTTTACCAGTACATACAAGAGGCCCAACCGTCCGCAGCAGCTGGCTAACTGCCGGCAAGGAGTGAATGAGACTGACCGTGACTATCTGACCAGGTGGTGCACGTTGCGCAATTCCTGCGAAGGAATCAATGAGCAGCAGGCCATCATGTGGTTCGCTCATGGGTGCCAACATGGCACCATGCTGTGGCAAAAGCTTCAGAGGCAAATGCCGGCCACGCTGGCCGAAACAATCAAGATCGCTGATAGTTATGCTCTGGGAGATCCCAAGCAGCCCAGTCTTGATTCACAAGGACAGGGGCAAACCCAGGGGAACACCAGCAATGCCGGGAGACCAGGGCAATACTATCGCCCGGATAACCGGAATAAGAGGAGAGATGAGCGGCCGGATTATCGGTACGGAGCAGCACAAGTTGCAGCTGTGGAGGAAGAGCAAGGGGGCGCCGGCAGTAGCCAGCGTCCGAGATATGAGAACTATCAACAGCCTCAGCAGCAGCCGCAGCAGCAAGCACAGCCGTTCCAGAAGAAGAATGTCTGGACCAACAAGAATGCCGGCGGAGCCGCCGGCCAGAAGAAGCAGTGGCCGAAGTATACTGTGGGTCTTGCCATGGACAAGCCTTGTGTGTTTCACACATTCCAGCCGGGAAAGCCGGCAAACCATTTGACAAGGAACTGTTCATGGCTGGACGACATATTAGCAGGTCGTGCAGGTCCCTGGGGACCGGCTAGACCCTCTGTCCCGGCAGCTCCATCGCCGTTGACAGGTGCTAATACAATTGCAGTCCCACCTAGGCCGGTTAATCCTGAGAATCAGAGCAACGCCGGAAATGCCGGCGTAAATCAAGTTGACCAGAGCTATAATCCGGAATATAACGCCGGAGGCCCAGGAGCGGGCCGGAATGAGTACAAGGAGTATGATCAGAGCTATATGGTCTTTGAGACCGAGAGAACAGACAAGCAGAGCTTGTACCGGCGGAGTCTGGAGGTGAATGCCATTATGTCGGCTGTGCCAAAGCTGATGTACTGGTCTGACCAGGCTGTTGGTTGGGACAGGGCAGATCATCCCCGGATCATGCCAAATCCCGGCGGATATGCTCTGGTGATGGATCCGACATTCGTCGGGCCGGCTAATAACGTAAGATTCAGCAAGGTCCTCATTGATAATGGAAGCAGCATCAACATCATGTATCGAGATACGATGGAGAAGCTGGGAATCAAGGAAAATATGCTGGAACCAAGCAAGACCACGTTCCACGGCATTGTGCCGGGACTTTCGTGTGCGCCGATGGGCAAGATCCGGATGGATGTCATGTTTGGCAGCCGGGATAACTGCAGGGTGGAAAACCTCATGTTCGAGGTGGTTGATCTGGAGAGCCCCTACCATGCTTTGATGGGTAGACCGGCACTGGCAAAATTCATGGCCTCTACGCATGTGGCGTATCTGAAGATGAAGATGCCGGGACCCAAAGGGGTGATCACCATCATTGGTGATTACAAGCGTTCGATGGCATGTGCCACCGCCGGATCCAATCTGGCCGAGACTCTGATCATTGCAGAGGAGAGGAAGAGGCTCAAGCGAGCAGTGGAGATTGCTGAAACGGTCGTGGCCGGCAAATATATGCCGGGCATGACAAATCCCGGCGGCAGTGCTTCTTTTCAAGTAGGCAAGGAAGTCAAAAAGGTGCCGCTGGATGAAGCTTTCCCGGAGCGCCATGCCCTGGTTGGGGCAAGTTTGGATCCCAAATAGGAAAGCGAGCTCATCAGCTTCCTCCGTGAGAATCGGGATATCTTTGCATGGTCTACTTCGGACCTGCAAGGTGTGCTGAGGGAGCTGGCTGAGCACGCATTGCACGTGAGACCCGATGCTAAGCCAGTGAAGCAGCCGCTCCGGCGGAATGCCGGCGATAGAAGGAAAGCCATATGGGAGGAAGTGGCCAGGCTCTTAGCATCTGGCTTTATCAAGGAAGTACTTCATCCGGATTGGGTGTCTAATCCGGTTTTGGTGGAAAAGAAGAAAGATGAGCCCGTCATAGTGAAAGTATGGCGGATGTGTGTTGATTACACCAACTTGAACAAGGCATGTCCTAAAGATCCATTCCCGCTGCCTCGGATCGATCAAGTGATTGATTCCACAGCCGGATGTGAACTGTTATCATTTGTAGATGCCTATTCTGGTTTCCACCAGATCCCCTTGTTTGAGCCAGATCAAATAAAGACATCCTTTATTACCCCGTACGGGGCTTATTGCTATCTCACTATGCCGTTCGGTTTAAGAAATGCCGGCGCAACTTACCAAAGGTGTATGCAAAAGTGTTTGCACGATCAGATAGATAAAAATGTGCAGGTATATGTCGATGATATCGTCATAAAAACCAAGGAGAGCAAGACTCTCATAGATGATCTCCGGGAAACCTTTGGGAACCTGAGGAGATTCCGGATGAAGTTGAATCCGGCTAAGTGCACCTTTGGTGTGCCGGCGGGCAAGTTGCTCGGTTTCCTTGTTTCCAGCCGGGGTATTGAGGTGAATCCCGGCAAGATTCGTGCCATAGAAAGGATGAAGCCGCCGACAGATTTGAGGGAAGTACAGAAGTTCACTGGGTGCCTCGCATCCCTGAGCCGCTTCATAAGCCGGCTGGGAGAGAAAGCTCTGCCGTTATATCAGTTGATGAAAAAGTCCGACACATTTGTCTGGACAACGCAAGCAGATGCAGCTTTCAAGGAATTGAAACAGTTGTTGTCAACAGCGCCGGTATTAGCGTCTCCGATGCCCCGGGAGCCAATGTTGCTCTATATAGCGGCAACCAACCGAGTTGTCAGTACTGTGGTGGTAGTAGAGCGAGAGGAAGGAGGCAAAACCGTGCAGCGGCCGGTATATTATCTGAGTGAAGTCCTCTCCACCTCAAAGCAAAATTACCCCCACTATCAGAAGATGACCTATGGTGTCTATATGGCGGCTAAGAAGCTCAAGCATTACTTCCAAGAGCATCCAATCCGGGTAGTGGCTGAGGCCCCTATCTCGGAAATTATAGGCAACAAAGATGCCAGCGGCCGGATAGCAAAATGGGCAATAGAGCTTTCACCATATACACCGCAGTACGATAAGAGGGATACAATCAAGTCCCAGGTCTTGGCTGATTTCTTTATTGACTGGGCCGAGATACAGTATGAGCCACCATTGCCAGATGCCAATTATTGGAGGATGCATTTCGATGGGTCCAAGACAATCCATGGCTTGGGTGCCGGCATAGTTCTCAGTTCACCAAAGAATGACCAGCTGAGATACGTCCTGCAGATTCACTTTGCAGCATCAAATAATGTGGCGGAATATGAGGCACTTGTGCATGGCCTGAAGGTGTCTAAGGACATAGGAATTCGCCGGATTATGTGCTTCGGGGATTCTGACTTAGTGATTCAGCAGTGTTCCGGCATATGGGACGCGCATGATGCTAACATGGCATCATACCATTTCCTAGTGCAGCAGTTAAGTGGTTACTTTGAAGGTTGTGAGTTCCGGCACGTTCTCCGGGCTCAGAACGATGCAGCCGATGCATTATCCAAGCTGGGGTCTTCCCGAGATTCAATCCCACCCGGCATTTCGCTGGAGCATCTGAGGAAGCCATCGATCAAACCCTCGCCGGAGTCATCCTCCATTTATGTCCCGCCAGGTCCAGACGAAGCAGTTCCAATGGACATAGATGCCGGAGCCAAGACGGATAACCCGGGGACTGTTTCCTCAGTCCCGGGGACTGGGCCGGCATATGCTGTTAGTACAGTATTCCGGAGCAAAACTAAAGGCAAGGGTAAAATGTGCCAAGAGGTTGTGCCGGTATACCCGGGGACTGCTCCGGCATACCCGGGGACTGATTCTTCAGTCCCGGGGACTTCGCAGCCCATGGAGATCGATTATGTGTCGGTCGAAATGATGGAAATAGATCAGGCAGTGTTCACTGTCAGGGAAGTGCCCTCATGGGCACGTCCTATCTTGAACTTCATGGTGGATGGTCAAGTGCCGGCGGATGAAACCGAGGCCCGCCGGGTTATAAGGAGATCCAAAGCGTATACCATCATCAACAAAGAAATATACAAGAGAAGTACCACCGGAGTATTGCAGAGATGTGTCGAAGCTGCGGAGGGTCTGGAGATGCTCGGGAAATTCACCAGGGGGAGTGTGGTCACCATGCTTCGTCCAGGGCATTGGTGGCAAAGGTATTCCGGCATGGCTTTTATTGGCCAACGGCACTGCAAGAGGCAGAAAACTTGGTCCGGAAATGTAATGGGTGTCAAAGATATGCCCACCAGATTCATCAGCCGGCATCTGCCCTGAAAACTATCCCAATAACCTGGCCCTTTGCTGTTTGGGGCCTGGATATGGTCGGGGCTTTTAAGCCGGCCAGAGGGAAAATGACCCATATCCTGGTCATGGTGGACAAGTTCACCAAGTGGATTGAAGTGAAGCCCATAAGCAAGTGTGATGGTCACACAGCAGTGAAATTCTTAAAGGATATAATCTTGAGATATGGTGTTCCTCATAGCATCATCACTGACAATGGGTCAAACTTTGCCCAAGGGCCATTTGCCAGATTTTGTGAGGAGGTGGGAATCCGGCTGGACGTTGCGTCGGTTGCCCACCCTTGTGCCAATGGCCAAGTAGAGAGATCGAATGGGCTAGTATTATCCGGCATAAAACCCCGGCTGATAGAGCCCCTGGAGAAAACTCCGGGATGTTGGCTAGATGAGCTGCCAGCAGTGCTGTGGAGTTTAAGAACTACTCCGAATAGATCAACAGGCTACACACCATTTTTTCCTGGTGTATGGAGCAGAAGCTGTGCTTCCAACAGATGTAATACATGATGCACCAAGAATAGTGCTATATACTGAGGAAGAGGCTAAAGAAGCCAGAGAAAATGATGTTGATCTGCTAGAGGAAGCAAGGGAAATAACTCTGTCAAGAACAGCAGTATATCAGCAGAACCTCAGACGCTATCATGCGCAGAAGGTAAATCCAAGGAGATTTCAAGAGGGAGATCTAGTACTCCGGCTAAAGCAAGGAACAGAAGGCCGGCATAAGTTAACTCCTCCATGGGAGGGGCCATTCATTGTGAGCAGAGCTCTGCACAATGATGCCTATTATCTTATAGATGCGCAGGACCCCAAGAAGAATAAGGCGGACAGGTCCGGAGAAGAAACCAAGAGGCCATGGAACATAGCTCTACTGCGCCCCTTTTACTCCTGAGCAACACAATGTATGTATTTCCATATTTTCCTTTGTATGCCGGCGTGTTGTGCCGGCACAAGACTAATGAATGAAATACCGGCATCCCGAAGAAGCCGGGTAACTAGCTCCGAGGTATATTTGTTGTTTATTTACAGTTTTTTGTTATATGCCGGCTGGCTTTATTTGAATGTTTCCTATGTCGGCCTAGTAATGTGTCGGCACCAAAGGCCACTCTTCGACTCAGCTGCTGTCCGAAACCCGGCTTCATGGCTAGCAAGAGTAGATGCCGGAGATTGTCTACACATGGAAAACGGCTAAGGAAATACAAAGCAAGCGAACCGACATTTTCGTTAAAGCTAAAGTTAAAATTTAAAGTGTCGGATGATTTGAAGTCTAAGTCTCAAAGTTAAAGTACTGTATGTTCGAGGAAGCAACCTTGAGACTTATACGTCGAAAGCCAATTAAGGTAGACAAGTAGCCAAGGTTGTGAAATTGAGGAAACAGGAAAACAACTCGGTGACTTAGCCAAAAGATGATCCGGCATTAGTAACAAGCAAACCAAGATAAAACTTGTTCAGATAGCAAACCAAAGGAAATTAAACGTGTATATTACATCTGCACCCGGCATACCGGGGATTTGATAAAGCTTAAAGTGTTTTTGGTGCAAAGATTCAAGGGGCAGACGCGGGGCCGCCAGCAGGTGGAGCAGTAGCAGTCGAGATGTCGGCCTCAGGTGTGCCGGACCCAGCAGATGGAATGGAGCCGTCGCCTCCGCCCGGGGCAGATGCCTGTTCCGGAGCTTCAGTGTCGGCTTCCTCAGCTTCACCTTCATCTTGGCTGGAGTCGGAACCCTCAGCAGCGGCAGATGTCCCGACATCGTCATTCTTCTCCGGCTCGCGGATGTCCCGGACGAATTTGTCGGTGTCGGCATAGTCCACATAACTATGGGCCAACTCCTTGCGGCGACGGATATGATCCGGATCCGTGGTCCAGATGGATCCTTCGCGCACGGTGCGCAAAGTCTCCAAGTCTGCCTTTTCATACCAAGACAAGAAGTAGCTAAGGGCTTCGTCAGCTCCAACCCTCGCGCCGGAATCTCGCCACTCCCGGAGGCGAACCTTGGCAAGCTGCAGGTCGTTGCCGAGGTCAACCGGGTCAGTGGGAGTCCTTTGTCCCGGCCAGAGGGCAGAGAATGCCTCCTGGGCGCCGTAGAAGAGCTCTTCAGTGTAAAGGGTCATGGCCTCCTTCCGGGACTGCAGGGCCAGCAGCTGCTCCGACATGTCCCAGTTGGGCGAGTCAACCGGAACACCCCGGTTTTCTCGGTCCAACTGCAAAGCCCTCTCAACGTCAGCGACGGAAGCGGGAAACATGCCTGCAGAATAGAAACAATGTTAGCAAAAGGAAAATATGTCGGCATAGATGCTATGCCGAAAAAGATTACACTATGTCGGAAAGGATAAAAGGGGAAAGGATTTGAAGCTTACGGGCAAGGTCGGCATTCAGCTGTGCAACTGTAACCTCCCATTTGGTGGCCTGCTCCTTCAGGCTATCCAGTTCAGCGTGGGCGTTGGAGGCATCAGTCTCGGAGGAAACAAGCAGGGTCTGGGTTTTCTTCAGTAGGCCCTCCCTCTGTTCCTTTTCGTCCAGCAGCTCGGTGATCCGGCCCTTCAACTGCTCAACCTCGGCCTTGTGACCGGCATCCCGGTCGTCCAGTTGCTTGGCCACATCCACCGAGGACACACAATCCTGGTGGCGTGCCTCCAGTGCAGCCTTCTCATCTGCAAAGATTTCAAGTTAAAAGGATTTGAAGAAAGAAAACAGTGACAAAGAGTAAAGGATTTGAAGTATAAAGTAGCTATCCGGGTAACAGCAGGATCCGGCATACCAGTAAGCTCTTTCACCCTCTTGAGAAGCTCGGTGACTTGCGCTTCGGCACCAGCTGAAGAATGTCGGCACAAGGTTACGTGTCGGCAAGAGTAAGCATTGCAAAGTAAAGAGAGGAAAGATATCCGGCATACAGCAGTATGTCGGCAAAGATTACCTTTCTCGGACAGCTCCTGCTGAAGCTTGCTGTGTGCGTCAGATAGCTTCCGGTGCTCGCACACCAACTCATGGAACATGTCGGCCCGGGTGTTGTTCATTTGCTGCAAAAATGCCGGGATTTGAAATGTCGACAGAGAAATTTGACATGATAATTAAAGTGAAGATTTTATCAAGTGATCATTCTTTTAAAGACCCGGCACAGGTGCTGCGCACCTATCCCGGCCCTCGGTGACTAGGATTTGAAGCTCGAATCGAGCTTATATCCCGGTCAAGAGGATTTGAAAGATAATAGAGATGTGAAATTGTTAAAGACCCGGCACAGGTGCTGCGCACCTATCTCGGCCCTCGGTGACTAGGATTTGAAGCTCGGATCGAGCTCATATGTCGGCAGTTAATTCAAAAGAAGCTAGCTAAAGGACTATGAGAAAATCCCGGATGTCCATATCCCGGACAGCCGACATTTTCGGGGACTGGGGATATGTGTGTAAATAGAGAGGACTTACGTTGGTGGCAGAGGCCAACTTGTGAAGTCTTTGCTGGATGCTGAGGAGCTCGCTGGCGATCGGTATGGGCTTCGCTGCCAGGAAGTCGCTTGGGTCGCCACTGGTCTTGGCTTCGGCCAGCTTCTTGCTCCTTGAGTCCGCAGTGTCCATGTTGCTGGCGTCGTTCCATTTGATGCACTGCTCCTTAAGAGAGCCGAGGCTCTGATCACTTTTCGTCGCAAGAGGGACGAGGCCCTCGAGTTCTGGGGTGTCGAAGAAGTTGGTCCGGTACCCCGGCCGGGCTGCTGCCCTGCCAAGATGCAGGGCCAGAGCAGAGCTGGTCCGGGACGCTGCCTTAGGAGGAGCAGTTGCGGCAGATGGTGTGCCGGACTTGGTCGGCTGAATCTTCAACGTGCCGGTCTGGGCCGGGGCAGTGGACTTGGCCGGTGCAGTGGTCTTGGCCGGGGCAGTGGACTTGGCCGGTGCAGTGGTCTTGGCCGGTGCAGTGGTCTTGGCCGGTGCTGGGGTCTTGTCAGCTGAAGGAGTCTCGGGTGCGGGCTGTTCCGGCGCGGCCGGTGCATCTTGGCCAGCAGAGGCAGGATCCGGAATAGTCCGGACTTCCGGCACTAAAGGGCCTTTACCCTTGATGTCTGCTCCGGCGTTTTCAGTTGTGCCGGCGTCGCCGGTGGGCGCGCCGGAGTCTGGTGCTTCTTGGTGGGCTCCTGTGTCCATGTGGACATCAGGAGCCGAGGTTTCCTGTTGAGCCCCCGAGTCCATGTGGACGTCGGGGGCAGAGATATCTTGTTCCGGCGGAGGAACGTCCTTCGCCGGGGAGGTGGTCTTCTCAGGCGCAGGCGAAGATGCCGGCGCCGGGGAGGTCGTGTGGCTGGCAGAGGGAATGTCGGAGGTAGCAGGGGCAGCGGGCTTGGTAACCTTCGGGTCGCCGCTCAAGCCAGAAGCTTGTTCCGGCTCAAGAGGAGCACTGAAAGAGAGAAAACACCAAGTCAGTAATACAAACAAGAGATATGTCGGAGGAAATGCAAAGAAAAGGAAATTTACCCCGAGGCAACAGGCCTCTGTTTCTTCTGTTTGGGCACGCCGACCTTCTGCCTTTTCGACCTCTGAGGTATGTCGGGCGGGGGCTTCACACCTCGCTTCCGGCCGGCACGTCCGCCGGTGGAAGGAGGTCCCTGGTTCAGAGGGGCGGCGTCGATAACCACATCGTCCGGGATAGCTGAGGACGGCATTGCAAACTCGTGAGCAATAGGTGTTTCTGGAAAGGCGTACGCAAGTGGCATCGGGTCATAGTACAACAGGATCTCCTCGTCAGAATCAATCTCACTCCGGTCTTGAGTATAATGCCGGGATGAAGAGCCCTTACCCATGGCAGCGGCAGCACGGGTGCTCCTGGGAAGCTTATCCCAATGATCCGGATCTTCAACATCCGCAACGGTGCGGTCCGCCGCGATCTTGATCCGGGAGTTCTCCATGGTTTGGAAGCTGAATTTCTGTATAAGCAGCAAAATCAAGTATTCAGACAAGGAAATATGCCGGTGGAAGAGGTATGTCGGATCATTATGATATGTGTCGGCAAATAGACATGTATCGGCTTAAGTATCTATGTGCCGGACATGGACTTTATGTATCGGATAAGATGGTTTACCGTTGGGGCGGGCCTATCCCGGCTGTATGGTTCTAGCCCCCAGGCAAAAGTGGCCTGAGAGGACTTGCAGACATCCTTAATCCGGCGCAGAATGTCGGCCGGAGTCAGCTCGTGTGTGGAGTGCCGGGTGGGGTCCATTGGCCCGCTCATCTGACAGATCTTGTGCGACCGGCGCTGCAGAGGGGAGACGCGCCGGCTTATATAGCATGCCACCAGGTCTTGAGGAGTAAGACCGGCATCCAGGAGCTCGCCCTTAACCCGGTGAAGCGCATTCACCGGCATCACCGAGTTCTTCGGGTTATAGGTCCAGTTCGTCATGGCCAAGGGTGGCTCGTCCACAAATGGCGGCAGGTTGAGCAGATCCTCGTCGGTGGTGTTCTTGACGTAGAAGAAGCTTTTCTGCCACTTCTTGCAAGATTCCAGGAGTTCCACCTTGGGGAAGTCCGAGCCCTTTCGGGACATGATGGTGGCCGCGCCGCAGAGGGTCATGGGGCGGTCCTTCTTTTCCTGGGCCGTCTCCGGCGGGTCGTCCTTGCTCCGGGGCGGCTCTTGGACGACTTGCTTCCGCAGTTGGAAGTACTTCGCCCAGCCTTGAGTAAGGGCCTCTATGCCGGCATAGCCCTCGCAAAAAGCAGCGAAGGCGGAGAGGATCATCACGGCATTGGCCGGGATATGATGAGGTTGTAGGTCGTAGGTGTTGAGGAAGTCCCGGAAGAAGTCCGATGCCGGCAGGCCGAAGCCCCGCTCGAAGTGGGCGATGAAGACGACGCGTTCGCCGGGTTCAGGTGCCGGCACAATTTCTCCCGCTGGTAGCCGGCATGCTACGCCCTCCGGGACTCTCCTGGTGGAGGTGACCCAGGATATGTCGGCCGGAGTAACCTCCGACCCCTCCCAGCCGGAGCGTCCTTGGGCTCGGGCCGAGGTATCTTCCTCAGAGGCCGAGGTAGCCGTCATGCTTGAAGATGCCATCTTAGTGGCCGGGATAAGGCGTGAGAGCCGGAGTCCCGTGATGTTATTCCTATCAAGGCCGGAGAAAAGAGGGAGGTTAGTCTCTCCGGCATACCACTCTCACAGATGTTAGCAGGAATAGAAGATCTACCGAGGCAGTTAAAATCGGAAATAAACAGGGATATAATTTCTGCGGAAGAACACCTGTGAGCTGTTACGAAACACTGCTAGCAATGCTAATCGAAGCAACGAAATATCCAGCAAAGGAGCTACCATGGATATAAACCAGTGAGGCTACCGCAGCCTAGTTGCAGAAGAGCAGGGAAAGGAAGAACAGAGGAAGAGGAACTCACCGGAGCTTGGCCTACGGCGATGGAGCGGCGGCGGCAAGTGTGCAGAGGAAGATCCAATCTCCCTCCAAGACTGCGGGGAGAAGAGGCGGCGGTGGCGTCGTCGACGATGACGCCGGACGTCGGCAAGCGGAGGCACCGGCGTGCAGGTGGACGACGGCGGCAGCTTCCCTTCTCGATTTCTTGGTCCGGCGGTGAAGCGCAAGGGGCAGAGGATCTGAGGAAGAAGGCACGGTGGCGGGGGTAAAAAGAATAAGTTACCCCCACCCCGTATTTATACCGAGGAGGCCGGTCGTGGGGGTCGTGGGGAGGATAGTGCTCCACTCCCCCGACCGTTTCTGCGGCGAGGCGCCACGTGGCGGCACAGAGTGGGGCGGCGGTTCCTGTAACCGTGCCATGACACAATGATGGCAAGAAGTAACTGCTGCACTGTGAACCGTCGCATCGTGGGTGACCGTTCGAGGTGGCAGGGCAGTTACAAGTTTCGATGCAAAGCTGTCAGACATGGCTTCTCGAGGAAGACTCGTCTATATGTCGGATTAACTGCCCGATGTATATGTTCCGTCCGGAATACCCTAGGGACCGGCCGGAATAAGTTTTGGAACAGGAACAGAGGCCGGGATATGTGCAGATGTGCCGGCATATAAATCTGATCGCCGGGGCATAATGAAGAAAGGTATGTTGAACCTGTCAAGGCTCCACAGTTATGACTGGGGAACCTCGGCAGCTTCGGGGACTAGTGTCGGGGGGATGACCCCCGGTAGGGTCAAGAGACTAGAAAGACACAAGGCTTATGGTTGACTTTTATGCCGGTTGACCAAGAAAGGGCCTGGCCGGAATATAGGAGCATCGGCCAGGCCGGCATATATGTATATCCCGGCTGGTGTCTGGATATGCCGGTATAGCCGGAATACTTATAAAAGTGTGCCGGCATATACTTAGATATGCCGGCCTAACCATTTTGTGTGTTGTGCAGGAGCAGGGGAGGCCGGATTACCCGACCCTCGTAGGTCGTTGGTCCGGCATATAAGTCCTGGGTATGGCCAACGGTCATATCCGGGATACTTAAGTCAACCAAGGTGTCACATCCCTACAATCAAGGAAGAAAACATCCAAGCATGGTAGCAGAGTAAGATGGCAGGGTGCACAGTGGAGGTTACCTACCCTCACTGTGCACAAGTACAAGCTTACCTTAGAATGGTAAGGTCACAGTTCAAGAGGTACAAGGTACAGGGATATGGCGTCCCATCGAGAGCAATCAGGGGCGAAGTCAAGGGTCTCTGCCATCGCCACCAGCTCCTGTTTGGAGTGTAGCCCTTGTCTTGTGGTCTTGTATGACCGTTGTAACCCTGGCCACCACTATATAAGGTGGTTCACTGCAAGAAGGTTGGAAGGTAGAAGGTAGATTGATCACTCTGTACTCCTACACTTAGCAGTTCATCTTCCTTCTCTAGCAGAGAGCTTGGAAGCACCATTGTGGTGTACTACATCGACCCATATATACAATCAGTAGAGCAGGAGTAGGGGTGTTATCTCCTTACGAGAGCCCCGAACCTGGGTAGATCAGTGTCTCTTTCTGTCGTGCTTTTTAGCTCGTTCCCCTCTCCCGAATCCTCCAGCATCTAGTTCGGCCCCCATTTAAGCCATCCTATGGCATATGTTGTTTCACCACGACGACAAGGTGTCCACGTACTCCTCGTTCGCCAGTAAGCAGTCGCCGATCTTGTGAAGTGGTCCGTCACCCTTAAGAGAGGCCCAGTTCACGGAGGCGCCGCGCTTGGATGCGCCGTCCTCGGGTGCGACGGGCTCGGAGGCGATGGGCTCGGAGGCGACGGGCTCGGGGGCGACGGCCGCCGGCGCGTTCTTCTTCTCCATCGCCGGCAGGGGAGCGCGCGTAGGGCGGCTGGGGTTTTTTTGAGAAGGTGATGGGACGTGAGAGGCGTGGTTGCGTGCGTGAGTTATGATGAGACTGTGTGCAGAGGGAGGGACAGGGGCTCTGTACTGGCAAAGTGACGGTTCGTCTCAGCAGTTGACGTTTTGGTCTCAACACGCGCACCGCGCGGCTAACCGCTGCTCACCGTGACACGCGTCCGTGGGACTACACGTCAGCACCGTTACGTGTACTCAGTTCTACCCTCGAATCTTACACTGGAAAAATATCTGTACTCAGTTTTCCCCTCGAGTACTAATACTGCCTAGTGCAATATACTCAGTTTTACCCTCAAGTGGCTGGTCAACAGAGAGTCAACAGATGGGATTAAGCCATCTAATTGAGTCATTTCATGCGCAAAAAAAATCAAAAAAATAAAATCATAGTGCCTCCAACTCATGCGCAAAATAAAATCATAACAAACATATATAAATCAAGTTTTCACACAAATGGCCACTTCTGAAATCACTAGTAGCTATGAAGGTTCATGGCTTTCCACTCAAACCCCTTCTCAAAACATCTATACCCAAAACATAGTTTGTCTGAATGAGGCCATAATTTTTACACTCATGTATATTTGAATTGCTAATACTTTGAGGTAGGCCAACATGGGTTTCATTGTACAAAACATGTGTTTTTCTTTTTCTAAATCTCTTATTTGAATTCCTTAGCCTGTTTACTATTTACTTGCCCTTGTATCCTTGATACTACTCAGTTTTACCCTCTCCCTTCTCACAGAAGCCCAAACTTGGCCTGATTGGTCGAGCTGTTGTCACACGGATCATGCCCACCTACCGTTGATCCTATGATCCAACGGGCAGGATCGTGCTACCCTCTCTCTATCTGTCGGTGGCAAACTACTACCCCTCTATGTATGCTAAATGACGAGTTTGCCACCGGATTCAACAAGTTGGGTAATCACGAATTTCTTGTAGGCATTACTTTTCACGGTAAAATGATAAACTATCACGAATTTCCATTTCTTGTAGGCTTTACTTTTCACGGTAAAATGATGAACTATCACGAATTTCCATTTCTTTTAGGCATTACTTTTCACGGTAAAATGATAAACTATCACGAATTTCCATTTCTTGTAGGCATTACTTTTCACGTTGAAATGATAAACTATCACGAATTTCCATTGCTTGTAGGCTTTACTTTTCACGGTAAAATGATGAACTATCACGAATTTCCATTTCTTTTACGCATTACTTTTCACGGTAAAATGATAAACTATCACGAATTTCCATTTCTTGTAGGCATTACTTTTCACGCTGAAATGATAAACTATCACGAATTTCCATTTCTTGTAGGCTTTACTTTTCACGGTAAAATGATAAACTTTCACGAATTTCCATTTCTTTTAGGCATTACTTTTTTTGTTGAGATATAAACCACCCCCACAACGGTCATCTCCTCCTTAATTTATTGTGTAAACCCCACAACGGTCATCTCTACCTTAATTTATGGTGTAAACCCCACAACGGTCATCTCTCCCTTATAAACCCCCACAACGGCCATCCCTCATGTCAATAGGTTCTGCCTCTCTCTTCTTCGTTTCTGCCTCTCTCTTCTTCGTTCACATACACTTGATCCATTGCCATGGCTTCCATGTCTCGGACGCCGACCGGAAGGGGAAGGGGAAGGGGAAGGGGCGGCCGGGGTGGTGGATCATCATCATTGCCACCACCACCGTCAACACTGCCATTGATCATAGAGGAGTTCTTCATCACCATCTATGAAGACCCTTTGGCCAAGAAGGTACGTACGCATTCCCACATATATGATGCATGTGATTAATTATGTGCATGTTCTAAAAAACCTTTAATTTCTTTGCAGGCACTCCCACAAAAGTTTGCGGACTATCTTGACGGCCAGGAGCCCGCAAAGGTGTTTCTACGAGCAGCTGACTGCGGTCCTCGTCTCTGGACCGTGGAGGTCGTATTTGACGGACAAGGCCGGATGTACCTCGACAAGGGCTGGGAGAATTTTGCCATCGCGCACGGTGTGGATTTCGGCTGCTTCCTACACTTCAAATATGAAGGCGATTATGTGCTCACAGTGAAGGTGTTCGACGGAACAATGTGCAGGAAGTACTACTACACGGACGACAAAGATACTGACGATGAAAGCGACGACGACGTGAAGCCATACATCTAAGGGGATTATGACCAAGAATATATATGTAGCTTCATATGCATCGATTTATAGATCTAGCTATTTTCTATATATTATGCATGTAAAAATAATAGGAAATCGCAATTTCCACTATGATTCGAGCACCACAGCCTCCAAACGATGCCGATGCCGATATCGGCATGGTCAGAACGGGTATGCATGCTCGCCGCCACTGCTAGGTCACCGTCGGGATGCACCCTCAATCCCGTCCCCTCATTCGATCACTGACACACCAGAGATACCGCCGAACATACATGCTGATGCCAATGCCGAACATGCATGCTGATGCCAATGCCGAACATACATGCTGATGCCAATGCCGAACATGCACGCCGCTGTGGGCACGGCCACGCCGCCCCGCTATGCTGGACGCCACAGACCACCACGAGGTCTTTCCCTTCGCCACCACACTCCCCTAGCACCTATCTATACACGCCAGAAAGGAGAGACACTAGTTTTCTCTACATTGCTCGCGTTCGTGTCCGACACCGTCAGTCAAAGTGTTGAGGTCGTCGTCGATATCCTCGACCATTTCTTCTCTTCTTTGCATGGTTAAACGCGTCTAGTTCATATCTATCTAATGCGTCTGGTCTCGCCTCATGAAGTTCTTTGTGGACGTCGATCTCATCTCGGCACCCCGCAGGCCACCTCCTCCGTGCCATCGCTTTAGAGCTCCGTTTAAAAATCTAATCCCACCCGTGTATTGCCCCTTGTATCAGCGTCATGGCCCCACTTGTCATTCGATATACCGAAGCCCCACTTGTCCACGTTTTGGTCAGGGATACGGTGATGCTTACGGTCAAACAAAGATGGATGCTCTGATGTGTCTTTGTGGGCTCTACGTGGCCCCACTAGTCAGCAGTTAACGGTCAAAGGTGTTCAACCGTCGGGCAACCGGCCGTTCTAGCACTGGTGACGGTTTCAGACAAGGGCTTGGACAAAACTGAGGAAAAACTAAGGAGCTGGGGAAAACTGAGTACAACTAACGACCTGAGGGTACGAAAATTGATCTCCCAAAAATTAATTAGCGAACTTGTTGCTTCTCTCTAACTAAAAGCAGGGATATATGCCTTTTCACTAAGGGCGACCCCAGCGGTCATTGGCTGAGGCGGCCCCACAGAGCGGCTCTATATGATTTTCTCTAAATAAATAGACGACCCCAGCGGTCATTGGCTGCGGAGGCCCCACAGAGCGGCAATATATGATTTTCTCTAAATAAATTGACGACCCCACTGGTCATTGGCTGCGGCAGCCCCACGGAGCGGCAATATATGTCTTTTCCTGAAAAATACACGACCCCACTGGTCATTGGCTGCGTTAGCCCTATAGAGCGGCCCCATTTGTCATTGGCATCACCGCGTATACAATCAGGAAATAAAATGACCCACACGTCAGCGATAGATGGATGGCTGCTCTGACGTTTCTCCTGACCCTACCCGTTGATACGTCCAAAACGTATCTACTTTCTCGAACACTTTTGCTATTGTTTCTCCTCTAATTTGTGTGTTTTGAATACAACTAACACGGACTGATGCTGTTTTCAGCAGAATTGCTCTGGTGTCTCGTTTTTGTGCAGAAATTCAACTTCCAGTAAAAATTCGGGAAAAATCACCAAAAATCACTTTTCACCAGAAGACCCACGGAGCCAGAAGACCGGAGGGAGAAGTGGCTCGAGGAGCCGTCACAAGGTGGTGGCGCGGCCCAGCCCTGGCCGCGCCACCCATGTGTGAGGTGGCTCCAGGCCGCCTCTCGACCCCCTCTCTCGCGTACATATACCCCCTGACGACTTGAGATCGGAGAGACGGCGTTTTTCCCAGATAGACTTCCGCTGCGCCGCCGCCATCAGAAACCGCGATTCGGAACCAGAAACTCCGTTCTGGCACCCTGCCGGGACGGGGATTCGGAGGAGATCTTCATCACCATCACCACCGACACTCCTCCATCAACCATCCATGACTCCCCCATCCATGTGTGAGTAATTCCCCGCTGTAGGTGAGGGGATGGTAGGGATTGGATGAGATTGTTCATGTAATTTGATATGAGATTGATAGGGCATAGTGCCTAGTATCTTTATTTAGTGCCTATGACATTGTTGCAACTTGTTATGCTTAATGCTTGTCACTTTGGGCCCGAGTGCCATGATCTCAGATCTGAACATGTTATTATTTCTATGATGATACTTGTTGTTTATGGTCTTACCTACAAGTTGTATACACATATTGTTGTCCGGAACCCGAGGCCCCAAAGTGACAGAAATTGGGATAACCGGAGGGGATGGCTATGATGTGAGGATCACATGTGTTCACCGAGTGCTAATGCTTTGCTCCGGTACTTTATTAAAAGGAGTACCTTAATTACCAGTAGTTTCCCTTGAGGCCCTGCTGCAACAGGCTGGTAGGACAAAAGATGTCGTGCAAGTTTCTCCTTGCGAGCACGTACAACTATATACGGAACACATGCCTATGATTGTTTGTACTAGGATGCTTTATCATTATTTATCTGCAATGCCCGTATCTCATTGATTTCATGAATTATCTTATCCATGCAACGCCCGTTATCCATCCATATGCCTACAGTACTTGTTCCTACTGTTTACAACAGTTACTTCTACTGCTGCTATTTTACTACTGCTGTTACTGTTTTCCTACTGTCACTGCTATAAAACTGTTGCTACTGATAAACCGCTGCGAGTAAGACTATTTCCAGGTGCAGCTGAATTGACAACTCAACTGTTAAGGCTTACATATATTCTTTGGCTCCCCTTGTGTCGAATCAATAAATTTGGGTAATACTTCCCTCGAAGACTGTTGCGATCCCCTATACTTGTGGGTCATCAAGACTATTTTCTGGCGCCGTTGCCGGGGAACATAGCTTTATCTGTAAGTTCACTTGGTATTCATATTGTTCGCTGCAATCCTTTCATCATGGGTAAACCTCGTGATGGAAAAGTTCCTATATTGCCATCCACTACAAGAAGAGGTACGACTCTCAACACCTCTGTTGCTCTTGATTCACCTTCTGTTATGAGTAAGTTGCTTACACCACCACACCCACACGTTACTGCTACTACTTCTGCTGAGATTGAAAGTACCACTGATAATTTAGATGATGCTTCTACTGTGCTTGATGAGAGAGGTTCACTAGGTTCCTTTTTAGAGGCTACTATTGCTAGAGCTAAGTTGGGAAACACCACTGTTACACCTGTTAGTTCACCTGAGTCTAGGGAATGTCCTAGTGATGATTATGATGATGATGCTTCTATTGAGCTTAATGATGATTTAATTGCAGAAGCACGTGCTGCTCGTGATGTAGGTAATATTAAAGAGCTTCTTGCTAGACGTTCTGTTAGATATAATTTGTCTCCTGATCCTAAGTTTGCTGCTTCACCTATCAATATTAGAGACAAGGATTATGATTTCTCTTTGGATTTATCTTACATATCTATTGTTGAGAAAACTCCCTTTTGTGGTACTAAAGGTGAGAGTGCTATGGAGCACATGAATGAGCTTTCTACTTTGAGTAATTTGTTTTCTGATGATATTAAGCTCCGCACTTACTTTGTTGCTAAGATTTTTCCTTTTTCATTGAAAGATGCTGCTAAAATTTGGTTTAATAGCTTGTCTCCTGGATCTCTTACTAGTCCTATTGCTTTGGTTAATGCTTTCTTTCAGAAATATTTTCCCGCTAGTGCTCAACATGCTGCTGTGCAGAAAATCTTTGATTTTGAACAGGGAAAAGGAGAGAAATTGCCTGAATCTTGGACAAGGTTTTGTTCTTTAATTAGAGCTTTGCCTAAAGAACCATTGCCTAAAAATGAACTCCTTGATATATTTTATAATGGACTAATGGATGAATCTAAGTCATATTTGGATAGTTGTGCTGGTTGTGTTTTCAGGGAAAGAACTCCGGCTGAAGCAGAGGAGTTAATGGCTAAAATAAGCCGGAATCATGATGATTGGACTTTAGTTGAGCCAGCACCAGCACCAACTCCTGCGCCATCTACAGAGCCCACACCGAAGAAGAGAGGGATGATTGAATTAAATGATGAAATTATGAAAGAGGCTAAGAAAGCTCTTAAGGAGAAAGGAATTAAGGCCGAAGATGTGAAGAATTTACCTCCTATTGAAGAATTATGTAAGCCAATCCCTCGCTCATCTACTATTGAGGTACACTCTCTCCAACGCTTTGATGAAAGGGATATTCCTTACACTAAACCTCCTGATCAATGCTTAGATGAGTTTGATAATTTTATTGTTAAGAAAGAAAATTTTAATAGAATGGTGCATAATCATCTGTTGGAGAATTCTAGAGTTATTAACAAGATGTAGGATATTGTGGAGAGAACCGCTAATGATGTGAAGATACTTGCTAAGCATTTTCAAATGATTCAAACACAAATTGATCAGCTTACCAAGGTGCAGCAAGATCTGCTAGTTAATGCTGCAAGAGAGAAGCAAGCATGTGAAATACGCACAAGAAGTGGTGGTGCTACTCAAGACCCATTATATCCTGAAGGACATCCTAAGAGGGTTGAGCAAGATTCTCAACGCACTTCAAGTGATGATATTCCTCCCAAGAAGAAGAAGAAGCATAAAACAACTGCAGAATCCTCTGATGCAGGTAAAGATCCTAACAGTGTTTCTATTTCTGATGCTGAAACAGAACCAGAAAATGATAAAGAAGAAGATAAAGAAGAAGCTGAAGAAGAACCGGAAAAGAGTGATAAAAATGTAAAGTACACCAAAGAAGACTTCATTGCCAACAAGCATGGTAAGGAGAGGGAACCTTGGGTACAGAAGCCGATGCCTTTTCCTAGTAAGAAACACAAGTCCAAGGAAGAAGAACACTACAACAGGTTTTGCGAATGGATGAGACCTTTATTTTTGCAAATTCCTTTGACTGATGCTATTAGAATGCCTCCTTATGCAAAGTATATGAAAGATATTGTCACTAACAAAAGGAAAATTCCTAGTGAGGAAATTTCCACTTTGCTTGCTAACTATTCTTTTGATGGTAAAGTTCCAGAGAAGCTTGGAGATCCAGGTATACCAACTATTCCGTGCTCCATTAAAAATAACTATGTTAGAACTGCCTTATGTGATTTGGGAGCTGGAGTTAGTGTCATGCCTTTTTCCCTTTATAAGAGACTTGATTTAGAAAAATTGGTTTCAACTGATATATCCTTGCAGATGGCTGATAAGTCTACTACTATTCCTATTGGTATATGTGAGAATGTTCCTGTTCAAGTTGCTAACAGCTGTTTAATATTAACTGATTTTGTTGTGTTAGAAATGCCTGAAGATGATAATATGTCTATTATTCTTGGGAGACCTTTTCTAAACACTGCAGGTGCTATTATTAATTGCAATCAAGGAAAAGTCACTTTTAATGTTAATGACAAAGAATACACTGTTTATTTTCCCAAGAAGATTGATAGGAGGAATGCTCTAAATTCAATCAAGCATGTTGAGACCATCAAAGTTGGTCAAATTATTTGTTCAGAGCGAAAGCCCAAGGAAGAATGTCAAATTGTTATGGTTGGGACTATACCTATCAAAGTTGAGGTAACATAAGCATTAAGTGATATGCAAAGTTTCTCCTCATAAAAAGTTAGTTTGGTAACAAGACTTGATCAACCTTGTTAACAAAGTGATTTTATATGAATGAAACTTCGTTTTCACCGCATCCACTCCACCTCACTTGTATTTACTTTCATCAAAAATTTATTCTTTCAGTTTAGTTGTATGATTAAGAGTATCTCAGAGCTGCTGCATGCTTAGTTTTGATTTTCTTGAAATCTTTTCATCCTCGTTTTCCTGAGTTTTATCGATATGCCAATTTCTGAAAAACCCTCGAAAATAAAGTTTCTCAAAAAATTCCAGAAAATTCTTTATAAATTTTTTATGTCAAAAATGGGGCAGAGAGACACCTGGGAGGCACCAGGTGGGGCAGCCACGCCACCTCACACACAGGTGGCGCGGCCCAGCCCTGGCCGCGCCACCCATGTGTGAGGGGGCCCCACCAGGCCCCTCACTCATTTCTTCTTCCCCTGCTCTTTCTCTCTCTCGAAAAACACCGACCCATTTTCTCAAGCTCGAGTTCTTGCTGTTCTTCACCCAGATTTTCGATCTCCTTGTTCAGCCCAACATTTTTGCTGAAACTTGGATCATTTGCTCTCCGGTATGTGACTCCTCCACTTGTCCAAGTAGATTTTCTTTTGGTAAAGTATTTCTTGAGTATTTTAGCATTGTAGGTGACAGTATAAATGAGTAAGCATGCTTGTTCTATTGTTTAGAAAGATTATTTTGATGCATGATAGCTCTCTAGTAACCCTCTATAGTAGTTTCCTACATTTGCTTGTCTTTAAATCACTTTTTATGAGTTTGTTGGAAAATTTCAGAAATGGAGGAGAATGTGTATCAACTCTCTCAGCATGATCTAGAAGTGCATGATGTTATGAAAGTTCACCGTGAAGAGAAGGTTTTTCCTTCACTCTATCCATGCTCGGCATTCTTGAGTGCTGCTGGAATTCTTCATGATTTTCAAACCTTGCTTTCTAATGCAGGATTAGAATATTTTGTTGAGGGTGAACCTCCCCAATATGTTAAACTAACAATGTCTGTGGTGCAGGATTTCAGATTTAGTTGGTCCGCTTCTAACCCCATGGTTCATTATAAAATTTATAACAAATCTGTGGACTTGCCTCTTGATGTTTTCTGTACAGCTATTAGAGTACCACAGTGGGGATCGCCCGAGAAGATAAGGGGACAACCAAGGCAATTGTTAGAACGATACGAGGAGATTTGTCAAGGAAGAAGCTTCACAGGAGAGGGTGGTAAAATTCGAAACATTCATTTCCCATCCATTTGATATTTCGCCTTCTTCATTACCAAATGTGTTCTTGCTAGGAAAGCTGCAAGTAAATTGTCTCTCCATGATCTAGCTTTTATTGCTGCTGCTTTAAGGCGCGATAGAACTTACAATTTGGGTGCCTTAATAGCTTTCCGTCTTGATATTAATCGTGAGAAAGGGGGAATCTGTGGGGGGCTTATAGCTTCACGCCTGTTAGCTTTGCATGGCGTTTTGCCTCATTTTCGAGATTTTCAGTTCCCCGAGGAGAAACTTGGCCTTGATGCTATGGTTCAACATAAGTTTATTTCTCCTCCTGCCAGTTTGATTAATTTAACATTTGAGCTAACCCTTTTCAAGAAGACTACCTGGAAGGTAGTAAAGACTGAACGATCAATCCGTTTGCCTGCACCTCTTTTGTTTAACCTTGATCGCAGGAATGGAAGGTCGCTTACTGAAGATGAGCTTGACGCGTACATAGGGGAGCACCCGCCGCCTGTGCACGATGAAGAAGGCGCCGAGGAGTCGGGACAACCCTCCAACACTATGAATTTCCCATACGAGCAGCCTTATTATGATTATGCGCCATCAGCTTCATCTTCACGGGAACCAGGGTACGATTACTCCTATGATGACCCACCGGCTTGGAGCAGCTACCAAAGCCGGCATTGATCTCCACTTAGGCCAAAAGTCTAAGCTTGGGGGGAGGTACGCCGACGATTCACTCATCTACATATCATATTCTGTCGGATCTTTGTATATTCATGTTTCGCTTTCTTTACTATTCTCGTTCTTGTTTTCATTGCTTCCAAAACACAAAAAGACCAAAAATATTTCCGTTGTTTCTCTCTATTTGGTTCTTTAGTTTTCCACCTTTGGTTTGCTTTACTTGCTATTTTCGGTTTTCTGTTTGAAAAATCCAAAAATATTTTGCTTTGTTGCTATTTCCTTCCGCTTTTGCTTTCAAAAATCGAAAACGCCAAAAATATTTGTTGTTCTTCTTCGGTTTTGTAAAGTTTGCTGTAGAGTTCAGTCTCCCGTTACTCCATTGGAGCTTGGTATTTACTTTATATTATTCAAGCCACTCAAGTGAAGAGCAATAATGACGACATATGACAATCCGAGATGTGGTAAGAGGCTGGTATGAACTCTATTTGTTTTCATTTTTGTACATATACTCATCTATGTGGGCATGCTTAGTCAGTTCATGTAAGGAATATGTCATCCAATGGATGCTTTGTAGTTCTTGCTTTCATATGATTAGTTTCAATCTACTATTAGCCTGTAGCATGTCATGTAGACGCTTGCATGCATTGTTTTATTCATAGTATGGTATGATATTGCGGTATCCACCTCTGAAAGCTCCATTTGAATCGACTTGGCACATGCTCAAGCATGCATATGACTGAACAAAAAGTCAATTAAGCCTCGATGATCTAAATTGCCTCAGAGTTCTTGTATCATTTTTATGCCTATATTAATTTTGTTTTGTCGCAAGCATGATTATGACAGTTTTTGCTCTCTCGATTGTCGCTTCCCAGTCTTTTGCTAGCCATCACTTGTACTGAGTATGAGCTCTACTCGTGCATCCAATTACCAAAAACCAAGTCTTCCAAAGAGTCCACTATAAATTCCTATGCATGGTATTTGTAAGCCATTCCAAGTAAATTTTCATGTGCTACCTTTCAAAACTTTCAACTACTTCTCATTTTGTGCCACTATTTTTAGCTCATGGGGACGTAGTGGTCGGAATTGCTATCTTCCATATTAAATTAAGTACCCCTCGACTAGGCAGCTTCATCTGCTCGTCATTAATTTTGCATGAGAGCTGGTCAGACCATTATAATCTTAATTGTAAAAGAAAGAAAAAAAGGCACTCCTCCAAAGGATTGTGAAAGTTGGTGGGCACCCGATGGAATCGGTTAGCCATGGTTTGAGAAAGGAAAAAGGTGGGGAGGAGTGCCAAAGCTTTATAAAAGAGCACCAATGTGCCAATTTTCAAAGAACTCGGAACCGCTCTCACTTGTTTATTATGGAAGATAGTAAGTCCCCATTGCTAGTCGTTGACATAGAACAACCACCTCTCAAAGAACCTTTTATCTCTGTTTTACAAATGAAAAGCTCTAGCACATGTTAAATCACTGCTTCCCTCTGCGAAGGGCCATTCGTTTACTTTTATGTTGAGTTACCATCTTCTAACTTTAAGCACTTCTTGAGAGCATAGCTGTTGTTCTTAGTGTAATGTGCTTGTCCCAGAACACGGTTAATTGTGGTATAACTTTGATGCTTGTATCTTTGATATTTCTACTTCTAGTCTTCCCTTGGACTTCAGAGGGGCCTCAGCATTTATGTTTTGCTCTACAAATAAAGGCAAGTGGGATACCATTTTCTCATATCATTTATGCATATTACAATCTTGTAGCTTCTCATGCACATGTTACTTGTTATTAGTGCATTGGCACTCTTTCATAGCTTGCTTGACTATGAGGTGACATTAGTTGCATATTTCTTATTATGAATTGCCTGAGTACTTGATCACATAGTTAGTATATATACATCATATGAGCAAGTGTGTTCGTGAAAGTTTCTTTTATCGCTCTCAGTTGTTAACTGAATTGCTTGAGGACAAGCAAATAGCTAAGCTTGGGGGGAGTTGATACGTCCAAAACGTATCTACTTTCTCGAACACTTTTGCTATTGTTTCTCCTCTAATTTGTGTGTTTTGAATACAACTAACACGGACTGACGCTGTTTTCAGCAGAATTGCTCTGGTGTCTCGTTTTTGTGCAGAAATTCAACTTCCAGTAAAAATTCGGGAAAAATCACCAAAAATCATATTTCACCAGAAGACCCGCGGAGCCAGAAGACCGGAGGGAGAAGTGGCTCGAGGAGCTGTCACAAGGTGGTAGCGCGGCCCAGCCCTGGCCGCGCCACCCCTATGTGAGGTGGCTCCAGGCCGCCTCTCGACCCCCTCTCTCGCGTACATATACCCCCTGACGACTTGAGATCGGAGAGACGGCATTTTTCCCAGATAGACTTCCGTTGCGCCGCCGCCATCAGAAACCGCGATTCGGAACCAGAAACTCCGTCCTGGCACCCTACCGGGATGGGGATTCGGAGGAGATCTTCATCACCATCACCACCGACGCTCCTCCATCAACCATCCATGACTCCCCCATCCATGTGTGAGTAATTCCCCCGCTGTAGGTGAGGGGATGGTAGGGATTGGATGAGATTGTTCATGTAATTTGATATGAGATTGATAGGGCATAGTGCCCAGTATCTTTATTTAGTGCCTATGACATTGTTGCAACTTGTTATGCTTAATGCTTGTCACTTTGGGCCCGAGTGCCATGATCTCAGATCTGAACATGTTATTATTTCTATGATGATACTTGTTGTTTATGGTCTTACCTACAAGTTGTATACACATATTGTTGTCCGGAACCCGAGGCCCCAAAGTGACAGAAATTGGGATAACCGGAGGGGATGGCTATGATGTGAGGATCACATGTGTTCACCGAGTGCTAATGCTTTGCTCCGGTACTTTATTAAAAGGAGTACCTTAATTACCAGTAGTTTCCCTTGAGGCCCTGCTGCAACAGGCTGGTAGGACAAAAGATGTCGTGCAAGTTTCTCCTTGCGAGCACGTACGACTATATACGGAACACATGCCTATGATTGTTTGTACTAGGATGCTTTATAATTATTTATCTGCAATGCCCGTATCTCATTGATTTCATGAATTATCTTATCCATGCAACGCCCGTTATCCATCCCTATGCCTACAGTACTTGTTCCTACTGTTTACAACCGTTACTTCTACTGCTGCTATTTTACTACTGCTGTTACTGTTTTCCTACTGTCACTGCTATAAAACTGTTGCTACTGATAAACCGCTGCGAGTAAGACTGTTTCCAGGTGCAGCTGAATTGACAACTCAACTATTAAGGCTTACATATATTCTTTGGCTCCCCTTGTGTCGAATCAATAAATTTGGGTAATACTTCCCTCGGAGACTGTTGCGATCCCCTATACTTGTGGGTCATCACCCGTCAACACCATTCAAAAGCATCGGTCAATTCACAACCACCGCGGCTCCCTAGCCATCACCGGTAACGGTCAAGGCCTCTGACCAAACCGCAACCCTCCCGTCTGAGCGTCTGCGAGGGGTTTCAAACTAGAGGGAGGGGAAAACTGAGGAAAAGTTAAGCGGCTGGGGAAAACTGAGCACAACTAAGGACCCGAGGGCACGAAAATAGAAATCCCTTTTATTTTCCCCTCCCACCTGATTTCGGCCTGTTTACACCCGTAAAGTCCACGGACCTGCAGAGCTCCATTTCGTTTCCGGCGATTTTATCGATGACCAGGTGAAAACCTCCGTACGGTAATATAGCGGTATTTAATTACTAGATATCCAAGCGGGGCCTAAGCAAACAAGAATAACTCAGTAAAAAAAGAATAACTCGGCAAATACAAAGAAAACAGCTGACAAAGACGGAATACACGATATATCTGAGAGAGATGTGTCCACCAACCAGCAAGTCACTCAAGAGTTGACCAAGTCAATCTGCTTCAACAGTAGTTGTATCTAGTGATATGAGTTTTGCTTCTATTGTTGACCATGTTAAGATGGTCTGCTAGCAATACTGCCATGAAACATTGTCATCTTCATGAGTGAATACATATCCGCTCGTGGCCTTTATCTCATCAACATTAGAAATCCAGTTCAAGTTACTATACCCTTCAAGTACTCTCGCATCTCTTGTATAGTAAATGTGTACCATAGATAGATACAAGTTTTCTTTAGATAGTGCATTACCCTTTTTAAAGTGCATCAGCGATCATCACCCAGATTGGAAACAACCCCGCTAAGTTTTCTAATAGCTTACGCAATGACCGGCCTCATTGCGCTAGTTAAATACATTATTGAGCCAATGATCTGAGATTATCTCAACTTATATCTAGTTGCTCCTATGTTCTTTCGAAGCATCTTAGTTGGATCATATGGTGTTGATGAAGGAACACAATCTGAGTAGCCAAAGAGGCTCAAAAACCTTCCCACACAATAAGATTGTAGAAGTGTAATTCCACCATTCTCATCTCTCAACAATTTGATGTTTAGAATAACATTAACTTTTCAAAGGTATTTCATATGAAAACTTTGAGACAAGAAATTCTTGACATGCTCAATGACCTTCATGTTGGTCTCAAATAGCAGTATGTAATCAAAATACAAGCAAGTCATAACTCCTTTGCCGCCACCATGGCAATAGTATACACATTTGTCACCTTCATTAACAACAAAGCCAACATATTTAAAGTTTGGTTAAACATCTCATGTCATTGCTTAGGTGTTTGGCTGATCCATATAGATTTCCGCGTCAATCTCTTCATTTAGGAAAGTTGTCTTAACGTCAGTTTGATGATTGGTAAGACCATGCGAAGTTTTCACCATCCATTTAGCTATAATCTGGCAACTGGGATATTTTTTTGTCAAAACATATCAATATAGGATCTAGTTTCGGAGATCTTGTCATGACAAAGCCTATCATCAAAACATATTTGAATTTTGACTTACAGTTTGATAGATAAAGAATTTTAAAAATACAAAAATCTATTATACTACATGCATGAAAAGTGTTATTTGTTATTTGAGTTACCATATTTAGGCCATTGTATGCTAACACTACTTTGAACATGTGTTGCTAGTTAGCACAGTCCAAGAATAACTGTTGAACTGAGGCGGGCACATACCCTAGACTGAGGAAAAGAATATCTAAAACAATACTTTCTTGGAAATCTATATGATATCGAACTTGATTAAAAAATATATAAGATATCGAACTTGATTCAAAAAATATATGTTTCAAAGAATAAGATGACATGAGACTCAAATCTCAAAGTAGAGGGCGAATGATGCGAGGAAGACGACGTCCAGAAGTATACGATGAGCGACAAGCATATATAGTTTCATGTCTCTTTCCGAAGTCATTTTGGACAAATAGGTTTGTACCAGTCAGAGGCGGATCCAGGGGGAGGGGCAGAGCCCCCCTCCCCCACCCCACCCCACCCCCCCCCCCACCCCCAAAAAAATCAAGAGGGTCTAGTATTACTTATCGGTCTTAGCGCACATAATTATCAAAGGTTTGCTGCTTCTCCCATAAATATTAGGGATAAGGATTATGATTTCTCTTTAGATTTATCTATCATATCTATTGTTGAGAAAGATCCTTTTTGTGGTACTGAAGGTGAAAGTGCTATGGCCCATATGAATGAGCTTTCTACTTTGAGTAATGTATTTTCTGATGATATTAAGCTACGCACTTACTTTGTTGCTAAGATTTTCCCTTTTTCGTTGAAAGGTGAAGCTAAGACTTGGTTTAATAATTTGTCTCCTGGATCTCTTAATAGTCCTATTGCTTTGGTTAATGCTTTCTTTCAGAAATATTTTCCTGCTAGTGCTCAACAAGCTATTGTGTAGAAAATCTTTGACTTTGAACAGGGAAAAGGAGAGATATTGCCTGAATCTTGGGCGAGGTTTTGTTCTTTAATTAGAGCATTGCCTAAGGAGCCAGTGCCTAAAAATGAACTCCTTGATATATTTTATAATGGACTAACTAATGAATCAAAGACATATTTGGATAGTTGTGCTGGTTGTGTTTTCAGGGAAAGAACTCCGGCTGAGGCTGAAGAATTAATGGTTAAAATAAGACAGAATCATGATGATTGGACTATGGCTGAGTCAACACCAACATTAACACCAGCGCCAATTCCAGAGCCAACACCGAAGAAGAGAGGAACGATTGAATTAAATGATGAAGTTATGAGGGAAGCCAAGAAATCTCTTAGGGAGAAAGGTATTAAATCCCAAGATGTGAAGAATTTACCTCCTATAGAAGAATTATGTAAGCCAATCCCCCACTCATCTACTATTGAGGTACACTCTCTCCAACGCTTTGATGATAGAGATATTCCTTATTCTAAACCTCCTGATCAATGCTTAGATGAGTTTGATAATTTTGTTGTTAAGTAAGATAATTTTAATAGAATGGTGCAGAATCATTTTTTGGAAAATTATAGAGCTATTAACAAGTTGCAGGATATTGTGGAGAGAACCTCCAATGATGTGAAGATACTTGTTAAACATTTTCAAATGGTCCAGACTCAAATTGATCAGCTTACCAAGGTGAAAAAAGACTTGCTAGTTAATCCCGCAAGAGAAAAATAAGCGTGTGAAATACGCACAAGAGGAGGTGCTTCCACTCAAGACCCCTTATATCCTGAAGGACATCCTAAGAGGATCGAGCAAGATTCTCAACGCACTTCAAAAGATGATATTCCTTCCAAGAAGAAGAAGAAGAAGAAGCATAAAACAGTTGCAGAATCCTCTGAAGCAGGTAAAGATCCTAATAGTGTTTCTATTTCTGATGCTGAAACTGAACTAGGTGATGCTTCCGATAAAGAAGAAGTTGAAGAGGAATCAGAAAAGGTTGATAAGAATGTAAAGTACACCAAAGAAGACTTCATTGCCAACAAGCATGGTAATGAGAGAGAACCTTGGGTGCAGAAACCAATGCCTTTTCCTGGTAAGAAACACAAGTCCAAGGAAGAAGAACACTACAACAGGTTTTATGAATGGATGAGACCTTTATTTTTGCAAATTCCTTTGACTGATGCTATTAGAATGCCTCCTTATGCAAAGTATATGAAAGATATTGTTACTAACAAAAGGAAGAATCCTAATGAGGAAATTTCCACTTTACTTGCTAATTATCCTTTTGATGGTAAAGTTCCAGAGAAGCTTGGAGATCCAGGTATACCAACTATTCCTTGCTCCATTAAAAATAACTATGTTAGAACTGCTTTATGTGATTTGGGAGCCGGAGTTAGTGTCATGACTTTTTCTCTTTATAAGAGACTTGATCTAGAAAAATTGGTATCAACTGATATATCTTTGCAAATGGCTGATAAGTCTACTACTATTCCTATTGGTATATGTGAAAATGTTCCTGTCCAAGTTGCTAACAGTTGTTTGATATTAACTGACTTTGTTGTGTTGGAAATGCCTGAAGATGATAATATGTCTATTATTCTTGGAAGACCTTTTCTAAACACTGCAGGTGCTGCTATTAATTGTAATCAAGGAAAAGTAACTTTTAATGTCAATGACAAAGAATATACGGTCTATTTTCCCAAGAAGATTGATAGAAAGAATGCTCTAAATTCAATCAAGAATGTTGAGACCATTCGAGTTGGTCAAATTATTTGTTCAAAGCGAAAGCCCAAGGAAGAATATAAATTTTATTGGGACTATGCCTATCAAGGTCGAGGTAACATAAGCATATAGTGAAATGCAAAGTTTTGCCTCATAAAAAGTTAGTTTGGAAACAAGACTTGATCAACCTTGTTAACAAAGTGATTTTATATGAATGAAACTTCATTTTCACCGCATTTACTTTACCTCACTTATATTTACTTGTTCATTTATTTTTGTTCTCTCTATTTAGTTACATGATTAGAGTATCTTAGAGCTGCTACATAATTGGTTTTGATTTGCTTTCTATCGCTTCACCATTGTTTACCCGAGTTTTATTCTCTCATCGTTTTTCTGAAAAATCTTCAAAAATAAAGTTTCTCGAAAAATTCCAGAAAAATCTTTTTAAATTTTTATGTCAAAAATGGGGCAGAGAGGCACCTAGGAGACCTCAGGGGGACCTGCCACGCCACCACACAACTAGGGTGCGCGGCCCAGCCTTGGCCGCGCCCACCTGTTGTGTGGGGGGGCCCCCTGGCCTCTCACTTATCTCTTCCTCCCCAGCTCTTTCTCTCTCCTAAAAACAACGGCACACCTGCTCAAACTCGTGTTCTTGTTGCTCTTCATCTCAATTTTTCGATCTCCTTGCTCAGCCCATCATTGTTGCTGAGATTTGGAGCATTTATTCTCCGGTATGTGACTCCTTCGATTGTCCAAGTAGAATTTTGATTAGTGAAGTATTTCTTGAGTATTTTAGCTCTATAGGTGACAGGTGAAATGAGTTTGCATGCTTGTTCTATTACTTAGAAATGTTATTTTGATGCATGTTAGCCCTCTAGTAACTCCCTATAGTAGTTCCCTACATTTGTTTGACTCAAAATCATTTTTATGAGGTTTGTCAAAAATTTCAGAAAAGGGACATGGATAACTACACCTATGGAGAGGTCTTTGAAAGAGAAGCACCAAGGTCATCAAGGCCCTCGAGATCCACTGCTCAATATAGGATATCCTATAATGAAGATCTTATATCACCGAACCTTGAGGGAGACGATGGAGATGCGCATCCATCCACCTACCCTTGTGCTAACTTTTTGAGTGATGCAAGGATTCTTGAGGATTTCTTACTCCTTATTAATAGGGTTGGATTGACTGCATACATAATGGATGAGAGTAATCAATATGCTATTCTCATGAAGATTTTCGTTGAAAGCTTTAAATTCACTAACTCTCATTTCAAGCCTTCCATTGCATTTAAGATTTATGATAAGTCTATCACCATGTCTTTGGAGATTTTTTTTGATATTTTAGGTATTCCCATGTTTGGGAGGGCGAAGAAGATGCTTCATTAGCCCACTGATTTGCTAGAGCTTTACCGAGGAGTGACTAACGATGATGACCGCACAGCACAGCGTGGCAACATAAGAAACATTCAACTCCTAGCTATTAGATATTTTACTTACTATCTTGCCACTAGTGTTCTTGGTAGAGGGAACACTAGCAATATCTCCAACTATCATTTAGCTTTTCTAGCTACCGCTCTTGATGTTAGCAAGAAGTATAACCTCGGTGCTCTTATTGCTCGTCGCCTAGCCGCTAGGGGACCTATTTATGGAGGCATTATTGCTGCGTGCATTATTGCTGCTCTTAGACTTCCTATTGCTCCTCATGATATATTGTTGACTCCACAGAGGTTTGATCTTGCAGCCATGAAGCTCCATCACTTTGTTACTGCTAACTCTTGTGTAGGGAAATTAGTTTATAGAATGCTATTTACAGATGGAGAGGAAAGGGAAGTGCCCTTGCCACAGCCTAGTTTGTTCAGTATTAACAGCAGGCCATGGTCACGCTCGAAGGAGGAGTTGGACGAGCAGCTTAGGTTGCTCGGCTTCAACGTGCAGCACGGCGTCGTGGACCAAGAGGAAGAGGAGGAGCCGGCCTATCACTACACCACGTACCACACCGGGGTGTCCTCGAGTTCATATCAGGACGAAGGTGCTTCTTCGTCATATTTTGGGGACGCCACTTCATGGCCGAGCTGGGATTGATCTCCACTTAGGCCAAAAGCCTAAGCTTGGGGGGAGGTACACCAACGGTTCACTCATCTACATATCATATTTAGTCGGTCCTATGTATATCCATGTTTCGCTTTCCTTATTGTTCTTCTTCTTATTTCTACTTTCCAAAACACAAAAAGACCAAAAATATTTCCGTTGTTTCTCTTTGTTTGACTTTTCAATTGTTAGCTTTGGTTTGCTTTACTTGCTATTTTCAGTTTGATATTTGAAAAATCCAAAAATATTTTGCTTTGTTTGCTATTTCCTTCTATTCTTGTTTCCAAAATTGAAAACCCAAAAATATTTATTGTTCTTCTTTGGTTTTGTAAAGTTTGTTGCAGAGTTTAGTCTTCCGTGACTCCTTTGGAGCTTGGTATTCACTTCATATTATTCAAGCCACACAAGTGAAAGGCAGTAATGACGACATATGACAATCCGAGATGTGGTAAGAGGCTGGTATGAACTCTATTTGTTTTCATTTTTGTACATATACTCATCTATGTGGACATGCTTAGTCAGTTCATCTAAGGTATATGTTATCTAATGGATGCTTTGTAGTTCTTGCTCTCATATGATTAGTTCCAATTTACTAATAGTTTGTAGCATGTCATGTAGATGCTTGCTTGCATTGTTATATTCATAATATGGTATGTTATTGTGGTATCCACCTCTGAAAGTTTCATTTGAATCGACTTGGTACATGCTCAAGCATGCATATGACTGAACAAAAAGTCAATTAAGCCATGATGATTTACTTTGCCTCAGAGTTCTTGTATCATTTTTATGCCTATATTAATTTTGTTTTGTCGCAAGCATGATTATGACAGCTATTGCTCTCTCGATTGTCGCTTCCCAGTCTTTTGCTAGCCTTCACTTGTACTGAGAGGGATTACTTCTCCTGCATCCAATCACCAAAAACCAAGTCTACCAAAGAGTCCACTATAAATTCCTAAGCATGGTATTTGCAAGCCATTCCAAGTAAATTTTCATGTGCTACCTTTCAAAACTTTCAACTACTTCTCATTTTGTGCCACTATTTTTAGCTCATGGGGATGTAGTGGTCGGAATTGCTATCTTCCATATTAAATTAAGTACCCCTTGACTAGGCAGCTTCATCTGCTCATCATTAATTTTGCAAGGGAGCTAGTCAGACCATCTTATATTTACTAATTGGAGGCACCGTACGAGCCTTCACAATAATCCTAGACAAAACTAACTAATTAACCATAGGATCTGTCTATTAGTTATGTTTGGCCGTAGGATGTACGTATGGCGTGGCCGGCGCGGTCTCTATCTCTGCGTCAGCAAAGGCTCGACTCTCCCGCAGCATGCCGAATAGAGTTTCTTCTAGATCCCCAACCGCAGCATGTCCCCTCTCCTGGTCTTTCTCAATCCATCCATGTGCTGCAGATTAATTGATCTTCATGAGAAGGGCACGATCGTTCCTGTGGAAATCATCCAATTTACTCTTCTTCTAAATATTTTGACCACGCTGTAATCCAACTTCTCCTTTTGGCTCCATCAAATTCCCATGATAATTAATGTAGGCTTGCGGCGGATGAGCTGACCTAAGGTGGCAATTTAAAACCGATGCATCGTTGTTGTGGTCGGGCCGTGGGAGTCTCGGGAACTTCGGCGAAAATTTCTTCCATATATTCTCGGTCTCCTTGCACCAGCGTTGCAGTGATTGATCTACCCATGATCACGGCAAGGTGGAGCATAGATTCCAGTGGCAGGTGAAAGATCACGCTGACGGGATGGAACAAAGATTCAGCTAGGGGATGAGCTCCGGCTGCATGGCAGCGGCTAAAGCCAGTCTTCAGACGTCGGCAAAATAAGGTAATGTTATGCAGCTTTGGTATATGCACACGTGCATCAACACTAACTCAAGATCCAAGATATCCCAATTCCAATATTTTCATATTTTCATCTTATATTCTCTAACCAATCAATTTCATCATACAACACTGCCAAATTTCATTGATATCTATAGTCACGTTCATACGAAATCTGCTTGCGATTTTAACAAAGTAGTGCATACTCGCTACATTTATTTCCAATAACCTATAGTATATAGAATTGTCATATGGTGTAGCTCTCTTATTCTCACTATCGATCCTTTCAGTAACTAGATATCACCTTAACCTATCAGAAAACTCCTACTTACGTGTTCTTTCCAATTGGTTTTGACGAAGTTGTCTGCGTCAGCAATATGTCAGAATCAAATTGGAACAATTCATAATTTAGTTGTTCAAAGTTTAGGGCCGTATTTGTACTATTTATTCACGCCTTTAAATCAACCAGATAGAGATTAGATTCCACACTGCACACTATGCATACATATATGAATGCAGTAGGGCTTCATTTTGTACGATCTATTTATTTTTCATTATGAAATTCCTCTAAAGTTCTCATTCAATTAAATAGAAGTTAGATGAATTTGTTCATCTTATTTGGCCTTCTTCTTCAACTATAATAATTTTATTTAAATATTATAGATATTGCTCAAATTCCGATATTTGCATCAACACCCGATTCTCCTGTCTGATTATGAAAGAAATTTATCGAGATAGCAAAAGTTGTATGTTCCTCTTTTCTGTTTTTGTTTTGTTGTCAGTCTATGGATGCATATCTTTTTTATTGCATTATCGTTAATGTTTGTTGCAGTGTTTTCCCCTTTCTGAGTCAGTATCATGAGTATTCAATACTCCACATTTTTGCACCTCACTTCGCTTTAGGGCAATATGTTTGCACTTCTTTTTGCCTGATTACCCAAGAAATATTAATAAAATGTACAGAATTATATGTGTTGCATACTTCTTATTAAGTAACCTAATGTTCTTCTCCCATGTAAGCATATGGTGGTATACATTTTATAATAATATTTCATATAATTCACTCTTGCTTATTATTCTTGGTAGTTAAGATATTAAATTTCCTACGGAGAGCATATGCGTCAGTTAAAACATGCATTACTCGAAATATCATACTCATTGGCCAATAAAAATATTCAATAATATAACAACTATGTTAATTTTTTCAGTTAAATAATCAAAGAAAGACTAATAGTCAAAGTTGTATAACAGAGAACGCTTCCGTGCAAGAAAAGTCACCTATCTAAGAACGCCTGACAATGTCATATTATCGTGCTCAGATTTATGTCAACATGTTGCAAAATAAATAAACACCATATTCTCATAAATAAATTAAGATCCATTTAAAATTGTGAAGATCCTGACATAAAGGAAAATACATATGTAAATACCATTCTAATCATGATAGATAAAATGTATATACTTAAATTTTAAAATGTCCTTTTTGAAAATAAGTAAAAACACTACATATTTTCAATAGCAACACATTACATAATTTTATTTGACAATTTTCGTATTTGTACTATTAATTTGGTATCTAAAAAATAACTAGCCGTGCAGGTGCACGGGTTGACGACTAGTTGTATTCTAATTCTAAAAAGAACGAAAGAAAAAAGGCACTCCTCCATGGTATGTGAAAGTTGGTGGGCACCCGATGGAATCGGTTAGCCATGGTTTGAGAAAGGAAAAAAGGTGGGGAGGAGTGCCAAAGCTTTATAAAAGAGCACCAATGTGCCAAATTTTCAAAGAACTCGAAACCGCTCTCACTTGTTTATTATGGAAGATAGCAAGTCCCCATTGCCAGTCGTTGACATGAAACAACCACCTCGCAAAATAAATTTTTATCTCTGTTTTACAAATGAAAAGCTCTAGCACATGTTAAATCACTGCTTCCCTCTGCGAAGGGCCCTTCTTTTACTTTTATGTTGAGTCTTCATCTTCTAACTTTAAGCACCTTCTTGAGGGCATAGCTGTTATTCTTAGTGTAATGTGCTTGTCCCAGAACACGGTTAATTGTGGTATAACTTTGACGCTTGTATCTTTGATATTTTTACTTCTAGTCTTCCTTTGGACTTCAGAGGTGCCTCAGCATTTATGTTTTTCTCCACAAACAAAGGCAAGCGGGATACCACTCTTCCATATTATTTATGAACATTACAATCTTGTAGCTTCTTATGTTCATGTTACTTGTTATTAGTGCATTGGCACTCTTTCATAGCTTGCTTGACTATGAGGTAACGTTAGTTGCATATTTCTTATTATGAATTGCCTGAGTACTTGATCATCTAGTGAGTATATATACATCATATGAAGCAAATATGTTCGTGAAAGTTTCTTTTATCGCTCTCAGTTGTTAACTGAATTGCTTGAGGACAAGCAATTAGCTAAGCTTGGGGGGAGTTGATACGTCCAAAACGTATCTACTTTCCCGAACACTTTTGCTATTGTTTCTCCTCTAATTTGTGTGTTTTGAATGTAACTAATGTGCACTAATGCTGTTTTCAGCAGAATTGCTCTGGTGTCTCGTTTTTGTGCAGAAATCCAACTTTCAGTAAAAATTTGGGAAAATATTGCAAAAATCCTATTTCACCAGAAGACTCATGGAGCCAGAAGACGAGATGGAGAGGGGCCAGGAGGCCACCACACAACCAGGGGGCGCGGCCCAGGCCTGGCCACGCCCACCTGTTGTGTGGCCGCCTCGGCTGTCGCCTCGACCCCTCCTTCCGCCTACTTATACCCTCTGACCTCAAAGGAGCAGGGGTTCGATGTTTTTCCCAAATAGACTTCCGCTGCGCCGCCGCCACCAGAAATCGTGATTCGGAACCAGAAACTCCGTTCTGGCACCCTGCCGGGACGGGTATTTGGAGGAGATCTTCATCACCGACGTCTCTCCATCAACCATCCATGACTCCCCCATCCATGTGTGAGTAATTCCCACTGTAGGCGAAGGGGATAGTAGGGATTGGATGAGATCATTCATGTAATTTGCTATGAGATTGTTAGGGCATAGTGCCTAGTATCTACTTTTAGTGCTTATGACATTGTTGCAACTTGTTGTGCTTAATGCTTGTCACTTTGGGCCCGAGTGCCATGATCTCAGATCTGAACTTGTTATTGTTTTATGATGATACTTGTTGTTTATGGTCTTACCTATAAGTTGTTTACACATATTGTTGTCCGGAACCCGAGGTCCCAAAGTGAAAGAAATTGGGATAACCGGAGGGGATAGTGATGTCTACGCACTTCTATTCTTGTAGACACTTGTTGGGCCTCCAAGTGCAGAGGTTTGTAGAACAGCAGCAAGTTTCCCTTAAGTGGATCACCCAAGGTTTATCGAAATCAGGGAGGTTAGAGGTCAAAGCTATCCCTCTCAAACAACCCTGCAATTACGATACAGAAAGTCTCTTGTGTCCCCAACACACCCAATACACTTGTGAGATGTATAGGTGCACTAGTTCGGCGAAGAGATAGTGAAATACAAGTGGTATAGATGATTATAAGTAGCAAACGTGATTTGAAGTAAATATCGCTGCGAGCAAACATGTAACAAAACAGCAAGTAAACGGTGTGCAAATCTTGGAAACAAGGCCTAGGGATCATACTTTCACTAGTGGACACACTCCCAACAATATAACATGATTGAACAAATAAACAACTTCTCTCCACTATGGTACTCTGAATTACTCTCCTATTGAATAACACTAATCATTGTGTAGTGGCTACAGAAGCACCCCTTAAAGTTCATCAAGTACTTGACAAACACCACTCATAGAGACATCCAAATCAGATCACAACTCAAGATAGAAATCATTGCAACTTAGACCAAGTACTAACACGGTGCACACACTGTCAACATTACACCATGAAAGGAGGAATAGATCACTCAATACTATCATAGTAATAATTACTCTCATAATCCACAAGAGATCACGATCATAGCCTAAACCAAGTACCACCACGATGCACGCACTATCACCGTTACACCATGGCAGGAGGAATAGATTACTTTAATAACATCACTAGAGTACACTATAATAATTAAGCATAGGAGTAGCATAATATCTGAATAATAACATCTACTTGTTCAACATGATACAAAGCTCATGATCACATAAAGATCACATCATGGGAGAGAGAGGTGAACCACATAGCTACCGGTAGAGCCCTCAGCCCCGGGGATGAACTACTCCCTCCTCATCATAGGAGACAGCAAGGTTGATGGAGATGGCGGTGAGGTCGATGAAGACGGCAAAGACGGCGATGGAGATCGATGGAGATGGCTCCGGGGGCACTTCCCTGTCCCGGCAGGGTGCCGGAACAGAGACTTCTGTCCCCCAAAATTCGTCGGCGATGGCGGCGGAGCTGCAGAACTGCTTCTGGAAAATTGCCGACTCCCCTAGGGTTTTCTGTCCCGAGGCTTTATATAGGCGAAGGGGCATCGCGAGAGGACAGCCAGGGGCTCCTCACACATGGGTGGCGCGGCCAGGGCCTGGGCCGCGCCACCCTAGTGTGAGGGCAGGCCCTGGCCCCTCTCCGGCTCTCTTTCGGATGTCTGGATGCTCCCGGGAAAAATAAGACTTCTGGCTTTTGTTTCGTCCAATTCCGAGAATATTTCCTGTGTATCACTCTGAAACACAAAAATAGCAGAAAATAGGGAACTGGCACTGTGGCACTTCGTTAATAGGTTAGTTCCGGAAAATGCATAAAAATGCCACTAAGTGTAACGAAACAATAGGCAAATGGTGTAAAAACAAGCATGGAGCATCAAAAATTATAGATACGTTGGAGATGTATCAGATAGCTATAATGTGAGGATCACATGTGTTCACCGAGTATTAATGCTTTGCTCCGGTACTTTATTAAAAGGAGTACCTTAATTACTAGTAGTTTTCCTTGAGGCCCTGCTGCAACAGGCTAGTAGGACAAAAGATGTCGTGCAAGTTTCTCATTGCGAGCACGTACGACTATATACGAAACACATGCCTATGATTGTTAGTACTAGGATGCTTTATCATTATTTATCTGCAATGCCCATATCTCACTGATTTCATGTATTATCTTATCCATGCAACGCCCGTACATCCATCCCTATGCCTACAGTATTTCATCCTACTGTTTACTATTGCTACTATTACCGCTTTTATTTTACTACTGTTGTTACTGTTTCACTACTATCACCACTATAAAACTATTGCTACTCATAAACCGCTGTGAACAAGTCTGTTTCTAGGTGCAGCTGAATTGACAACTCATCTGTTAAGGCTTATAAATATTCTTTGGCTCCCCTTGTGTTGAATCAATAAATTTGGGTTTTACTTCCCTCAAAGACTATTGCGATCCCCTATACTTGTGGGTCATCAATAGACTAGGTTGGATAACCCTCTACTACTGATCCGTTGATATGCGAGAGGAAGTAGGTACAGCTGACTTCTCCATCCCATTACAGATCTTATGGTTGACTGTGATTTACGGTGCTAGAATCACTGGAGACATTTGTTATTAGTCCTAGGTGAACTTTCCAGTTGCAGTGGGACCTCCACCATACTCTTACCATGGTCCCACTGCCCACCATCGTAGGGAAACAACCATTTCGGTCGAAACCACTACTCATTTTCAGTAGTAAAATAGAACATTTTACTTTAAATGCAGCAGTGATATAACTTTGTAAGTAATATGATACAAATACTCAAAAGGTATATGCAAGAGTGAACTTGCTTGCAAACTGCAAGGTAGTGCAGTTGGATGTGTTGAAGTGACCCGGGACATCGGGTTTTGGAAAACAGCATCATTGTCCGATAAGGGCAATGGTTAAAGATTCAAATAATGATATGCCCTTTTGAGAGTGTGTGATTTAATTATAACCCCATGTGGTGATTTATTAAGAAGTGAATATACTCCTTGTTATGAATGTACTAGAGTATATATTTGGTTAATTTCATTCAAGAATTCAAAACATTAATTCTTGAATGAACTTCCTTAATTTTAATCTCAAAATTTGGTTGCTTTAATTTATTATGCCTTTATATTTTCCTATAAATTTTCCTTAGGAGTTTTACTTTAGAAAACAAATTCCATGATTCACATATGAACCATTCATATCCATTCACATATTTTATTTGGTAAAATATCACAAAAACTTATTTAGAATTATTTTTGTAGGGTTAGTAGTATTTTTATTTCATTATCAGGTGCCAAAAGGGGTTTTTCTAAAATTTCCTTTGCTTTTCTATATTTACTTTATTTGTTTCTTAAATAAAAGCCTCTCCTAGCCTACCTGTCAGCCCCCTGGCCCCACTTGTCGGGCACCAGCCCACCTGGTCGAACCAGACCGGGTGGATCGGTCGCACCCAACCCGGCCAGTCGGTGCGCGGTGCGCCCCCCCTTCCTCCTCTCGCTCGAGCTCCCGCACTGAATCGTCGGCGCCGCCTCACCCTCGATTTCGGCCACCTTCGCCAGAGTTAGTCGCCGAGATGGGGCACATCTGGTAGATCTCACGACGGCGCACCCGCCTGTTGATACGTCTCAAACGTATCTATAATTTTTGATGCTCCATGCTTGTTTATACACCATTTGCTTTGTGTTTTGTTACACTTTGTGGCATTTTTATGTATTTTCCGGAACTAACCTACTAAGAGCAATTCCAATAGTGTAGTCGGCTGCTGGCTATAAGCCTAGTGCCATGTCATCTATAGTCAACTTAGAGCTAACATGTACAATAGTGAGTTATGAAATTATAGTACTTTATCAATATATGGCCCACCTTTCACTCTCTCAAAGTGCCTAGGAGCACGTGCTAGAGCTGGCTCTTGCATGAGAGCCCACTCTTCTTCTCTCTCCTCTTCTCTCACCTCCAACTAAGCACAAATATACTACTTTAATCCTTATAGCCTGCTGACTGGACCTTATTGTACTTGCTCTAACGAGATGCCACAGTGCCAGTTCCCTGTTTTCTGTTGTTTTTGTGTTTTAGAAAATCTACACAGGAAATATTCTCAGAATTGGACAAAACAAAAGTCGAACCACCTATTTTTACCGAAGCTTCATGAAGACCAAAGATGAGACGGAGGTGGGCCAGGGGCCAGCCACACCATGGGGTGGCGCAGCCCAGCCCCTGGCTGCACCACCAGGTGGTGAGGCCACCTGGCCCACTGCCTGACGTTGCCCTTTCGCCTATATATTCCCCTCGACGGGAAAAACCTAAAGAACGGATCGCTTTTCCTCGAAATATACTACAAGCCGCCACTGTCGTCGAAGCGAGATCGAGGGGATCTAGGAGCTCTTCCCGGCACCCTGCCAGAGAGGGGAATCCCTGTCGGAGGCCTTCTCCACCACCATGGTCGCCTCCGGAGTGATGTGTGAGTAGTCTACCTTGGACTACGGGTCCATAGCAGTAGCTAGATGGTTGTCTTCTCCACCATATGCTTCATGTTTAGATCTTGTGAGCTGCCCTACATGATCAAGATCTTCTTTGTGTAATTCTACATGTTGTGTTTGTTGGTATCCGATGAGTATTGGTACTATGTCAAGTTGATGTGCTGAATTATATATCTTTATGTTATCTCTATGTTGTTTATGATCTTGCATGCTCTCCGTTGCTAGTAGATATCTTGGCCGAGTAGATGCTAGTGACTCCAAGAGGGAGTATTTATGCTTGATAGTTGGGTTCATGCCTCTAGTAATCTAGGGGAGTGACAGAAACTCTAAGGTTGTAGATGTGTTGTTACCACTAGGGATAAAACAACATTCTTGTGTCCAAGGACATTTGCTTTGTTTACTTTACGCAACTTAATACCCGATGGTTGCTCGGACAACATCCGGAGGGTGGATTATTAGTCATAGATGCAGTTGGATTATGGTCTATGTATTTTGTCGTAATGCCCAGAGTGAATCTCATAGTGATCCTCATGACATATGTACATTATCTTTATTCTATCAATTGCCCAACTGTAATTTGTTTACCCAGCATGTTGTTTTTATCTTATGGAGAGACACCACTAGTGAACTGTGGACCCTGGTCCAATTTCCTTTACATTGCTATACCGTTTACTTTTACTCGTACTGTTTACTTTTACTTGCATACTATTACCTTTTACCACTCAATATGCTCAATCCTTTGTTTACAGCAAACCGGTGAGATTGACAACCTCATCGTAAGTTTGGGCAAAGTACTTGTCGGGGGGATAACCCCCGATAGGGTCAAGAGACTAGAAAGACACAAAGTCTATGGTTGACTTGTGCCGAGTTATCAAGAAAGGGCCTGGCCGGAATATGAGAGCATCGGCCGGGCCGGCATATGTGTGTATCCCGGCTAATACTTGGATATGCCGGTATAGCCGGAATACTGGTATATGTGTGCCGGCATATACTTAGATATGCCGGCCTAACCATTTGGTGTGTTGTGCAGGAGCAGGGGAGGCCGGATTACCCGACCCTCGTAGGTCGTTGGTCCGGCATATAAGTCCTGGGTATGGCCAACGGTCATATCCGGGATACTTAAGTCAACAAGGTGTCACATCCCTACAATCAAGGAAGAAAACATCCAAGCATGGTAGCAGAGTAAGATGGCAGGGTGCACAGTGGAGGTTACCTACCCTCACTGTGCACAAGTACGAGCTTACCGCACAGAGGTAAGGCCACAGTTCAAGAGGTACAAGGTACAGGGATATGGCGTCCCATCGAGAGCAATCAGGGGCGAAGTCAAGGGTCTCTGCCATCGTCACCAGCTCCTGTTTGGAGTGTAGCCCGTGTCTTGTGGTCTTGTATGACCGTTGTAACCCTGGCCACCACTATATAAGGTGGCATAGGGAGCCCTGGTAAAGGGTTGGTTGGTCACTCTGTGTTCCTACACTTAGCAGTTCATCTTCCTTCTCTAGCAGAGAGCTTGGAAGCACCATTGTTGTGTACTACATCGACCCAAATATACAATCAGTAGAGCAGGAGTAGGGGTGTTATCTCCTTACGAGAGCCCCGAACCTGGGTAGATCAGTGCCTCTTTCTGTCGTGCTTTTTAGCTCGTTCCCCTCTCCCGAATCCTCCAGCATCTAGTTCGGCCCCCATTTAAGCCATCCTATGGCATATGTTGTTTCACCACGACGACATTTGGCCCCACCGTGGGGCAGATCGATATGCTGGGCGGAGTGTTCATTCGGACGGGGTCTGTGATAGCAGCTTCGGGAGTGCGCGTGGTCTCTGGCCTCGTCCAGAGGCTAGGCTCGCTCAGTTTCGTCAGTGACAACGCCGGTTGTCTCGGTGGCCGGCCGTTCCCCAGGGATGGCCGGATTATGTCTTTCGGTTCCCACGAGGTGTACGTGGGGACTGAGAGAATTTGCAGGAAGGAGGTGCTGGTGGCGTCGGATCCTCCGTCACATCGGCTGGCTCACGCTGGGCGTAGCGCTCGCTCAGTAGAGCCGGCTGAGGTGATGATGGCCGGCACATCCGTGCCGCCGGCGGAGATGCCGGCAAAGCAGCAGCGGCCGGAGCTTCTCCTCCGGAGCCGCCGAAGGTCAAGAGGTCGGCGCGTCCTCCGTTGGAGCGTGCGGAGAACCTGGCCGGCACTTCCGGTGTGCCGGCTAGGGGCGAGGTTCTTCTTCCCATCATCGACCGGCTTCTCGAGCCGGTGCGATCCGGCGTTGATCCGGAGCAGACAAGGGAGGTCCTGGAGGGATCTCGTCAGGCCCTCGTCGACGAGGCCCTGGCCATGAACCAGGAGCGCGAACGGTTTAACCGGCAACTCCGTGAGTATGAGGCAGCCCATGGTTTTACTCCTGTAGTAATCCGGCCTAGCCGGATAGAAGAGGTTAGAACTAGAGGCAGAAATCTTAATGCTGAGATAGGAAAAGATGCTAGAGATAAGAGTCATACCGCAACTAGTACTGTGCCTAAGGTAGTCTATAGTTCGCCAGTAAAGAACCTTAGAGCGGCGGCCGAGGTAGCTAAGGATTTATCTTGTTTATCCGGCGAAGCACTGCGTGAGCAGCAAGCCCGGCTTAACCAACTTTTGTCTGAAGCTACAAAGCAGCAGGAGGCCTTTAAGAAGGCAAACCCGGGTGCCGGGGCGTCTCAGTACATTGTGTCGGCGGGAGGTGCCGGCGCGAGGTCGAGGGGCCAAGCCTCGTCCCCGCATCCTAGCGCCCGGCGTGCCGGAAGTGTGACCTCTGGCCGCCGGGACAAGCAGATCCAGGTGTACGACCGGCTGTCGCCGGAAAGCAGGCGATGGTGCAGAAGAATGTCGGCCAAGCTGACAAGTATGTCGGCAGCAAGAAGCCCGGCCAGAGTGTGCCGGCCGGGCATGAAGCAGGCGCGGCCGGTGGTGGCCGGAGTAACAGTGCAGCCCGGCGTCAGCAACAGGGCGCCGGAGGTGCAGCGCAGCAGCAGGGTGCAGGCCATCCGGGACATCGAGAGGATGACGGCAATTCCGCCCTTGCCAGGGCGGGATATCAGCAGCAGCACCAGCAAGGCCGGCATAGTGAGCAGCATCAGCCGGAGCAGCAGCAGCAGATGATCGCAGGCCCAATAGCATCCCGGCTTGGACCTCGGTCCTTGGAAGCCAATGATGCACGTTTCAAGCTGGACAAGATCCACCAATCAGAGTTGGTGGAGAGACAAGGAGCTCCGGGCCCTATGTGTTTCGGACCCCGGATTATGGGGGAGCCGGTGCCTTACTTCTTCCAGCTCGCGCGTGGCGCGAGGACATATAATGGCAGTACGAAGCCGGAAGATTGGTTGGAGGATTACTCCACAGCGGTGAACATCGCCGGAGGAAACCTCAGATGGGCGGTACGATATGTGCCGCAGATGTTGGAAGGTCCAGCCAGGATATGGCTGAATAATTTGCCGGCCGGGAGTATCAACGGCTGGATTGATTTCGAAGAGCAGTTTGTGTCGAACTTTACCAGTACATACAAGAGGCCCAACCGTCCGCAGCAGCTGGCTAACTGCCGGCAAGGAGTGAATGAGACTGACCGTGACTATCTGACCAGGTGGTGCACGTTGCGCAATTCCTGCGAAGGAATCAATGAGCAGCAGGCCATCATGTGGTTCGCTCATGGGTGCCGGCATGGCACCATGCTGTGGCAAAAGCTTCAGAGGCAAATGCCGGCCACGCTGGCCGAAACAATCAAGATCGCTGATAGTTATGCTCTGGGAGATCCCATGCAGCCCAGTCTCGATTCACAAGGACAGGGGCAAACCCAGGGGAACACCAGCAATGCCGGGAGATCAGGGCAATATTATCGCACTGATAACCGGAACAAGAGAAGAGATGAAAGGCCGGATCACCGGTATGGGGCAGCACAAGTTGCAGCTGTGGAGGAAGAGCAAGGGGGCGCCGGCAGTAGCCAGCGTCCGAGATATGAGGACTATCAGCAGCCTCAGCAGCAGCCGCAGCAGCAAGCACAGCCGTTCCAGAAGAAGAATGTCTGGACCAACAAGAATGCCGGCGGAGCCGCCGGCCAGAAGAAGCAGTGGCCGAAGTATACTGTGGGTCTTGCCATGGACAAGCCTTGTGTGTTCCACACATTCCAGCCGGGAAAGCCGGCAAACCATTTGACAAGGAACTGTTCGTGGCTGGACGACATATTAGCAGGTCGTGCAGGACCGGCTAGACCCTCTGTCCCGGCAGCTCCATCGCCGTTGACAGGTGCCAATACGATTGCAGTCCCACCTAGGCCGGTTAATCCTGGGAATCAGAGCAACGCCGGAAATGCCGGCGTAAATCAAGTTGACCAGAGCTATAATCCGGAATATAACGCCGGAGGCCCAGGAGCGGGCCGGAATGAGTACAAGGAGTATGATCAGAGCTATATGGTCTTTGAGACCGAGAGAACAGACAAGCAGAGCTTGTACCGGCGGTGTCTGGAGGTGAATGCCGTTATGTCGGCTGTGCCAAAGCTGATGTACTGGTCTGACCAGGCTGTTGGTTGGGACAGGGCAGATCATCCCCGGATCATGCCAAATCCCGGCGGATATGCTCTGGTGATGGATCCGACATTCGTCGGGCCGGCTAATAACGTAAGATTCAGCAAGGTCCTCATTGATAATGGAAGCAGCATCAACATCATGTATCGGGATACGATGGAGAAGCTGGGAATCAAGGAAAATATGCTGGAACCGAGCAAGACCACGTTCCACGGCATTGTGCCGGGACTTTCGTGTGCGCCGATGGGCAAGATCCGGATGGATGTGATGTTTGGCAGCCGGGATAACTGCAGGGTGGAAAACCTCATGTTCGAGGTGGTTGATCTGGAGAGCCCCTACCATGCTTTGCTGGGTAGACCGGCACTGGCAAAATTCATGGCCTCTACGCATGTGGCGTATCTGAAGATGAAGATGCCGGGACCCAAAGGAGTGATCACCATCATTGGTGATTACAAGCGTTCGATGGCATGTGCCACCGCCGGATCCAATCTGGCCGAGACTCTGATCATTGCAGAGGAGAGGAAGAGGCTCAAGCGAGCAGTGGAGATTGCTGAGACGGTCGTGGCCGGCAAATCTATGCCGGGCATGACAAATCCCGGTGGCAGCGTTTCTTTTCAAGTGAGTAAGGAAGTCAAAAAGGTGCCTCTGGATGAAGCTTTCCCGGAGCGCCATGCCCTGGTTGGGGCAAGTTTGGATCCCAAATAGGAAAGCGAGCTCATCAGCTTCCTCCGTGAGAATCGGGATATCTTTGCATGGTCTACTTCGGACCTGCAAGGTGTGCCGAGGGAGCTGGCTGAGCACGCATTGCACGTGAGACCCGATGCTAAGCCAGTGAAGCAGCCGCTCCGGCGGAATGCCGGCGATAGAAGGAAAGCCATATGGGAGGAAGTGGCCAGGCTCTTAGCCTCTGGCTTTATCAAGGAAGTACTTCATCCGGATTGGGTGTCTAATCCGGTTTTGGTGGAAAAGAAGAAAGACGAGCCCGCCATAGTGAAAGTATGGCGGATGTGTGTTGATTACACCAACTTGAATAAGGCATGTCCTAAAGATCCATTCCCGCTCCCTCGGATCGATCAAGTGATTGATTCCACAGCCGGATGTGAACTGTTATCATTTGTAGATGCCTATTCTGGTTTCCACCAGATCCCCTTGTATGAGCCAGATCAAATAAAGACATCCTTTATTACCCCGTACGGGGCTTATTGCTATCTCACTATGCCGTTCGGTTTAAGAAATGCCGGCGCAACTTACCAAAGGTGTATGCAAAAGTGTTTGCACGATCAGATAGATAAAAATGTGCAGGTATATGTCGATGATATCGTCATAAAAACCAAGGAGAGCAAGACTCTCATAGATGATCTCCGGGAAACCTTTGGGAACCTGAGGAGATTCCGGATGAAGTTGAATCCGGCTAAGTGCACCTTTGGTGTGCCGGCGGGCAAGTTGCTCGGTTTCCTTGTTTCCAGCCGGGGTATTGAGGTGAATCCCGGCAAGATTCGTGCCATAGAAAGGATGAAGCCGCCGACAGATTTGAGGGAAGTACAGAAGTTCACTGGGTGCCTCGCATCCCTGAGCCGCTTCATAAGCCGGCTGGGAGAGAAAGCTCTGCCGTTATATCAGTTGATGAAAAAGTCCGACACATTTGTCTGGACAACGCAAGCAGATGCAGCTTTCAAAGAATTGAAACAGTTGTTGTCAACAGCGCCGGTATTAGCGTCTCCGATGCCCCGGGAGCCAATGTTGCTCTATATAGCGGCAACCAACCGAGTTGTCAGTGCTGTGGTGGTAGTAGAGCGAGAGGAAGGAGGCAAAACCGTGCAGCGGCCGGTATATTATCTGAGTGAAGTCCTCTCCACCTCAAAGCAAAATTACCCCCACTATCAGAAGATGACCTATGGTGTCTATATGGCGGCCAAGAAGCTCAAGCATTACTTCCAAGAGCATCCAATCCGGGTAGTGGCCGAGGCCCCTATCTCGGAAATTATAGGCAACAAAGATGCCAGCGGCCGGATAGCAAAGTGGGCAATAGAGCTTTCACCATATACACCGCAGTACGATAAGAGGGATACAATCAAGTCCCAGGTCTTGGCTGATTTCTTTATTGACTGGGCCGAGATACAGTATGAGCCACCATTGCCAGATGCCAATTATTGGAGGATGCATTTCGATGGGTCCAAGACAATCCATGGCTTGGGTGCCGGCATAGTTCTCAGTTCACCAAAGAATGACCAGCTGAGATACGTCCTGCAGATTCACTTTGCAGCATCAAATAATGTGGCGGAATATGAGGCACTTGTGCATGGCCTGAAGGTGTCTAAGGACATAGGAATTCGCCGGATTATGTGCTTCGGGGATTCTGACTTAGTGATTCAGCAGTGTTCCGGCATATGGGACGCGCATGATGCTAACATGGCATCATACCGTTTCCTAGTGCAGCAGTTAAGTGGTTACTTTGAAGGTTGTGAGTTCCGGCACGTTCTCCGGGCTCAGAACGATGCAGCCGATGCATTATCCAAGCTGGGGTCTTCCCGAGATTCAATCCCGCCCGGCATTTCGCTGGAGCATCTGAGGAAGCCATCGATCAAACCCTCGCCGGAGTCATCCTCCATTTATGTCCCGCCAGGTCCAGACGAAGCAGTTCCAATGGAGATAGATGCCGGAGCCAGGACGGATAACCCGGGGACTGTTTCCTCAGTCCCGGGGACTGGGCCGGCATATGCTGTTAGTACAGTATTCCGGAGCAAAACTAAAGGCAAGGGTAAAATGTGCCAAGAGGTTGTGCCGGTATACCCGGGGACTGCTCCGGCATACCCGGGGACTGATTCTTCAGTCCCGGGGACTTCGCAGCCCATGGAGATCGATTATGTGTCGGTCGAAATGATGGAAATAGATCAGGCAGTGTTCACTGTCAGGGAAGTGCCCTCATGGGCACGTCCTATCATGAACTTCATGGTGGATGGTCAAGTGCCGGCGGATGAAACCGAGGCCCGCCGGGTTATAAGGAGATCCAAAGCGTATACCATCATCAACAAAGAAATATACAAGAGAAGTACCACCGGAGTATTGCAGAGATGTGTCGAATCTGCGGAGGGTCTGGAGATGCTCCGGGAAATTCACCAGGGGGAGTGTGGTCACCATGCTTCGTCCAGGGCATTGGTGGCAAAGGTATTCCGGCATGGCTTCTATTGGCCAACGGCACTGCAAGAGGCAGAAAACTTGGTCCGGAAATGTAATGGGTGTCAAAGATATGCCCACCAGATTCATCAGCCGGCATCTGCCCTGAAAACTATCCCAATAACCTGGCCCTTTGCTGTTTGGGGCCTGGATATGGTCGGGGCTTTTAAGCCGGCCAGAGGGAAAATGACCCATATCCTGGTCATGGTGGACAAGTTCACCAAGTGGATTGAAGTGAAGCCCATAAGCAAGTGTGATGGTCACACAGCAGTGAAATTCTTAAAGGATATAATCTTGAGATATGGTGTTCCTCATAGCATCATCACTGACAATGGGTCAAACTTTGCCCAAGGGCCATTTGCCAGATTTTGTGAGGAAGTGGGAATCCGGCTGGACGTTGCGTCGGTTGCCCACCCTTGTGCCAATGGCCAAGTAGAGAGATCGAATGGGCTAGTATTATCCGGCATAAAACCCCGGCTGATAGAGCCCCTGGAGAAAACTCCGGGATGTTGGCTAGATGAGCTGCCAGCAGTGCTGTGGAGTTTAAGAACAACTCCGAATAGATCAACAGGCTACACACCATTTTTCCTGGTGTATGGAGCAGAAGCTGTGCTTCCAACAGATGTAATACATGATGCACCAAGAATAGTGCTATATACTGAGGAAGAGGCTAAAGAAGCCAGAGAAAATGATGTTGATCTGCTAGAGGAAGCAAGGGAAATAACTCTGTCAAGAACAGCAGTATATCAGCAGAACCTCAGACGCTATCATGCGCAGAAGGTAAATCCAAGGAGATTTCAAGAGGGAGATCTAGTACTCCGGCTAAAGCAAGGAACAGAAGGCCGGCATAAGTTAACTCCTCCATGGGAGGGGCCATTCATTGTGAGCAGAGCTCTGCACAATGATGCCTATTATCTTATAGATGCGCAGGACCCCAAGAAGAATAAGGCGGACAGGTCCGGAGAAGAAACCAAGAGGCCATGGAACATAGCTCTACTGCGCCCCTTTTACTCCTGAGCAACACAATGTATGTATTTCCATATTTTCCTTTGTATGCCGGCGTGTTGTGCCGGCACAAGACTAATGAATGAAATACCGGCATCCCGAAGAAGCCGGGTAACTAGCTCCGAGGTATATTTGTTGTTTATTTACAGTTTTTTGTTATATGCCGGCTGGCTTTATTTGAATGTTTCCTATGTCGGCCTAGTAATGTGTCGGCACCAAAGGCCACTCTTCGACTCAGCTGCTGTCCGAAACCCGGCTTCATGGCTAGCAAGAGTAGATGCCGGAGATTGTCTACACATGGAAAACGGCTAAGGAAATACAAAGCAAGCGAACCGACATTTTCGTTAAAGCTAAAGTTAAAATTTAAAGTGTCGGATGATTTGAAGTCTAAGTCTCAAAGTTAAAGTACTGTATGTTCGAGGAAGCAACCTTGAGACTCATACGTCGAAAGCCAATTGAGGTAGACAAGCAGCCAAGGTTGTGAAATTGAGGAAACAGGAAAACAACTCGGTGACTTAGCCAAAAGATGATCCGGCATTAGTAACAAGCAAACCAAGATAAAACTTGTTCAGGAAGCAAACCAAAGGAAATTAAACGTGTATATTACATCTGCACCCGGCATACCGGGGATCTGATAAAACTTAAAGTGTTTTGCTGCAAAGTCAAGGACCAGGGCAGAAGCAGAGGCGCCGGCTGGTGGAGCAGTGGCGGTGGAGATGTCGGCTTCAGGAGTGCCGGACCCAGCAGATGGAATGGAGCCATCACCTCCGCCCGGGGCAGATGCCTGTTCCGGGACATCAGTGTCGGCCTCTTCAGCTTCATCTTCATCCTGGCTGGAGTCGGAGCCCTCAGCAGCGGCGGATGTCCCGGCATCGTCCTTCTTCTCCGGCTCACGGATATCCCGAACGAAGGCGTCGGTGTCGGCATAGTCCACATAGCTGTGGGCCAGCTCCCGTCGGCGCCGGATGTGTTCCGGATCCGTGGTCCAGATGGATCCTTCGCGCACAGTGCGCAAAGTCTCCAAGTCAGCCTTTTCATACCAGGACAAGAAGTAGCTGAGAGCTTCGTCAGCTCCAACCCTCGCGCCGGAATCTCGCCACTCCCGGAGGCGAACCTTGGCCAGCTGCAGATCGTTGCCGAGGTCGACGGGATCAGTGGGAGTCCTTTGTCCCGGCCAGAGGGCAGAGAATGCCTCCTGGGCGCCATAGAAGAGTTCTTCAGTGTAGAGCGTCATGGCGTTCTTCCGGGACTGCAGAGCCAACAGCTGCTCCGACATGTCCCAGTTGGGCGAGTCAACCGGAACACCCCGGTTTTCTCGATCCAACTGCAAAGCCCTCTCAACGTCTTCGACGGAAGCGGGAAACATGTCTGAGGAATAGAAACAATGTTAGCAAAAGGAGAATATGCCGGAGAGAATTACACTATGTCGGGAAGGATAAAGGGAAAGGATTTGAAGCTTACTGGCAAGGTCGGCATTCAGCTGTGCAACTGTAACCTCCCATTTGGTGGCCTGCTCCTTCAGGCTATCCAGTTCAGCGTGGGCGTTGGAGGCATCAGTCTCGGAGGTGACAAGCAGGGACTGGGTTTTCTTCAGTAGGCCCTCCCTCTGTTCCTTTTCGTCCAGAAGCTCGGTGATCCGGCCCTTCAGCTGCTCAACCTCGGCCTTGTGACCGGCATCCCGGTCGTCCAGTTGCTTGGCTACATCCACTGAGGACACACAGTCCTGGTGGCGTGCCTCCAGTGCAGCTTTCTCGTCTGAAAAGATTTGAAGTCAAAACAAGGATTTGAAGAAAGAAAACAGTGAAAAGATTAAAGGATTTGAAGTACAGAAGGATTAGTTCAAGGTTAAGAGGATCCGGCATACCAGTAAGTTCCTTCACTCTCTTGGTAAGCTCGGTGACTTGTGCTTCGGCACCAGCTGCCAAATGTCAGACAAAGATTAGGTGTCGGCATATTAAGATGTACCGGCCAGAGGACTATTGAGAAGGGCAAGGTATGTCGGCTGAAATTACCTTTCTGGGACAGTTCCAGCTGGAGCTTGCTTGTGCGTCGGAAAGCTTCCGATGCTCGCACACCAAGTCATGGAACATGTCGGCACGGGCGTTATTCATGCGCTGCAAAAGTATTAGGATTTGAAGGGATATGAGATAACTAAAGCATGCCAGTACAGTTGAAGATTATACGAACTATTTATGCTATAGGAGATCCGGCACAGGTGCTGCGCACCTATCCCGGCTCTCGGTGACTAGGATTTGAAGCTCGAATCGAGCTTATATCTCGGTCAGGAGGATTTGAAAAATAATTGAGATGTGAAATTGTAGAGACCCGGCACAGGTGCTGCGCACCTATCCCGGCTCTCGGTGACTAGGATTTGAAGCTCGAATCGAGCTCATATGTCGGAAAGTTAATTGCAAAAGCAGCTAAGTGCAAAAGGTCTTGGAAAATCCCGGATGTCCGTATCCCGGACAGCCGACATTTTCGGGGACTGGGGATATCTATATGTAAAGGACTTACGTTGGTGGCATCGGCCAGGCGATGAAGTCGTTGCTGAAGACTGAGAAGTTCGCAGGCAATAGGAATGGGCTTAGCGGCCAGGATATCAGCTGGGTTGCCGGTGGCCGAAGCTTCGGCCTGTTTCTTCTTCTTGGATTCAGCTGTGTCCAGGGAGCCGGCGTCATTCCATTTCTCGCAGCGCTCCTTGAGAGACCCGAGGCTTTGGTCACTCTTTGTCACCAGGGGGATGATGCCCTCAAGTTCTGGCGTGTCGAAGAAGTTGCGCCGGTAGCCAGGCCGGGCTGCTGCCCTGCCAAGATGCAGGGCCAGAGCAGAGCTGGTCCGAGGCGTTGCCTTAGGAGGAGCAGTGGCGGCGGATGGAGTGCCGGACTTGGTCGGCTGGATCTTCAATGTGCCGGACTTGGCCGGGGCAGAGGTCTTGGCCGGCGCCGTGGTCTTGGCCGGTGCAGGAGTCGTTTCAGCAGAAGGAGTTTTGGGCACGGGCTGTTCCGGTGCGGCCGGTGCATCTTGGCCAGCAGAGGCAGGATCCGGAATAGTCCGGACTTCCGGCACTAAAGGGCCTTTACCCTTGATGTCTGCTCCGGCGTCTTCAGTTGTGCCGGCGTCGCTGGTGGGCGCGCGGAGTCTGGTGCTTCTTGGTGGGCTCCTGTGTCCATGTGGACATCAGGAGCCGGAGGTTCCTGTTGAGCCCCCGAGTCCATGTGGACGTCGGGGGCAGAGGTGTCTTGTTCCGGCGGAGGAACGTCCTTCGCCGGGGAGGAGGTCTTGTCGGGCGCAGGCGAGGATGCCGGCGCCGGGGAGGTCGTGTGGCTGGCAGAGGGTATGTCGGAGGTAGCAGTGGCCGCGGGCTTGGTAACTTTCGGGTCGCCACTCGAGCCAGAAGCTTGTTCCGGCGCAAGAGGAGCTCTGAAAGAGAAAAAACGCCAAGTCAATAATGCAAGCAAGAGATATGTCGGAAATGAAACAAGCAGAAGGAACTTACCCCGCGGCGACAGGTCTCGGTTTTCTTCGGTATGGGCACGCCGACCTTCTGCCTCTTCGACTTCTGAGGTGTGTCGGACTGGGGCTTCACCCCTCGCTTCCGGCCGGCACGTCCGCCGGTGGAAGGAGGTCCCTGGTTCAGAGGGGCGGCGTCGATAACCATATCGTCCGGGATAGCTGAGGACGGCATTGGAAACTCGTAAGCAATAGGTGTTTCTGGAAAGGCATACGCAAGTGGCATCGGGTCATAGTACAGCAGGATCTCCTCGTCAGAATCAATCTCACTCCGGTCTTGAGTATAATGCCGGGATGAAGAGCCCTTACCCATGGCAGCTGCAGCACGGGTGCTCCTGGGAAGCTTATCCCAATGATCCGGATCTTCAACATCCGCAACAGTGCGGTCCGCCGCGATCTTGATCCGGGAGTTCTCCATGGTTTGGAAGCTGAATTTCTGTATAAACAGGAAAGTCAAGTATTCAGACAAGGAAATATGCCGGTGGAAGAGGTATGTCGGATCAATATGATATGTGTCGGCAAACAGACATGTGTCGGCTTAAGTATCTATGTGCCGGACATGGACTTTATGTATCGGATAAGATGGTTTACCGTTGGGGCGGGCCTATCCCGGCTGTATGGTTCTAGCCCCCAGGCAAAAGTGGCCTGAGAGGACTTGCAGACATCCTTAATCCGGCGCAGAATGTCGGCCGGAGTCAGCTCGTGTGTGGAGTGCCGGTTGGGGTCCATTGGCCCGCTCATCTGGCAGATCTTGTGCGACCGGCGCTGCAGAGGGGAGACGCGCCGGCTTATATAGCAGGCCACCAGGTCTTGAGGAGTAAGACCGGCATCCAGGAGCTCGCCCTTAACCCGGTGAAGCGCATTCACCGGCATCACCGAGTTCTTCGGGTTGTAGGTCCAGTTCGTCATAGCCAAGGGTGGCTCGTCCACAAATGGCGGCAGGTTGAGCAGATCCTCGTCGGTGGTGTTCTTGACGTAGAAGAAGCTTTTCTGCCACTTCTTGCAAGATTCCAGGAGTTCCACCTTGGGGAAGTCCGAGCCCTTTCGGGACATGATGGTGGCCGCGCCGCAGAGGGTCATGGGGCGGTCCTTCTTTTCCTGGGCCGTCTCCGGCGGGTCGTCCTTGCTCCGGGGCGGCTCTTGGACGACTTGCTTCCGCAGTTGGAAGTACTTCGCCCAGCCTTGAGTAAGGGGCACTATGCCGGCATAGCCCTCGCAAAAAGCAGCGAAGGCGGAGAGGATCATCACGGCATTGGCCGGGATATGATGAGGTTGTAGGTCATAGGTGTTGAGGAAGTCCCGGAAGAAGTCCGATGCCGGCAGGCCGAAGCCACGCTCGAAGTGGGCGAGGAAGACGACGCGGTCGCCAGGCTCAGGTGCCGGCACAGTTTCTCCTGCTGGTAGCCGGCATGCTACGCCCTCCGGGACTCTCCTGGTGGAGGTGACCCAGGATATGTCGGCCGGAGTAACCTCCGACCCCTCCCAGCCGGAGCGTCCTTGGGCTCGGGCCGAGGTATTTTCCTCAGAGGCCGAGGTGCCCGTCATGCTTTAAGATGCCATCTTAGTGGCCGGGACAAGGCGTGAGAGCCGGAGTCCCGTGATGATATTCCTATCAAGGCCGGAGAAAAGAGGGAGGTTAGTCTCTCCGGCATACCACTCTCCCCAAGGTTAGCAGAAATCAAAGATCTACCGAGCCAGTTAAAACAGGAAACAAATAAGGGTAAAAATTCTAAGGAAGAACACCTGTGAGCGCTGTTAGCAATGCTAGTCGAATCCAGAGAGGAACTGCACTAGATCTATGCGGATATGGCTACTAATGAGAAGCTATGAAGAAGCATCAAAGAGGAAGAACAGAGGGAGAGAGGAACTCACCGGAGTTTGGCCGACGGCGAAAGAACGACGACGGCGAGCGTACAGAAGAAGATCCAATCTCCCTGCAATGCTGCAGAGAGAAGAGGCGGCGGCGGCGGCGTCGTCAATGGTGATGCCGTGCGTCGTCGGGCGTCGGCGCCGGAGTAGAGCGGGTCGTCGGCGGCGCTCCTTCTCTGTCCCTCGGTCCGGCGGCGAAGCGCAAGGGGCAGGAGAGCAGAAGAGGAAGAAGGCACTGTGGCGGGGGTAAAAAGAGCAAGTTTACCCCCACCCCATATTTATACCGAAGAGGCAGGGTCGTGGGGATCGTGGGTAGTGTTCCACTCCCCCGACCGTTCCTGCAGAGAGTCGCCACGTGGCGGCACAGAGTGGGGCGGCGGTTCCGGTAACCGTGCCATGACGCAATGATGGCAAGGAGTAACTGCACTGTGAACCGTCACATCGTGGGTGACCGTTCGAGGTGGCAGGACAGTTACAAGTTTCGATGCAAAGCTGTCAGGCATGGCTTCTCGAGGAAGACTCGTCTATATGTCGGATTGACTGCCCGATGTATATGTTCCGTCCGGAATACCCTCGGGACCGGCCGGAATAAGTTTTGGAACAGGAACAGAGGCCGGGATATAATCTGATCACCGGGACATAATGAAGAAAGGTATGTTGAACCTGTCGAGGCTCCACAGCTATGACTGGGGAACCTCGGCAGCTTCGGGGACTAGTGTCGGGGGGATAACCCCCGGTAGGGTCAAGAGACTAGAAAGACACAAAGTCTATGGTTGACTTGTGCCGAGTTATCAAGAAAGGGCCTGGCCGGAATATGAGAGCATCGGCCGGGCCGGCATATGTGTGTATCCCGGCTAATACTTGGATATGCCGGTATAGCCGGAATACTGGTATATGTGTGCCGGCATATACTTAGATATGCCGGCCTAACCATTTGGTGTGTTGAGCAGGAGCAGGGGAGGCCGGATTACCCGACCCTCGTAGGTCGTTGGTCCGGCATATAAGTCCTGGGTATGGCCAACGGTCATATCCGGGATACTTAAGTCAACTAAGGTGTCACATCCCTACAATCAAGGAAGAAAACATCCAAGCATGGTAGCAGAGTAAGATGGCAGGGTGCACAGTGGAGGTTACCTACCCTCACTGTGCACAAGTACGAGCTTACCGCACAGAGGTAAGGCCACAGTTCAAGAGGTACAAGGTACAGGGATATGGCGTCCCATCGAGAGCAATCAGGGGCGAAGTCAAGGGTCTCTGCCATCGTCACCAGCTCCTGTTTGGAGTGTAGCCCGTGTCTTGTGGTCTTGTATGACCGTTGTAACCCTGGCCACCACTATATAAGGTGGCATAGGGAGCCCTGGTAAAGGGTTGGTTGGTCACTCTGTGTTCCTACACTTAGCAGTTCATCTTCCTTCTCTAGCAGAGAGCTTGGAAGCACCATTGTTGTGTACTACATCGACCCAAATATACAATCAGTAGAGCAGGAGTAGGGGTGTTATCTCCTTACGAGAGCCCCGAACCTGGGTAGATCAGTGCCTCTTTCTGTCGTGCTTTTTAGCTTGTTCCCCTCTCCCGAATCCTCCAGCATCTAGTTCGGCCCCCATTTAAGCCATCCTATGGCATATGTTGTTTCACCACGACGACAGTACTTGGTTGTGTTGTGTGCAGGTTTCACGTTGCTGCTAGGTGAAGAAGCTCCTATGACTACGCACTAGCATTCTCTGGCGCCGTTGTCCAGAGTGTCGTGAAGCTAGCAAGCATCACCTTCTGAAGTTTGGCTTTCTCCTACTGGTTCGATAAACCTTGGTTTGACAACTGAGGGAAACTTGCTGCTGTGCTCCTCATACCTTCCTCTTGGGGTTGCCAACTGGGTGCCTTAACACGCACCATCAAGCATTTTTCTGGCGCCGTTGCCGGGGAGAAAGAAGATTTCTGCAAGGGGAGTCTCTCACGCTCAACCTTTTATTTTGTTATTGTTTTGCTTTATTTTTATTTTTCCTTGCATCTTTTTATCAAAAATACAAAAAAATTAGTTCCTTTGATAGTTTGCGTTCCGTTACTTTTACTTTTAGTTCATTATGTTGTTCCCTAAGTATGCTTTGGAGGACCTCTCAGTAGGTAGTGGTTCTATTATTGGAAAAGGTAACATTGAGGAGTTCTTTAATCATGTTAGTATGCATAAAGATGTTGAGGATAGATCTTTGGCTGAGCTTGCTCCTAGTTATAAAGTTGCTGCTGCTTATTTAGTTCACATGTTGGAGGCTAGGTTTGTTAACCTTAATCCTTTTATGCAACAAATGTTTCTTAAGCTTCATGATATCGAAGACTTCAAAAAGAAAGAGTTTATTTTGGAGACTTTGCGTAGAGAATTTAGAGATGTTGTACTGAAGCTAGGAAAGTGTTTGAGCATTTTAATATGCTTGGCTCACCTATTAATGTTGTTGGTACAACTAGAGAAGACATCAAAGTACCAATACCTTGAAAACTTGTAGGATTGCATGAAGCTTTGGAAAAGAATTTTGATTAGATTTGTCCTGAAAACCCTTTTGATGAAAGTAGTGAACCAAAGAGTGTTCACAAGGGATCTTCAGAAACTCATTTGGATACAATTCCATTCATTGTTGAGAAGACTTCTACAATTGATCTTAATGCCTCATTTGATATTACTTGATTCCACTTTCCGCGCCTAGCTCAAAGGCATTAAAAGAAAGCACTCTTGGGAGATAACTCAATGTTTTCTTTTCAGTACTTTTTCTTTTATTTGAGTCTTGGAAGTTATTACTACTGTAATGACCGCTTCTTATCATTTTTATTTCGTTGTTGTGCCAAGAAGAACCTCTAATTTGAGGGAGGTAAGATTTGGGGAAGTTGTTGTCCTGAAATAGATTTCTACGCTGCACTGTAAAAATTCATGAAAATTCTCAGAATATATTTTTGATCTTATATTTCTTGAGCATATGCTCCAGGTTATATCCAAACTTTCATTAGTTGTGCACTTTTCGATTTGAGCAACAGAAGGTCCTCGAAAAAATCGATCTTTGTCAGTTGTTCTGTTTTGACAGATTTCTGCCACTATTTGTGTTTGCCTCTCGATCGCTTTCATTTTTAGTTATTTTGATCATGGAACTTTTGAGGAAGTTGCTACAGTATTATATGCTTTATATGTGGTGTTTTTGAGTTTGAAACTGAACCAAAAGGGTTGATTTACTATTATGTTTATGCTAACGTTGCTAATAGAATTGTGTGAAGTTTTGTATGAAGGAAGTTTTCAAGTGTAGGGAATGGAGAGTGATGAGATGAAGTATGGACAAAAGCTCAAGCTTGGGGATGCCCATGTCACCCCAAGAAATATCCAAGAGGTACAAGTATCAAAACTTGGGGATGCCCCCGAGGCACCCCTTCTTCATCGGCAAAAATCAGGTCACGTTTCAACACACTATATTTTTATTGCTTCATATTCTATGTGTTTTTCTTGGAGAGTCTTTACTTTTGCTTTCAGTTTTTCTTTTGTTTTGTTTGCTGCAATAAATGGTTGGACCCCAACAAATTTCTTTTGGAGGAGATGTACTTCGTTTTTCATTTGCCAAGAACACTCTATTTATCACTCTTATCGTTCAACGAGTGTTCTCTTTTTCTAGAACTGCGTTTAGCTTTCGTTTTTCGCCTTGATTTTTGTTCAGATCTTGTTATATCTTTGCATCGAGGTGTATTTAGACCACTGGTCTATGTTGGTTTTCATTAAAAGAGTTGTTTCAAAAAAGGTTTGAATGGTGTTGGAAAAGAGAAAAAGTTTCATGCAAAAAAGTGGTACAAGGAGCTTGTTTAGACTGCGGCTTAGACTTTTGCATGCCATGCTTGATATCGTTTTGATAGTATGCTTAGTAGTTTTTGTTGTAGCATGACTTGTCTCAAATGACTGAGATTGCTTAATGAGCCTTTGAAAAAATCATGCGTTGTTTTTATTGTATGGAAGCATTTATTTGGTTTTCTCCTCGATGCTTTATTTGGGTTGACTTGGCGCATGCTTACAACATGTTTGACTCTTACAAGTCACCATAATCCTCTATGATCATTTGGTTTTTGACTTGTGATGCCATTTTATGCTTCTTTTAATGATGTTTTGTCGCTATGCATGATTATGGCCGTTATTGCTCTCTTAGTTGGTCGCTCCCGGTCTTTTGTTAGCCCTCATTTTGTACTGAGTATGAGCTCTACTCGTGCATCCAACTCCCAAAAACCAAGTTATTCCAATGTGTCCACTATAAATTCCTATGCATGGTATTTGCAAGCCATTCCAAGTAAATTTTCATGTGCTACCTTTCAAAAAACCTTCAAAATACTTCTCATTTTGTGACACTGTTTTCAGCTCATGGGGACGTAGTGGTCGGATTTGCTATCTTCCATATTGTTTTATTCCAAATAGAAAAAAAAAGAGATAAAAGAAAAGAAAAAAGGCACTCCTCCATGGTATGTGAATGTTGGTGGGCACCCGATGGAATCGGTTAGCCATGGTTTGTGAAAGGAAAAAGGTGGGGAGGAGTGCCAAGCTTTATAAAAGAGCACCGAAGTGCCAATCTCTCTCTCTCAAAACTTGCTTTTTTGTATGGAAGATAGTAAGAACCCCATTGCCAGTCGTTGACAAAGACAACCACCTCTCAAAACCAAATTTTTATCTCCCTGTTTTACAAATAAAAAGCTCTAGCACATGTTTAATCCCTGCTTCCCTCTGCGAAGGGCCTTTCTTTTACTTTTATGTTGAGTCTTCACCTTCTACCTTTATGCACCGTCTAAGAGAGCATAGTTGCCATTCTGAGTTTAATGTGCATAGTCCCAAAGTTTATTATTGATTGATACATGATTATGGTTTCACTTGTTCTTAAATTATTTGTATCTAGTCGCCCTCTTAACCTTGAAGGTGTCCTATGCATTTATGTTTTGCTATTCCATGAAGGACAAGCTAAAAACCACTTTGATATTTCTTTCCATATGATTTGAACACACACTTGACTTTCAATGTTTCATTGTTTGTTGTTTGTGTTTCTTTTCATGTTATAACATGGTTGCTAAGTTTTTATTGTCAAGATTATTTCTCTTATGCCCATGTTTTAAGTTCTTTGATCCCAGCACTCAATGCTTTACATAGATGATCAATATTGTGATGGTGCATGTCACCTAAAAAATTATTCTTTTGTTATCACTTGTCTACTCGAGGACGAGCAGGAGTTAAGCTTGGGGATGCTTGATACGTCTCAAACGTATCTATAATTTTTTATGCTCCATGCTTGTTTATACACCATTTGCTTTGTGTTTTGTTACACTTTGTGGCGTTTTTATGCATTTTCCAGAACTAACCTACTAACGAGATGCCACAGTGCCAGTTCCTGTTTTCTGCTGTTTTGGTGTTTCAGAAAAGCTACACAAGAAATATTCTTGGAATTGGACGAAACAAAAAGCGAACCTCCTATTTTTACCGAAGCTGCACGAAGACCGAAGATGAGACGGAGGGGGCCAGGGGCCAGCCATACCAGGGGCCAGCCACCTGGCCCACCTCCTGATGTTGCCCTTTCGCCTATATATTCCCCTCGACGGGAAAAACCTAAAGAACGGATCGCTTTTCCTTGAAACATACTGCAAGCCACCACCATCGTCGAAGCTAGATCGGGAGGATCCAGGAGCTCTTCCCGGCACCCTGCCGGAGAGGGGAATCCCTGCCAGAGGCCTTCTCCACCACCATGGTCGCCTCCGGAGTGATGTGTGAGTAGTCTACCTTGGACTACGGGTCTATAGCAGTAGCTAGATGGTTGTCTTCTCCACCATGTGCTTCATGTGTTTAGATCTTGTGAGCTGCCCTACATGATCAAGATCATCTTTGTGTAATTCTACATGTTGTGTTTGTTAGGATCTGATGAGTATTGGTACTATGTCAAGTTGATGTGCTGAATTATATATCTTTATATTATCTCTATGTTGTTTATGATCTTGCATGCTCTCCGTTGCTAGTAGATATCTTAGCTGAGTAGATGCTAGTGACTCCAAGAGGGAGTATTTATGCTCGATAGTTGGGTTCATGCCTCTAGTAATCTGGGGGAGTGACAGAAACCTCTAAGGTTGTAGATGTGCTATTGCCACTAGGGAGAAAACAACATTCTTGTATCCAAGGACATTTGCTTTGTTTACTTTACGCACTTTGCTTAATGCAGTTATCCGTTGTTCGCAACTTAATACCCGATGGTTGCTCGGACAACATCCGAAGGGTGGATTATTAGTCATAGATGCAGTTGGATTACGGTCTATGTATTTTGTCATAATGGCCAGAGTGAATCTCATAGTGATCCTCATGACATATGTATGTTATCTTTATTCTATCAATTGCCCAACTGTAATTTGTTTACCCAGCATGTTGTTTTTATCTTATGGAGAGACACCACTAGTGAACTGTGGACCCCGGTCCAATTTCCTTTATATTGCTATACCATTTACTTTTACTCGCACTGTTTACTTTTACTTGCATACTATTACCTTTTACCACTCGATATGCTCAATCCTTTGTTTACAGCAAACCAGTGAGATTGACAACCTCATCGTAAGTTGAGGCAAAGTACTTGGTTGTGTTGTGTGCAGGTTTCACGTTGCTGCTAGGTGAAGAAGCTCCTACAACTACGCACCAGCATTCTCTAGCGCTATTGTCCGGAGTGTCGTGAAGCTAGCAAGCATCACCTTCTGAAGTTTGGCTTTCTCCTACTGGTTCGATAAACCTTGGTTTCACAACTGAGGGAAACTTGTTGTTGTGCTCCTCATACCTTCCTCTTGGGGTTCCCAACTGGGTGCCTTGATACGTCTCAAACGTATCTATAATTTTTGATGCTCCATGCTTGTTCTTACACCATTTGCCTTGTGTTTTGTTACACTTCGTGGCGTTTTTATGCGATTTCCAGAACTAACCTATTGACAAGATGCCACAGTGCCAGTTCCCTATTTTCTGCTATTTTTGTGTTTCAGAAAAGCTACACGGGAAATATTCTCGGAATTTGACAAAACAAGTTCCAGAAGTCTTATTTTTCCCAGAAGAGTACCGAAGACCGAAAGAGAGCCGGAGAGGGCCAGAGGCCGCCCACACAACAGGGGGCATGGCCCAGCCCCTGGCCGCGCCCACCCATTGTGAGGGTGCCCTGGCAGCCCCCTAACGACGTCCCTTCGCCTATATAAACCCTCGGGACAGAAAACCCTAGGAGAATCGGCAATTTTCCAGAAAGAGTTCCGCAGCTCCACCACCAAAGCCGACGAATTTCGGGGGATAGAAGTCTCTGTTCCGGCACACTGCCGGGACGGGGAAGTGCCCCGGAGCCATCTCCATCGGTCTCCATCGCCGTCTCCGCCATCTCCATCGACCTCACCGCCATCTTCATCAACCTTGTTGTCTCCTATGATGAGGAGGGAGTAGTTCTCCCCCGGGGCTGAGGGTTCTACCGGTAGCTATGTGGTTCACCTCTCTCTCCCATGATGTGATCTTTATGTGATCATGAGCTTTGTATCTAGTTGAATTGGTAGATGTTATTATTCAGATATTATGCTACTCCTATGCTTTATTATTATACTCTCCGGAGATACCTCGTATCATGGTGTAAAGGTGACTAGTGTGTGCATCATGTGTATCTTTTTGGTTAATGTCTCTATGAAATGTTGGTGTTTGTTGGAACCATCTAGTGCGTTCAAGGTGATAGTGTGGGACAATCTAGTTTGGGTACATACGGACTTTGAGGAGTGCTTCGTAGCCCTACGCATGATTAGTGTTCGTTTTCCATTGGAGAATTATTTTGATGTGCATATTGATGATAGTATCTATTGGTTCAATTATGTTATATTTGTTGGGAGTGTGTCCACTAGTGAAATTATGATCCCTAGGCCTTGTTTCCAAGCTTTGCACACCGTTTACTTCCTGTTTTGTTACATGTTTGCTTGCTGCCATTTTTATTTCAGATCGCGTTTACTACTTATAATCATCACAACTACTTGTATTTCACTATCTCTTAGCCGAACTAGTGCACTTATACATCTGACAAGTGTATTGGGTGTGTTGGGGACACAAGAGACTTTCTGTATCGTAATTGCAGGGTTGCTTGAGAGGGATAACTTTGACCTCTTCCTCCCTGAGTTTGATAAACCTTGGGTGATCCACTTAAGGGAAACTTGATGCTGCTCTACAAACCTCTGCACTTGGAGGCCCAACACTGTCTACAAGAACAGAAGCGTGTGTAGACATCAAGCTCTTTTCTGGCGCCTTTTGCCAGGGAGGTAAGGTAAAAGGTACTCGCATCCTCCTGTGTGAGTGCTCGGAGTTATTTCCTTTAGATTCTGCAATTACATCTTTTTGTTTCTTGTTTTATTTTCACTAGTTAGGCTTAATGGAAAGTAAAGAGTTCTTTAGTCTTTTTTCTGAGTTTACATTTGAAGAGAAAATTGAAAAACCTTTGGAGCTTATTTTGCATAGCAGTGTTATTAGTACGAATGCTTTGAATACCGTTACTGCTAATGCTATAGAAAAGTCTAAGCTTGGGGAAGCTGGTTTTGTTAAGCATGATATTTTTAGTTCCCCAGCTTTAGTGGAGAAAGTTTGCTCTGATGATATTTTATCTCCCATATGTGGTGTTTCTAATGCTTGTGCTCCTCATCCTTTTGAAATACCTATGAAGATTGTTGAATGTGCTATGGATAACTGCTATTTAGGAGATGGAACTGTCCATCCTGGTGATCATTTGCTTTTTATACATGAATTATGCGAGTTGTTCAAGTGTGCAGGTATTTTGATGAACCAAGTTAAGAAGAAGCTATTCTCTTTATCACCGAAAGGCAGAGCTGAGGAATGGTATTAAACACTGAAGGATGGTCGATCTATTGACTGGGAGGAAATTGTACCTCTCTTTTATTCTAAATTCTATCCTTCTAGTGAGGTTTATAAAGATAGGAATTACATTTATAATTTTCATCCGCATGAGGGAGAAAACATTGCCCAAGCGTGGGGATGATTGAAGTTACTAATGCACAAATGTCCTATTCATGATCTTCCCCATAATATTGTTATTAATAATTTTTATGCAAGGCTTTCAGGATATTACAAGGACTATCTAGATGCATGCTTTGATGGGTCCTTCACAAGCAAGGATGTTGACACCAAGTGGGATCTGCTTGAAACAATTCAAAACAATATTGAAGGTTGGGATAGCGACAAATGTAAAGGATCAGGTATGAATTATGAGTTTGATTGCATTAAGTCTTTCGCTGAAACTGCTAATTTTCAAGAGCTTAGTGCTAAATATGGTCTTGATCCTCAAATTATGGTTGATTGCTTTAAAGCCTTTGCTTCCCATATGAATGTTCCTAAAGGAAATGGGGACGTGTATTATGAACCTTTTAAGGACACTTGCATAGAAAGTGATATTGTTATTGATGATTGCAATAAACATGCTCAAATTTCTAAAAGTCCAATTTCTTATAAGCATGTTAATTTTTGTGGAATACATAGACCTTGTGAACAGAGTCACAACAAGGAAGATTATTGCATCACCCATGGGAATGAAGAAACCAATATGTGGCTCAGGGATCTAGATGATCTTGGTGAAAAGGTTTGTGAACTTTATCCTTTTCTTTGTGAACTTTGCGATAAAATGGGTCACTTTAATTTTCAATCCCCAATTAATCGAACGAGTACCGCAGATTTGTATTGTAATGATAAGATTACTCTCAATCAGTATGATGAGCTTACTTTGTTTTTGAATTGTGAAGAGATATCTAGAAAGATTTCTTTGGTTGATATGAGAGATGTTGATATTAATAGCATCCTTCATGGTTGTTGTCTCTATTGTGCTAAAGATTGCCTCGCAAATACTTACTTACGAGATCTTATAAAATATGATGTTTTGCCAAGCTATGACAGGACTAATTGATGTTTCGATTTATTAATAGAGAGGAGAAATCCTCTAAAGTTTCTTCTGTTGTTCCTGTCAGCAAATCAGATTATGTGGAGAAGATGCCTTTCCCTCCTAAAGAATATATGGAGAAGATGCCCTTCAAGTCTTTCTCTCCTAAAGGAGAGAGTAAGAAGAGTATGAAGAGGAAGAGCAGTAAAAGGCGAGAGGACACGGTATCTTCCCCTAAGCATTATGATCCTGCTATAGATTATGATAATTATGATTGGGATGATGTTCTCATGCCTGTTACCTATGTTAGTGATCATGATTGGGAAAAGCACTCTACTTTTGATATTGAAAATCTTTTTGGTACCAATTCTAAGGTTAATAATTGTTGTACCATTAGTACTATCCATGTTCCTTCTTATGATGATATGTTTGATGAATATACTTTGCGAAATAGTTGTTCTCTAGCTTGTGATGATACTAAACCTCTAGTTTATGATGGTCATGATGATGAGTATAATATTTTCAGTTCACCAACTTTTGAGGAGAAAAATAGTTATGATTACATTATGCCTCCTGTTTTTGATGATTATGGTGATGAGAATAATTATTCTGTTGAATCTGCTCCTACTACTATTGTTCATGTGGGGAGTATTAATCCTTTTATGCATGTGGCTCATGATAGGGATGCTTTATGTGATAGTTATATTGTTAGTTCTATTCAGGATGCTACGGCAAGTTATTATGAGAGAGGGAAACATGGTTTGATGGATCTCAACAATATTGAGTTTTCCCTCTTTATGTTGCAATTCTTGAAGTTGTACTTGTTTTTCCTTCCTATGCTTTTTGCTTTGCGCTTTCATGACTTGTCTCTTTACAAGATTATTTTTCATAGAAAGTGGTTCAGATTTAAATGTCTTTCAAATTTGCTTTTTTATGCTCTCTATTGTTTCAAGTTCTTATATAGCGCCTTTGCCTTAAGCTCTTTTATGGCGCCTACATGAGCATCTTTGCAAATTACTGCGCCTAGCTCAAAGGCGTTAAAGAAAAGCACTCTTGGGAGATAACCCATTGTTTATTTTTAGTACTTTTTCTTTTATTTGAGTCTTGGAAGTTATTACTACTGTAATAACCGCTCCTTATCCTTTTTATTTCGTTTTTGTGCCAAGAGAAGCCTCTAATTTGAGTGAGGTAAGACTTGGGGATGTTGCTGTCCTGAAACAGTTTTCGGTGCTGCACCGTAAAAATTCGTGAAAATTCTCTGTATATCTTTTGGACCTGCGATTTCTTGTGCATATGCCCCAGGTTATATCCAAACTTTAATTAGTTGAATACTTTTTGATTTGAGCAACACAAAACCCTCCAAAAATTCGACCTTTGTCAGCTGTTCTGTTTTGACAGATTTCTGTCAATATTTGTGTTTGCCACTTTATCGCTTTCTTTTTGAGTTCTTTTGATCACGGAACTTTTGGGGAAGTTGATACAGTAGTATATGCTTTATATGTGGTGGTTTTGTGTTGAAACCTGAAGCGAAAAGGGTTGGTTCATTATTATGTTTACACTAATGTTGCTAATAGATTTGTGTTTAGTTTTGTATGAAGAAAGTTTTCAAGTGTAGGGATTGGAGAATGATGAGATGAGATGAAGAATGGACAAAATCTCAAGCTTGGGGATGCCCATGTCACCCCAAGAAATATCTAAGAAGTACAAGCGTCAAATCTTGGGGATGCCCCCGAGGCACCCCCTTCTTCATCGGCAAAAATTAGGTCACCTTTCAAGACATTATATTTTTATTGCTTCATGCACTATGCATTTTTCTTGGAGCGTCAGTTGCTTTTGTTTTCAGTTTTATTTTGCTTTGTTTGCATCAATAAATGGTTAGATCACATCATGTTTCTTTTGTATTAAGCCTAACTAGTGAAAATAAAAACAAGAAACAAAAAGATATAATTGCAGAATGTAAAGGAAATAACTCTGAGCACTCACACAGGAGGATGCGAGTACCTTTTACCTTACCTCCCGGGTAACGGCGCCAGAAAATAGCTTGATGTCTACGCACGCGTCTGTTCTTGTAGACAGTGTTGGGCCTCCAAGTGCAGAGGTCTGTAGAGCAGCAGCAAGTTTCCCTTAAGTGGATCACCCAAGGTTTATCGAACTCCGGGAGGAAGAGGTCAAAGCTATCCCTCTCAAGCAACCCTGCAATTACGATACAGAAAGTCTCTTGTATCCCCAACACACCCAATACACTTGCTAGATGTATAGGTGCACTAGTTCGGTGAAAAGATAGTGAAATACAAGTAGTTGTGATGATTATAAGTAGCAAATGTGATCTGAAATAAAAATGACAGCAAGCAAACATGTAACAAAACAGGAAGCAAACGGTGTGCAAAGCTTGGAAACAAGGCCTAGGGATCATACTTTCACTAGTGGACACACTCTCAACAAATATAACATAATTGAACCAATAGATACTATCATCCATATGCAACTCAAAACAATTCTCCAATGGATAACGAACACTAATCATGCGTAGGGCTACGAAGCACTCCTCAAAGTCCGTATGTACCCAAACTAGATTGTCCCACACTATCACCGTGAACGCACTAGATGGTTCCAACAAACACCAACATTTCATAGAGACATTAACCAAAAAGGTACACATGATGCACACACTAGTCACCTTTACACCATGATAAGAGGTATCTCCGGAGAGTACAATAATAAAGCATAGGAGTAGCATAATATCTGAATAATAACATCTACCAATTCAACTAGATACAAAGCTCATGATCACATAAAGATCACATCATGGGAGAGAGAGGTGAACCACATAGCTACCGGTAGAGCCCTCATCCCTGGGGGAGAACTACTCCCTCCTCATCATAGGAGACAGCAAGGTTGATGGAGATGGTGGTGAGGTCGATGGAGACGGTGGAGACGGCGATGGAGACCGATGGAGATGGCTCTGGGGGAACTTCCCTATCCTGGTAGGGTGCCGGAACAGAGACTTCTATCCCCCAAAATTTGGCTTCGACGGCAGCGGCGCTGCGGAACTGTTTAGGAAATTTTGCCGACTCCCCTAGGGTTTTCCGTCCCGAGGCTTTATATAGGCGAAGGGGCGTCGTCAGAGGGCTGCCAGGGCGCCCTCACAATAGGGCGGCGCAGCCAGGGGCTGGGCCGCGCCCCCTACGTGTGTGGGCAGCCTCTGGCCCCCCTCCGGCTCTCTTTCGGTCTTCGGTACTCTTTCGGGAAAAATAAGACTTCTGAAACTTGTTTCGTCCAATTCCGAGAATATTTCCTGTGTAACTTTTCTGAAACACAAAAACAGCAGAAAACAGGGAACTGGCACTGTGGCATCTTGTCAATAGGTTAGTTCCGGAAATTGCATAAAAATGCCACGAAGTGTAACGAAACACAAGTCAAATGGTGTAAAAACAAGCATGGAGCATCAAAAATTATAGATACGTTTGAGACGTATCGGCGTCCCCAAGCTTAACTCCTGCTCGTCCTCGAGTAGGTAAGTGATAACAAAAGAAATAATTTTTGAGGTGACATGCACCATCACAATCTTGATCATATAGGTAAAGCATTGAGTGCTGAGATCAAAGAACTTAAAACATGGGCATGAAAGACATAATCTTGATAATAGAAACTTAGCAACCATATTATAACATGAAAAGAAACACAAACAAAAGATCATGAATAATGAAACAATGAAAGTCCAACATGTGTTCAAATCATAAGGAAAAAACATAGTAAAAGGTTTTTAGCTTGTCCTTCATGGAGAGCAAAACATAAATGCATAGGACACCTTCAAGTTTAAGAGGGCGACTAGATACAAATAATTTAAGAACAAGTGAAACCATGATCATGAATCAATCAATGAAAACTTTGGGACAATGCACATTATACTCAGAATGACAACTATGCTCTCTTAGACGGTGCATAAAGGTAGAGGGTGGAGACTCAACATAAAAGTAGAAGAAAGGCCCTTCGCAGAGGGAAACAGTGATTAAACATGTGCTAGAGCTTTTCATTTGTAAAACAGAGAGATAAAAATTGGTTTTGAGAGGTGGTTGTCTTTGTCAACGACTGGCAATGGGGTTCTTACTATCTTCCATAATAAACAACTGAGAGCGGTTCCGAGTTCTTTGAAAATTTGGCACATTGGTGCTCTTTTATGAAGCTTTGGCACTCCTCCCCACCTTTTTTCCTTTCTCAAACCATGGCTAACCGATTCCATCGGGTGCCCACCAACTTTCACATACCATGGAGGAGTGCTCTTTTTCTTTCTTTTTAAAATTAGGTTACAATGGGCTGACCAGCTCCCTTGCAAAATTAATGACGAGCAGATGAAGCTGCCTAGTCGAAGGGTACTCAATTTAATATGGAAGATAGCAATTCCGACCACTACGTCCCCATGAACTAAAAACAGTGGCACAAAATGAGAAGTAGTTGAAAGTTTTTGAAAGGTAGCACATGAAAATTTACTTGGAATGGCTTAAAAATACCATGCATAGGAATTTATAGTGGACACAATGGAAAACTTGGTTTTTAGGAGTTGGATGCACGAGTAGAGCTCATACTCAGTACAAAATGAGGGCTAGCAAAAGACTGGGAGCGACCAACTAAGAGAGCAATAACGGCCATAATCATGCAAAGCGACAAAGCAACATTAAAAGAAGCATAAGATGGCATCAAAAGTCAAAAACTAAATGATCATAGAGGCTATAGGTGACTTATTTTTGTAGTCAACATGGTTGAAGCATGCGCCAAGTCAACCCAAATAAAGCATCAAAGGAGAAAACCAAATTAATGCTTCCAAATAATATAAACAATGCATGATTTTTTCAAAGGCTCATTAAGCAATCTCAGTCATTTGAGACAAGTCATGCTACAAAAAAATCACTAAGCATATTATCAAAAAGACATGAAGCACTACATGCAAAAGTCTAAGCCGCAGTCTAAACAAGCTCCTTTTTGTAGCACTTTTTTGCATAAAACTTTTTCTCTTTTCCAACACCATTCAAACCTTTTTGAGTAAAACCAACATATACTAGAGGTCCAAATACACCTTGATGCAAAGGTAAAACAAGATCTGAACAAAAATCAAGGCGAAAAATGCAAGCTAAACGTAGTAGCAAAAAAAAGAGAACACTCATTGAACGATAAGAGTGAAAACTAGAGTGTTCTTGGCAAATGAAAATCGAGTTCATCTCCTCCAAAAGAAACATGATGTGATCTAACCATTTATTGCAGCAAACAAAACAACAGAAAACTGAAAGCAAAAGTAAAGACGCTCCAAGAAAAACGCATAGTGCATGAAGCAATAAAAATATAGTGTGTTGAAAGGTGACCTAATTTTTGCCGATGAAGAAGGGGGTGCCTCGGGGGCATCCCAAGCATTAACGCTTCTACTTCTTGGGTATTTTTCGGGGTGGCATGGGCATCCCCAAGCTTAAGATTGTGTCCATTCTTCATCTCATCTCATCATTCTCCAATCCCTACACTTAAAAATTTCCTTCATACAAAACTTAACACAATTCTATTAGCAACATTAGCATAAACATAATAATGAATCAACCCTTATTGCTTCAGGTTTCAACTCAAAACCACCATATATAAAGTATATACTACTGTAGCAACTTCCCCAAAAGTTCCGTGATCAAAATAACTCAAAAAGAAAGCGATAAAGCGGCAAACACAAATATTGGCAGAAATCTGTCAAAACAGAACAGCTGACAAAGGTCAAATTTCTAGAGGGTTTTATGTTGCTCAAATCAAAAAGTGTTCAGCTAATAAAAGTTTGGATATAACCTGGGGCATATGCACAAGATATTTCAGGTCCAAAAGATATACAGAGAATTTTCACGAATTTTTACGGTGCAGCACCGAAAACTATTTCAGGACAGCAACATCCCCAAATATTACCTCACTGAAATTAGAGGCTTCTCTTGGCACAACAATGAAATAAAAAGGATAAGGAGTGGTTATTATAGTAGTAATAACTTCCAAGACTCAAATAAAAGAAAAATTACTGAAAATAAACAATGGGTTATCTCCCAAGAGTGCTTTTCTTTAACGCCTTTGAGCTAGGCGCAGTAATTTGCAAAGATGCTCATGTGGGCGCCATATAAGAGCTTGAGGCAAAGGCGCCATATAGGAACTTAAAGCAATAGAGAGCATCAAAAAGCAAATGTGAAAGACATTTAAATCTGAACCACTTCCTATGAAAAATAGTCTTGTAAAGAGACAAGTCATGAAAGTGCAAAGCAAAAAGCATAGGAAGGCAAAACAAGTATAGCTTCAAAAGTTCCAACATAAAGAGGGGAAACTCAATATTGTTGAGATCCATCAAACCATGTTTCCCTTTCTCATAATAACTTTCAGTAGTATCATGAATAGAATTAACAATATAACTATCACATAAAGCTTCCCTATCATGAGCCACATGCATAAAAGAATTAATACTCCCCACATGAACAATCGTAGTAGGAGCAGATTCAACAGAATAATTATTCTCATCACCATAATCATCAAAAACAGGAGGCATATTGTAATCATAACTAATTATCTCCTCAAAAGTAGGTGAACTGAAAATATTATACCCATCATCATAACCATCATAAAATAGAGGTTCAGTATCATCACAAGCTAGAGAACAACTATTTCGCAAAGCATATTCATCAAACATATCATCATAAGAAGGAACATGGATAGTACTAATGGTACAACAATTATTAACCTTATAATTGGTACCAAAAAGATTTTCAATATCAAAAGTAGAGTGCTTTTCCCAATCATGATCACTAACATAGGTAACAGGCATGGGAACATCATCCCAATCAGAATTATCATAATCTATAGTAGGATCATAATGCTTAGGGGAAGATACCGTGTCCTCTCACCTTTTACTCCTCTTCTTCTTCTTCATACTCTTCTTACTCTCTCCTTTAGGAGGGAGAGACTTGAAGGGAATCTTCTCCACATATTCTTTAGGAGGGAAAGGCATCTTCTCCACATAATCTGGTTTGCTGACAGGAACAACAGAAGAAACTTTGGAGGATTTCTCCTCTCTATTAATAAGATCAAAACATCTATTAGTCCTATCATAGCTTGGCAAAACATCATATTTTATAAGATCTTATAAGTAAGTATTTGCTAGGCAATCTTTAGCACAATAGAGACAACAACCACGAAGGATGCTATTGATATCAACATCTCTCATATCAACCAAAGAAATCTTTCTAGACATCTCTTCACAATTCAAAAACAAAGTAAGATCATCATACTAATTGAAAGTAATCTTATCATCACAATACAAATCTGCGGTACTCGTTCGATTAATTGGGCATTGAAAATTAAAGTGACCTATTTTACCGCAAAATTCACAAAGAAAAGGATAAAGCTCACAAACCCTTTCACCAAGCTCATCTAGATCCCTTAGCCACGTATTGGTTTCTTCATTCCCGTGGGTGATGCAATAATCTTCCTTGTTGTGACTCTGTTCACAAGGTCTATGTATTCCACAAAAATTAACATGCTTATAAGAAATAGGACTTTTAGAAGTTTGAGCATGTTTATTGCAATCATCAACAACAATATCACTTCCTATGCAAGTGTCCTTAAAAGGTCCATGATACACGTCCCCATTTCCTTTAGGAACATTCATATGGGAAGCAAAGGCTTTAAAGCAATCAACCATAATTTGATGATCAAGACCATATTTAGCACCAAGCTCTTGAAAATCAGCAGTTTCAGCGAAAGACTTAATGCAATCAAACTCATAATTCATACCTGATCCTTTACCTTTGTCGCTATGCCAACCTTCAATATTGTTTTGAATTGTTTCAATCAGATCCCACTTGGTGTCAACATCCTTGCTTGTGAAAGACCCATCAAAGCATGCATCTAGATAGTCCTTGTAATATCCTGAAAGCCTTGCATAAAAATTATTAATAACAATATTATGGGGAAGATCATGAATAGGACATTTGTGCATTAGTAACTTCAATCTTCCCCACGCTTGGGCAATGCTTTCTCCCTCATGCGGATGGAAATTATAAATGTAATTTCTATCTTTATAAACCTCACTAGAAGGATAGAATTTAGAATAAAAGAGAGGTACAATTTCCTCCCACTCAACCGGTCGGCCATCCTTCAGTGCTTTATACCATTCCGCAGCTCTGCCCTTCAGTGATAAAGAAAATAGCTTCCTCTTAACTTGGTTCATTGAAATACCTGCATACTAGAACAACTCGCATAATTCATGTATAAAGAGCAAATGATCACATATGGTATTTTAAAAGGATGAGGAACACAAGCATCATTAGAAACATCACATATGGGAGATAAAATATCATCAGAGCAAACTTTCTCCACTAAAGTTAGGGAACTAAAAATATCATGCTTAACAAAACCAGCTTCCCCAAGCTTAGACTTTTCTATAGCATTAGCAGTAACGGTATTCAAAGCATTCGTACTAATAACATTGCTATGCGAAATAAGCTCCAAAGGTTTTTCAATTTTCTCTTCAAATCTAAACTCAGAAAAAAGACTAAAGAACTCTTTATTTTCCATTAAGCCTAACTAGTGAAAATTTAAACAAGAAACAAAAAGATATAATTGCAAAATCTAAAGGAAATAACTCTGAGCACTCACACAGGAGGATGCGAGTACCTTTTATCTTACCTCCCCAGCAACGGCGCCAGAAAATAGCTTGATGTCTATGCACGCGTCTGTTCTTGTAGATAGTGTTGGGCCTCCAAGTGCAGAGGTTTGTAGAGCAGCAGCAAGTTTCCCTTAAGTGGATCACCCAAGGTTTATCAAACTCAGGGAGGAAGAGGTCAAAGCTATCGCTCTCAAGCAACCCTGCAATTACGATACAGAAAGTCTCTTGTGTCCCCAACACACCCAATACACTTGTCAGATGTATAGGTGCACTAATTCGGTGAAGAGATAGTGAAATACAAGTAGTTGTGATGATTATAAGTAGCAAATGTGATCTCAAATAAAAATGGCAGCAAGCAAACATGTAACAAAACAGGAAGTAAACGGTGTGCAAAGCTTGGAAACAAGGCCTAGGGATCATACTTTCACTAGTGGACACACTCTCAACAAATATAACATAATTGAACCAATAGATACAATCATCCATATGCAACTCAAAACAATTCTCCAATGGAAAACGAACACTAATCATGCGTAGGGCTATGAAGCAGTCCTCAAAGTACGTATGTACCCAAAGTAGATTGTCCCACACTATCACCATGAATGCACTAGATGGTTCCAACAAACACCAACATTTCATAGAGACATTAACCAAAAAGATACACATGATGCACACACTAGTCACCTTTACACCATGATACGAGGTATCTCCGGAGAGTACAATAATAAAGCATAGGAGTAGCATAATATCTGAATAATGACATCTACCAATTCAACTAGATACAAAGCTCACAATCACATAAAGATCACATCATGGGAGAGAGAGGTGAACCACATAGCTACCAGTAGAGCCCTCAGCCCCGGGGGAGAACTACTCCCTCCTCATCATAGGAGACAACAAGGTTGATGGAGATGGTGGTGAGGTCGATGGAGACGGCGGAGACGGTGATGGAGACTGATGGAGATGGCTTCGGGGGCACTTCCCCGTCCCGGCAGGGTGCCGGAACACACACTTCTGTCCCCCGAAATTTGGCTTCGACGGCGGCGGCGCTGCGGAACTGTTCTGGAAATTTTGCCGACTCCCCTAGGGTTTTCCATCCCGAGGCTTTATATAGGCGAAGGGGCGTCGTCAGGGGCTGCCAGGGCGCCCTCACAATGGGTGGGCGTGGCCAGGGGCTGGGCCGCGCCCCCCTATTGTGTGGGCGGCCTCTGGCCCCCCTCCGTCTTGTTGGAATTATGCCCTAGAGGCAATAATAAAGATGTTATTATTATAATTCTTGTTCATGATAATGTTTATATTCCATGCTAGAATTGTATTAAGTAGAAACTTTAATACTTGTGTGGTTTATGAACAACACCGTGTCCCTAGTATGCCTCTATGGACTAGCTCATTGATTAATGATGGTTAAGGTTTCCTAACCATAGACATGAGTTGTCAATTAATAATGAGATCATGTTATTAGGAGAATGTTGTGATGGACAGACCCAAATAAAGCAGAGCAATTAGATCGTATCATCGTGTTCATCTTTGCGAAGCTTTTTATTATGTCAAGTATTGTATTCCTTAGACCATGAGATAATGCAACTCCGTAGTATCGGAAGAAAGCTTTGAGGTCATCAAATATCATCCTATGTGAGGGTGATAATAAAGGTGTCTCTCAGGTGATCAGAAAGTACTTGTTGGGTTGTATGTATCGAGATGGAATTTGTCCCTCCCGAGTCGGAGAGATATACTTTGGGCCCACTCGGTAATCGATATCAACACCACTTGTAAGCACGTGGTTAAGGAGTTAATCACAAAGTGATATCGGATTATGGAACGAGTCAAGTACTTGCTGTGAACGAGATTGAACTAGGTATGGCGATACCGACGATCGAATCTTGGGCGAGTAAAATATCATGTGACGAAGGGAATACATATACGGGATTAATTGAATCCTGACATCGTGGTTCATTCGATATGATCATCGATGAATATGTGGGAGTCAATATGGGTTTCCAGATCCCGCTGTTGTTTATTGATAGAAGATCATGTCTGCATATTCTCGAACCCGTAGGGTCACACACTTAACGTGCATCGACGCTAGGATAGAATGGATAATTGGTTTATGAGTTTTTGTTCGGAGTCTCGGATGAGATCCAGGACATCACGAGAGGTTCCGGAATGGTCCGGAGAATAAGATTCATATAAAGGAAAGCAGTTTTTGGATTCCAGAATCGTTTTAGAGTTTATCGGTATTGTACCGGAAGGTTCTAGAAGGTTCCAGAGTGGGACCAACATGGGCCCACTTGTCGGAGGCCTGCATGGGCCTAAGGGGAAGTGTCCTGGCCACTTTGGGCCAGGCGCACAAGGCCCCTAAGGCCCAGCCGGCCAGCCCTTAGGGGAAACCCTAAGGGAACCTTCCAGAAGAGGGGGGGAAGACTTGCCCCCTACTCTTCCCCCCTGGCCGCCGCCCTAGGGCTTGGAGGAGGGGCCAAGGCAGCCGGCCAGCCCCCCATATAAGGAGGGGCTGGGGCGCAGCCCCCTCCCACTCCAACCCTAGCCGCCGGCCAACTGCTGCCCCTCCACCTCTCTCTCTCGCGATTGTGCGTAGGCGAAGCCCTGCCGCAGAAACTCTCCACCATAAGCACCACGCCGTCATGCTGCAGATCCAATCTATCTCTCCACCATACTTGCTGGACCAAGGAAGGAGGAGACGTCGCTGCACCGTACGTGTGCATCTCTCGGAGGCGCCGCCACTTGCGGCATAGGATCGGATCGGATCGCGAGGAGGAGATGGCTAGTACGACTACATCATCCATGTTCTATTGAACGTTTCCACTGTGCGATTTCTTCAAGGGTATGAAGATCTCATCTACCTCTCTCGTTGATTACATCTCCTAGATTAGATCTTGGCTTTCTTGTTCGCATCCGTAGGATTTTTTTTTGATTTACTATGCTGCGAAACCCTTCAGTGGTATTAGAGCTAGATCTATGCGTAGATGTGTTTCACGAGTAGAACGCAACATGCTTGTTGCGGGCGTTGATGTTTTCTGTTGCAAACCTCTTGTCGTGTATTTCTTATGGCGCGGCATAGCGAGATCGAAGCGGTCCAGGCCAACTTTACGCGACCTTGTTCGCGAGACCGGATCCGCACTTGACGTGTGACTTGTTCCACACATGCGGCTGGTGGATGCCAGTTTCTCTCACTATAGTAGTCATGAGATTTACAACGGATGTTAGCAACCATAATATCACCGTTGTGGCTTTTCGTAGGTAAGAATCGTTCTTAGCTTGTTACTCCCATAAGCCACGTAAAACATGCAACAACAAAGTAGAGGCGTCTAACTTGTTTTTGCAGGGAGTGTTTTGTGATATGGTATGGCCCAAGACATGATGTGTATGAATTGAGATGTATGCGATGATCATGTTTTGTAATCTTTCACGACTTGCATGTCGATGAGTTCACAATCGGCTGGAGCCATATGGTTGTCTTTATAATTGTGTATGACCTGCGTGTCAACTTCTTATACGCCATGTAATAGCTTTACTTTATCGCTAAGTAGTTAGCAATAGTTGTAGTTGCTATTCGTGGTGGAGGCAATCATGGTGGAGTGATGGAGATCATGCCGGCGCGCACAAGATGGAGATCATTGCGCGGAGATTGGCTATACCATGTCACATAAAATTATATGCATGTGATGTTTATCCTTTTATGTATCTTATTATGCTTAGATCGCGACGGCAGCATTATAAGATGATTCCTCACTTAAAGATCAAGATAAAATTGTGTTCTCCCCTCGTATGCGCCGTTGCGAAAGTTCGTCGTTTTCAAGCACCTCGTGATGATCGGGTGCTATAAACTCTGCGTTCACATACAACGGGTGCAAGCCAGTTTTGCACATGCGGAGATACTTGGGTTTGACTTGACGAGCCTAGCATGTACAGACATGGCCTCGGAACACACGAACCGAAAGGTTAAACATGAGTCATATGAATGATATGATCGACACTGAGTTGTCCACCATTGAAACCACATCTCTTCTCGTGAAGATCAGATTAGGTGTGGTGAATTTGGATCGTGTTCACTAAACAACTTGAGGGATGTTGAATTTAGTGGGAGTTCATCTAGTAATTTGATTAAGTTGAACTAGTTATCATGAACATAGTCTAAAATTGTACTTGCAATGTTGTAGATCAAATGGCTAAATCCAACTTCAACTTCAACGTGTTTGCTGAGAAAGAAAAGCTTAAGAACAATGGGTCTAACTTCACCAACTAGTTCCACAATCTGAGAATCATTCTTGCTGGCGGACAAAAAGCCTATGTACTTGAGGAAGCGTTAGGTGACACCCCTGCTGCAACAGCGAAAACTGAAGAACTTGCTGACTTCAATGCTTGCAGAGATGATTGTGATGCGATTATGAGTACCATGCTGTTTTCTATGGAACCGGAACTTCAAAATCGTTTTGAGAAATACTGTGGGCCTTATGAGATTCTTGAGGAACCGAAAATCATGTTTCAGACTCAAGCCCGTTCTGAGAGATATGAGATCTCTGAGAAGTTCTTTAACTGCAAGATGGAGGAAGGGAGTTCCGTTAGTGAGCACGCCATTAAGATGTCGGGCTACACTCAACGCCTTGAGCAACTGGACTACAAGATTCCAGAAGAGCTCAAGATTGACAGAGTTCTGCAATCACTCCCTCCTAGCTACAAAGGTTTTGTAGTTACTCACAATCAAATTGGTTCCACTGATACGATCACTGAGCTCTTCGCAAAGCTTAAAGCTGCGGAGGTGGATATCAAGAAAGACAATCATGTGTTGATGGTCAACAAGACCACTAGCTTTAAGAAAGCTAAGGGTGCAAAGGGATCCTTCAAGAAAGGCAGCGGCAAGCGTGTTGCCCCTGCTGAGAAGAAGCTCAAGTCTGGACCTAAGCCGGACACTGAGTGCTTCTATTGCAAGGACAAGGGTCACTGGAAGCGCAACTATCCGAAGTACTTAGCGGACAAGAAGGCTGGCACCATTAAAGGTATATTTGATATACATGTTATTGATGTTTACCTTACTAGCGCTTGTTGTAGTGCCTGGGTATATGATACTGGTTCAGTTGCTAATATTTGTAACTCAAAACAGGAGCTACGGAATAGACGGCGGCTAGCAAGGGATGAGGTGACGATGCGCGTTGGCAATGGATCAAAAGTTGATGTGATGGCCGTCGGCACGCTCTCCTTAGTTTTACCTTCGGGATTAGTTTTAAACCTTAATAAGTGTTATTATGTGCCTGCGTTGAGCATGAACATTATATCTGGATCGTGTTTATTGCAAGATGGTTATTCATTTAAATCTGAGAATAATGGTTGTTCTATTTATATGAATAACATCTTTTATGGTCATGCACCAGTTGTGAATGGTTTATTTCTTCTGAATCTCGAAAGCAATGAAACGCACATCCATAATATTGAGGCTAAAAGATGCAAAGTAGATAGTGATAATCCAACTTATTTGTGGCACTGTCGTCTAGGTCATATTGGTGTAAAACGCATGAAGAAACTCCATTCTGATGGACTTTTGGAGTCTCTTGATTTTGAATCATTTGACACGTGCGAACCGTGCCTCATGGGCAAGATGATCAAAACCCCGTTCTCCGGAATAATGGAGCGAGCAACGGACTTGTTGAAAATCATACATACCGATGTGTGCGGACCAATGAGTATTTTGACGCGCAGTGGATATCGCTATTTTCTCACTTTTACTGATGATTTAAGTAGATATGGGTATATCTATTTAATGAAACATAAATCTGAAACGTTTGAAAAGTTCAAAGAATTTCAGAACGAAGTGGAAAACCATCGTAATAGGAAAATTAAATTTCTACGATCCGATCGTGGAGGTGAATATTTGAGTTATGATTTTCTCACACATCTTAAAGCAAGCGAAATCATTTCGCAACTCACGCCACCCGGAACACCACAGCGCAATGGTGTGTCTGAACGCCGGAATCGAACTCTATTAGATATGGTGCGATTGATGATGTCTCTTACAAATTTGCCGTTATCATTTTGGGGTTATGCATTAGAAACCGCTGCATTCACTTTAAATAGGGCACCATCTAAATCCGTTGAGACGACACCGTATGAACTATGGTTTGGTGCTAAACCTAAGTTGTCGTTTCTTAAAGTTTGGGGATGCGAAGCTTACGTCAAGAAGTTGATGCCGGACAAGCTCGAACCCAAAGCGGAGAAATGCGTCTTCATAGGATACCCTAAGGAAATGATTGGGTATACCTTCTACCACAGATCCGAAGGCAAAGTGTTTGTTGCAAAGAACGGATCATTTCTTGAGAAGGAGTTTCTCTCGAAAGAAGTGAGTGGGAGGAAGGTAGAGCTAGACGAGGTTATTGAACCTTCTCTCGAGTTGGAGAGTAGCGCAGCACCTAAAGTTGTTCCGGTGCCGTCTGCACCAACAAGAGTGGAAGCTAATGACAAGGATCATGAAACATCGAACGATGCTACTACTGAACTTCGCAGGTCGACAAGGTCACGTGCCACTCCTGAATGGTACGGCAACCTGATACGTCTCAAACGTATCTATAATTTTTGATACTCCATGCTTGTTTTTACACCATTTGCCTATTGTTTCATTACACTTAGTGGCACTTTTATGCATTTTCCGGAACTAACCTATTAATGAAGTGCCACAGTGCCAGTTCCCTGTTTTCTGCTGTTTTTGTGTTTCAGAGTGATACACGGGAAATATTCTCGGAATTGGACGAAACCACATCCTGAAGTCTTATTTTACCTGGAAGCTTCCAGAGATCCGAAGAGGAGTAGGAGGGGGGCAACCAGGGCCCCACACGCAGGGGTGGCGCGGCCAGCCACCTGGCCACGCCGGGCCTGCGTGAGGGCGCCTGGCCCCTCCTCTGACATCGCCCCTTCGCCTATAAAGACCCCCCGACGAGAAAAACCTAAGGACCCGATCAGTTTTCCAGAACACATCGCGATCCGCCGCCGCCGTCGACCCGAAGATCGGGAGGGTCCAGAAGCTCTTCCCGGCACCCTGCCGGAGAGGGGAATCGCCACCGAAGGTCTTCTTCATCGCCATGCTTGCCTCCGGAGCGATGAGTGAGTAGTCTACCTTGGACTATGGGTCTATAGCAGTAGCTAGATGGTTGTCTTCTCCACCATGTGCTTCATGTTTAGATCTCATGAGCTGCCCTACATGATTGAGATCACCGTTATGTAATTCTACATGTTTGGTTTGTTGGGATCCGATAAATATTGGTGTTTATGATTAAGTTGCTGTACTGAATTATATCTTTTGTTATCTTTATGTTGTTTATGATCTTGCATGCTCTCCGTTGTTAGTAGCTATCTTGGCCGAGTAGTTGCTAGTGACTCCAAGAGGGGGTATTTATGCTCGATAGTGGGTTCATGCCTCTATTTCACCTGGGGGAGTGACAAAAACCTCTAAGGTGGTAGATGTGCTGTTGCTACTAGGGAGAAAACAACATTCATATGCTCAAGGGTATATGCTTTGTTTACATTACACACTTTGCTTAATGCAATTATCTGTTGTTCGCAATTTAATACTTCTAGGGTGTTCGGATTGATATCCCCGGGAGTGGATTATTAGTCATAGATGCAGTTGGATGGCGGTCTATGTATTTTGTTGTAATGCCCAGAGTAAATCTCATAGTGATCTTCTTGACATATCACGTTATCTTTATTCTATCAATTGCCCAACTATAATTTGTTTACCCAATATGTGTTATTTTATCTATGGAGAGACACCACTAGTGAACTGTGGACCCCGGTCCTATTTCCATCATATTGCTATCACCTGTTTACTTTACTCGCATACTATATTGTTTTCCACTTGATACGCTCATACCCTTTGTTTCAAGCAAACCGGTGAGATTGACAACCTCATCGCAAGTTGGGGACAAAGTATTTGTTTGTGTTGTGTGCAGATTCCGCGTTGCTGCTGGCCGAAGACGAGTCAACAAGTATCGTTAACGGCGCCCTTGTTGGAGTGTTACTAAGCCAGTCCGTATCACCTTCAGTCGTCATTGTCTCTCCTCTCCTGACCGATATTAAACCTTGGTTTATTAACTGAGGGAAAACTAGCCGCTACATTCATCATACCTTCCTCTTGGGGTTCCCAATGGGCTGGTTATTCACCACGCACAAGGATAGTCTGCTCCACATCAACTTGGCACCAGCAGCTAATTTTCTGGGCGCCATCAACCAGTAGCAGCTAATTTTCTGGCGCCGTTGCCGGGGAGGATGAGAAGACTTCTGCGAGGGGAGTTTTTCGCACACACATCCTTTACTTTGTTATTATTTTGCTTTACTTTATTTTATTTTACCTGCATTGCTTTTTATCAAAACCCCAAAAAAAAATTTAGAATCCTTGGTAGTTGTTTTTACTTGTTTACTTTCGTTTTGCTGAAATGGCCAATCCTGAAAACACCAAGTTGTGTGACTTCACTAGCACAAACAATAGTGATTTTATCTGCACTCCTATTGCACCACCTATTCCTGCTGCAAACTTTTATGAGATTAAGCCTGCTTTATTGAACCTTGTTATGAAAGAGCAATTTTCTGGTGCTAGTACTGAAGATGCTGCAGCTCATCTCAACAATTTTGTTGAGCTATGTGAGATGCAGAAATATAAGGATGTTGATAGTGATATTATTAAGCTCAAGTTGTTTCCTTTTTCTTTGAGAGGAAAAGCTAAAGATTGGTTGCTGTCTTTGACTAAGAATAGTATTGATTCATGGGCTAAGTGTAAGGATGCTTTTATTGGTAGATACTATCCTCCTGCTAAGATTATATCTTTGCGTAGCAATATTATGAAGTTTACTCAGTTTGATAATGAACATGTTGCTCAGGCTTGGGAAAGATTGAAATCTATGATAAATAATTGCCCCACTCATGGACTGACTACTTGGATGATTATCCAAACTTTTTATGCAGGACTGAATTTTTCTTCAAGGAACCTACTTGATTCAGCTGCTGGAGGCACTTTTATGTCCCTTACCTTGGGCGCCGCATCAAAGCTACTCGACAACATGATGGTAAATTATTCCGAATGGCACACCGAGAGAGCTCCACAAGGTAAGAAGGTAAATTCTGTTGAGGAAACCTCTTCCTTGAATGATAAGATTGATACCATTATGGCTATGCTTGCTAATGATAGGACTTATGTTGATCCTAATAATGTTCCTTTGGCCTCTCTGGTTGCTCAAGAAGAGCATGTTGATGTGAATTTCATTAGAAACAATAATTTTAACAACAATGCTTATAGGAACAATTTTGCTAATAACAATTATAGGCCGTATCCTTCTACTAATGGTAATGGTTATGGTAACTCTTATGGTAATTCCTACAACAACACTAGGGCCGCGCCCTCCGAGCTTGAGGTAATGCTCAAGGACTTCATCGGTAAGCAAACTGCTTTTAATAAGTCTGTTGAGGAAAAGTTAGGCAAAATTGATATTCTTGCTTCTAAAGTTGATAGCCTTGCTCATGATGTTGAACTTCTGAAATTAAAAGTGTTTCCTAATTATGTGAAAGAGAACAATGTTTTTGCTACCGCTAATGCTATCCAAGTTGGAATTGATGAAAATATTAGATTGTTAGCGGAATTGCATGCCAGGTGGGAAAGAGAAGATGAGATGGCTAGAGAAACAAAGGTATGTACCATTACTATCTCTAATGATGTTGCTCCTAATACTAGCAATCCTCTTACTTTGATTGGTGTAGAGAAAACTCCCATTCCTTGTGTTAAAAAGCCTAAAACTGCCAAAACTTTTTCTCAAAAGAGTGCTGAAATTTTTCGGAGTGTGGGAGATGATAGCTCTATTTCTTTTAATGATTTTGATGTTGATGGCTGCAATATATCTGAAGTAATTTTGTTCTTGCAAAAGCTTGCTTTGACTCCCAATGCTAGTTCTTTAAATATTGCTTTTACTAAGCATATTACCAATGCTCTCATAAAGATTAGGGATGAAAAGTTGAAGCAAAAAGCTTCTGTTCCCAAGAAGTTAGAAGATGGTTGGGAACCCATCATTGATATGCATGTTAATGGTTATGATTGCCATGCTTTATGTGATCTAGGTGCTAGTATTTCTATCATGCCTAGAAAGATTTATGACATGCTTGATTTACCACCGCTTGAAAAATGTTATTTTGATGTTCCTATTGCTGATTTTGCTAAGAAGAAACCTTTGGGAAGGATTAATGATGTTCTTATTGTGGTTAACAATAACCTTGTTCCCGTTGATTTTTCTTGTTATGGACGTTGAATGCCATGCTTCATGTCCTATTATTTTGGGAAGACCCTTTCTTCGAACTGTAGGTGCCATCATTGATATGAGGGAAGGCACTATCAAATATCAATTCCCACTAAAGAAAGGTATGGAACACTTCCCTAGGAAAAGAAAGAAATTACTTTTTGACTCTATTCTTAGAGCAAATTATGATCTTGATGCTTCATCTATTGATATTACTTGATTCGCAATTTTCTGCGCCTAGCTCAAAGGCGTTAAAGAAAAGCACTCTTGGGAGATAACCCAATGTTTTTTTTTCAGTACTTTTTATTTTATTTGAGTCTTGGAAGTCATTACTACTATAATGACTGCTCCTTATCTTGTTTATTTCGTTTTTGTGCCAAGAGAAGCCTCTAATTTGAGTGAGGTAAAGATTTGGGGATGTTGCTGTCCTGAAACTGTTTTCGGTGCTGCACCGTAAAAATTCGTGAAAATTCTCTGTTTATCTTTTGGACCTGCGATTTCTTGTGCATATGCCCCTGGTTATATCCAAACTTTTGTTATTTGAACACTTTTTTATTTGAGCAACAGAAAATCCCTCAAAAATTCGACCTTTGTCAGCTGTTCAGTTTTGACAGATTTCTGCAAATATTTGTGTTTGCCACTTTATCGCTTTCTTTTGAGTTCTTTTGATCACGGAACTTTTGGGGAGGTTGATACAGTAGTATTTGCTATATATGTGGTGGTTTTGAGTTGAAACCTGAAGCAAATAGAGGATTGATTACATGTTATGCTTGCACTAATGTTGCTAATAGAATTGTGTTTAGTTTTGTATGAAGGAAGTTTTCAAGTGTAGGGATTGGAGAATGATGAGATGAGTTGAAGAATGGACAAAAGCTCAAGCTTGGGGATGCCCATGCATCATCCTAAGAAATATCCCAGAAGTACAAGCGTCAAAGCTTGGGGATGCCCCCGAGGCACCCCTTCTTCATCGGCAAAAATCAGGTCACCTTTCAAAACACTATATTTTTATTGCTTCATGCACTATGTGTTTTTCTTGGAGCGTCAGTTGTTTTAGTTTTCTTAGTTGGTTTAGTTTGTTTGTTTGCTGCAATAAATGGTTGGACCCCAACAAATTTTCTTTTGGAGAAGTTGTACTCGTTTTCATTTGCCAAGAACACTCAGTTTTTCACTCTTATCGTTTATCGAGTGTTCTTCTTTTTCTGCTACTGCTTTTGGTTTTCATTTTCGCCTTGATTTGCGTTCAGACCTTGCCATATATTTTCATCAAGGTGTATTTTTGCATCTGATCTTTATTGGTTTTCATCAAAAGAGGTGTCTAAAAAAATTTAAATGGTGTTGGAAAAGAGAAAAAGCTTTGTGCAAAATAGTGGTACAAGAAGGAGCTTGTGTAGACTGCGGCTTAGGCTTTTTCATGTCATGCTTGATGTCTTTTTGATAGTATGCTTAGTGGTTTTGCTGTAGCATGACTTGTCTCAAATAACTGAGATTGCTTAATGAGCCTTTGAAAAAATCATGCGTTGTTTTTATTGTATGGAAGCATTATTTTGGTTTTCTCCTTGATGCTTTATTTGGGTTGACTTGGCGCATGCTCACACATGTTAGACTCTTACAAATTCGCCAATAGCCTCTATGATCATTTAGTTTTTGACTTTTGATTCCATCTTATGCTTCTTTTAATGTCGCTTTGTCGCTTTGCATGATTATGGCCATTATTGCTCTCTTAGTTGGTCGCTCCCAGTCTTTTGCTAGCCCTCGCCTTGTACTGAGTATGAGCTCTACTCGTGCATCCAACTCCTAAAAGCCAAAGTTTTCCAAAGTGTCCACCATACATACCTACTAGCAATTTGCTTTTCCAAGTAAATTTGACTTGCTTTTATTTTCTCTTCAAATTAAACTCTTACCAGTGTTATGCGAAATTCGGTTAGTAAAGCTCTCACGAACCGGAAGGCACACTTTACTTTTTCCTGTTCTAAATTTTTTGACATTGTGGTCTTTTATGTTGAGTTGTTATGCTTGCAAGTTGTAAGTTGGATTCTAGCCCATCCATGCTGTCATGGGCAAGCTTTCAACATTGCACTTCTTATTTGAGTTGATATCGTGATCTTTTGTTTATGGATGCCCGCAGTGTGAAATGAATTGGGAATCTTGTAGGGATCATGGAGTTTGTATATGTGTTAGGGAAACGCTGGGCCGCCAATCTAAGCCATGCATAATTCATGGTGGAAATTTGCAGCATACCCATGGTGAACATTCGACGACGCATCTCACAATAAAAAGCTAAACAAAAGGCAAATAAAAGAGATGTCGAGGTGTTCATTGTCTGCTTGTCCTGTCATTTTGGTGTGGGCTTGTTCCATGTCATCGGGCACGGAGGTACCCCATTGGCGGTTCTCAATGATATGCATATACTTACAATGACAAGAGCCTTGCTTGGGACTCTAAGTAAAGTAGCATGAGGTTTGGGTACTCGTATTCACGGGGCACGAGGTTTTCAACTTATGATTTGTAAAGCATATGCATCATAATTGTTCTCGCATTAACTTTAACCATTCAAGATGCTTATGATGGGGGCAATGAGAGCTCAAAGCCGGTAAGTACCATAATTTTTGAAGGTTATAAAACGTGCAATCACTGCTTCCCTCTGCGAAGGGTCTTTCTTTTACTTTTATGTTGAGTCACCACCTTCTTTCTTTATGCACCATTAAGAGAGCATAGTTGTCATTCTTAGTGTGACATGCATTGTCCCAAAGTTCATTGATTGATTCATATTGTTGGTTTCACTTGTTCTTAAATTATTTGTATCTAGTCGCCCTCTTAAACTTGAAGGTGTCCTATGCATTTATGTTTTGCTCTCTTTGAAGGACAAGCTGAAAACCATTTGTATGTTTTTCCTTATGATTTGAACACATGTTTGACTTTCATTGTTTCATTATCATGATCTTTTGTTTGTGTTCATTTGCATGTTTACAACATGGTTTCTAAGTTCTTATTGTCATGATTATATCTTCATGCCCATGTTTTAAGTTCTTATGATCCCAGCTCACCAATGCTTACATATTTGATCAAGATTGTGTAGGTGCATGTCACCTTAAAAATTATTCTTTGTTATCACTTACCTACTCGAGGACGAGCAGGAGTTAAGCTTGGGGATGCCTGATACGTCTCAAACGTATCTATAATTTTTGATGCTCCATGCTTGTTTTTACATCATTTGCCTATTGTTTCGTTACACTTAGTGGCACTTTTATGCATTTTCCGGAACTAACCTATTAACGAAGTGCCACAGTGCCAGTTCCCTGTTTTCTGCTGTTTTTGTGTTTTAGAGTGATACACAGGAAATATTCTCGGAATTGGACGAAACCACATCCTAAAGTCTTATTTTACCCGGAAGCTTCCAGAGATCCGAAGAGGAGTAGGAGGGGGCCACCGCGGCCAGCCCCCTGGCCGTGCCGGGCCTGCGTGAGGGCGCCTGGCCCCTCCTCTGACATCGCCCCTTCGCCTATAAAGACCCCCCGACGAGAAAAACCTAAGGACCCGATCAGTTTTCCAGAACACATCGCGATTCGCCGCCGCCGTCGACCCAAAGATCAGGAGGGTCCAGAAGCTCTTCCCGGCACCCTGCCGGAGAGGGGAATCGCCACCGGAGGTCTTCTTCATCGCCATGCTTGCCTCCGGAGCGATGAGTGAGTAGTCTACCTTGGACTATGGGTCCATAGCAGTAGCTAGATGGTTGTCTTCTCCACCATGTGCTTCATGTTTAGATCTCATGAGCTGCCCTACATGATTGAGATCACCGTTATGTAATTCTACATGTTTGGTTTGTTGGGATCCGATGAATATTGATGTTTATGATTAAGTTGTTGTACTGAATTATATCTTTTGTTATCTCTATGTTGTTTATGATCTTGCATGCTCTCTATTGTTAGTAGCTATCTTGGCCGAGTAGTTGCTAGTGACTCCAAGAGGGGGTATTTATGCTCGATAGCGGGTTCGTGCCTCTATTTCACCTGGGGGAGTGACAGAAACCTCTAAGGTGGTAGATGTGCTGTTGCTACTAGGGAGAAAACAACATTCATATGCTCAAGGGCATATGCTTTGTTTACATTACACACTTTGCTTAATGCAATTATCTGTTGTTCGCAACTTAATACTTCTATGGTGTTCGGATTGATATCCCCGGGAGTGGATTATTAGTCATAGATGCAGTTGGATGGCGGTCTATGTATTTTGTTGTAATGCCTAGAGTAAATATCATAGTGATCTTCTTGACATATCACGTTATCTTTATTCTATCAATTGCCCAACTGTAATTTGTTTACCCAGCATGTGTTATTTTATCTATGGAGAGACACCACTAGTGAACTGTGGACCCTGGTCCTATTTCCATCATATTGCTATCACCTGTTTACTTTACTCGCACTATTTACTTTACTCGCATACTATATTGTTTTCCACTCGATACGCTCATACCCTTTGTTTCAAGCAAACCGGTGAGATTGACAACCTCATCGCAAGTTGGGGACACAACCCTGTCTTAACCATCTTGTTGTTAGACAACAGTGAACCTGCGAACTATGAGGAAGCGATGATGAGCCCAGACTCTGAGAAATGGCTAGAGGCCATGAAATCCGAATTGGGATCCATGAGCGAAAACCAAGTATGGACTTTGGTGGACCCTCCTAGCGACCGTAAGGCCGTTGAGTGCAAATGGATTTTCAAGAAGAAAACGGACACGGATGGTAATGTTACTGTCTATGAAGCTCGGCTTGTCACAAAAGGTTTTCGGCAAGTTCAAGGTGTTGACTACGATGAGACTTTCTCTCCCGTAGCGATGATTATGAAATATGGCAGATGGATGTCAAGACTGCGTTCCTCAATGGCAACATTGATGAAGAGTTGTATATGATGCAGCCCGAAGGTTTTGTCGATCCTAAGGATGCTAATAAGGTGTGCAAACTTCAGCGTTCCATTTATGGACTGAAGCAAGCATCTCAGAGTTGGAACCTTCGTTTTGATCAAGTGATCAAGAGTTTTGGATTTGTTCCAAATTGCTACGAAGCTTGCATCTACAAGAAAGTGAGTGGGAGCTCGGTGACATTTTTAGTGCTATATGTGGATGACATATTGATTACTGGAAATGACATCGGCATGCTTAACGATGTGAAGAGTTATTTGAATAAATGTTTTTCAATGAAAGATCTAGGAGAAGCTGCTTATATATTAGGCATCAAAATCTATAGAGATAGAGAAAGACGCCTAATAGCTTTAAGCCAAAGTACATACCTGGACAAAGTTCTGAATAGGTTCAGAATGGATAAAGCAAAGAAAGGTTCATTGCCCATGTTGTCAGGTAAGATATTGAGCAAGGCTCAGTGTCCAGCTACGGTAAAAGATAGAGATACTATGAGCAAAGTGCCATATGCCTCGGCCATAGGTTCTATCATGTATGCCATGCTGTGTACTAGACCGGATGTGTCCAATGCTCTTAGTTTGACGAGCAGATACCAAAGTGATCCAGGAGTGGAACACTGGCAGCCGTAAAGAACATCCTAAAGTATTTAAATAGGACTAAAGAAATGTTCTTGGTCTATGGAGGTGATGAGGAGCTCATCGTAAAAGGTTACGTCGACGCTAGCTTCGACACCGACCCGGATGATTCTAAATCTCAGACAGGATACGTTTATATTTTGAATGGTGGAGCTGTGAGCTGGAGAAGCTGCAAGCAAAGCATGATCGCGGGATCTACAACAGAAGCGGAATACATGGCTGCTTCGGAAGCATCAAGTGAAGGAGTTTGGATCAGAAACTTCATCACTGAGCTTGGTGTGGTTCCAAATGCCTTGGACCCATTGGAGATATTGTGTGACAACACTGGCGCCATAGCACTGGCTAAGGAACCAAGATATCATCCAAAGACCAAGCACATCAAGCGCCGGTTCCATATAATTCGAGATTATATAGCAGATGGAGATCTGAAAATTAGCAAAGTACATACGGATCTGAATGTCGCAGATCCGTTGACTAAACCTCTTCCACGAGCAAAACATGATCAGCACCTTAATGCCATGGGTGTTAGATTGTTACCAAATGTAAACTAGATTATTGACTCTAGTGCAAGTGGGAGACTGTTGGAATTATGCCCTAGAGGCAATAATAAAGATGTTATTATTATAATTCTTGTTCATGATAATGTTTATATTCCATGCTAGAATTGTATTAAGCGGAAACTTTAATACTTGTGTGGTTTATGAACAACACCGTGTCCCTAGTATGCCTCTATGGACTAGCTCATTGATTAATGATGGTTAAGGTTTCCTAACCATAGACATGAGTTGTCAATTAATAATGAGATCATGTCATTAGGAGAATGATGTGATGGACAGACCCAAATAAAGCAAAGCAATTAGATCGTATCATCGTGTTCATCTTTGCGAAGCTTTTTATTATGTCAAGTATTGTATTCCTTAGACCATGAGATAATACAACTCCCTAGTATCGGAAGAAAGCTTTGAGGTCATCAAACATCATCCTATGTGAGGGTGATAATAAAGGTGTCTCTCAGGTGATCAAAAAGTACTTGTTGGGTTGTATGTATCGAGATGGAATTTGTCCCTCCCGAGTCGGAGAGATATACTTCAGGCCCACTCGGTAATCGATATCAACACCGCTTGCAAGCACGTGGTTAAGGAGTTAATCACAAAGTGATATCGGATTACGGAATGAGTAAAGTACTTGCTGTGAACGAGATTGAACTAGGTATGGCGATACCGACGATCGAATCTCGGGCGAGTAAAATATCATGTGACGAAGGGAATACATATACGGGATTAATTGAATCCTGACATCGTGGTTCATCCGATATGATCATCGATGAATATGTGGGAGTTAATATGGGTTTCTAGATCCCGCTGTTGATTATTGATAGAAGATCATGTCTGCATATTCTCGAAGCCGTAGGGTCACACACTTAACGTGCATCGACGCTAGGATAGAATGGATAATTGGTTTATGAGTTTTTGTTCAGAGTCTCGGATGAGATCCAGGACATCACGAGAGGTTCCGGAATGGTCCGGAGAATAAGATTCATATAAAGGAAAGCAGTTTTTGGATTCCGGAATCGTTTCGGAGTTTATCGGTATTGTACCGGAAGGTTCTAGAAGGTTCCAGAGTGGGACCAACGTGGGCCCACTTGTCGGAGGCCTGCATGGGCCTAAGGGGAAGTGTCCTGGCCACTTTGGGCCAGGCGCACAAGGCCCCTAAGGCCCAGCCGGCCAGCCCTTAGGGGAAACCCTAAGGGAACCTTCCAGAAGTGGGGGGAAGACTTGCCCCCTACTCTTCCCCCCTGGCCGCCGCCCTAGGGCTTGGAGGAGGGGCCAAGGAAGCCGGCCAGCCCCCCATATAAGGAGGGTTGGGGCGCAGCCCCCTCCCACTCCAACCCAAGCCGCCGGCCAACTGCTGCCCCTCCACCTCTCTCTCTCGCGACTGTGCGTAGGTGAAGCCCTGCCGCAGAAACTCTCCACCATAAGCACCACGCCGTCGTGCTGCAGATCCAATCTATCTCTCCACCATACTTGCTGGACCAAGGAAGGAGGAGACGTCCCTGCACCGTACGTGTGCATCTCTCGGAGGCGCCGCCACTTGCGGCGTAGGATCGGATCGGATCGCGAGGAGGAGACGGCTAGTACGACTACATCATCCACGTTCTGTTGAACATTTCCACTGTGCGATTTCTTCAAGGGTATGAAGATCTCATCTACCTCTCTCGTTGATTACATCTCCTAGATTAGATCTTGGCTTTCTTGTTCACATCCGTAGGAAATTTTTTGATTTACTATGCTGCGAAACCCTTCACGTCTCTCTTTCGGTCTTCGGTACTCTTCCGGGAAAAATAAGACTTCTGGAACTTGTTTCGTCCAATTTCGAGAATATTTCCTGTGTAGCTTTTCTGAAACACAAAAACAACAGAAAACAGGGAACTGGCACTGTGGCATCTTGTCAATAGGTTAGTACCGGAAATCGCATAAAAATGCCACAAAGTATAACGAAACACAAGGCAAATGGTGTAAAAACAAGCATGGAGCATAAAAAATTATAGATACGTTTGAGACGTATCAGCATCCCCAAGCTTAACTCCTGCTTGTCCTCGAGTAGGTAAGTGATAACAAAAGAAATAATTTTTGAGGTGACATGCACCATCACAATCTTAATCATATAGGTAAAGCATTGAGTGCTGAGATCAAAGAACTTAAAACATGGGCATGAAAGACATAATCTTGATAATAGAAACTTAGCAACCATGTTATAACATGAAAAGAAACAAAAACAAAAGATCATGAATAATGAAACAATGAAAGTCAAACGAGTGTTCAAATCATAAGGAAAAACATAGTAAATGGTTTTCATCTTTTCCTTCATGGAGAGCAAAACATAAATGCATAGGACACCTTCAAGTTTAAGAGGGCGACTAGATACAAATAATTTAAGAACAAGTGAAACCATGATCATGAATCAATCAATGAAAACTTTGGGACAATGCACATTATACTCAGAATGACAAAATTTTCATTGATTGATTCATGATCATGGTTTCACTTGTTCTTAAATTATTTGTATCTAGTCGCCCTCTTAAACTTGAAGGTGTCCTATGCATTTATGTTTTGCTCTCCATGAAGGACAAGCTGAAAACCATTTACTATGTTTTTCCTTATGATTTGAACACACGTTTGACTTTCATTATTTCATTATTCATGATCTTTTGTTTGTGTTTCTTTTCATGTTATAACATGGTTGCTAAGTTTCTATTATCAAGATTATGTCTTTCATGCCCATGTTTTAAGTTCTTTGATCTTAGCACTCAAAGCTTTACCTATATGATCAAGATTGTGAAGGTGCATGTCACCTCAAAAATTATTTCTTTTGTTATCACTTACCTACTCGAGGACGAGCAGGAGTTAAGCTTGGGGATGCTGATACGTCTCAAACGTATCTATAATTTTTGATGCTCCATGCTTGTTTTTACACCATTTGCCTTGTGTTTCGTTACACTTCGTGGCGTTTTTATGCGATTTCCAGAACTAACCTATTGACAAGATGCCACAGTGCCAGTTCCCTGTTTTCTGCTGTTTTTGTGTTTCAGAAAAGCTATACAGGAAATATTCTCGGAATTGGATGAAACAAGTTCCAGAAGTCTTATTTTTCCCGGAAGAGTACCGAAGACCGAAAGAGAGCCGGAGGGGGGCCAGAGGCCTCCCACATAACAGGGGGGCGCGGCCCAGCCCCTGGCTGCGCCCACCCATTGTGAGGGCACCCTGGCAGCCCCCTGACGATGCCCCTTCGCCTATATAAAGCCTCGGGATGGAAAACCCTAGGAGAATCGGTAATTTTCCAGAAAGAGTTCCGCAGCTCCACCGTCGCAGTCGACGAATTTTGGGGGACAGAAGTCTCTATTCTAGCACCCTGCCGGGACGGGGAAGTGCCCCAGAGCCATCTCCATCGATCTCCATCACCGTCTCCGCCATCTCCATCGACCTCACTGCCATCTTCATCAACCTTGCTGTCTCCTATGATGAGGAGGGAGTAGTTCTCCCCCGGGGCTGAGGGCTCTACCGGTAGCTATGTGGTTCACCCCTCTCTCCCATGATGTGATCTTTATGTGATCATGAGCTTTGTATCTAGTTGAATTGGTAGATGTTATTATTCAGATAATATGCTACTCCTATGCTTTATTATTATACTCTCCGGAGATACCTCGTATCATGGTGTAAAGATGACTAGTGTGTGCATCATGTGTATCTTTTTGGTTAATGTCTCTATGAAATGTTGGTGTTTGTCGGAACCATCTAGTGCGTTCAAGGTGATAGTGTAGGACAATCTAGTTTGGGTACATACAGACTTTGAGGAGTGCTTCGTAGCCCTACGCATGATTAGTGTATGTTTTCCATTGGAGAATTGTTTTGAGTTGCATATTGATGATAGTATCTGATACATCTCAAACGTATCCATAAGTTTTGATGCTCCATGCTTGTTTTTACACCATTTGCTTAGTGTTTCGTTACACTTCGTGGCACTTTTATGCATTTTCCGGAACTAACCTATTAACAAGTCGCCACAGCACCAGTTCCCTGTTTTCTGCTATTTTTGTGTTTCAGAAAAGCTACATAGGAAATATTCTCGGAATTGGACGAAACCAAAGCCAGTCGCCCAGATTTTCACCGAAGCTTCCAGAGAACCGAAGAGGAGACAGAGTGGGGCCACGAGGGCCCCACACAATAGGGCGGCGTGGCCAGGGGCCTGGCCGCGCCCCCTATGTGTGAGATCATCTCGGTCCACTCCTGACGATGCCCCTTCGCCTATAAAGACCCCCCGACGGGAAAAACCTAAAGACCCGATCACTTTTACAAAACACATCGTGATCCGCCGCCGCCATCGACCCAAAGATCGGGAGGATCCAGAAGCTCTTCCTGGCACCCTGCCGGAGAGGAGAATCATCACCGGAGGTCTTCTTCATTCCCATGCTTGCCTCCGGCGCAATGAGTGAGTAGTCTACCTTGGACTATGGGTCCATAGCAGTAGCTAGATGGTTGTCTGCTCCACCATGTGCTTCATGTTTAGATCTCATGAGCTGCCCTACATGATTGAGATCACCGTTATGTAATTCTACATGTTGTGTTTATTGGGATCCGATGAATATTGGTGTTATGATTGAGTTGAAGTACTAAATTTTATCTTATGTTATCTCTATGTTGTTTATGATCTTGCATGCTCTCCGTTGTTAGTAGCTATCTTGGCCGAGTAGTTTCTAGTGACTCCAAGAGGGGGTATTTATGCTCGATAGTGGGTTCATGCCTCTATTTAATCTGGGGGAGTGACAGAAACCTCTAAGGTTGTAGATGTGTTGTTGCTACCATGGGGAAAACAACATTCATATGCTCGAGGGCATATGCTTTGTTTACATTACACACTTTGCTTAATGCAATTATCTGTTGTTCGCAACTTAATACTTGTGGAGTTCTCGGATTGATTCGCCACAAGTGGATTATTAGTCATAGATGCAGTTGGATGGCGGTCTATGTATCTTGTTGTAATGCCCAGAGTAAATCTCATACTGATCCTCTCGACATATGCATGTTGTCTTTATTCTATCAATTGCCCAACTGTAATTTGTTTATCCAGCATGTATTATTTTATCTTATGGAGATACACCACTAGTGAACTATGGACCCCGGTTCTATTTCCTTTATATTGTTATCACCTGTTTACTTTACTCGCACTGTTTACTTTACTCGCATACTATTATCACTTTCCACTCGATACGCTCATACCCTTTGTTTCAAGCAAACCGGTGAGATTGACAACCTCATCGTAAGTTGGGAACAAAGTATTTGGTTGTGTTGTGTGCAGGTTCTACGTTGCTACTGGTTGAAGACGCGCTAACAAGTTATCGTTAATGACACCCTTGTTAGAGCATCACGCAGCTAGTGGGCATCACCTTCAGGCGTATTTCGTCCTCCTACTGGATTGATAACCTTGGTTTCTTACTGAGGGAAAAACTTGCTGCTATATTCATCATACCTTGCTCTTGGGGTTTCCAACTGGCCGGGCTTTTTTACATCATCAACTCGGCTCCATCAGTATCTATTGGTTCAATTATGTTATATTTATTGGGAGAGTGTCCACTAGTGAAAGTATGATCCCTAGGCCTTGTTTCCAAGCTTTGCACACCGTTTACTTCCTGTTTTGTTACATGTTTGCTTGCTGCCATTTTTATTTCAGATCGCGTTTACTACTTATAATCATCACAACTACTTGTATTTCACTATCTCTTAGCCGAACTAGTGCACTTATACATCTGACAAGTGTATTGGGTATGTTGGGGACACAAGAGACTTTCTGTGTCGTAATTGCAGGGTTGCTTGAGAGGGATGACTTTGACCTCTTCCTCCCTGAGTTCGATAAACCTTGGGTGATCCACTTAAGGGAAACTTGCTGCTACTCTACAAACCTCTGCACTTGGAGGCCCAACACAGTCTACAAGAATAGAAGCGTGTGTAGACATCATGCCTTAACATGCACCATCACCTGTTCGCGAAATCTTCCCGATTGCTTCCTCGCGTCCACGACCTCAAGCTTCTTCTCGAGATGCTCGGCTTCCCTATGATGTCGTCGCGTGCTGGTGTAGTGGTGTGCTTGCCGACGTGTCGTTGGCTGCTTCCCCTGGCTCGGTATCATCGTGGCCGCGCGAGCACTGCCTTGCCATGCCACGGCGGTACCTCATGGGCGTCTGGTAAGCTTGACCTCCTCCTTCTATTCCCCTCTGTGCTCTCCTAGCACTGGCTTCCTCTTCCCCATCCTAGGGTTCTACTGCCCGGCCGATCTAAGGTTTCTGGCCCTCGGCTGAAACTTGTTGTTAATATTGATATGATGATTTGGCCCAATGCTTGATACTTCTAGTTATGCTTACAAATTTGCTTAGTGAATTCTCTGTGTTACTGACACAAAGTGCATGGATAACTATGTGTGTGATGTACTGATGACCCACAAGTATAGGGGATCGCAACAGTCTTCGAGGGAAGTAAAACCCAAATTTATTGATTTGACACAAGGGGAGCCAAAGAATATATGTAAGCCTTAACAGATGAATTGTCAATTCAGCTGCACCTAGAAACAGACTTGTTCGCAGTGGTTTATCAGTAGCAACAGTTTTATAGTGGTGATAGTAATGAAACAGTAACAGCAGTAGTAGAATAAAAGCTGTAATAGTAGCAATAGTAAACAGTAGGATAAAATACTGTAGGCATAGGGATGGACGTACGGGCGTTGCATGGATAAGATAATTCATGAAATCGGTAAGACATGGGCATTGCAGATAAATAATGATAAAGCATCCTAGTACTAACAATCATAGGCATGTGTTCTATATATAGTCGTACGTGCTCGCAATGAGAAACTTGCACGACATCTTTTGTCCTACCAGCCTGTTGCGGCAGGGCCTCAAGGGAAACTACTGGTAATTAAGGTACTCCTTTTAATAAAGTACCGAAGCAAAGCATTAACACTCGGTGAACACATGTGATCCTCACATCATAGCCATCCCCTCCGGTTATCCCAATTTCTGTCACTTTGGGGCCTCGGGTTCCGGACAACAATATGTGTAAACAACTTGCAGGTGAGATCATAAATAACAAGTATCATCATAAAACAATAACAAGTTCAGATCTGAGATCATGGCACTCGGGCCCAAAGTGACAAGCATTAAGCACAACAAGTTGCAACAATGTCATAAGCACCAATAAAAGATACTAGGCACTATGCCCTAACAATCTCATAGCAAATTACATGAATGATCTCATCCAATCCCTACCATCCCCTTCGCCTACAGCGGGAATTACTCACACATGAATGGGGGAGTCATGGATGGTTGATGGAGAGACATCGGTGATGATGGTGATGACGATCTCCTCCAAATCCCCGTCCCAGCAGGGTGCCAGAATGGAGTTTCTCGTTCCGAATCGCGGTTTCTGATGGCAGCGGCGCAGCGGAAGTCTATCTAGGAAAAACGCCGAACCCCCGCTCCTTTGAGGTTAGAGGGTATATGTAGGCGGAAGGAGGGGTCGAGGTGATGGCCGAGGCGGCCACACAACAGGTGGGCGCGGCCAGGCCTGGGCCGCACCCCCTGGTTGTGTGGTGGCCTCCTGGCCCCTCTCCGTCTCGTCTTCTGGCTCCGTGGGTCTTCTGGTGAAATAGGATTTTTGCAATATTTTCCCGAATTTTTACTGAAAGTTGGATTTCTGCACAAAAATGGGACACCAGAGCAATTCTACTGAAAATAGTATTAGTCCGCATTAGTTGCATTCAAAACACACAAATTAGAGGAGAAACAATAGCAAAAGTGTTCGAGAAAGTCAATACATTTTGGACGTATCAACTCCCCCCAAGCTTAGCTATTTGCTTGTCCTCAAGCAATTCAGTTAACAACTGAGAGCGATAAAAGAAACTTTCACAAACATATTTGCTTCATACGATGTATATATACTAACTATATGATCAAGTACTCAGGCAATTCATAATAAGAAATATGCTACTAATGTTACCTCATAGTCAAGCAAGCTATGAAAGAATGTCAATGCACTAATAACAAGTAACATGAACATAAGAAGCTACCAGATTGTAATGTTCATAAATGATATGGAAGAGTGATATCCCGCTTGCCTTTATTTGTGGAGCAAAACATAAATGATGAGGCACCTCTGAAGTCCAAAGGAAGACTAAAAGTAAAAATATCGAAGATACAAGCATCAAAGTTATACCACAATTATCCGTGTTCTGGGACAAGCACATTACACTAAGAATAACAGCTATGCTCTCAAGAAGGTGCTTAAAGTTAGAAGATGAAGACTCAACATAAAAGTAAAAGAAAGGCCCTTCACAGAGGGAAGCAATGATTTAACATGTGCTAGAGCTTTTCATTTGTAAAACAGAGATAAAAAATTTATTTTGAGAGGTGGTTGTTTCACGTCAACGACTGGCAATGGGGACTTGCTATCTTCCATAATAAACAAGTGAGAGCGGTTCCGAGTTCTTTGAAAATTTGGCACATTGGTGCTCTTTTATAAAGCTTTGGCACTCCTCCCCACCTTTTTCCCTTTCTCAAACCATGGCTAACCGATTCCATCGGGTGCCCACCAACATTCACATACCATGGAGGAGTGCCTTTTTTCTTTCTTTTTAGAATTAGATTAAAATGGTCTGACCAGCTCCCTTGCAAAATTAATGACAAGCAGATGAAGCTGCCTAGTCGAGGGGTACTCAATTTAATATGGAAGATAACAATTCCGACCACTACGTCCCCATGAGCTAAAAATAGTGGCACAAAATGAGAAGTAGTTGAAAGTTTTGAAAGGTAGCACATGAAAATTTACTTGGAATGGCTTACAAATACCATGCATAGGAATTTATAGTGGACTCTTTGGTAGACTTGCTTTTTGGTGATTGGATGCATGAGAAGTATTCCCTCTCAGTACAAGTGAAGGCTAGCAAAAGACTGGGAAGCGACAATCAAGAGAGCAATAGCTGTCATAATCATGCTTGTGACAAAACAAAATTAATATAGGCATAAAAATGATACAAAGAACTCTGAGGCAAAGTAAATCATCGAGGCTTAATTGAGTTTTTGTTCAGTCATATGAATGGTTGAGCATGTGCCAAGTCGATTTAGTTGAAACTTTCAGAGGTGGATACCACAATAACATACCATATTATGAATAAAACAATGCAAGCAAGCGTCTACATGACATGCTACAAACTATTAGTAAATTGGAACTAATCATATGAGAGCAAGAACTACAAAGCATCCATTAGATAACATATACCTTACATGAACTGACTAAGCATGTTGATACGTCTCAAACATATCTATAATTTTTGATGCTCCATGCTTGTTTTTACACCATTTGTCTTGTGTTTCGTTACACTTCGTGGCATTTTTATGCGATTTCCGGAACTAACCTATTGACAAGATACCACAGTGCCAGTTCCCTATTTTCTGCTGTTTTTGTGTTTCAAAAAAGCTACATAGGAAACATTCTCGGAATTGGACGAAACAAGTTCCAGAAGTCTTATTTTTCCCGGACGAAGGATGAGGACCAAACGAGAGCCGGAGGGGGGCCAGGGGCTGCCCACACACCAAGGCAGCGTGGCCCAGGCCCTGGCTGCGCCCCCTATGTGTGAGGCCACCCTGGCAGCCCCCTGACAATGCCCCTTCGCCTATATAAAGCCTCGGGATGGAAAACCCTAGGGGAGTCGGTGAAATTTCTAGAACAGTTCCGCAGCGCCGCCGCCGTCGAAAACAAATTTTGGGGGACAGAAGTCTCTGTTCCGGCACCCTGCCAGGACGGGGAAGTGCCCCCGGAGCCATCTCCATCGGTCTCCATCGCCATCTCCGCCGTCTCCATCGACCTCACCGCCATCTTCATCAACCTTGCTGTCTCCTATGATGAGGAGGGAGTAGTTCTTCCCCGGGGCTGAGGGCTCTACCGGTAGCTATGTGGTTCACCTCTCTCTCCCATGATGTGATCTTTATGTGATTGTGAGCTTTGTATCATATTGAATAAGTAGATGCAACTCTTCATCATTATGTGTACTCTAGTGGTGTTATTAAAGTAATCTATTCCTCCTACCATGGTGTAACGGTGACAGTGTGTGCATCATGGTGGTACTTGGTCTAGGCTACGATTGTGATCTCTTATGGATTATGAGAATAATTATCACTATGATAATATTGAAGTGATCTATTCCTCCTTTCATGGTGTAATGTTGACAGTGTGTGCACCGTGTTAGTACTTGGTCTAAGTTGCAATAATATTTATCTTGAGTTGTGATTTGATTTGGATATCTCTATGAGCGGTGTTTGTCAAGTACTTGATGAACTTTAAGGGGTGCTTCTGTAGCCACTACGCAATGATTAGTGTTATTCAATAGTAGAGTAATTCAGAGTAGCATAGTGAAGAGAAGTAATTTATTTGTTCAATTATGTTATATTTGTTGGGAGTGTGTCCACTAGTGAAAGTATGATCCCTAGGCCTTGTTTCCAAGCTTTGCACACCGTTTACTTCTTGTTTTGTTACATGTTTGCTTGCAGCGATACTTATTCCATATTATATTTACTACTCATAATCATCACTACTACTTGTATTTCACTATCTCTTCGCCGAACTAGTGCACCTATACATCTGACAAGTGTATTGGGTGTGTTGGGGACACAAGAGACTTTCTGTATCATAATTGCAGGGTTGCTTGAGAGGGATAGCTTTGACCTCTTCCTCCCTGAGTTTGATAAACCTTGGGTGATCCACTTAAGGGAAACTTGCTGCTCCTCTACAAACCTCTGCACTTGGAGGCCCAACACTGTCTACAAGAACAGACGCGTGCATAGACATCAAGCTCTTTTCTGGCGCCGTTGCCGGGGAGGTAAGGTAAAAGGTACTCGCATCCTCCTGTGTGAGTACTCGGAGTTATTTCCTTTAGATTCTGCAATTACATCTTTTTGTTTCTTGTTTTTATTTTCACTAGTTAGGCTTAATGGAAAACAAAGAGTTCTGTAGTCTTTTTCCTGAGTTTAGATATGAAGTGTTTGAAGAGAAAATTGAAAAACCTTTGGAGCTTAATTTGCATGCTAATAGTGTTGTTAGTATGAATGCTTTGAACACCGTTATTGCTAATGCTATAGAAAAGTCTAAGCTTGGGGAAGCTGGTTTTGTTAAGCATGATATGTTTAGTTCCCCAGCTTTAGTGGAGAAAGTTTGCTCTGATGATATTTTATCTTCCCTATGTGATGTTCCTATGCCTGTTACCTATGTTAGTGATCATGATTGGGAAAAGCACTCTACTTTTGATATTGAAAATCTTTTTGGTACTAATTCTAAGGTTAATAATTGTTGTACCATTAGTACTATCCATGTTCCTTCTTATGATGATATGTTTGATAAATATGCTTTGCGAAATAGTTGTTCTCTAGCTTGTGATGATACTAAACCTCTAGTTTATGATGGTTATGATGATGGGTATAATATTTTCAGTTCACCTACTTTTGAGGAGAAAATTAGTTATGATTACAATATGCCTCCTGTTTTTGATGATTATGGTGATGAGAATAATTATTCTATTGAATCTGCTCCTACTACGATTGTTCATGTGGAATGTACTAATTCTTTTATGCATGTGGCTCATGATAGGGATGCTTTATATGATAGTTATATTGTTAATTCTATTCATGATGCTACTAAAAGTTATTATGAGAGAGGGAAACATGGTTTGATGGATCTCAACAATATTGAGTTTTCCCTCTTTATATTGCAATTCTTGAAGTTGTACTTGTTTTGCCTTCCTATGCTTTTTGCTTTGCGCTTTTATGACTTGTCTCTTTACAAGACTATTTTTCATAGGAAGTGGTTTAGATTTTAATGTGTTTCATACATGCTTTCTGATGCTCTCTCTTGCTTTAAGTTCCTATATGGCGCCTTTGCCTCAAGCTCTTATATGGCGCCCACATGAGCATCTTTGCAAATTACTGCGCCTAGCTCAAAGGCGTTAAAGAAAAGCACTCTTGGGAGATAACCCAATGTTTTATTTTCAGTACTTTTTCTTTTATTTGAGTCTTGTAAGTTATTACTACTGTAATAACCACTCCTTATCCTTTTTATTTCGTTGTTGTGCCAAAAGAAGCCTCTAATTTGAGTGAGGTAAAGATTTGGGGATGTTGCTGTCCTGAAACTGTTTTCGGTGCTGCACCATAAAAATTCATGAAAATTCTCTGTATATCTTTTGGACCTGCAATTTCTTGTGCATATGCCCCAGGTTATATCCAAACTTTCATTAGTTGAACACTTTTTGATTTGAGCAATAGAAAACCCTCTAAAAATTCGACCTTTGTCAGCTGTTCTGTTTTGACAGATTTCTGCCAATATTTGTGTTTGCCGCTTTATCGCTTTCTTTTTGTGTTCTTATGATCACGGAACATTTGGGGAAGTTGCTACAGTAGTATATACTTAATATGTAGTGGTTTTAGGTTGAAAACTGAAGTAAAAAGGGTTGATTCAATGTTATTCTTACACTAATGTTGCTAATAGAATTGTGTTTAGTTTTGTATGAAGGAAGTTTTCAAGTGTAGGGATTGGAGAATGATGAGATGAGATGAAGAACGGACAAAAGCTCAAGCTTGGGGATGCCCATGCATCACCCCAAGAAATATCCAAGAAGTATAAGCGTCAAAGCTTGGGGATGCCCCCGAGGCACCCCTTCTTCATCGGCAAAAATCAGGTCACCTTTCAAGACACTATATTTTTATTGCTTCATGCACTATGCATTTTTCTTGGAGCGTCTTTACTTTTGTTTTCAGTTTTATTTTATTTTGTTTGCTGCAATAAATGGTTAGATCACATCATGTTTCTTTTGGAGGAGATGAACTTGCTTTTCATTTGCCAAGAACACTCTAGTTTTCACTCTTATCGTTCAATGAGTGTTCTCTTTTTCTGCTACTGCATTTAGCTTGCATTTTTTGCCTTGATTTTTGTTCAGATCTTGATTTATCTTTGCATCAAGGTGTATTTGGACCTCTGGTATATGTTGGTTTTCCTCAAAAGAGTTGGATTAAAAAAAGTTTGAATGGTGTTTGAAAAGAGAAAAAGCTTTATGCAAAAAAGTGGTACAAGAAGGAGCTTGTGTAGACTGCGGCCTAGGCTTTTGCATGTCGTGCTTGATGTCTTTTTGATAGTATGCTTAGTGGTTTTCTGTAGCATGACTTGTCTTAAATAACTGAGATTGCTTAATGAGCCTTTGAAAAAAATCATGCATTGTTTTTATCGTTTGGAAGCATTATTTTGGTTTTCTCCTTTGATACTTTATGTGGGTTGACTTGGCGCATGCTCACACATGTTAGACTCTTACAAAGTCGCCAATAGCCTCTATGATCATTTAGTTTTTGACTTTTGATGCCATCTTATGCTTCTTTTAATATCGCTTTATCGCTTTGCATGATTATGGCCGTTATTGCTCTCTTAGTTGGTCGCTCACAGTCTTTTGCTAGCCTTCGTTTTGTACTGAGTATGAGCTCTACTCGTGCATCCAACTCCTAAAAACCAAGTTTGCCATTGTGTCCACTATAAATTCCTATGCATGGTATTTGTAAGCCATTCCAAGTAAATTTTCATGTGCTACCTTTCAAAAACCTTCAAAACACTTCTCATTTTGTGACACTGTTTTCAGCTCATGGGGACGTAGTGGTCAGATTTGCTATCTTCCATATTGCTTATTCCAAAAAGAAAAAAAAATATAAAAAAAGAAAGAAAAAAATGCACTCCTCCATGGTATGTGAATGTTGGTGGGCACCCGATGGAATCAGTTAGCCATGGTTTGAGAAAGAAAAAAAGGTGGGGAGGAGTGCCAAGCTTTATAAAAGAGCACAAAAGTGCCAATCTCTCTCTCAAAAACTTGCTTCATTTTTGTATGGAAGATAGTAAGAACCCCATTGCCAGTCGTTGACAAAGACAACCACCTCTCAAAACCAATTTTTATCTCTCTGTTTTACAAATGAAAAGCTCTAGCACATGTTTAATCACTGCTTCCCTCTGCGAAGGGCCTTTATTTTATTTTTATGTTGAGTCTCCACCTTCTACCTTTATGCACCATCTAAGAGAGCATAGTTGTCATTCTGAGTATAATGTGCATTGTCCCAAAGTTTATCATTGATTGATTCATGACTATGGTTTCACTTGTTCCTAAATTACTTGTATCTAGTCGCCCTCTTAAACTTGAAGGTGTCCTATGCATTTATGTTTTGCTATTCCATAAGGGACAAGCTGAAAACCATTTACTATGTTTTTCCATATGATTTGAACACACGTTTGGCTTTCATTGTTTCATTATTCATGATCTTTTTTGTGTGTTCTTCTTCATGTTATAACATGATTGCTAAGTTTCTTATTGTCAAGATTATGTATTTCATGCCCATGTTTTAAGTTCTTTGATCTCAGCACTCAATGCTTTACCTATATGATCAAGATTGTGATGGTGTATGTCACCTCAAAAATTATTTCTTTTGTTATCACTTACCTACTCGAGGACGAGCAGGAGTTAAGCTTAGGGATGCTGATACGTCTCAAACGTATCTATAATTTTTGATGCTCCATGCTTGTTTTTACACCATTTGCCTTGTGTTTCGTTACACTTTGTGGCATTTTTATGCGATTTCCGGAACTAACCTATTGACAAGATGCCACAGTGCCAGTTTCCTGTTTTCTGCTATTTTTGTGTTTCAGAAAAGCTACACAGGAAATATTCTTGGAATTGGATGAAACAAGTTCCAGAAGTCTTATTTTTCCCGGACGAAGGACGAGGACCAAACGAGAGCCGGAGGGGGCCAGGGGCTGCCCACACACCAGGGCGGCGCGGCCCAGGCCCTGGCCGCGCCCCCTATGTGTGAGGCCACCCTGGCAGCCCCCTGACGACGCCCCTTCGCCTATATAAAGCCTCGGGACGGAAAACCCTAGGGGAGTCGGCGAAATTTCCAGAACAGTTCCGTAGCGCCGCCGCCGTCGAAGACAAATTTTGGGGGACAGAAGTCTCTGTTCCAGCACCCTGTCGGGACGGGGAAGTGCCCCCGGAGCCATCTTCATTGGTCTCCATCGCCGTCTCCACCATCTCCATCGACCTCACCGCCATCTCCATCAACCTTGATGTCTCCTATGATGAGGAGGGAGTAGTTCTCCCCCGGGGCTGAGGGCTCTACCGGTAGCTATGTGGTTCACCTCTCTCTCCCATGATGTGATCTTTATGTGATCGTGAGCTTTGTATCATGTTGAATAAGTAGATGCAACTCTTCATCATTATGTGTACTCTAGTGGTGTTATTAAAGCAATCTATTCCTCCTGCCATGGTGTAACAGTGACAGTGTGTGTATCATGGTGGTACTTGGTCTAGGCTACGATTGTGATCTCTTATGGATTATGAGAATAATTATCACTATGATAGTATTGAAGTGATCTATTCCTCCTTTCATGGTGTAATGTTGACAGTGTGTGCACCGTGTTAGTACTTGGTCTAAGTTGCAATAATATTTATCTTGAGTTGTGATTTGATTTGGATATCTCTATGAGCGGTGTTTGTCAAGTACTTGATGAACTTTAAGGGGTGCTTCTGTAGCCACTACGCAATGATTAGTGTTATTCAATAGGTGTCGGGGGGATGACCCCCGGTAGGGTCAAGAGACTAGAAAGACACAAGGCTTATGGTTGACTTTTATGCCGGTTGACCAAGAAAGGGCCTGGCCAGAATATAGGAGCATCGGCCAGGCCGGCATATATGTATATCCCGGCTGGTGTCTGGATATGCCGGTATGGCCGAAATACTAGTATAGGTGTGCCGGCATATACTCAGATATGCCGGCCTAATTATTTTGTGTGTTGTGCAGGAGCAGGGGAGGCCGGATTACCCGACCCTCGTAGGTCGTTGGTCCGGCATATAAGTCCTGGGTATGGCCAACGGTCATATCCGGGATACTTAAGTCAACCAAGGTGTCACATCCCTACAATCAAGGAAGAAAACATCCAAGCATGGTAGCAGAGTAAGATGGCAGGGTGCACAGTGGAGGTTACCTACCCTCACTGTGCACAAGTACGAGCTTACCGCACAGAGGTAAGGCCACAGTTCAAGAGGTACAAGGTACAGGGATATGGCGTCCCATCGAGAGCAATCAGGGGCGAAGTCAAGGGTCTCTGCCATCGCCACCAGCTCCTGTTTGGAGTGTAGCCCTTGTCTTGTGGTCTTATATGACCGTTGTAACCCTGGCCACCACTATATAAGGTGGCACAGGGAGTCCTAGCAAAGGGTCGTTGGAAGGTTGGTCGCTGGAAGAAGGTTGATAGGTTGAAGGTAGATTGGTCACACTGTACTCCTACACTTAGCAGTTCATCTTCCTTCTCTAGCAGAGAGCTTGGAAGCACCATTGTGGTGTACTACATCGACCCATATATACAATCAGTAGAGCAGGAGTAGGGGTGTTATCTCCTTACGAGAGCCCCGAACCTGGGTAGATCAGTGTCTCTTTCTGTCGTGCTTTTTAGCTCGTTCCCCTCTCCCGAATCCTCCAGCATCTAGTTCGGCCCCCATTTAAGCCATCCTATGGCATATGTTGTTTCACCGGGCATGACAAATCCCGGCGGCAGTGCTTCTTTTCAAGTAGGCAAGGAAGTCAAAAAGGTGCCGCTGGATGAAGCTTTCCCGGAGCGCCATGCCCTGGTTGGGGCAAGTTTGGATCCCAAATAGGAAAGCGAGCTCATCAGCTTCCTCCGTGAGAATCGGGATATCTTTGCATGGTCTACTTCGGACCTGCAAGGTGTGCCGAGGGAGCTGGCTGAGCACGCATTGCACGTGAGACCCGATGCTAAGCCAGTGAAGCAGCCGCTCCGGCGGAATGCCGGCGATAGAAGGAAAGCCATATGGGAGGAAGTGGCCAGGCTCTTAGCCTCTGGCTTTATCAAGGAAGTACTTCATCCGGATTGGGTGTCTAATCCGGTTTTGGTGGAAAAGAAGAAAGATGAGCCCGTCATAGTGAAAGTATGGCGGATGTGTGTTGATTACACCAACTTGAACAAGGCATGTCCTAAAGATCCATTCCCGCTGCCTCGGATCGATCAAGTGATTGATTCCACAGCCGGATGTGAACTGTTATCTTTCGTAGATGCTTATTCTGGTTTCCACCAGATCCCCTTGTTTGAGCCAGATCAAATAAAAACATCCTTTATTACCCCGTACGGGGCTTATTGCTATCTCACTATGCCGTTCGGTTTAAGAAATGCCGGCGCAACTTACCAAAGATGTATGCAAAAGTGTTTGCACGAGCAGATAGATAAAAATGTGCAGGTATATGTCGATGATATCGTCATAAAAACCAAGGAGAGCAAGACTCTCATAGATGATCTCCGGGAAACCTTTGGGAACCTGAGGAGATTCCGGATGAAGTTGAATCCGGCTAAGTGCACCTTTGGTGTGCCGGCGGGCAAGTTGCTCGGGTTCCTTGTTTCCAGCCGGGATATTGAGGTGAATCCCGGCAAGATTCGTGCCATAGAAAGGATGAAGCCGCCGACAGATTTGAGGGAAGTACAGAAGTTCACTGGGTGCCTCGCATCCCTGAGCCGTTTCATAAGCCGGCTGGGAGAGAAAGCCCTGCCGTTATATCAGTTGATGAAAAAGTCCGACACATTTGTCTGGACAACGCAAGCAGATGCAGCTTTCAAGGAATTGAAACAGTTGTTGTCAACAGCGCCGGTATTAGCGTCTCCGATGCCCCGGGAGCCAATGTTGCTCTATATAGCGGCAACCAACCGAGTTGTCAGTGCTGTGGTGGTAGTAGAGCGAGAGGAAGGAGGCAAAACCGTGCAGCGGCCGGTATATTATCTGAGTGAAGTCCTCTCCACCTCAAAGCAAAATTACCCCCACTATCAGAAGATGACCTATGGTGTCTATATGGCGGCCAAGAAGCTCAAGCATTACTTCCAAGAGCATCCAATCCGGGTAGTGGCCGAGGCCCCTATCTCGGAAATTATAGGCAACAAAGATGCCAGCGGCCGGATAGCAAAGTGGGCAATAGAGCTTTCACCATATACACCGCAGTACGATAAGAGGGATACAATCAAGTCCCAGGTCTTGGCTGATTTCTTTATTGACTGGGCCGAGATACAGTATGAGCCACCATTGCCAGATGCCAATTATTGGAGGATGCATTTCGATGGGTCCAAGACAATCCATGGCTTGGGTGCCGGCATAGTTCTCAGTTCACCAAAGAATGACCAGCTGAGATACGTCCTGCAGATTCACTTTGCAGCATCAAATAATGTGGCGGAATATGAGGCACTTGTGCATGGCCTGAAGGTGTCTAAGGACATAGGAATTCGCCGGATTATGTGCTTCGGAGATTCTGACTTAGTGATTCAGCAGTGTTCCGGCATATGGGACGCGCATGATGCTAACATGGCATCATACCGTTTCCTAGTGCAGCAGTTAAGTGGTTACTTTGAAGGTTGTGAGTTCCGGCACGTTCTCCGGGCTCAGAACGATGCAGCCGATGCATTATCCAAGCTGGGGTCTTCCCGAGATTCAATCCCGCCCGGCATTTCGCTGGAGCATCTGAGGAAGCCATCGATCAAACCCTCGCCGGAGTCATCCTCCATTTATGTCCCGCCAGGTCCAGACGAAGCAGTTCCAATGGACATAGATGCCGGAGCCAGGACGGATAACCCGGGGACTGTTTCCTCAGTCCCGGGGACTGGGCCGGCATATGCTGTTAATACAGTATTCCGGAGCAAAACTAAAGGCAAGGGTAAAATGTGCCAAGAGGTTGTGCCGGTATACCCGGGGACTGCTCCGGCATACCCGGGGACTGATTCTTCAGTCCCGGGGACTTCGCAGCCCATGGAGATCGATTATGTGTCGGTCGAAATGATGGAAATAGATCAGGCAGTGTTCACTGTCAGGGAAGTGCCCTCATGGGCACGTCCTATCATGAACTTCATGGTGGATGGTCAAGTGCCGGCGGATGAAACCGAGGCCCGCCGGGTTATAAGGAGATCCAAAGCGTATACCATCATCAACAAAGAAATATACAAGAGAAGTACCACCGGAGTATTGCAGAGATGTGTCGAATCTGCGGAGGGTCTGGAGATGCTCCGGGAAATTCACCAGGGGGAGTGTGGTCACCATGCTTCGTCCAGGGCATTGGTGGCAAAGGTATTCTGGCATGGCTTCTATTGGCCAACGGCACTGCAAGAGGCAGAAAACTTGGTCCGGAAATGTAATGGGTGTCAAAGATATGCCCACCAGATTCATCAGCCGGCATCTGCCCTGAAAACTATCCCAATAACCTGGCCCTTTGCTGTTTGGGGCCTGGATATGGTCGGGGCTTTTAAGCCGGCCAGAGGGAAAATGACCCATATCCTGGTCATGGTGGACAAGTTCACCAAGTGGATTGAAGTGAAGCCCATAAGCAAGTGTGATGGTCACACAGCAGTGAAATTCTTAAAGGATATAATCTTGAGATATGGTGTTCCTCATAGCATCATCACTGACAATGGGTCAAACTTTGCCCAAGGGCCATTTGCCAGATTTTGTGAGGAGGTGGGAATCCGGCTGGACGTTGCGTCGGTTGCCCACCCTTGTGCCAATGGCCAAGTAGAGAGATCGAATGGGCTAGTATTATCCGGCATAAAACCCCGGCTGATAGAGCCCCTGGAGAAAACTCCGGGATGTTGGCTAGATGAGCTGCCAGCAGTGCTGTGGAGTTTAAGAACTACTCCGAATAGATCAACAGGCTACACACCATTTTTCCTGGTGTATGGAGCAGAAGCTGTGCTTCCAACAGATGTAATACATGATGCACCAAGAATAGTGCTATATACTGAGGAAGAGGCTAAAGAAGCCAGAGAAAATGATGTTGATCTGCTAGAGGAAGCAAGGGAAATAACTCTGTCAAGAACAGCAGTATATCAGCAGAACCTCAGACGCTATCATGCGCAGAAGGTAAATCCAAGGAGATTTCAAGAGGGAGATCTAGTACTCCGGCTAAAGCAAGGAACAGAAGGCCGGCATAAGTTAACTCCTCCATGGGAGGGGCCATTCATTGTGAGCAGAGCTCTGCACAATGATGCCTATTATCTTATAGATGCGCAGGACCCCAAGAAGAATAAGGCGGACAGGTCCGGAGAAGAAACCAAGAGGCCATGGAACATAGCTCTACTGCGCCCCTTTTACTCCTGAGCAACACAATGTATGTATTTCCATATTTTCCTTTGTATGCCGGCGTGTTGTGCCGGCACAAGACTAATGAATGAAATACCGGCATCCCAAAGAAGCCGGGTAACTAGCTCCGAGGTATATTTGTGGTTTATTTACAGTTTTTTGCTATATGTCGGCTGGCTTTATTTGAATGTTTCCTATGTCGGCCTAGTAATGTGTCGGCACCAAAGGCCACTTTTCGACTCAGCTGCTGTCCGAAACCCGGCTTCATGGCTAGCAAGAGTAGATGCCGGAGATTGTCTACACATGGAAAACGGCTAAGGAAATGTAAAGCAAGCGAACCGACATTTTCGTTAAAATTAAAGTTAAAATTGGAAGTGTCGGATGATTTGAAGTCTAAGTTTCAAAGTTAAAGTACTGTATGTTCGATGAAGCAACCTTGAGACTCATACGTCGAAAGCCAAATAAGGTAGACAAGCAGCCAAGGTTGTGAAATTGAGGAAACAGGAAAACAACTCGGTGACTTAGCCAAAAGATGATCCGGCATTAGTAACAAGCAAACCAAGATAAAACTTGTTCAGATAGCAAACCAAAGGAAAGTAAACGTATATCTTACAACTGCACCCGGCATACCGGGGATCTGATAAAGCTTAAAGTGTTTTTGATGCAAAGATTCAAGGGGCAGACGCGGGGCCGCCAGCAGGTGGAGCAGTAGCAGTCGAAGTGGCGGCCTCATGTGTGCCGGACCCAGCAGATGGAATGGAGCCATCACCTCCGCCCGGGGCAGATGCCTGTTCCGGAGCTTCAGTGTCGGCTTCCTCAGCTTCATCTTCATCTTGGCTGGAGTCGGAACCCTCAGCAGCAGCAGATGTCCCGGCATCGTCATTCTTCTCCGGCTCGCGGATGTCCCGGACGAATTTGTCGGTGTCGGCATAGTCCACATAACTATGGGCCAACTCCTTGCGGTGACGGATATGATCCGGATCCGTGGTCCAGATGGATCCTTCGCGCACGGTGCGCAAAGTCTCCAAGTCTGCCTTTTCATACCAAGACAAGAAGTAGCTGAGGGCTTCGTCAGCTCCAACCCTCGCGCCGGAATCTCGCCACTCCCGGAGGCGAACCTTGGCAAGCTGCAGGTCGTTGCCGAGGTCAACCGGATCAGTGGGAGTCCTTTGTCCCGGCCAGAGGGCAGAGAATGCCTCCTGGGCGCCGTAGAAGAGCTCTTCAGTGTAAAGGGTCATGGCCTCCTTCCGGGACTGCAGGGCCAACAGCTGCTCCGACATGTCCCAGTTGGGCGAGTCAACCGGAACACCCCGGTTTTCTCGGTCCAACTGCAAAACCCTCTCAACGTCAGCGACGAAAGCGGGAAACATGCCTGCAGAATAGAAACAATGTTAGCAAAAGGAAAATATGTCGGCATAGATGCTATGCCGAAAAAGATTACACTATGTCGGGAAGGATAAAAGGGGAAAGGATTTGAAGCTTACGGGCAAGGTCGGCATTCAGCTGTGCAACTGTAACCTCCCATTTGGTGGCCTGCTCCTTCAGGCTATCCAGTTCAGCGTGGGCGTTGGAGGCATCAGTCTCGGAGGTAACAAGCAGGGTCTGGGTTTTCTTCAGTAGGCCCTCCCTCTGTTCCTTTTCGTCCAGCAGCTCGGCGATCCGGCCCTTCAACTGCTCAACCTCGGCCTTGTGACCGGCATCCCGGTCGTCCAGTTGCTTGGCCACATCCACCGAGGACACACAATCCTGGTGGCGTGCCTCCAGTGCAGCCTTCTCATCTGCAAAGATTTCAAGTTAAAAGGATTTGAAGAAAGAAAACAGTGACAAAGAGTAAAGGATTTGAAGTATAAAGTAGCTATCCGGGTAACAGCAGGATCCGGCATACCAGTAAGCTCTTTCACCCTCTTGAGAAGCTCGGTGACTTGCGCTTCGGCACCAGCTGAAGAATGTCGGCACAAGGTTACGTGTCGGCAAGAGTAAGCATTGCAAAGTAAAGAGAGGAAAGATATCCGGCATACAGCAGTATGTCGGCAAAGATTACCTTTCTGGGACAGCTCCTGCTAAAGCTTGCTGTGTGCGTCAGATAGCTTCCGGTGCTCGCACACCAACTCATGGAACATGTCGGCCCGGGTGTTGTTCATGCGCTGCAAAAATGCCGGGATTTGAAATGTCAGCAGAGAAATTTGACATGATAATTAAAGTGAAGATTTTATCAAGTGATCATTCTTTTAAAGACCCGGCACAGGTGCTGCGCACCTATCCCGGCTCTCGGTGACTAGGATTTGAAGCTCGAATCGAGCTTATATCCCGGTCAAGAGGATTTGAAAGATAATAGAGATGTGAAATTGTTAAAGACCCGGCACAGGTGCTGCGCACCTATCCCGGCCCTCGGTGACTAGGATTTGAAGCTCGGATCGAGCTCATATGTCGGCAGTTAATTCAAAAGAAGCTAGCTAAAGGACTATGAGAAAATCCCGGATGTCCATATCCCGGACAGCCGACATTTTCGGGGACTGGGGATATGTGTGTAAATAGAGAGGACTTACGTTGGTGGCATCGGCCAACTTGTGAAGTCTTTGCTGGAGGCTGAGGAGCTCGCTGGCGATCGGTATGGGCTTCGCTGCCAGGAAGTCGCTTGGGTCGCCACTGGTCTTGGCTTCGGCCAGCTTCTTGCTCCTTGAGTCCGCAGTGTCCATGTTGCTGGCGTTGTTCCATTTGATGCACTGCTCCTTAAGAGAGCCGAGGCTCTGATCACTTTTCGTCGCAAGAGGGACGAGGCCCTCGAGTTCTGGGGTGTCGAAGAAGTTGGTCCGGTACCCCGGCCGGGCTGCTGCCCTGCCAAGATGCAGGGCCAGAGCAGACCTGGTCCGGGACGCTGCCTTAGGAGGAGCAGTTGCGGCAGATGGTGTGCCGGACTTGGCCGGCTGAATCTTCAACGTGCCGGTCTGGGCCGGTGCAGTGGTCTTGGCCCGGGCAGTGGACTTGGCCGGTGCAGTGGTCTTGGCCGGTGCAGTGGTCTTGGCCGGTGCTGGGGTCTTGTCAGCTGAAGGAGTCTCGGGTGCGGGCTGTTCCGGCGCGGCCGGTGCATCTTGGCCAGCAGAGGCAGGATCCGGAATAGTCCGGACTTCCGGCACTAAAGGGCCTTTACCCTTGATGTCTGCTCCGGCGTTTTCAGTTGTGCCGGCGTCGCCGGTGGGCGCGCCGGAGTCTGGTACTTCTTGGTGGGCTTCTATGTCCATGTGGACATCAGGAGCCGGAGGTTCCTGTTGAGCCCCCGAGTCCATGTGGACGTCGGGGGCAGAGGTGTCTTGTTCCGGCGGAGGAACGTCCTTCGCCGGGGAGGAGGTCTTGTCGGGCGCAGGCGAGGATGCCGGCGCCGGGGAGCTCGTGTGACTGGCAGAGGGAATGTCGGAGGTAGCAGGGGCAGCGGGCTTGGTAACCTTCGGGTCGCCGCTCAAGCCAGAACCTTGTTCCGGCTCAAGAGGAGCACTGAAAGAGAGAAAACACCAAGTCAGTAATACAAACAAGAGATATGTCGGAGGAAATGCAAAGAAAAGGAAATTTACCCCGAGGCAACAGGCCTCTGTTTCTTCTGTTTGGGCACGCCGACCTTCTGCCTTTTCGACCTCTGAGGTATGTCGGACGGGGGCTTCACACCTCGCTTCCGGCCGGCACGTCCGCCGGTGGAAGGAGGTCCCTGGTTCAGAGGGGCGGCGTCGATAACCACATCGTCCGGGATAGCTGAGGACGGCATTGCAAACTCGTGAGCAATAGGTGTTTCTGGAAAGGCGTACGCAAGTGGCATCGGGTCATAGTACAGCAGGATCTCCTCGTCAGAATCAATCTCACTCCGGTCTTGAGTATAATGCCGGGATGAAGAGCCCTTACCCATGGCAGCTGCAGCACGGGTGCTCCTGGGAAGCTTATCCCAATGATCCGGATCTTCAACATCCGCAACGGTGCGGTCCGCCGCGATCTTGATCCGGGAGTTCTCCATGGTTTGGAAGCTGAATTTCTGTATAAACAGCAAAGTCAAGTATTCAGACAAGGAAATATGCCAGTGGAAGAGGTATGTCGGATCATTATGATATGTGTCGGCAAATAGACATGTATCGGCTTAAGTATCTATGTGCCGGACATGGACTTTATGTATCGGATAAGATGGTTTACCGTTGGGGCGGGCCTATCCCGGCTGTATGGTTCTAGCCCCCAGGCAAAAGTGGCCTGAGAGGACTTGCAGACATCCTTAATCCGGCGCAGAATGTCGGCCGGAGTCAGCTCGTGTGTGGAGTGCCGGGTGGGGTCCATTGGCCCGCTCATTTGACAGATCTTGTGCGACCGGCGCTGCAGAGGGGAGACGCGCCGGCTTATATAGCAGGCCACCAGGTCTTGAGGAGTAAGACCGGCATCCAGGAGCTCGCCCTTAACCCGGTGAAGCGCATTCACCGGCATCACCAAGTTCTTCGGGTTGTAGGTCCAGTTCGTCATCGCCAAGGGTGGCTCGTCCACAAATGGCGGCAGGTTGAGCAGATCCTCGTCGGTGGTGTTCTTGACGTAGAAGAAGCTCTTCTGCCACTTCTTGCAAGATTCCAGGAGCTCCACCTTGGGGAAGTCCGAGCCCTTTCGGGACATGATGGTGGCCGCGCCGCAGAGGGTCATGGGGCGGTCCTTCTTTTCCTGGGCCGTCTCCGGCGGGTCGTCCTTGCTCCGGGGCGGCTCTTGGACGACTTGCTTCCGTAGTTGGAAGTACTTCGCCCAACCTTGAGTAAGGGCCTCTATGCCGGCATAGCCCTCGCAAAAAGCAGCAAAGGCGGAGAGGATCATCACGGCATTTGCCGGGATATGATGAGGTTGCAGGTCGTAGGTGTTGAGGAAGTCCCGGAAGAAGTCTGATGCCGGCAGACCAAAGCCCCGCTCGAAGTGGGCGATGAAGACGACGCGTTCGCCAGGTTCAGGTGCCGGCACAATTTCTCCTGCTGGTAGCCGGCATGCTACGCCCTCCGGGACTCTCCTGGTGGAGGTGACCCAGGATATGTCGGCCGGAGTAACCTCCGACCCCTCCCAGCCGGAGCGTCCTTGGGCTCGGGCCGAGGTATCTTCCTCAGAGGCCGAGGTAGCCGTCATGCTTGAAGATGCCATCTTAGTGGCCGGGATAAGGCGTGAGAGCCGGAGTCCCGTGATGTTATTCCTATCAAGGCCGGAGAAAAGAGGGAGGTTAGTCTCTCCGGCATACCACTCTCACAGATGTTAGCAGGAATAGAAGATCTACCGAGGCAGTTAAAATAGGAAACAAATAAGGGTAAAACTCCTAAAGATGAACACCTGCGAGCGTTGCCTAGCAATGCTAGTCGAATCAAAGGGAAAACTAGCTCTGAAACCGAGGCAGATCTGTGCAAGCGGGGCTACCGGTGCGAAGTTGTAAAAGGCGTGAAAGAGGAAGAACAGAGGGAGGTCTCACCGGAGCTTGGCCGGCGACGATGGAGCGGCGGCGAGCGTGCAAGAAGATCCAATCTCCCTGCAATGCTGCAGAGAGAAGAGGCGGCGGCGGCGGCGTCGTCAAAGGTGATGCCGTGCGTCGTCGGGCGTCGGCGTCGGCGGGGAGCAGGTCGGCTGCGACGGCGATGCTGCTCTTCGGACCGGCGGTGGAGCGCAGGAGGCAAAGTAGCAGGCGAGGAAGGCGAGGAAGACGATGGTGGTGGGGGGTAAAAAGATACGTTTACCCCCGCCGCCCTATTTATAGGTCTGCCAGGTCAGGGTCGTGGGGATCGTGGGGATCGTGGGAGTGTTCCACTCCCCCGACCGTTTCTGCGGCGAGGCGCCACGTGGCGGCGCAGAGTGGCGCGGCGGTTCCTGTAACCGTGCCATGACGCCATGATGGCAAGAAGTAACTGCTGCACTGTGAACCGTCACATCGTGGGTGACCGTTCGAGGTGGCAGGGCAGTTACAAGTTTCGATGCAAAGCTGTCAGACATGGCTTCTCGAGGAAGACTCATCTATATGTCGGATTAATTGCCCGATGTATATGTTCCGTCCGGAATACCCTCGGGACCGGCCGGAATAAGTTTTGGAACAGGAACAGAGGCCGGGATATGTGCAGATGTGCCGGCATATAATCTGATCGCCGGGGCATAATGAAGAAAGGTATGTTGAACCTGTCAAGGCTCCACAGTTATGACTGGGGAACCTCGGCAGCTTCGGGGACTAGTGTCGGGGGGATGACCCCCAGTAGGGTCAAGAGACTAGAAAGACACAAGGCTTATGGTTGACTTTTATGCCGGTTGACCAAGAAAGGGCCTGGCCGGAATATAGGAGCATCGGCCAGGCCGGCATATATGTATATCCCGGCTGGTGTCTGGATATGCCGGTATGGCCGAAATACTAGTATAGGTGTGCCGGCATATACTCAGATATGCCGGCCTAATTATTTTGTGTGTTGTGCAGGAGCAGGGGAGGCCGGATTACCCGACCCTCGTAGGTCGTTGGTCCGGCATATAAGTCCTGGGTATGGCCAACGGTCATATCCGGGATACTTAAGTCAACCAAGGTGTCACATCCCTACAATCAAGGAAGAAAACATCCAAGCATGGTAGCAGAGTAAGATGGCAGGGTGCACAGTGGAGGTTACCTACCCTCACTGTGCACAAGTACGAGCTTACCGCACAGAGGTAAGGCCACAGTTCAAGAGGTACAAGGTACAGGGATATGGCGTCCCATCGAGAGCAATCAGGGGCGAAGTCAAGGGTCTCTGCCATCGCCACCAGCTCCTGTTTGGAGTGTAGCCCTTGTCTTGTGGTCTTATATGACCGTTGTAACCCTGGCCACCACTATATAAGGTGGCACAGGGAGTCCTAGCAAAGGGTCGTTGGAAGGTTGGTCGCTGGAAGAAGGTTGATAGGTTGAAGGTAGATTGGTCACACTGTACTCCTACACTTAGCAGTTCATCTTCCTTCTCTAGCAGAGAGCTTGGAAGCACCATTGTGGTGTACTACATCGACCCATATATACAATCAGTAGAGCAGGAGTAGGGGTGTTATCTCCTTACGAGAGCCCCGAACCTGGGTAGATCAGTGTCTCTTTCTGTCGTGCTTTTTAGCTCGTTCCCCTCTCCCGAATCCTCCAGCATCTAGTTCGGCCCCCATTTAAGCCATCCTATGGCATATGTTGTTTCACCACGACGACAATAGGAGAGTAATTCAGAGTAGCATAGTGAAGAGAAGTTATTTATTTGTTCAATTATGTTATATTTGTTGGGAGTGTGTCCACTAGTGAAAGTATGATCCCTAGGCCTTGTTTCCAAGCTTTGCACACTGTTTACTTCCTATTTTGTTACATGTTTGCTTGCAGCGATACTTATTCCATATTACATTTACTACTCATAATCATCACTACTACTTATATTTCACTATCTCTTCGCCGAACTAGTGCACCTATACATCTGACAAGTGTATTAGGTGTGTTGGGGACACAAGAGACTTTCTGTATCGTAATTGCAGGGTTGCTTGAGAGGGATAGCTTTGACCTCTTCCTCCCTGAGTTCGATAAACCTTGGGTGATCCACTTAAGGGAAACTTGTTGCTGCTCTAGAAACCTCTGCACTTGGAGGCCCAACACTGTCTACAAGAACAGACGCGTGCGTAGACATCACATGTCCACATAGATGAGGATATGTACAAAAATGAAAACAAATAGAGTTCATACCAGCCTCTTACCACATCTCAGATTGTCAAATGTCGTCATTATTGCCTTTCATTTGTGTGGCTTGAATAATATGAAGTGAATACCAAGCTCCAAAGGAGTCACGGGCCGCGGGTGCTCTTCCATGTATGTGTCGAGCTCACCCTCTATGAGTGACCATCCGTTCCTGCGATCAAGGTTAAACAAACAAGGTGCGGGCAGATGGACTGATCGATCAGTCTTCACTACCTTCCAGGTAGATTTCTTGAAGAAGACTATCTCAAACGTCAAGTTATTCAAACAGGAATGAGGAGAAACAAACTTATGATGCAGCATGGAATTAAGATCAAGTTTCTCAACGGGGAACTGCAGATCTAAAATATGAGGCACTAAACCATGAAAGCTAATAAGCGTGAAGAAACAAGACCTCCACAGATCCCTCCTTTCTCATGGTTAGCATCAAGACGAAAAGCTATCAAAGCACCCAAATTATAAGTCCTATCACCTCTCAAAGCAGCAGCAATAAAAGCTAGATCACAGTAGGATAACTTACTTGCAGCTTTCCTAGCAAGAACACACTTGGTAATAAAGTAGGCAAAATATCGAATGGATGGGAAATGAATATTTTGAATTTTACCACCTTCTCCTGTGAAGCTTTTTCCTTGACAAATCTCCCCATATAGGTCCATCAATGGCCTAGGCCGCTCCTTCATCCTTTCGCGCGATCCCCACTGTGGTACTCTAATGGCTGCACAGAAAACATCAAAGGGCAAGTCCACAGATTTATTGTAGATTTTATAATGAACCATGGGGTTAGACGTAGACCAGTTAAATTTGAAATCCTGCACCATATACATTGTTAGTTTAGCAAATTGGGGTGGTTCACCATCAACAAAATGCTGCAATCCTGCATTAGAGAGTAAAGTTTGGAAGTCCTGCAGGATTCCGGCAGCATTCATGAACTCTGAGCATGGATAGATCGAGGGAAAGACCCTCTCTTCACAGTGAACTCTCATGACTTCATGCACTTCTAGTTCATGTTGAAAGAGTTGGTATGCATTCTCCTCCATTTTTGAAATTTTTAACAAACCTCATAAAAATGATTTTGAGACAAACACAAGTAGGGAACTACTATAGAGAGTTACTAGAGGGCTAACATGTATCAAAATAACATTTCTAAGCAATAGAACAAGCATGCAAACTCATTTTCCCTGTCACCTATAGAGCTAAAATACTCAAGAAATACTTCACTAAACAAAATTCTACTTGAACAATCGGAGGAGTCACATACCGGAGAACAAATGCTCCAAATCTCAGCAACAATGATGGGCTGAGCAAGGAGATCAAAAAATCAAGATGGAGAGCAGCAAGAACACGAGTTTGAGCTGGTGTGTCATTATTTTCGGGAGAGAGAAAGAACTGGGGAGGAAGAGATAAGTGAGAGGCCAGGGGGCCCCCCACACAACAGGTGGGCGCAGCCAGGCTTGGGCCGTGCCCCCTGGTTGTGAGGTGGCAAGGTGGGTCCCCCTGAGGTCTCCCAGGTGCCTCTCTGCCCTATTTTTGACATAAAAATTTAAAAAGATTTTTCTTGAATTTTTCGAGAAACTTTATTTTCGAGGATTTTTCAGAAAAACGATAAGAAAATAAAACTCGGGAAAATGATGGTGGAGCAATAGAAAGCAAATCAAGACCAAGTATGCAGCAGCTCTAAGATACTCTAATCATGTAACTAACAAAGGGAACAAAAATAAATGAACAAGTAAATATAAGTGAGGTAAAGTAAATACGGTGAAAACGAAGTTTCATTTATATAAAATCACTTTGTTAACAAGGTTGATCAAGTCTTATTACCAAACTAACTTTATATGAGGCAAAACTTTGCATTTCACTATATGCTTATGTTACCTCGACCTTGATAGGCATAGTCCCAATCATGATAATTTTATATTCTTCCTTGGGCTTTCACTCTGAACAAATAATTTGACCAACTCGAATGGTCTCAACATTCTTGATTGAATTTAGAGCATTCTTTCTATCAATCTTCTTGGGAAAATAAACCGTATATTCTTTGTCATTGACATTGAAAGTTACTTTTCCTTGATTGCAATTAATAACAACACCTGCAGTGTTTAGAAAAGGTCTTCCAAGAATAATAGACATATTATCATCTTCAGGCATTTCCAACACAACAAAGTCAGTTAATATCAAACAACTGTTAGCAACTTGAATAGGAACATTCTCACATATACCAATAGGAATAGTAGTAGACTTATCAGCCATTTGCAAAGATATATCAGTTGATACCAATTTTTCTAGATCAAGTCTCTTATAAAGAGAAAAAGGCATGACACTAAATCCGGCTCCCAAATCACATAAAGTAGTTCTAACATAGTTATTTTTAATGGAGCAAGGAATAGTTGGTATACCTGGATCTCCAAGCTTCTCTGGAACTTTACCATCAAAAGAGTAGTTAGCAAGTAAAGTGGAAATTTCCTCATTAGGAATCTTCCTTTTGTTAGTAACAATATCTTTCATATACTTTGCATAAGGAGGCATTCTAATAGCATCAGTCAAAGGAATTTTTAAAAATAAAGGTTTCATCCATTCACAAAACCTGTTGTAGTGTTCTTCTTCCTTGGACTTGTGTTTCTTACCAGGAAAAGGCATTTGTTTCTGCACCCAAGGTTCTCTCTCATTATCATGCTTGTTGGCAATGAAGTCTTCCTTAGTGTACTTTGCATTCTTATCAATCTTTTCTGGTTCCTCTTCAACTTCTTCTTTATCAAAAGCATCACCTAGTTCAGTTTCAGCATCAGAAATAGAAACACTATTAGGATCTTTACCCGCTTCAGAGGATTCTGCAACTGTTTTATGCTTCTTCTTCTTCTTCTTCTTGGAAGGAATATCATCTCTTGAAGTACGTTGAGAATCTTTCTCGATCCTCTTAGGATGTCCTTCAGGATATAAGGGGTCTTGAGTGGTAGCACCTCCTCTTGTGCGTATCTCACACACTTGTTTTTCTCTTGCAGCATTAACTAGCAAGTCTTTTTGCACCTTGGTGAGCTGATCAATTTGAGTCTGGACCATTGATGTCTACGCACTTCTATTCTTGTAGACACTTGTTGGGCCTCCAAGTGCAGAGGTTTGTAGAACAGTAGCAAGTTTCCTTTAAGTGGATCACCCAAGGTTTATCGAACTCAAGGAGGTTAGAGGTCAAAGCTATCCCTCTCAAGCAACCCTGCAATTATGATACAGAAAGTCTCTTGTGTCCCCAACACACCCAATACACTTATCAGATGTATAGGTGCACTAGTTCGGCGAAGAGATAGTGAAATACAAGTGGTATAGATGATTATAAGTAGCAAACGTGATGTGAAATAAATATCGCTGCGAGCAAACAAGTAACAAAATAGCAAGTAAACGATGTGCAAACCTTGGAAACAAGGCCTAGGGATCATACTTTCACTAGTGGACACACTCCCAACAATATAACATGACTGAACAAATAACTTCTCTTTGCTAAGGCACTCTGAATTACTCTCCTATTGAATAAAACTAATCATTGTGTAGTGGCTACAGAAGCACCCCTTAAAGTTCATCAAGTACTTGACAAACACCACTCATAGAGATATTCAAATCAGATCACAATTCAATATAGAAATCATTGCAACTTAGACCAAGTACTAACACGGTGCACACACTGTCAACATTACACCATGAAAGGAGGAATAGATCACTCAAACTATCATAGCAATAATTATTCTCATAATCCACAAGAGATCACAATCATAGCCTAAACCAAGTACCACCATGATGCACGCACTGTCACCGTTACACCATAGCAGGAGGAATAGATTACTTTAATAATCACCACTAGAGTACACATAATATCTGAATAATAACATCTACTTGTTCAACATGATACAAAGCTCACGATCACATAAAGATCACATCATGGGAGAGAGAGGTGAACCACATAGCTACCGGTAGAGCCCTTAGCCCCGGGGATGAACTACTCCCTCCTCATCATAGGAGACAACAAGGTTGATGGAGATGGCGGTGAGGTCGATGGAGACGGCGGAGACGGCGATGGAGACCGATGGAGATGGCTCCGGGGGCACTTCCCCGTCCCGGCAGGGTGCCGGAACAGAGACTTATGTCCCCCGAAATTCATCGACGGTGGCGGCGGAGCTGCGGAACTGTTTCTGGAAAATTGCCGAATCCCCTAGGGTTTTCCGTCCCGAGGCTTTATATAGGCAAAGGGGCGTCGCGAGAGGGCAGCCAGGGGCTCCTCACACATGGGTGGCGCGGCCAGGGCCTGGGCCGCGCCAGCCCTATGTGAGGGAGGCCTGTGGCCCCTCTCCTTCCTCTCTTCGGATGTCTGGATGCTCCCGGGAAAAATAAGACTTCAGGAACTTGTTTCGTCCAATTCCGAGAATATTTCCTGTGTATCACTTCTGAAACACAAAAACAGCAGAAAACAGGGAACTGGCACTGTGGCAACTCGTTAATAGGTTAGTTCTGGAAAATGCATAAAAGTGCCACTAAGTGTAACGAAACAATAGGCAAATGGTGTAAAAACAAGCATGGAGCATCAAAAATTATAGATACGTTGGAGACATATCAGCATCCCCAAGCTTAACTCCTGCTCGTCCTCGAGTAGGTAAGTGATAACAAAAGAATAATTTTTGAGGTGACATGCACCTACACAATCTTGATCATATATGTAAGCATTTGTGAGCTGGGATCATAAGAACTTAAAACATGGGCATGAAAGATATAATCTTGACAATAAGAACTTAGCAACCATGTTGTAAAAATGCAAATGAACACAAACAAAAGATCATGAAAATGAAACAATGAAAGTCAAACGTGTGTTCAAATCATAAGGAAAAACATACAAATGGTTTTCAGCTTGTCCTTCAAAGAGAGCAAAACATAAATGCATAGGACACCTTCAAGTTTAAGAGGGTGACTAGATACAAATAATTTGAGAACAAGTGAAACCAACAATATGAATCAATCAATGAAAACTTTGGGACAATGCACATTATACTCAGAATGACAACTATGCTCTCTTAATGGTGCATAAATGTAGACGGTGGTGACTCAACATAAAAGTAGAAAGAAAGGCCCTTCGCAGAGGGAAGCAGTGATTAAACATGTGCTAGAGCTTTTCATTTGTAAAACAGAGAGATAAAAATTGGTTTTGAGAGGTGGTTGTCTTTGTCAACGACTGGCAATGGGGTTCTTACTATCTTCCATACAAAAATGAAGCAAGTTTTTGAGAGAGAGATTGGTACTTTTGTGCTCTTTTTATAAAACTTGGCACTCCTCCCCACCTTTTTCCTTTCGCATACCATGGCTAACCGATTCCATCGGGTGCCCTCCAACATTCACATTCTTTGGAGGAGTGCCTTTTTTCTTTCTTTTTCTCTTTTTTTTCTTTTTGGAGTAAGCAATATGGAAGATAGCAAATCCGACCACTACGTCCCCATGAGCTGAAAACAGTGTCACAAAACAAGAAGTGTTTTGAAGGTTTTTTGAAAGGTAGCACATGAAAATTTTACTTTGGAATGGCTTACAAATACCATGCATAGGAGTTTATAATGGACACAATGGCAAACTTGGTTTTTAGGAGTTGGATGCACGAGTAGAGCTCATACTCAGTACAAGGCGAGGGCTAGCAAAAGACTGGGAGCGACCAACTAAGAGAGCAATAATGGCCATAATCATGCAAAGCGACAAAGCGACATTAAAAGAAGCATAAGATGGCATCAAAAGTCAAAAACTAAATGATCATGAAGGCTATTGGCGACTTTGTAAGAGTCTAACATGTGTGAGCATGCGCCAAGTCAACCCAAATAAAGCATCAAGGAGAAAACCAAAATAATGCTTCCATACAATAAAAACAACGCATGATTTTTTCAAAGGCTCATTAAGCAATCTCAGTTATTTGAGACAAGTCATGCTACAGCAAAACCACTAAGCATACTATCAAAAAGACATCAAGCATGACATGAAAAAGCCTAAGCCACAGTCTACACAAGCTCCTTCTTGTACCACTATTTTGCACAAAGCTTTTTCTCTTTTCCAACACCATTTAAAAATTTTATAAACACCTCTTTTGATGAAAACCAATAAAGATCAGAGGAAAAAATACACCTTGATGAAAAGATATGACAAGATCTGAACGCAAATCAAGGTGAAAACGAAAACCAAAAGCAGTAGCAGAAAAAGTAGAACGCATGAACAACTCCGTTTTCACTCTTATCAAATCAACGAGCGTTCTTCGCAAATGAAAAGCAAGGCAACTTCTCCAAAAGAAATTTGTTGGGGTCCAACCATTTATTGCAGCAAACAAATAAACTAAGAAAACTAAAACAACTGACGCACCAAGAAAAACACATAGTGCATGAAGCAATAAAAATATAGTGTCTTGAAAGGTGACCTGATTTTTGCCGATGAAGAAGGGTGCCTCGGGGCATCCCCAAGCTTTGACGCTTGTACTTCTTGGATATTTCTTGGGGTGATGCATGGGCATCCCCAAGCTTGAGCTTTTGTCCATTCTTCAACTCATCTCATCATTCTCCAATCCCTACACTTGAAAACTTCCTTCATACAAAACTAAACACAAATCTATTAGCAACATTAGTGCAAGCATAAAATATAATCAATCCTCTTTTTGCTTCAGGTTTCAACTCAAAACCACCACATATATAGCAAATACTACTGTAGCAACTTCCCCAAAAGTTCCATGATTAAAAGAACTCAAAAGAAAGCGATAAAGTGGCAAACACAAATATTGGCAGAAATCTGTCAAAACTGAACAGCTGACAAAGGTCGAATTTTTGAGGAATTTTATGTTGCTCAAATCAAAAAGTGTTCAACTAAGAAAAGTTTGGATATAACCTGGGGCATATGCACAAGAAATCGCAGGTCCAAAAGATAAACAGAGAATTTTCACGAATTTTTACGGTGCAGCACCGAAAACAGTTTCAGGACAGCAACATCCCCAAATCTTACCTCACTCAAATTAGAGGCTTCTCTTGGCACAACAACAAAATAAAAAGGATAAGGAGCGGTTATTACAGTAGTAATAACTTCCAAGACTCAAATAAAAGAAAAAGTACTGAAAATAAACAATGGGTTATCTCCCAAGAGTGCTTTTCTTTAACGCCTTTGAGCTAGGCGCAGTAATTTGCAAAGATGCTCATGCGGGCGCCATATGAGAGCTTGAGGCAAAGGCGCCATATAAGAACTTGAAGCAATAGAGAGCATCAAAAAGCATGTATGAAACACATTTAAATCTAAACCACTTCCTATGAAAAATAGTCTTGTAAAGAGACAAGTCATGAAAGCGCAAAGCAAAAAGCATAGGAAGGCAAAACAAGTACAACTTCAAAAATTGCAACATAAAGAGGGGAAACTCAATATTGTTGAGATCCATCAAACCATGTTTCCCTCTCTCATAATAACTTTCAGTAGCATCATGAATAGAACTAACAATATAACTATCACATAAAGCATCTCTATCATGAGCTACATGCATAAAAGGATTAATACTCCCCACATGAACAATAGTAGTAGGAGCAGATTCAACAGAATAATTATTCTCATCACCATAATCATCAAAGACAGGAGGCATATTGTAATCATAACTAATTTTCTCCTCAAAAGTAGGTGAACTGAAAACATTATACTCATCATCATAAACTAGAGGCTTAGTATCATCACAAGATAGAGAACTACTATGTCGCAAAGCATATTCATCAAACATATCATCATAAGAAGGAACATGGATAGCACTAATGGTACAACAATTATTAACCTTAGAATTGGTACCAAAAAGATTTTCAATATCAAAAGTAGAGTGCTTTTCCCAATCATGATCACTAACATAAGTAATAGGCATAGGAACATCATCCCAATCAGAATTATCATAATCTATAGCAGGATCATAACGCTTAGGGGAAGATACCGTGTCCTCTCGCCTCTTACTCCTCTTCTTCTTCTTCTTACTCTTCTTACTCTCTCCTTTAGGAGGGAGAGACTTGAAGGGCATCTTCTCCACATATTCTTTAGGAGGGAAAGGCATCTTCTCCACATAATCTGGTTTGCTGACAGAAACAACAGAAGAAACTTTGGAGGATTCCTCCTCTCTATTAATAAGATAAAAACATCTATCAGTCCTGTCATAGCTTGGCAAAATATCAAGTTTTATAAGATTTTGAATGTAAGTATTTGCAAGGCAATCTTTAGCACAATAGAGACGACAACCACGAAGGGTGCTATTAATATCAACATCATTCATATCTATCAAAGCAATCTTTCTAGATATCTCTTCACACGCCAAGAACAAAGTGAGCTCATCATGCTGATTGGGAGTAATCTTGTCATCACAATACAAACTTAAGGTACTAGAAGAGTAACTATTAGGGCTTGAGCATTGAAAATTAAAATGACCTATGTCATCGCAATGTTTACAAAGAAAAGGATAAAGCTCACAAACCTTTTTACCGATCTCACCTATATCCTTGTACCACATACCGGTTTCTTCATTTGCGCGGGTGATGCAATAATCTTCCTTGTTGTAACTCTGTTCACAAGGTCTATGTATTCCACAAAAATTAACATGCTTATAAGAAATAGTACTTTTAGAAGTTTGAGCATGTTTATTGGAATCATCAATAACAATATCACTTTCTATGCAAGTGTCCTTAAAAGGTTCATGATATACGTCCCCATTTCCTTTAGGAACATTCATATGGGAAGCAAAGGCTTTAAAGCAATCAACCATAATTTGAGGATCAAGACCATACTTAGCACTAAGCTCTTGAAAATTAGCAGTTTCAGCGAAAGACTTAATGCAATCAAACTCGTAATTCATACCTGATCCTTTACCTTTGTCGCTATCCCAACCTTCAATATTGTTTTGAATTGTCTCAAGCAGACCCCACTTGGTGTCGACATCCTTGCTTGTGAAAGACCCATCAAAGCATGCATCTAGATAGTCCTTGTAATATCCTGAAAGTCTTGCATAAAAATTATTAATAACAATATTACGGGGAAGATCATGAATAGGACATTTGTGCATTAGTAACTTCAATCTTCCCCACGCTTGGGAAATGCTTTCTCCCTCATGAGGCCAAAAGTTATATATCCGATTACGATCTTTATGAATTTCACTTGGAGGATAAAACTTGGAATAAAAGAGAGACACAATTTCCTCCCATGCAATAGATGGACCATCTTCAAGCAGCCGATACCATTCCTTAGCTCTGCCTTTCAGTGACAAAGAGAATAGCTTCTTCTTAACTTGGTTCATTGAAATACCTGCACACTGGAACAACTCGCATAATTCATGCATAAAAAGCAAATGATCACCAGGATGGACAGTTCCATCTCCTAAATAGCAGTTATCCCTAATACGTTCAACAATCTTCATAGGTATTTTAAAAGGATGGGGAGCACAAGCATCATTAGAAACATCACATATGGGAGATAAAATATCATCAGAGCAAACTTTCTACACTAAAGCTGGGGGACTAAAAATATCATACTCAACAAAACCAGCTTCCCCAAGCTTAGACTTTTCTATAGCATTAGCATTAACGGTATTCAAAGCATTCGTACTAATAACATTGCTATGCGAAATAAGCTCCAAAGGATTTTCAATTTTCTCTTCAAACATTTCATATCTAAACTCAGGAAAAAGACTAGCGAACTCATTGTTTTCCATTAAGCCTAACTAGTGAAAATAAAAACAAGAAACAAAAAGATGTAATTGCAGAATCTAAAGGAAATAACTTCGAGCACTCACACAGGAGGATGCGAGTACCTTTTACCTTACCTCCCCGGCAACGGCGCCAGAAAAGAGCTTGATGTCTACGCACTTCTATTCTGGTAGACACTTGTTGGGCCTCCAAGTGCAGAGGTTTGTAGAATAGCAGCAAGTTTCCCTTAAGTGGATCACCCAAGGTTTATCGAACTCAGGGAGGTTAGAGGTCAAAGCTATCCCTCTCAAGCAACCCTGCAATTATGATACAGAAAGTCTCTTGTGTCCCCAACACACCCAATACACTTATCAGATGTATAGGTGCACTAGTTCGGCGAAGAGATAGTGAAATACAAGTGGTATAGATGATTATAAGTAGAAAACGTGATGTGAAATAAATATCGCTGTGAGCAAACAAGTAACAAAATAGCAAGTAAACGATGTGCAAACCTTGGAAACAAGGCCTAGGGATCATACTTTCACTAGTGGACACACTCCCAACAATATAACATGACTGAACAAATAACTTCTCTTTGCTAAGGCACTCTGAATTACTCTCCTATTGAATAAAACTAATCATTGTGTAGTGGCTGCAGAAGCACCCCTTAAAGTTCATCAAGTACTTGACAAACACCACTCATAGAGATATTCAAATCAGATCACAATTCAAGATAGAAATCATTGCAATTTAGACCAAGTACTAACACGGTGCACACACTGTCAACATTACACCATGAAAGGAGGAATATATCACTCAAACTATCATAGCAATAATTATTCTCATAATCCACAAGAGATCACAATGATAGCCTAAACCAAGTACCACCATGATGCACGCACTGTCACCGTTACACCATAGCAGGAGGAATAGATTACTTTAATAATCACCACTAGAGTACACATAATATCTGAATAATAACATCTACTTGTTCAACATGATACAAAGCTCACGATCACATAAAGATCACATCATGGGAGAGAGAGGTGAACCACATAGCTACCGGTAGAGCCCTTAGCCCCGGGGATGAACTACTCCCTCCTCATCATAGGAGACAGCAAGGTTGATGGAGATGGCGGTGAGGTCGATGGAGACGGCGGAGACGGCGATGGAGACCGATGGAGATGGCTCCGGGGGCACTTCCCCGTCCCGGCAGGGTGCCGGAATAGATACTTCTGTCCCCCGAAATTCGTCGATGGTGGCGGCGGAGCTGCGGAACTGTTTCTGGAAAATTGCCGAATCCCCTAGGGTTTTCCGTCCCGAGGCTTTATATAGGCGAAGGGGCGTCGCGAGAGGGCAGCCAGGGGCTCCTCACACATGGGTGGCGCGGCCAGGGCCTGGGCCGCGCCAGCGCTATGTGAGGGAGGCCTGTGGCCCCTCTCCTTCCTCTCTTCGGATGTCTGGATGCTCCCGGGAAAAATAAGACTTCAGGAACTTGTTTCGTCCAATTCCGAGAATATTTCCTGTGTATCACTTCTGAAACACAAAAACAGCAGAAAACAGGGAACTGGCACTGTGGCAACTCGTTAATAGGTTAGTTCCGGAAAATCCATAAAAGTGCCACTAAGTGTAACGAAACAATAGGCAAATGGTGTAAAAACAAGCATGGAGCATCAAAAATTATAGATACGTTGGAGACGTATCAACCATTTGAAAATGTTTAACAAGTATCTTCACATCATTGGAGGTTCTCTTCACAATATCCTGCAACTTGTTAATAGCTCTAGAATTTTCCAATAAATGATTCTGCACCATTCTATTAAAATTATCTTGCTTAACAACAAAATTATCAAACTCATCTAAGCATTGATCGGGAGGTTTAGAGTAAGGAATATCTCTATCATCAAAGTGTTGAAGAGAGTGTACCTCAATAGTGGATGAGTGAGGGATTGGTTTACATAATTCTTCTATAGGAGGTAAATTCTTCACATCTTCGGATTTAATACCTTTCTCCTTAAGAGATTTCTTGGCTTCCCTCATAACTTCATCATTTAATTCAATCATTCCTCTCTTCTTTGGTGTTGGCTCTGGAGTTGGCGCTGGTGTTGATGTTGGTGTTGACTCAGCCATAGTCCAATCATCATGATTCTGGCTTATTTTAACCATTAGTTCTTCAGCTTCAGCCGGAGTTCTTTCCCTGAAAACACAACCAGCACAACTATCCAGATATGTCTTAGATTCATCAGTTAGTCCATTATAAACTATATCAAGGAGTTCATTTTTAGGCAATGGCTCCTTAGGCAATGCTCTAATTAAAGAGCAAAATCTTGCCCAAGAATCAGGCAATATCTCTCCTTTTCCCTGTTCAAAGTCAAAGATTTTCTGCACAGCAGCATGTTGAGCACTAGCAGGAAAATATTTCTGAAAGAAAGCATTAACCAAAGCAATAGGACTATTAAGAGATCCAGGAGACAAATTATTAAACCAAGTCTTAGCTGCACCTTTCAATGAAAAAGGGAAAATATTAGCAACAAAGTAAGTGCGCAGCTTAATATCATCAGAAAATACATTACTCAAAGTAGAAAGCTCATTCATATGGGCCATAGCACTTTCACCTTCAGTACCACAAAAAGGGTCTTTCTCAACAATAGATATGAAAGATAAATCTAAAGAGAAATCATAATCCTTATCTCTAATATTTATGGGAGAAGCAGCAAACCTAGCATCAGGAGATAAGTTATATCTAATAGCACGTCTTGCTAGAAGTTTCTTAACATCATTAGCATCATGAGTACCATGAGCTTCGGCAATAAAATCATCATCAAGCTCAATATAAGTGTCATCAAGATCATCACTAGGGCATTCCCTAGACTCAGGTGAACTGACAGGTGTAACAGTGGTGTTTCCCATCTTAGCTCTAGTAATTGTAGCATCTAAAAAGGAACCTAGTGAACCACTCTCATCAAGCACAGTAGAAGCATCATCTAAATTATCAGTGGCATTTTCAAACTTAGCAGAAGAAGTAGCAGTAGCATGTGCATGTGGTGATGTAAGCAACTTACTCATAACAGATGGTGAATCAAGAGCAACAGAGGTGTTCAGAGTCGTACCTCTTCTTGTAGTGGATGGCAATATAGGAACTTTTCCATCACGAGGTTTACCCATGATGAAAGGATTGCAGCGAACAATATGAATTCCAAGTGAACTAACAAATAAAGCTATGCTCCCCGGCAACGGCGCCAGAAAATAGTCTTGATGACCCACAAGTATAGGGGATCGCAACAGTCTTCGAGGGAAGTAAAACCCAAATTTATTGATTCGACACAAGGGGAGCTAAAGAATATATGTAAGCCTTAACAGATGAGTTGTCAATTTAGCTGTACCTGGAAATAGACTTGTTCACAGTGGTTTATCAGTAGCAACAGTTTTATAGTGGTGATAGTAATGAAACAGTAACAGCAGTAGTAGAATAAAAGCGGTAATAGTAGTAATAGTAAACAGTAGGATAAAATACTATAGGCATAGGGATGGATGTACGGGTGTTGCATAGATAAGATAATTCATAAAATCAGTAAGACATGGGCATTGCAGATAAATAATGATAAAGCATCCTAGTACTAACAATCATAGGCATGTGTTCTGTATATAGTCGTACGTGCTCGCAATGAGAAACTTGCACGACATCTTTTGTCCTACCAGCCTGTTGCAGCAGGGCCTCAAGGGAAACTACTAGTAATTAAGGTACTCCTTTTAATAAAGTACCAGAGCAAAGCATTAACACTCGGTGAACACATGTGATCCTCACATCATAGCCATCCCCTCCGGTTATCCCAATTTCTGTCACTTTGGGGCCTCGGGTTCCGGACAACAATATGTGTAAACAAATTGTAGGTAAGATCATAAATAACAAGTATCATCATAAAACAATAACAAGTTCAGATCTGAGATCATGGCACTCAGGCCCAAAGTGGCAAGCATTAAGCATAACAAGTTGCAACAATGTCATAAGCACTAATAAAAGATACTAGGCACTATGCCCTAACAATCTCATAGTAAATTACATGAATGATCTCATCCAATCCCTACCATCCCCTTCGCCTATAGCGGGAATTACTCACACATGGATGGGGGAGTCATGGATGGTTGATGGAGAGACGTCGGTGATGATGGTGATGAAGATCTCCTCCAAATCCCCGTCCCAGCAAGGTGCCAGAATGGAGTTTCTGGTTCCAAATCGTGGTTTCTGATGGCAGCGGCGCAGCGGAAGTCTATCTGGGAAAAATGCCAAACCCCCGCTCCTTTGAGGTCAGAGGGTATATGTAGGCGGAAGGAGGGGTCGAGGCGACGGCCGAGGCGGCCACACAACAGGTGGGCGCGGCCAGGCCTGGGCCGCGCCCCCTGGTTGTGTGGTGGCCTCCTGGCCCCTCTCCGTCTCGTCTTCTGGCTCCGTGGGTCTTCTAGTGAAATAGGATTTTTGCAATATTTTCCCGAATTTTTACTGAAAGTTGGATTTCTGCACAAAAATGAGACACTAGAGCAATTCTGCTGAAAATAGCGTTAGTCCGCATTAGTTGCATTCAAAACACACAAATTAGTGGAGAAACAATAGCAAAAGTGTTCGGGAAAGTTGATACATTTTGGACGTATCATGTACTCTGTCTTAATGTCCAGTTTATGCAATTCAGTTTGTTATCCACTTTGTGTACCATAGAATTTGGTGATTAAGCTTTAGCTTGATTCATGCTTGCAATTCTCTGCTTGCTGGCTAGGAAAACTGTTCTGTGACCAAGGTCACATATTATTTGTAGTTACTCCTGGATGCTATGATACATATTAATTTTTGAAGTAATAGCTTCACTGCACTTTCTTGCAGTGAGCTATTGCTATGGCTGGCTTCAGTGATGCAGACCTTTTTCTGTTGAGCTTGATTAACTCACTAGCTGTGAGGTTAGGGTTAATTGATGTTTATGGCGGCTTTGCAATAGCCTCTGGCTTTTTGCTTAACTGTGGTGCCTCTCTAGAGTATGCACAGATACTGTTGGATGCTGGCTTCTATGCTTGGTGATTTTAAGTGTAGATCACTCTCTGCAGTGATCTGCCTGGGGTTTGCTGTTAAAAGTGTCCCTGTCCACTTTCCCAGATGCTTACTGATTATTTGACCAACTATGTTGGTAGAGCTGATGGATTTATAGGTTTAGGCTGTACCTTGCTACTTTAGGCAACCCATGTGCCACTTCCTTGGCTTCTCTTATTTCTGTGAGTATTTTGTAACAACTCATAAAATTGTAATCCACTTCCTATTAATTAAAGTGCCAAATTCTGAACCAAGATAAAACTTTTTATCTATTATTGCATGTATGCATGTATTTTCCATTATATGTATTTTATGATTTCATGTGTGTGATTATTGGTTGTGCAATAGTTAGTTAATTCTAACTTAACCAACAAAAGCATTAGAGAAGGTTTATACAAGCCAAAGAAACCAGAAATAAAAATCATAAAGAATAAGAGAAGAATAAGATGATCTATGAAATCTTATTGACTACCCTACTTTGAGCCTTTAGAATAAGAAATCTGTAACTCAACTCAGTGTTTGCCCAGTTAGTTGAGCTTGACCAAGTTGCATACTAACTCAACCAAGAAGTTTCAAACCAAAATTTAAAATGTAACTCAACACAAACATCAGCCAAACTTTGAATCTGAAACAGTGACAATACCAAAATTTGAAATAAGATTTCTGCAAAACTTATTCTTTCTTGGTAACAAAAATATCACTGGAAACCTTGGCTAGTAGGTTGATCACCCAAAGTGGAAATTTTCAAAATTTTGAATTTGAATCTCTTGCGGGCATTTCGTCGAACACTTGGCAGGCAAAAATCGAGCAAATCGAGAGTACTGTGAGCTTCACTGTTCTTGCTCGCTCGAAGCCTGTAACCATGCTCCTGGACACTTCCGCGGTCGACCCCAGCTCCCTCTGCCCCGACCCAAGCCATGCGACATGGGAGGAAACGGAGGACAGTACCCGGACCCCCCTCTCTTCTCCTTCTTCCTCTCTGCAAGCTCCCGACCACCGTGCCCTCGCCAGCACCGACCCACAGCACTCCGCGGCCGAGACAACCCCCCTCCAGCACGCAAGCAAGGCCGTCGAGGCCGGTGTCGCCCGTGCACATCGCCAGCATGCCCTGCGCCGGCCACCCACTGGGCGCCCCTGTCCCCGCCGCTCCGGCCTATAAAAGCCCCCGCCGATCAAACGAACCAACTCGCCCCGCTCCCAGCTACCTCCCAGACACCCTCATCTCTCCCCGCTCGCTCTCGTTCGACGTCGCCATCCCCGCCGGCGAGGTACTGGACGCGAAGGGCGCCGCCGCGTTCGACCTCAGGGGAGCAAGCCGACGCTGGGAATCGGAGGAGGAGCCTCGCCGGAGTCGTTTCCGCCCGTCGCCGTCGAGTTCTGCTTCCTCTACGCACGCCGCCGTCGCCGTCGTCGTCTTCACTGCTCGCAGGTGAGCTCCACCATCGCCGACGAACATGATGCCTCTGAGCCGTTAGATCGCGATCCATCGGTCGCGTACCGATTCGGTGCGTTAAGTGACCTGACCGGTGGGCTCCACCTGTCAGGTTTAAAAACAGAAACTTATCCCGCCCCGGGCGAAGCGGTATGGGCCGGCCCGTTCGGGATTCTTTTGAAAATGGCCCGGTTCAGTTCAGTTTTGGTCCGTTTCGTTTTATTTATTTTTCCCGCCGTTTGAATTATTTCAAATATGATTCATATCTAATTTTCAAACTCTAAATCAAAGAGATTTACAAATCCATTTCTAGCAAATGAATATGCGTTGGAAAGCTTAGGATTTGCTCTACACTGTAGGACTGGTTAGAATTCAAATTGAGTTAGGGATTTAAATAAATAAGAATAATGGGACCATAGCTTTATTAATCATAGAACATTTCTAGAAAATTGTTTAAGCCTCCTAAAATTATGAAATTTGATTTGTGAACTCACTAATTACCTTCCCTACTGTTTAGTCCCACCTTAATCACCTCAAACCTTGTTAGTGGTATCAATTAGACCTTAATCCAATCTTAATGGGTAACATAAAATGATAGATTCCTATTGCACACTTAGAATTAGTCTTTGCCCTCAATACCAAACCACTTAATTAAACCCTCCTCACTTGAACTAGTCCAATTACCCTAAGTTCAATACCAATGCTTGGAAAGTAAACCACCTATGGTTTTTGGTAGGAAATTTAACTTGCACACTCAATGCAAACTTGGAAGAAAACTTGCAAACCAATTCAAATAAAATCCAACATGAACTTTATTGTTTGAAAACAAGTTTGTGTGTTTGAAGTGATGTTAGTAATGTGTGGTGATTGTGTGTATTGTGTTTATTCGTTATTAGACGCTAGTGTTGCTGAGGAGGATATTGAAGGGGAATTTTATCAAGAAGAAGAAGAATACCCCGGACACTTTGCCAACCAAGGCAAGCCATCTTTTTGAAGCATACTCCAAATGCCTAGCTCTACTATTGCATTCTACTTGTTTTAAGTAAATTGCATGATTGAATTGCTAGAGTAGAATGATAGAAGTGTAGTGATATCTTGCCTAGCAAGAGCATCAAGCTGAGTTTATCCAACTATAGCTTAGTGGTATCATCACTCAATATAGTTGCTTAGTCGCTAATAAAATTGAGGCCATCTCTAAGTGGAACCCCATTTGAACTTGGTGACTTGAACTTGAAAACTTGAAATGGAGATTCTCCTACATGATGGTCTTATGAAGGAAAATAACATTGACTAAGAACTATGGAATGTATTTACTAAATGATAATAAGTGATGTACCATGTGAGCCAACCATTACCGTACGACCACATTACCCCTAAATGGGAAGGGGCTTAGTCCGTAGCTTGTTCACCCTAGTATGGGAGGTCTTGTATCATCCTTTATAGAAGTGCACCGTGCGCGGGTACTTCTGAACCGAGTGGAAATTCCATTCATCCGGCACTCCGGAGCGGGCAAAACTAGAGACGCCGGAACGGAAGATGTCCGTGTCTCGGGCTCTAGGGAAGGATCCTATACTAGAGTGAGCAAGTGAAAGAGTTTGTTTGATTATCTGAACCTCGCATACTTTGTGTATGACGAACCGTGGATTTCTCCCGGCAGATGTATCGAATCTTGTGGGTAAAGTGTACCCCTCTGCAGAGGTTTCAAACTATTCGAATAGCCGCGTCCTCGGTTATGGACAGTTGGCAAACTGTACTTGACTTTTGTCAAGAATGATAATAACTTATGGTGAGCTTGGTGAATGACATGACTCGACTTGACATTGGTATTGACACCCTTGAAGTTCCTCTTTAGATTGAACTGAGAGAACTAAACCTCTTTTCCACCAATGAACATTCTTGGGAAATAAAACTAGCTGTTGCAACTAAACTTAGTGCGTAGTCCACCATATCAACCTTGCATATCCATTTCATCCTTTCATTTATAAGATGGTTTGCGAGTGCATCCAATGTACTCACGGCTGTGTCCCTGGCTATCAACTTGGCCAGACTATGGGGAAGAGTATCCGGAGGAAGGGTATGAAGAAGAGTATCAGAACTAAGATCTTCTACTGAGTCGCCATTGCCTGTAGGGTGAAGGCATGGACCCGAAGACGTTATTTCCGCTGCTATATTATGTTGTAATATGAACTTGGTCTGTATGACCATTGTATTTGAACCATCGTATTGTATTGTCTATGGAACTGGTTACCAACTACGTTATGTGTATCACAACAATGATTCTGGGATTGTGGTGGAATGCATAACAGGCACTTCGAATTTGTGATAAATTCGGGGATGTCACAAGTTGGTATCATAGCCTAGGCTGACTATAGGAGACCTTAGTTAGAATGGGCGTTAAATGAAAGCTTTATAAAAACAAAGAAGATAAGTAATGGTTTAAAATTGCTTAGTCTTTTCCTCTCTAGTTACAAAGTTTTGTACATGCTTCAGTTTTTACCTACTTAAAATTTTGAACACTTGAGTTGATCACTAACTTAATCTAATCTAAAACTTTGTAGATGGCACCGGTATTCACTGAGCAGTACCAGTTGGGCCATGGTGGCAGCCTTTGTTTCGAGCGCGACCTCACCACCCTGACCTTGTTCCTGAACCGTCTGTATCCGGAGTTCAAGGGAGCCGTGCTCAATGAGCACCCGGATGGAGAGCTACGGTGGCTTGTCAGGGCCAGTTGCCGTGGCAAGAAGGGAGACTTGAGTTCTCCAAGGATCAAGTTTGAGCTTGTGGAGAACACTTGGGCCGATGGTTTGGTCCGAGGTATGCAGGAGATGCACGCCCGCTTGTGCGGACTGCATGTGGAGGAGGTCCAGGGGGAGCGCTTTAGGAACTTTGCTCGGCGTGATGCGGATGGGCGTCCCGCGAACATGCCCGGGCAAAATGAGCCGAGTACCTACATCGATCACATGGACTTCTTGCTGTACTCCACTCAGCAGGAGGCCGATCATGCCCGTACCAAGGCCAACCTTGAGCACTTTGCACTGGTGGAGGCAAGGAGCACTATCAGGATTCTTGCTAGGGATCGCAAGAGTCTTCGCCGCCAGCGCGACGAGAGGGATCACACCATTGAGGAGTTGAAGGCCAATGTGGCTAAGCTGACTGAGTACATTGAGAGTCTAGAGGACCACCTTGGTGAGGAGGAAGGCATTGATCTCCGCAAGGAAGATAATGCCCTCATTAGTGACGAGGATGACTTCATGGAGGACCTGGATGATGAGGAGGATCCTGAGGAGAATGGATTCATTGTGGATGATGAGGAGGAAGACCCCGAGGAGCCCGATGTCTAGATTGGAGATCCCCATGTTATCTAGTTATGAGTTTACTTTGAGTCACTTCGTGTAGGTGTGAGTTGTATCCCCCTCTCTAGTAGACGAGTCGCAATGGTTTGATATAAACCATTTGTAATGTGTGAACTCGTATGTATGCTATGTTTGATGTTTGTTGAATGAAATATGAATTTGGCCCTTAAGGCCTTAGTAAGACAAAAATTGCATCATCTATGTTACATTAAATCTTAGCAAATTAGTTTTTCCCTCTTGTCTTACACACCTTATCTTCAGATGCCGCGAGCACCCCCACCCCCGAACCCGGAAATGGCCGAACTGCTAAGGTTGATCATGGAAGACCGAGAAGCAGCCCGAGCTGAGCGCCAAGCTAACTTGGCCACTCTTCAGCAACTAACCCAGATGGCAATGAACCACAACAATGGCAATGGAAATGGCCATGGTGAAGGAGAAAACAATGGCCATGGTGATCACCGATCCAAGTTAAGGAGTTTCCAAAACACCAATCCACCTATATTCACTAAGTCTGAAGAACCCTTAGATGCCGATGACTGGCTTCGCACTATGGAGAACAATTTGGCAGTCGCCGAAGTTGGTGAAAATGAGAAGGTCTTGTACACCACCCACTATCTTGCGGGAGCCGCGACAGCTTGGTGGGATAGCACCCGTGCAATGCAAGCCCAAGGGTATGTGATGCCTTGGGAAGAGTTCAAGAGCAAGTTCAGCAAAGCCCATGTTCCTTTGGGATTGGTTAAAAGGATGAGAGATGAGTTCAGGAATCTGAAGCAAGGTTCCCTATCTGTGGTGGATTACCGTGACAAGTTCCTTACCTTGTCTAGGTATGCCCCAGATGACACCAACACCACGGAGAAGAAGCAAGAAAGGTTTCTGGATGGACTTCATGATGAGATGCAATGTGTCTTGGTCAGCATTCACTTTGCAGACCTGGAGTCATTGGTTGACTCTGCCATTCAGATGGAAGGCAAACTCAAGCAAGCTGCAGAGAACCGTAAGCGCCGTATGATGTATCAAGGCAACTCGAGCAACTCGCAGAAGCCAAGGGGAAATCCACCTATGGGTTTCGCCCCTAGACCTATGAGGCCATCTGCACCTGCTCCACGCCCCAACTATCCCAACCGTCCGCCCGGCAACAACTTCAACCGTGCACCTCCAAGACCTAATGGCAACAACTTCAACCCCAATGCTCCCAGGCCCAATGGAGCACCTGTGCCACCCAAGTCGGGTGACAAGTCTGGTGTTACCTGTTATGAGTGCGGACTCAAAGGGCACTACTCCAATGAGTGCCCCAAGAAGCTGAATGATGCATCCAAGACCACTGCTCCTGCTCAGCAGCAGCGCCGTGTTGGAAATGGCAAGAATTATCCACCAAGGAACCAGCCTCACCCTCGAGGCCGTCTGAACCACATGAATGTTGAAGAAGCTCAGGAAGCAACCGACGTTGTGCTTGGTATGTTCCCTGTTAACTCAGTTCCTGCAAGAGTTCTGTTTGATTCTGGAGCTTCACACTCGTTTGTTACTAAGTTATTTGTTGATAAAAGTGGACTTCAACCAACACCCCTGAAACATGCCATGTTAGTACAAATACCTGGGTCAACAACAAGGGCTGAGTGGAACTGTTTGGCAGTTCCCATAGAAATTCATGGAATGTCTTTCTTAGCCAATTTGATAGTATTGGGAACCAAAGGTTTGGAAGTAGTTCTTGGTATGAATTGGATGTCTTCCCATCAAGGAGTGATAGATTGTGCCAAGAAGACCATCACCATGAGGAGTAGCACTGGAATTGTAGTAAAGCATGTGTCCGTAAAACCACCCCAGACCACCAGATGTCATAAGAGTATCTCAGGGCCAACTATAGAGGAAGTTCCCATCGTCTGTGAATACCCAGATGTTTTTCCCGATGAGCTACCCGGAATGCCACCGGATCGGGATATTGAGTTTATCATTGAGCTTATCCCCGGAACTGGATCCATAGCCCAACGACCCTATCGTATGAACCCAGCTGAACTAGTGGAGTTGAAGAAACAATTGGATGACCTTTTGAGTAAGGGATTGATTCAGCCAAGTTCTTCTGCTTGGAGATCACCCGTCTTGTTTGTGGATAAAAGTGACGGTTCCCGCCGACTGTGCACTGATTACCGCAAGCTAAATGATGTGACCATCAAGAATAAGTATCCTCTCCCTAAGATTGATGATCTGTTTGACCAATTGACCGGAGCTCGAGTCTTCTCGAAGATAGATCTTAGAACTGGATACCATCAACTGAAGATCCGTGCAACTGATATACCCAAAACAGCCTTCACTACCCGATACGGATTGTATGAGTACACCGTAATGTCCTTTGGATTAACCAATGCCCCTGCTTATTTCATGAACCTCATGAATAAGGTTTTCATGGAGTTTTTGGATAAGTTTGTTGTTGTCTTCATTGATGACATTCTTATCTACTCCAAGTCCGAAGAAGAGCATGCAACCCATTTGAGATTAATCTTAGAGACCCTGAGGGAGCACCAACTTTATGCCAAGTTTAGCAAATGTGAGTTTTGGTTGAAGGAAGTTGGATTCTTAGGCCATGTATTATCAGCAGGAGGAATATCAGTAGACCCAAATAAGATCAAATCGGTCATGGAATGGGAAGCCCCTACCACTCAAACTGAAGTTAGAGGTTTTCTCGGATTAGCGGGATATTACCGTAAATTTGTTGAAGGGTTTTCAAGCATTGCCCGGCCCATGACCCAATTGTTGAAGAAGGACAAGAAGTTTGAATGGACCCCTAAGTGTGAAGAGAGTTTTCAAGAACTTAAGAAGCGATTGGTGACCGCCCCCGTCCTAACCATGCCCGATATCACCAAGAACTTTGATGTCTATTGCGACGCCTCCAAACTTGGACTTGGTTGCGTACTAATGCAAGAAGGCAAGGTCATAGCTTACCTCTCCCGGCAGCTTCGACCCCATGAAGAAAATTATCCAACCCATGATCTGGAGTTAGCAGCCGTAGTTCTCGCTTTGAAGACCTGGAGGCGCTATCTTATGGGCAACCGTTGCGAGATCTACACTGATCACAAGAGTTTGAAGTATATTTTCACCCAGAAGGAATTGAACATGAGGCAAAGAAGATGGATAGAGTTGATCAAAGATTATGATCTGGAAATCCATTACCACCCCGGTAAGGCCAATGTAGTGGCCGATGCATTGAGTAGGAAGCCATGCTCGTTGAATATGATGATCAAAGAGGAGCAACCCCTGTTGCACCAAGAGTTTGAAAGGTTTGGATTGGAACTAGTCATTCGAGAATTCTTAGCCAACCTTGAGTTTCAACCCACCTTGATGAGCCAAATTAAAGAAGCCCAGAAGGGAAATGAGAGTATTGACGGAATTAAGCGCAGAATTAGTTCCAGCAAGGTGCCAGGATTTGAAGAAGATGATCAAGGAGTTCTTTGGTATAAAGGACATATTTGTGTGCCTGCGGACTCAGAATTGAAGGAAGTCATTATGAGAGAAGCCCATGAGACACCTTACTCCATTCATCCCAGTGGAACTAAGATGTACCAAGATTTAAAGGAACAATTTTGGTGGCATGGAATGAAGCGTGAGATTGCATCGTTCATATCTAAGTGTGATATTTGTCAAAGAGTCAAGGCTGAACATCAACGTCCTGCTGGATTGCTACAACCTTTGCAAGTCCCGGAATGGAAGTGGGAATCAGTTGGTATGGATTTCATCACAGGATTTCCAAGGTCTAGCCGTGGTAATGACTCTATCTGGGTCATTGTGGATAGACTAACCAAAGTTGCCCACTTTATTCCTGTCAAGACCACTTATACCTCAGGACAGCTGGCAGATCTTTATCTATCCAGAATTGTTAGTTTGCATGGAGTCCCAAGAACCATAGTTTCTGATCGAGGAACCCAATTCACCTCAAGATTTTGGAGAAGTTTGCATCAAGCCTTGGGAACCAAATTAGCCTTTAGCACAGCTTACCACCCTCAGACTGATGGACAGACTGAAAGAGTGAATCAAATACTTGAAGATATGTTGAGAGCCTGTGTTCTAGCCTATGGAGCTAAGTGGGAAGATTGTCTGCCTTTCGCAGAGTTTTCCTACAACAACAGTTATCAAGCCAGTTTGCAAATGGCCCCATTTGAAGCTTTATATGGACGAAAGTGTCGTACCCCTTTGAATTGGTCAGAAACCGGAGACAGTCAGATATTCGGACCTGATATACTGCAAGAAGCCGAGGAGAAAGTTCGCATGATTCGTGATTACCTCAAGGCAGCCCAGTCTAGACAGAAGAGTTATGCCAACAAGAGGCATAGAGAACTGACCTTCCAGATTGGAGATTTTGTTTATCTCAGAGTATCACCCCTCAAGGGAATGCAAAGATTCCAAGTAAAAGGAAAGCTTGCACCAAGGTATATTGGACCCTTCAAGGTACTAAGCCGCAGAGGAGAAGTGTCATATCAGTTGGAAATACCCCCTGAATTTTCTGAAGTGCACGATGTCTTTCACGTGTCTTTACTTCGGAAATGTCTTGAAGTGCCGGAGAAGCCAGAAATCTTCAAGAATATTGATCACCGCTCTGTGGATATCAACAAAGATTTGACCTATCGTGAAGTGTCGATTCGTATCCTCGAGGAAGCATATAGAACCACTCGAACCCGAAGAATCAAGTTCCTGAAAGTTCAGTGGAGTAATCACACCGAAGATGAAGCCACTTGGGAACGAGAAGATTACCTTCAGAAAGAATTTCCCAATCTTTTCAGTTCTTAATTAGTGAATCTCGAGGACGAGATTCTTTTTAAGGGGGAAAGATTGTAACAACTCAGAAAATTGTAATCCACTTCCTATTAATTAAAGTGCCAAATTCTGGACCAAGATAAAACTTTTTATCTATTATTGCATGTATGCATGTATTTTCCATTATATGTATTTTATGATTTCATGTGTGTGATTATTGGTTGTGCAATAGTTAGTTAATTCTAACTTAACCAACAAAAGCATTAGAGAAGGTTTATACAAGCCAAAGAAACCAGAAATAAAAATCATAAAGAAAAAGAGAAGAATAAGATGATCTATGAAATCTTATTGACTACCCTACTTTGAGCCTTTAGAATAAGAAATCTGTAACTCAACTCAGTGTTTGGCCAGTTAGTTGAGCTTGACCAAGTTGCAGACTAACTCAACCAAGAAGTTTCAAACCAAAATTTAAAATGTAACTCAACACAAACATCAGCCAAACTTTGAATCTGAAACAGTGACAATACCAAAATTTGAAATAAGATTTCTGCAAAACTTATTCTTTCTTGGTAACAAAAATATCACTGGAAACCTTGGCTAGTAGGTTGATCACCCAAAGTGGAAATTTTCAAAATTTCGAATTTGAATCTCTTGCGGGCATTTCGTCGAACACTTGGCAGGCAAAAATCGAGCAAATCGAGAGTACTGTGAGCTTCACTGTTCTTGCTCGCTCGAAGCCTGTAGCCATGCTCCTGGACACCTCCGCGGTCGACCCCAGCTCCCTCTGCCCCGACCCAAGCCGTGCGACATGGGAGGAAATGGAGGACAGTACCCGGACCCCCCCTCTCTTCTCCTTCTTCCTCTCTGCAAGATCCCGACCACCATGCCCTCGCCAGCACCGACCCACAGCACTCCGCGGCGGAGACAACCCCCTCCAGCACGCAAGCAAGGCCGTCGAGGCCGGTGTCGCCCGTGCACGTCGCCAGCATGCCCTGCGCTGGCCACCCACTGGGCGCCCCTGTCCCCGCCGCTCCGGCCTATAAAAGCCCCCGCCGATCAAACAAACCAACTCGCCCCGCTCCCAGCTACCTCCCAGACACCCTCATCTCTCCCCGCTCGCTCTCGTTCGACATCGCCATCCCCGCCGGCGAGGTACTGGACGCGAAGGGCGCCGCCGCGTTCGACCTCAGGGGAGCAAGACGACGCTGGGAATCGGAGGAGGAGCCTCGCCGGAGTCGTTTCCGCCCGTTGCCGTCGAGTTCTGCTTCCTCTACGCACGCCGCCGTCACCGTCATCGTCTTCACTGCTCGCAGGTGAGCTCCACCGTCGCCGACGAACACGATGCCTCTGAGCCGTTAGATCGCGATCCATCGGTCGCGTACCGATTCGGTGCGTTAAGTGACCTGACCGGTGGGCTCCACCTGTCAGGTTTAAAAATAGAAACTTATCCCGCCCCGGGCGAAGCGGTATGGGCCGGCCCGTTCGGGATTCTTTTGAAAACGGCCCGGTTCAGTTCAGTTTTGGTCCGTTTCGTTTTATTTATTTTTCCCGCCGTTTGAATTATTTCAAATATGATTCAGATCTAATTTTCAAACTCTAAATCAAAGAGATTTACAAATCCATTTCTAGCAAATGAATATGCATTGGAAAGCTTAGGATTTGCTCTACACTGTAGGACTGGTTAGAATTCAAATTGAGTTAGGGATTTAAATAAATAAGAATAATGGGACCATAGCTTTATTAATCATAGAACATTTCTAGAAAATTGTTTAAGCCTCCTAAAATTATGAAATTTGATTTGTGAACTCACTAATTACCTTCCCTACTATTTAGTCCCACCTTAATCACCTCAAACCTTGTTAGTGGTATCAATTAGACCTTAATCCAATCTTAATGGGTAACATAAAATGATAGATTCCTATTGCACACTTAGAATTAGTCTTTGCCCTCAATACCAAACCACTTAATTAAACCCTCCTCACTTGAACTAGTCCAATTACCCTAAGTTCAATACCAATGCTTGGAAAGTAAACCACCTATGGTTTTTGGTAGGAAATTTAACTTGCACACTCAATGCAAACTTGGAAGAAAACTTGCAAACCAATTCAAATAAAATCCAACATGAACTTTATTGTTTGAAAACAAGTTTGTGTGTTTGAAGTGATGTTAGTAATGTGTGGTGATTGTGTGTATTGTGTTTATTCGTTATTAGACGCTAGTGTTGCTGAGGAGGATATTGAAGGGGAATTTTATCAAGAAGAAGAAGAATACCCCGGACACTTTGCCAACCAAGGCAAGCCATCTTTTTGAAGCATACTCCAAATGCCTAGCTCTACTATTGCATTCTACTTGTTTTAAGTATATTGCATGATTGAATTGCTAGAGTAGAATGATAGAAGTGTAGTGATATCTTGCTTAGCAAGAGCATCAAGCTGAGTTTATCCAACTATAGCTTAGTGGTATCATCACTCAATATAGTTGCTTAGTCGCTAATAAAATTGCGGCCATCTCTAAGTGGAACCCCATTTGAACTTGGTGACTTGAACTTGAAAACTTGAAATGGAGATTCTCCTACATGATGGTCTTATGAAGGAAAATAACATTGACTAAGAACTATGGAATGTATTTACTAAATGATAATAAGTGATGTACCATGTGAGCCAACCATTACCGTACGACCACATTACCCCTAAATGGGAAGGGGCTTAGTCCGTAGCTTGTTCACCCTAGTATGGGAGGTCTTGTATCATCCTTTATAGAAGTGCACCGTGCGCGGGTACTTCTGAACCGAGTGGAAATTCCATTCATCCGGCACTCCGGAGTGGGCAAAACTAGAGACGTCGGAACGGAAGATGTCCGTGTCTCGGGCTCTAGGGAAGGATCCTATACTAGAGTGAGCAAGTGAAAGAGTTTGTTTGATTATCTGAACCTCGCATACTTTGTGTATGATGAACCGTGGATTTCTCCCGGCAGATGTATCGAATCTTGTGGGTAAAGTGTACCCCTCTGCAGAGGTTTCAAACTATTCGAATAGCCGTGTCCTCGGTTATGGACAGTTGGCAAACTGTACTTGACTTTTGTCAAGAATGATAATAACTTATGGTGAGCTTGGTGAATGACATGACTCGACTTGACATTGGTATTGACACCCTTGAAGTTCCTCTTTAGATTGAACTTAGAGAACTAAACCTCTTTTCCACCAATGAACATTCTTGGGAAATAAAACTAGCTGTTGCAACTAAACTTAGTGCGTAGTCCACCATATCAACCTTGCATATGCATTTCATCCTTTCATTTATAAGATGGTTTGCGAGTGCATCCAATGTACTCACGGCTGTGTCCCTGGCTATCAACTTGGCCAGACTATGGGGAAGAGTATCCGGAGGAAGGGTATGAAGAAGAGTATCAGAACTAAGATCTTCTACTGAGTCGCCATTGCCTGTAGGGTGAAGGCATGGACCCGAAGACGTTATTTCCGCTGCTATATTATGTTGTAATATGAACTTGGTCTGTATGACCATTGTATTTGAACCATCGTATTGTATTGTCTATGGAACTGGTTACCAACTACGTTATGTGTATCACAACAATGATTCTGGGATTGTGGTGGAATGCATAACGGGCACTTCGAATTTGTGATAAATTCGGGGTTGTCACATATTTCCTTTGAGAAATTCCCAGATCAAACCCATGTTTGTGGAATAGGTGTTGTGGATGGCCTTGCTATCAAGGTCATGGCCTCCTGGACATCCAAATGATGACCAAAGCTTATTTTTATCAAGCTTTGCTTGATTAGTAGTGTGGCTATGCCATGTGTGGCCTCCCCGAAGTGTAAACCTGTGGGTTCACCTCCCAGGTGATGTGCATGATCTTGAGCAGTAATAACCTGCTGTTTGAAGAGTAGCTTGTTCTTCTAGTTTATTCTGATAACCTACTTCTTGTGGCAAGCCTGCTCCTCCTAGCTGCTTGACCTGGTTCCTAATTCAGCTAAGTGACCATCTTGGCCTTTGGCTTGCTGGTTTGGTTCTTGAGGATGTGCTGGTGGTGGTGAATCTTCCTCTGATGCTCAACTCATGAGCAGGGTTGATTGTGCAATGTTTTTGGTGAACTGTGATGATCACAGTGATGATCTGAGTGTGTTGGTGGTGTGTGATGGTGGTGTGTGATGGTGATGGCGAAATTTCACCTACAGTGCTCTATTTATGCCAGCTTCTAATTCCTGAGGTCTTGACACCTTAGGGCATGCATTCGGTGCGTGAGCTCCTTGCTTGCTTGCTTGCTCCAGGCTGGCATGGGATCTTTTCCCCCTGCGAGCTGTGTGGTGATAAGCTCCACCTTGTTGATGATTATCAACAGTGAGCTTTATTTTTGACTAACACTTGGTTATTCCTATTCTGGCTGTATTTTTCCTTTGTTGTTTTTGCAGGTAACAAGAGAAGAAGAAAAGAGAAGAAAGGAAAGAAAAAACTTAGTTCTAGGAATTATTTCCCTTATCTCTTTTTATGTATTTTGTAATCTTCTCTTTATTCTATTAACTTTATTGTAATATTCTTTTATTTTCAGAAGATTGTAAAGACATTGTATCTTGTGTTGATAATCAATAAAGCTTAAGTTTCTTTCCAGTTTAATATTTATCCTTTCTAAATGTGCAATTCAATTTCAAATTCAATTTCAAATTAAATATCTTGAAGTTAAGTTTGAATTGCTTAATTAGGATTAATATTTGTTAATTCAAATTTTTACCCCTTTTCCCACAATCAAAGGATCAAAAGAGGTCATGTCAAATTATTTCGCACTTCGAGAGTATACCATCCCCCCCTCGAAGAGAGATTCGAACCCCTTAGGTGTTAGTGATAGAAGCGCGAAAAAATCCTATAATTTCAAATGCTATGCACAAAAGCCCTCTATTCTACCCTGCAATTATCCTACGTGCTGGGATGTTACACCCCATCTGTTGCATGATTTTAAGCATAGCATCATGATCAATAGTATAAAAGGCTTTTGCAAAGTCTAGCTTCAGAAGATTTATATTCTCCTTGGATTTTTCACATTGATATAAAAATTCAAATGCCCATGCTAAATAGTCTTGAATATTCCTTCCTTTTAAAAAACCAAACTAATTTTTGTGCACAATGTTAAGGACAACCTTTTGTGGCCTATCTGCCAGCAATTTTGTGATTAGTTTTAGAATGCAATTTAGAAGGGTGATGGGCCTGTAGTCTCCAATTCCTTCTGGGGAAGGTATTTTTGGAATTAAGGTGATATGCCCCATATTAATACTCTCCAACTTAAGACTGGCCTCATAGAACTGGAAACAAAGGTTGTATATATCCTCTTTGATAATATGCCAACAGCTTTTGAGGAACGGCCCATTAAAACCATCTGGCCCTGGAGATTTATCAATTGGCATTGATTTAAGTACTACATCAATTTCCTCTTTGGTAAAAGGAATGGAGAGTTCCTCAAGTCCAGGAGTTGGCTGAATCAAAGTTTGCAAGTCAAACAGCATCGGAGGGTTTTTAGTTGTGCCAAGCCTCTCTTTGAAAGATTGGGAAATAATTTCCTCTTTGGTAGCACAATCAATTACTAGAGTGCCATCAGGGGAAGCTAATGCAGGGATGGAGTTTCTTCTATATCTTTCAGTGGCAATTGAGTGAAAAAAAATTGTATTCTCATCACCAAATTTTGTCCATCTTATAGTACAACGTTTTTTCCAATAAATCTTATGGTATTCTAGGAGTCTGGCCAAATGAATCTTTAGAATTTTCCTAAAGTTTTGCTCTGCAATTGCAAGAGGCCCGCAGTCCTCCAACTTATCAAGCTCCAGCAGGGCTTTGTTTGTGTTTTCTATGCAAACTGAGAGCTTGGACATTGATTTAGCCCAATACTTTAGGTCATATCTGAGCCTTTTGAACTTGACATTAACATTGGCAGCACTATTGGTTTTATGAGTAGGCTTGCTCCAGCTATTAGAGACAGTGTCAAGGAAACCAGTATGAGCCACCCAATATTTTTTTCTCAAACCTGAACACCTTGCTGCCAGGGATTCAAGTTTGAATAGTAATGACACAAGGGATATGATCTGAAGTAGGCTTGCCTTGGGGGGTAACTAGTATGGAAGGGTAAGATGTTGTCCAATGGAGAGATGTAAAAAACCAATCAAGTTTCTCTAGGAGTGGGTACTCTTGCATATTACTCCAAGAATATTTCCTGCCCTTAATTGGAAGTTCAGTTAAATTCTGGCTTCTAATGAAATCATTAAAAATTAGCATGTCATTCACATTTCCTCCTGGCTTGTTTCTATTTTCTAGTGACCTAATAAAATTGTAGTCCCCCACTAAAAGCCAATCTTCATCCGGAGGAATATTTAATTGAAATAACCATTGAATGAACTCATTTCTTTGATCACTAGAACAAGGACCATACACACCTCCCCTCTCGCTCTCTTCTTCCTCCTTATCTCACCCACCTCACCTCTTTTCTACCTCTCTCTCTCTCTCTCTCTCTCACACACACACACACACACACACACACACATATGAGCATGAGAACCTCCTCCCCGGCGAGCTCCCCGGTGAGATCTTCCCCAACAACCTCCTCTCCGGCGAGCTCCTCTTCGGCCACCTCCTCCCCGACGAAGCTACTCCGAACTGAGCTCCTCCCCAACGACCACCCCCTCTCCGGCGACCTCCTCTCCAGCCACCTCCTCCTCTCCGGCGACCTCCCCCTCTCCAGCGACCTCCTCTTCGGCCACCTCCTCCCCAGCCACCTCCTCCCCATTCTCCTTTTCGACGAGCACCTCTCCGACGGAAGGATTCAAAATCCGAGGCTTTTCCACGACAACCACGGCAGCCGGCGGCGGCGCCTTTTTTTGAATTTTGGAAAAATACCCTTAGCGCATCGACCTAGTGCACCACGAGTAAGTAAGAAAATTTGAATTTTTTGAATTAAAAAAAACCATAGCGCATAGACCACGTTACCCGCAGCGCATGGGCTGGTGCACTACGGGTAAGTAAATTACCCTAGAGCACCAACCCATGCGCTACAGGTAATTAAATACCAGCAGCGTGGTACCCGCAGCGCATTGGTAATGCGCTACAAGTGACCGAATTTGGTACGCTGTGGGTAGCCTTTTTCCTAGTAGTGAATGTTACTATATATATTTTCATGTTCATGATTAATGTTTACTTATTTATTCTATAACGATATGTTTCTTTAATGTGATACTCAAATTAAATTCGTAAGAAGCGTGTTGAGAGATAAACACCTAAGTTGTTCTAGTCCTGGCTCGTTTGTTGTGTAATGACTATTGTTAAAGTGGCAAGCATGACAACAAAAATGAGAGCATGTTATTAGAAGAATAAGGGTGTTGAACCAATCTATTTATGTGATATACTACGAGATAGTTTCATCACGTCTTGTTGGTATTATCATCATGTTGTTATCATATGCGCGGGTCCTTAGACTTGGAGAGTATAGAGTACCCTCATACTGGAAGGTGTGCTTCGGTCTTCACGAGACGTTACATGTAACAGGGTAATCATAATGGTGATCTTCGGGTACATCGGGAAGTGTGTCTAGGAACTTGGATATATAGTTGAGGATTGGAAATTGCTCGTCCTTACGATGCAGAGATACGCTTTGCGCCCTTTTGGTTTTATAATGTCAAAAAAACCGTATGGCCAAGACACATCATGGTCATGATCATGAGTATGTCGGCATATACAGCGATAAAATAGAATAAAACTAAAATGAGGATAGCGGGCATAGTGATCAAAGTGTTGAATGCCGGGATACCAAAGTCTCGCCTCGGGTTGTCATTAGTATCACAAAGCAAAGCGATTAGCACTTGAAGAAACCCATGGTTCCCTCGATGTTATTCGTGTGCGCGCAGGAGCTATCATGGGCGTTTAGGTTCATCCATATAAAAGTTCAGGAGTCATGTTTGCGCATTATCAAACTTGTGGGGTCACACGCTCAAAGTAATTTAATCTGTTATGAAGAGCTATATGTATGGTATGTGATTGCGGGAACCTCATCGAAATTGTTCGGAGTCATCTAACTAATATCAAAGAGGTTTCAAAAGTGTTCCAAAATTTTATGGGATGCACAATGATACAGCATATTTTATCGTAAAGATCTTGGGAATGTCAGAGGGGTCTCTGGGCTGCTCCAGGGGCTAATGCCCATAGGGAATGACCGCATGGTCCCCACAGGCCCACCAGGGCTCGATATATCATACATGGTCCAACACAGACCCTCTAGGTTGTCGCCCAACTCTCCTTAAGGGGAAAGTTTGGGGGAAGGGGCTAAGGTTAGGGATTGGGGGCACACCCTCTCTTTTCGTGCATGTATATCGTGCGGGCGGCTTCCAAGGCCTCCCTTCCTCCCAAGTCAGACGACCCATCTCCTTAGGTAAATACAGGAGAGGGGCAACTCCTCCTCCAACCCTGTGTGCTTGGGGGGCTGCCCCTATCCTCTCTCTCTCTCTCTTTCTCTTGTTCTTCACGTATGCGCTGAAAGGCTAAACAACTCACGCCTTATCGTAACGTTATCAACGGTGGAACGCTGGCGAATTGAATTGTTGACGCATGGATTACTGGCAGAGGATCTCACGGCTTGGAGGGATACACACAGCTAGGAGATTGTCGCGTTAAGACTTTTCATCGATTTTTCTTCTGCACCTGCTGGTGAGTTCAATCTAGATCCAATTTTGTTATTGCATCTTCATAGATTGATCTTGAGGTATTTGTGTAGGTCTTTTTTTTATCACGTTCCCAACAAAGAAAAGGCCGGACCCATACGAGAGTGGATTTTCTATCTCGGGCTACATGGAAGCCATTTTTTTAACCTTCAAAATTTGAATTCAAACATTTTAAAAATATCAAAATACATACCAGATATAAACAATATGGTAATCTATCATCATGTAAAAAAATTAAATAGAAATATGATGTATTTTAGACTCGCTAAAAATGACAAATCTAGATTTTGTCATTGGTGAACATTAATGGACAGTACACTGAAATTTCTTTTTTACATGAGTTTTTATCATTTTTACTAAGGGCAAAGTCTAGTGTATATTATTCTGAAAATATACACATTGATAGAATACGACATTGTCTACATCCATGTATATTTTCAGAAATATTTGGAACTTTGAAATCAAATTTTTTATGGTTACAAAAAATAGTTTAAAAAACTAGGCTACATGTAGCCTGGGCTACACTTGGGTTTTTCGGGTCTGATAGACAATTTCTAATCCCGTTTGATGCATTTTGCAGCCCAGATAGCGAGGGGGCGCCTAGTTCAACCCAGAAAGATTGAAGGTATGTTTGATTCAAAGGATTTGCATAGAAATTTTGGAGGATTAAATTCTATAGGAAGTTTTTTATGATGGTCGTTTGATTTGCAGCATTGATTCCTATAGAAATTTTGCCTAAGAAATCCTTTGCATTAGATATCATGGGAAATTCAACATCCACTCATAGCTCTTTTTCAGAATGCTTTGCTATTCATGTGGTGGAATCAAACAAATTTTAGTTGGTATGAATACCTGTAGGATTGGAGTTGGCATGAAATAGCGTGTGATCCTATATCTTTTCATATTCCTACGTTTTTCCTATCATCATACGAATCAAATAGGCCCGCCCCGAGATAACAGTGACGCTTGTGGGAGGACTGATGCGTTGGTGTGGCGGCAATCAGGCGACGTCTGAGAGTTGCAAAATGGTGTGGGAGGGCGCGAGTGGTTTAGTTATTTGCTTCGGAGCCGGCGACCCGTAACGGGATGTACGTTCCATAGCGCGCGCTAAGCACAGGCAACCAATCGCCGACCAGCGGAGCCCTAAGCACGAGACAAACCTCGAATCATGACCCAAAGCCACATGCCCTGACAAACAACTGAACTACTGTACATGCATTGCGTTTCTCTATCTGACTGATGACTACTACCCGTGATCCGCTACACCGCGTTATACTGAGTTTTACTATGATCAAGTGGGCAAGATCCGAAGCTCGAGCTATTTCCTATGTTGATGACTAAATACAAATTTTATATTAAATTAGTACAAAATCATCGACACTTAATTCTGATTGGAGGGGGAGTACCATTTTTCAGACTCTTAGAGCATCTTCAACGGCCGCGCTATATAATTCGGCGTTGCAAAAGGTGCTGCGACCGCGCTGTAAACGTTTAGGGCGCGATGTCCCGACTTTTCCCCCACCGGAGGCGCTAAACCAGAGCGGCTTCGCGAGCGCTAAAAGTGCTCCTCCGCCGGGTGCTCAAAAATACAGCGCCATCGTCAGCGCCAGAACATTTAGATAATTTTTTTAATATTAGAAAATAGCTTACATCGCCAGCGCCAGAACAGATAGATAAAAACTAGAAATAAAACTAAAACTAAAACTACTCCTCCTCGTCGAAGGAGTCCCAGAAGCTAGAGGAGAGGGTCGTCGACGACACCGGAGAGGTCGTCCAGTCGAAGGAGGAAGACGATGACACGACGATCGTCGACGGGCCGGCACTGTTCTTCTTCTCCTCCTTCTTCCTTGCCGCCCTCCTCACGGCCTTCTCTTTCCTTACCTTCTTCCTCGCCGCCTTCTTCGCGTGGCGCTCCTCGCGGTCGGCCTTCTTCACCGCCTTGATCGCCGCCTTCTCCTCGGCCTTCTCGGCGTAGAACGCCTCCATCGCGGCGACATCCTCCGGGAACTGTTCGCGCCACTCGAGGCAGAGGCGCTCGTCGCGCTCCGCGATGAGCAGGCGCTGCTCGAGCTCCCGCTGGCGCGCTTGCTGCTCGCGCGTGACAGCCAGCGGCGGCGGCGCAAGCATCTCCGCCTGCGCGCGCGTCGTGACGTCGTCGAAGTTCATGCTCCGGCACGGGCGGCCGAGGCGCCAGGCGACGGCGTCGTAGGCGCGCGCCGCCTTGTGCGCGGTCTCGAAGGTGCCGAGACCGATGCGCTCCTCGCCGGAGCGGGTCTCCACGTAGAACGTCCCGTTGGGCCGCGTCCGGACGCCGCGGTAGCTGGAGCTGGAGCGGCGGCGCGGAGGCATCTCGTCGGCGGAGGAGGGCGACGACAGCGCGAGGCGAGTGGCAGATGGAAGCGGCGCGGGGTGGGCGACGGCAGCGCGAGGCGCGTGGCAGAGCGAGCGGCGCGTGGGAGGGAAGTTTCAGTGGCGGTTGGTGAGCGCGGCGCGCGGAGTTAAATAGGGCGCGCGGCAGCCGAAGCGGCAAGTTTGCCGCGCAGGATAGCGCAAACGCGCGCGGCAAACTTTTTCCCGCGCCGCTCATTTTTCCGCATCCGCTGAAGGAGCGCGTGGACTCTCCCACGCGACAAACGGGCGGTTATTTTACTGCACGGATGGAGATGCTCTTAAACAAAGGGCGGTTGGTGATTCGGCGTCATTAGAATACGAGCCGTGGCTGGCGCGCAGTGGGGATCATCAGATGCGAACAAAAGTCCAACCCGACAGCGCGCAGAGCGAAAGAGGCGTTTCCCGCCGATAAATAATGAGGCGGTTGACCCTTCCCGGTGCCTGTCAGACCGTGTGAACAGTGCATCTACGCGGGAGCTGCAGGAGCCGATGCTGTCTTCCTCGTCTATAAACAAAGCGGCTACAGTCGGTGTGTGTGCTGTGCACAGGTCAATCGAAAGAGGAGGTGGATCCATCCAGACAAGAAGCAGAAAGTGCGCGTCTTCACGCGCTGCCCCCGCACGAGCAAGAGAGAGACAGAGGGAGATAGAGAGAGGGTCTGTGAGAGAGCTCGGCGATGTGATGGCGCAGCCGCGGCAGCAGCAGCAGCAGCAACGAAGACGCCGCATCCTCGCGGCGCTCCTGGTGCTCCTCTGCCTCGGCGGCGCGGCGTCGGCGGCTTCTGCAGGTACGTACGACTGCTTGTTAGCTAGCCGGCCCTGTTCTTGGCCTGTCTGGTACGCGAGTGCGTTACAGCTCGGTCGCTTCCTTTCCTTGCAGCGAGCAGCACTCACCGGAAGTATGAAGCAGCGGCTGCGACGGGGAAGCCGGCCGGTCAGGAGACGGCGCGCGGGTTCACGGCGAGGACCGCGGGGGAGGGAGTGCCGGCGAGGGTGGAGATGGAGGTCGGCGTCGACGACTACCCCGGTTCAGGCGCCAATGACCGGCACGACGTCCCGGGATACTCGCGGCGACCTCAGCACCCATGAGGACGACGACATCGGTGCTCTCCATCGCCGGCGGCGGCCGGCCTAGCCAGCTAGCTGCTCTGCTCTTCTTCCAGATCTGTAGCCGCGTGCGGAGTAGCTCGTGTGCGTGCGTGCGCGCACGGCCAGGCCCTCACCACCGCCCGACACTCGTGCGGCTAGCTCATGCTGCGCCCCTAGGCCCGTAGCTATTTTCTTTCCATGTTCTTCCGAGACTGATGAGCGTTTTTTTTTTTCTTTCTATCGCCGTGTTTTTTTTTTTTTTTGCGAAAGATCTTGTATTACTCAAAGATATCAGGGATTACAATCGTCATGGCATATGCTCATTAAGCCCTCTGGACCAGAGGAGAGCCATACTGCCGTACACTCCAGAGTTCTAGCATAATCAGCTAAGAAGTGGCTACTATTGTTCTGACATCTCTTCACATGAGTAACACAAGTTTGACGAACCTTCAGCAAGGTTTTTATCTCTTCAATAACGAAACTGTAAACAGATCGATCAATCTCCTCGTTTTGCAACATCACCACTAGCTCCAAACAATCTAGCTCAACTATCAGGGGTCGTTACACCAATGCAAGGCAAGAACTAACCCTTCCCTCACTGCAGAAACTTCAGCGCCCAATGCCTCCCTACAGTTTATCAACTGACGGCATGAGGAGAAAATAATCGAGAGAATTCCTTATTTGACACTACCTTAAAATCCGATTCCTTATTTGACACTAGAGAATTTTTTCTTCCCTACATGACCTTATGTTAAAATTTCTTTCCTTATATGACATTGTAGTTCATTTTATGGTCCAACGGTGTTAAGCTAGGACATAAAAATACTATTTTGCCCCTCATGCATTGTGTGACCATAATTTGACATTTTATGTATAAATCCGAAATTAGAGAAATTCTTCTTTATGCCATATATATTTAAATGTGATGACATGTGTATTGCTATGTCCATCGTATGCATAACACATTGGAATAAAGAATGGGCTGTATAGTGAAACGGGGGGAAAAATCAAAAGACTGAACCGAGACAGCCCTAGCACTGTTTACATATACGATCAATGAGCAGCTGGACACCCTCTAGCTGATCATGCACCCGCAACTGCGCCATGGCACGAGACCCCCGGCGAGCCGACAGGCCCGCAGCTGAGCACGCTTCGACGGGAGCTCCTCCGCCGCGTCGTGCCTGCCGTCCGCCACTTCGCCTTGCTCGACCTCCACCGCCGTGCGTGGGGCATCCAACCTATCCTTGCTCTCTGCAGCCACCCCTTGGCCTCTATGCTCAAGCCTCCACCACCGCAGCTTCTCAGGTTCAGAGTGTGGGAAGCAGGGATAGAAACAGGACGACTTGGGAGTCGGGACAGTTCACAGTGACGAGTGATTTTTGGGTGAACTACTTCACATAGGGGCATTTTGGTCCATCAGCAGATAACTTGACGGAATAATGTGACTGAACCAGCGGCAGTGTCATATAAGGCAAAACTTTTACACAAAGTGTTAAATAGGGAAGAAAATTTTAGCTAGTGTCAAATAAGGAACCTCATTTTAGAGCAGTGTCAAATAAGGAATTTTCTCTTTTAATCGCTCCTGCGTGATCACGAGCTATCATTCCAGCACCTGCATTCCCATTCACAAAGGATCCATCTGTATTCAGTTTACACCATCCAGATCCATCTGTATTCAGTTTACACCATCCAATGGAAGGACGGAATAATACTATGCTCTACAAGTCCATGGAAGTGTGCTAACTCACGGTCCAGAATAAATTTGCCCTTGTTAAGATCTTTCTCAGGGTGATGTTTGATTTGCACCAAAGACTCCCAATAACTGACGAGAAATCTTCTGAAAGTGTGCACTGGGGGTGGGTTTTTACCATGGATAACCTCGTTGCGTACATGCCAGATGCGCCACAAAGTCATTAGTGTCATACCTCTGCTCTCTTCCGGCAAGTTGCATAGCAGTAGCAGTAACCAGTCTGACCCAGTGTACAGAATAGTGTTTAGCTCTGGGATATTCCATACCTCGGCCATATGGAGCCATAGCTGTTGAGCAAGATTACACCTAAAGAACGGGTGGAAATTGTCTTCAGTTTCCATACCACACAAGGGGCAATAATCAGATATCTCTAGCGTACGCTTACATTTATTTTGCCAGGTTGGAAGAGCATCAGTGGCCAATCTCCAAGCAAAATGATGTACCTTCGGTGGAACAATAGATTTCCAAATGAGATCCCATATAATTCTTCTACCATCAGGGGCTGAACTAGAGGATGTAGTAGATGACCGCCACAACTCATCCATCGCTAGGCCATAAGCACTTCGTACCGTGAAGAGACCTCGTTTTTCTGGAGACCATGAAAGCAGGTACGTATTTAATCTAGCAGATGGACTAATTTTCAGGATCTCACTTACATCTGCTGGGGCAAAATAATGATACAATAAATCTGTCCTCCAGCTACCATATTGGTCGAGTAACTCTGAGACAAACCGAAGTCTACATCCCCCCTTTGGTGATACTAGCTTGTACGAATAGGGTCTAGGAATCCATGGATCTCTCCAGATACGAATACTCTACCCATTACCCACTCTCCATATTAGTCCTTTCTTAAGAAGATCGAGACCATGAGAAATTGCCTGCCAAGTCGATGATGCATTCCCACTGAAGACCGTGTCCTCTAAATTTCCATTAGGATAATATTTTGCCTTTAGCACACGAGCACATAAGCTGTTAGGTTTGGTGATTAATCTCCAAGCTTGACGAGCGAGGAGAGCTTGATTAAACGCTCTGAAATCACGAAAGCCAAGGCCTCCCTGCTTCTTTGGTCGTTGCAATTTATCCCAAGACCGCCAGTGAGTTTTCCTCTTCCCATCCTTGGCACCCCAATAAAAGTTCCTAACCAGTCTGGTTAAATCATCACATACCGAAAAAGGTAGTTTGAAGACACCCATTAGATATGTGGGAAGGGATTGTGCAACGGATTTTATGAACACCTCACGGCCAGCTTGAGCTAAGTGACCATCTCCCCACATAATTAATCTTTTAGTAAGCTGAGCTTGGATATTATGGAATTTCCCCTTTGACATACGACCATCTGGAGTAGGTAAACCCAAATACTTCTCCTCAAAGGTTAGTGAGGATACATTAAGAGCAGATCTTACATCATTATGTACCTCCATTGGACATGTCTCCCCAAAGAGAAGAGAACATTTTGATGGATTAATGAGCTGACCCGTAGATGAGGCATAAATGTCGAGAACTTGTCTAACATGGATAGCTTCATCCTGATTAGCTTTGAAAAACAACAAAGTGTCATCTGCAAAGAGCAAGTGTGAAACTCCAGGGGCACGACAACACACCTTAATGGGAGAAATAGCATTCTCGTTGATACCTTTATTCAATAGAGATGAAAGTCCGTCAGCGACAAAAAGGAATAAGAATGGGGACAAAGGATCACCTTGCCGTAGCCCACGCGACGGTGCAAATGAATCCAAGAGGGTTCCATTAAATTTAACCGCATATCTCACCGAAGTAACACATGACATTATCCAGTCCACAAATCGGTGAGAGAAACCCAACTTTTGCATCACCTGCCTCAAGAATGACCAATCAACCCTATCATATGCCTTTGATAAGTCCAACTTATATGCGCAGTAACTTTTTGTTGGATCCTTCTCTTGTTTAATGTGATGTATACATTCGAAAGCCAGAAGTGCATTATCCGTAATCATCCTACCAGGGACAAATGCGCTTTGTGATGGAGAGATAATGTCATCCAACAGCGGACGCAATCTATTTACTAGACATTTTGAAACAACCTTGTAAATAACATTACAGAGGCTTATAGGACGATACTCTGAGAGCATTTTTGGGTTGGATACTTTTGGAATCAGGACAATAGAAGTGATATTAGCACCAGCCGGCATTACCCCAGTTTTAAAGAATTCTTGAACTGCAGCAGTTACTTTCTCCTTTAGAGTAGCCCAATTCCTTTGAAAGAACCTAGCTGGAAAACCGTCCGGTCCAGGAGCCTTTAGAGGGCCAATTTGAAACAAGGCATCCGATATTTCCTTTTCAGAAAATTCCCCACATAACCGATCATTGGCTTCATCTGATATACAGTGATCAATCAGATCTACCACTGGAGTAGGATCCAGATCATTATCAGCCGTGAAAAGTTGCTGGAAATATTCAGTGGCCATACTTTGCATAATACCCACATCGACATGGGCAACGCCGGAATCGTCAACCAACTTCCGGATATTATTCTTCCTCGCTCGCCAAACTGATTTACTATGGAAATATTTGGTATTCCTATCGCCCTCTTTTAGCCAAGTTAATCTCGATCTCTGAAGCCACATCATCTCCTCCCGGTAAAGCAACTCATTCATTCTATCTGTTACTCTTCTGATCTCCTGTCTATCTGCATTCATGTTCATTAGTTCTTCTAGTTGAGACCGAGATTTTTCTAACTCATCCTTTACGCTCCCAAATTTCTTTTTGCTCCACTCATGAAGCTTGGTCATTGTGCTGCCCAAAGCTCTCTCAATGTCGCCTAGATCATAAATACCGTCAATAGAGTCCCAAGCTTTTTTAATGATCTCTGGCAAGGCATGGTCTCGTTCCCACATTATCTCAAACTGCTTACATCTCTTTAGACGTTGTTGCGGTAATTCCTGCTCCCCTTTAATTATGAGAGCCACATGATCAGAGCAAGGGGTGACCACATGTTTAACAGAGTAGTACGGGAAAATGTTGCGCCAAGAATTGGATGCAGTTGCCCGGTCTAGTCTGACTTTAACATTTGCATTCCCTGCTCTTTTGTTATCATAAGTGTGTGGAACTCCTGAGAAACCCAGATCCGCCAGACCACATATTTCCAGAGTATCTCTAAATGCCGTCATTTGATTTTCAGCTCGTGGCGTTGCCGAGAAATGTTCAAAACCCCACATACATTCATTAAAATCACCCGCAACAAGCCACGGTAGATCAAATCGCGATTGAAGACCACATAGTGTTTCCCACATATGATGTCGCTGCTCTACCCTCGGCTCACCATATACGCAGGTTAGTCTCCATTTACTGTCATCATCCGAGGATTGTACCAGAACATCTATGAATCTCTCGTTGACCTCCTCAACACTAACTTGCATAGATTCATGCCAAAATAAAGCTAATCCACCACTGAACCCTTCACTATCAATACCCACAAATCCTCTTAGGCCAAATCGACTTCTCAATCTTCTCATTCTATCTGTTTTTTGCCTAGTTTCACACCAAAAAACCAAACTAGGGGAATACGACTGAATAATAGTCGTAATATCACGAACTGTTCGAGGGTTCCCCGCCCCTCGACAGTTCAGACTTAGTAGATTCATTGGACCGGGCGGCGCTCCGAAGAGCCCGCCAAATTCAGATTGTCATCAGTAGCCATGTCATTCCCATTAACCGCCTCATTTGCTCCAGATCTCATCCTCTTTGGATCCCTCTTAGGTGGAGAGCTAAGGGGATCTTTGTCCTTAGGATTTGGTAACTGAAACTGGTTAACCAAATCATTTACAGTAATACCAGAGCCCTCTGTTACCTGACCATGTATCAGACGCTTCCTATTTGGATCCACTGTCATAGGATCTTCTTCCTCCCCCAGCCCAGTATGGAAGGGTAAGATGTTGTCCAGTGGAGAGATGTAAAAAACCAATCAAGTTTCTCTAGGAGTGGGTACTCTTGCATATTACTCCAAGAATATTTCCTGCCCTTAATTGGAAGTTCAGTTAAATTCTGGCTTCTAATGAAATCATTAAAAATTAGCATGTCATTCACATTTCCTCCTGGCTTGTTTCTATTTTCTAGTGACCTAATAAAATTGTAGTCCCCCACTAAAAGCCAATCTTCATCCGGAGGAATATTTAATTGAAATAACCATTGAATGAACTCATTTCTTTGATCACTAGAACAAGGACCATACACACCTCCCCTCTCGCTCTCTTCTTCCTCCTTATCTCACCCACCTCACCTCTTTTCTACCTCTCTCTCTCTCTCTCTCTCTCTCTCTCTCTCTCTCTCTCACACACACACACACACACATATGAGCATGAGAACCTCCTCCCCGGCGAGCTCCCCGGTGAGATCTTCCCCAACAACCTCCTCTCCGGCGAGCTCCTCTTCGGCCACCTCCTCCCCGACGAAGCTACTCCGAACTGAGCTCCTCCCCAACGACCACCCCCTCTCCGGCGACCTCCTCTCCAGCCACCTCCTCCTCTCCGGCGACCTCCCCCTCTCCGGCGACCTCCTCTTCGGCCACCTCCTCCCCAGCCACCTCCTCCCCATTCTCCTTTTCGACGAGCACCTCTCCGACGGAAGGATTCAAAATCCGAGGCTTTTCCACGACAACCACGGCAGCCGGCGGCGGCGCCTTTTTTTGAATTTTGGAAAAATACCCTTAGCGCATCGACCTAGTGCACCACGAGTAAGTAAGAAAATTTGAATTTTTTGAATTAAAAAAAACCATAGCGCATAGACCACGTTACCCGCAGCGCATGGGCTGGTGCACTACGGGTAAGTAAATTACCCTAGAGCACCAACCCATGCGCTACAGGTAATTAAATACCAGCAGCGTGGTACCCGCAGCGCATTGGTAATGCGCTACAAGTGACCGAATTTGGTACGCTGTGGGTAGCCTTTTTCCTAGTAGTGAATGTTACTATATATATTTTCATGTTCATGATTAATGTTTACTTATTTATTCTATAACGATATGTTTCTTTAATGTGATACTCAAATTAAATTCGTAAGAAGCGTGTTGAGAGATAAACACCTAAGTTGTTCTAGTCCTGGCTCGTTTGTTGTGTAATGACTATTGTTAAAGTGGCAAGCATGACAACAAAAATGAGAGCATGTTATTAGAAGAATAAGGGTGTTGAACCAATCTATTTATGTGATATACTACGAGATAGTTTCATCACGTCTTGTTGGTATTATCATCATGTTGTTATCATATGCGCGGGTCCTTAGACTTGGAGAGTATAGAGTACCCTCATACTGGAAGGTGTGCTTCGGTCTTCATGAGACGTTACATGTAACAGGGTAATCATAATGGTGATCTTCGGGTACATCGGGAAGTGTGTCTAGGAACTTGGATATATAGTTGAGGATTGGAAATTGCTCGTCCTTACGATGCAGAGATACGCTTTGCGCCCTTTTGGTTTTATAATGTCAAAAAAACCGTATGGCCAAGACACATCATGGTCATGATCATGAGTATGTCGGCATATACAGCGATAAAATAGAATAAAACTAAAATGAGGATAGCGGGCATAGTGATCAAAGTGTTGAATGCCGGGATACCAAAGTCTCGCCTCGGGTTGTCATTAGTATCACAAAGCAAAGCGATTAGCACTTGAAGAAACCCATGGTTCCCTCGATGTTATTCGTGTGCGCGCAGGAGCTATCATGAGCGTTTAGGTTCATCCATATAAAAGTTCAGGAGTCATGTTTGCGCATTATCAAACTTGTGGGGTCACACGCTCAAAGTAATTTAATCTGTTATGAAGAGCTATATGTATGGTATGTGATTGCGGGAACCTCATCGAAATTGTTCGGAGTCATCTAACTAATATCAAAGAGGTTTCAAAAGTGTTCCAAAATTTTATGGGATGCACAATGATACAGCATATTTTATCGTAAAGATCTTGGGAATGTCAGAGGGGTCTCTGGGCTGCTCCAGGGGCTAATGCCCATAGGGAATGACCGCATGGTCCCCACAGGCCCACCAGGGCTCGATATATCATACATGGTCCAACACAGACCCTCTAGGTTGTCGCCCAACTCTCCTTAAGGGGAAAGTTTGGGGGAAGGGGCTAAGGTTAGGGATTGGGGGCACACCCTCTCTTTTCGTGCATGTATATCGTGCGGGCGGCTTCCAAGGCCTCCCTTCCTCCCAAGTCAGACGACCCATCTCCTTAGGTAAATACAGGAGAGGGGCAACTCCTCCTCCAACCCTGTGTGCTTGGGGGGCTGCCCCTATCCTCTCTCTCTCTCTCTTTCTCTTGTTCTTCACGTATGCGCTGAAAGGCTAAACAACTCACGCCTTATCGTAACGTTATCAACGGTGGAACGCTGGCGAATTGAATTGTTGACGCATGGATTACTGGCAGAGGATCTCACGGCTTGGAGGGATACACACAGCTAGGAGATTGTCGCGTTAAGACTTTTCATCGATTTTTCTTCTGCACCTGCTGGTGAGTTCAATCTAGATCCAATTTTGTTATTGCATCTTCATAGATTGATCTTGAGGTATTTGTGTAGGTCTTTTTTTTATCACGTTCCCAACAAAGAAAAGGCCGGACCCATACGAGAGTGGATTTTCTATCTCGGGCTACATGGAAGCCATTTTTTTAACCTTCAAAATTTGAATTCAAACATTTTAAAAATATCAAAATACATACCAGATATAAACAATATGGTAATCTATCATCATGTAAAAAAATTAAATAGAAATATGATGTATTTTAGACTCGCTAAAAATGACAAATCTAGATTTTGTCATTGGTGAACATTAATGGACAGTACACTGAAATTTCTTTTTTACATGAGTTTTTATCATTTTTACTAAGGGCAAAGTCTAGTGTATATTATTCTGAAAATATACACATTGATAGAATACGACATTGTCTACATCCATGTATATTTTCAGAAATATTTGGAACTTTGAAATCAAATTTTTTATGGTTACAAAAAATAGTTTAAAAAACTAGGCTACATGTAGCCTGGGCTACACTTGGGTTTTTCGGGTCTGATAGACAATTTCTAATCCCGTTTGATGCATTTTGCAGCCCAGATAGCGAGGGGGCGCCTAGTTCAACCCAGAAAGATTGAAGGTATGTTTGATTCAAAGGATTTGCATAGAAATTTTGGAGGATTAAATTCTATAGGAAGTTTTTTATGATGGTCGTTTGATTTGCAGCATTGATTCCTATAGAAATTTTGCCTAAGAAATCCTTTGCATTAGATATCATGGGAAATTCAACATCCACTCATAGCTCTTTTTCAGAATGCTTTGCTATTCATGTGGTGGAATCAAACAAATTTTAGTTGGTATGAATACCTGTAGGATTGGAGTTGGCATGAAATAGCGTGTGATCCTATATCTTTTCATATTCCTACGTTTTTCCTATCATCATACGAATCAAATAGGCCCGCCCCGAGATAACAGTGACGCTTGTGGGAGGACTGATGCGTTGGTGTGGCGGCAATCAGGCGACGTCTGAGAGTTGCAAAATGGTGTGGGAGGGCGCGAGTGGTTTAGTTATTTGCTTCGGAGCCGGCGACCCGTAACGGGATGTACGTTCCATAGCGCGCGCTAAGCACAGGCAACCAATCGCCGACCAGCGGAGCCCTAAGCACGAGACAAACCTCGAATCATGACCCAAAGCCACATGCCCTGACAAACAACTGAACTACTGTACATGCATTGCGTTTCTCTATCTGACTGATGACTACTACCCGTGATCCGCTACACCGCGTTATACTGAGTTTTACTATGATCAAGTGGGCAAGATCCGAAGCTCGAGCTATTTCCTATGTTGATGACTAAATACAAATTTTATATTAAATTAGTACAAAATCATCGACACTTAATTCTGATTGGAGGGGGAGTACCATTTTTCAGACTCTTAGAGCATCTTCAACGGCCGCGCTATATAATTCGGCGTTGCAAAAGGTGCTGCGACCGCGCTGTAAACGTTTAGGGCGCGATGTCCCGACTTTTCCCCCACCGGAGGCGCTAAACCAGAGCGGCTTCGCGAGCGCTAAAAGTGCTCCTCCGCCGGGTGCTCAAAAATACAGCGCCATCGTCAGCGCCAGAACATTTAGATAATTTTTTTAATATTAGAAAATAGCTTACATCGCCAGCGCCAGAACAGATAGATAAAAACTAGAAATAAAACTAAAACTAAAACTACTCCTCCTTGTCGAAGGAGTCCCAGAAGCTAGAGGAGAGGGTCGTCGACGACACCGGAGAGGTCGTCCAGTCGAAGGAGGAAGACGATGACACGACGATCGTCGACGGGCCGGCACTGTTCTTCTTCTCCTCCTTCTTCCTTGCCGCCCTCCTCACGGCCTTCTCTTTCCTTACCTTCTTCCTCGCCGCCTTCTTCGCGTGGCGCTCCTCGCGGTCGGCCTTCTTCACCGCCTTGATCGCCGCCTTCTCCTCGGCCTTCTCGGCGTAGAACGCCTCCATCGCGGCGACATCCTCCGGGAACTGTTCGCGCCACTCGAGGCAGAGGCGCTCGTCGCGCTCCGCGATGAGCAGGCGCTGCTCGAGCTCCCGCTGGCGCGCTTGCTGCTCGCGCGTGACAGCCAGCGGCGGCGGCGCAAGCATCTCCGCCTGCGCGCGCGTCGTGACGTCGTCGAAGTTCATGCTCCGGCACGGGCGGCCGAGGCGCCAGGCGACGGCGTCGTAGGCGCGCGCCGCCTTGTGCGCGGTCTCGAAGGTGCCGAGACCGATGCGCTCCTCGCCGGAGCGGGTCTCCACGTAGAACGTCCCGTTGGGCCGCGTCCGGACGCCGCGGTAGCCGGAGCTGGAGCGGCGGCGCGGAGGCATCTCGTCGGCGGAGGAGGGCGACGACGGCGCGAGGCGAGTGGCAGATGGAAGCGGCGCGGGGTGGGCGACGGCAGCGCGAGGCGCGTGGCAGAGCGAGCGGCGCGTGGGAGGGAAGTTTCAGTGGCGGTTGGTGAGCGCGGCGCGCGGAGTTAAATAGGGCGCGCGGCAGCCGAAGCGGCAAGTTTGCCGCGCAGGATAGCGCAAACGCGCGCGGCAAACTTTTTCCCGCGCCGCTCATTTTTCCGCATCCGCTGAAGGAGCGCGTGGACTCTCCCACGCGACAAACGGGCGGTTATTTTACTGCACGGATGGAGATGCTCTTAAACAAAGGGCGGTTGGTGATTCGGCGTCATTAGAATACGAGCCGTGGCTGGCGCGCAGTGGGGATCATCAGATGCGAACAAAAGTCCAACCCGACAGCGCGCAGAGCGAAAGAGGCGTTTCCCGCCGATAAATAATGAGGCGGTTGACCCTTCCCGGTGCCTGTCAGACCGTGTGAACAGTGCATCTACGCGGGAGCTGCAGGAGCCGATGCTGTCTTCCTCGTCTATAAACAAAGCGGCTACAGTCGGTGTGTGTGCTGTGCACAGGTCAATCGAAAGAGGAGGTGGATCCATCCAGACAAGAAGCAGAAAGTGCGCGTCTTCACGCGCTGCCCCCGCACGAGCAAGAGAGAGACAGAGGGAGATAGAGAGAGGGTCTGTGAGAGAGCTCGGCGATGTGATGGCGCAGCCGCGGCAGCAGCAGCAGCAGCAACGAAGACGCCGCATCCTCGCGGCGCTCCTGGTGCTCCTCTGCCTCGGCGGCGCGGCGTCGGCGGCTTCTGCAGGTACGTACGACTGCTTGTTAGCTAGCCGGCCCTGTTCTTGGCCTGTCTGGTACGCGAGTGCGTTACAGCTCGGTCGCTTCCTTTCCTTGCAGCGAGCAGCACTCACCGGAAGTATGAAGCAGCGGCTGCGACGGGGAAGCCGGCCGGTCAGGAGACGGCGCGCGGGTTCACGGCGAGGACCGCGGGGGAGGGAGTGCCGGCGAGGGTGGAGATGGAGGTCGGCGTCGACGACTACCCCGGTTCAGGCGCCAATGACCGGCACGACGTCCCGGGATACTCGCGGCGACCTCAGCACCCATGAGGACGACGACATCGGTGCTCTCCATCGCCGGCGGCGGCCGGCCTAGCCAGCTAGCTGCTCTGCTCTTCTTCCAGATCTGTAGCCGCGTGCGGAGTAGCTCGTGTGCGTGCGTGCGCGCACGGCCAGGCCCTCACCACCGCCCGACACTCGTGCGGCTAGCTCATGCTGCGCCCCTAGGCCCGTAGCTATTTTCTTTCCATGTTCTTCCGAGACTGATGAGCGTTTTTTTTTTCTTTCTATCGCCGTGTTTTTTTTTTTTTTTTGCGAAAGATCTTGTATTACTCAAAGATATCAGGGATTACAATCGTCATGGCATATGCTCATTAAGCCCTCTGGACCAGAGGAGAGCCATACTGCCGTACACTCCAGAGTTCTAGCATAATCAGCTAAGAAGTGGCTACTATTGTTCTGACATCTCTTCACATGAGTAACACAAGTTTGACGAACCTTCAGCAAGGTTTTTATCTCTTCAATAACGAAACTGTAAACAGATCGATCAATCTCCTCGTTTTGCAACATCACCACTAGCTCCAAACAATCTAGCTCAACTATCAGGGGTCGTTACACCAATGCAAGGCAAGAACTAACCCTTCCCTCACTGCAGAAACTTCAGCGCCCAATGCCTCCCTACAGTTTATCAACTGACGGCATGAGGAGAAAATAATCGAGAGAATTCCTTATTTGACACTACCTTAAAATCCGATTCCTTATTTGACACTAGAGAATTTTTTCTTCCCTACATGACCTTATGTTAAAATTTCTTTCCTTATATGACATTGTAGTTCATTTTATGGTCCAACGGTGTTAAGCTAGGACATAAAAATACTATTTTGCCCCTCATGCATTGTGTGACCATAATTTGACATTTTATGTATAAATCCGAAATTAGAGAAATTCTTCTTTATGCCATATATATTTAAATGTGATGACATGTGTATTGCTATGTCCATCGTATGCATAACACATTGGAATAAAGAATGGGCTGTATAGTGAAACGGGGGGAAAAATCAAAAGACTGAACCGAGACAGCCCTAGCACTGTTTACATATACGATCAATGAGCAGCTGGACACCCTCTAGCTGATCATGCACCCGCAACTGCGCCATGGCACGAGACCCCCGGCGAGCCGACAGGCCCGCAGCTGAGCACGCTTCGACGGGAGCTCCTCCGCCGCGTCGTGCCTGCCGTCCGCCACTTCGCCTTGCTCGACCTCCACCGCCGTGCGTGGGGCATCCAACCTATCCTTGCTCTCTGCAGCCACCCCTTGGCCTCTATGCTCAAGCCTCCACCACCGCAGCTTCTCAGGTTCAGAGTGTGGGAAGCAGGGATAGAAACAGGACAACTTGGGAGTCGGGACAGTTCACAGTGACGAGTGATTTTTGGGTGAACTACTTCACATAGGGGCATTTTGGTCCATCAGCAGATAACTTGACGGAATAATGTGACTGAACCAGCGGCAGTGTCATATAAGGCAAAACTTTTACACAAAGTGTTAAATAGGGAAGAAAATTTTAGCTAGTGTCAAATAAGGAACCTCATTTTAGAGCAGTGTCAAATAAGGAATTTTCTCTTTTAATCGCTCCTGCGTGATCACGAGCTATCATTCCAGCACCTGCATTCCCATTCACAAAGGATCCATCTGTATTCAGTTTACACCATCCAGATCCATCTGTATTCAGTTTACACCATCCAATGGAAGGACGGAATAATACTATGCTCTACAAGTCCATGGAAGTGTGCTAACTCACGGTCCAGAATAAATTTGCCCTTGTTAAGATCTTTCTCAGGGTGATGTTTGATTTGCACCAAAGACTCCCAATAACTGACGAGAAATCTTCTGAAAGTGTGCACTGGGGGTGGGTTTTTACCATGGATAACCTCGTTGCGTACATGCCAGATGCGCCACAAAGTCATTAGTGTCATACCTCTGCTCTCTTCCGGCAAGTTGCATAGCAGTAGCAGTAACCAGTCTGACCCAGTGTACAGAATAGTGTTTAGCTCTGGGATATTCCATACCTCGGCCATATGGAGCCATAGCTGTTGAGCAAGATTACACCTAAAGAACGGGTGGAAATTGTCTTCAGTTTCCATACCACACAAGGGGCAATAATCAGATATCTCTAGCGTACGCTTACATTTATTTTGCCAGGTTGGAAGAGCATCAGTGGCCAATCTCCAAGCAAAATGATGTACCTTCGGTGGAACAATAGATTTCCAAATGAGATCCCATATAATTCTTCTACCATCAGGGGCTGAACTAGAGGATGTAGTAGATGACCGCCACAACTCATCCATCGCTAGGCCATAAGCACTTCGTACCGTGAAGAGACCTCGTTTTTCTGGAGACCATGAAAGCAGGTACGTATTTAATCTAGCAGATGGACTAATTTTCAGGATCTCACTTACATCTGCTGGGGCAAAATAATGATACAATAAATCTGTCCTCCAGCTACCATATTGGTCGAGTAACTCTGAGACAAACCGAAGTCTACATCCCCCCTTTGGTGATACTAGCTTGTACGAATAGGGTCTAGGAATCCATGGATCTCTCCAGATACGAATACTCTACCCATTACCCACTCTCCATATTAGTCCTTTCTTAAGAAGATCGAGACCATGAGAAATTGCCTGCCAAGTCGATGATGCATTCCCACTGAAGACCGTGTCCTCTAAATTTCCATTAGGATAATATTTTGCCTTTAGCACACGAGCACATAAGCTGTTAGGTTTGGTGATTAATCTCCAAGCTTGACGAGCGAGGAGAGCTTGATTAAACGCTCTGAAATCACGAAAGCCAAGGCCTCCCTGCTTCTTTGGTCGTTGCAATTTATCCCAAGACCGCCAGTGAGTTTTCCTCTTCCCATCCTTGGCACCCCAATAAAAGTTCCTAACCAGTCTGGTTAAATCATCACATACCGAAAAAGGTAGTTTGAAGACACCCATTAGATATGTGGGAAGGGATTGTGCAACGGATTTTATGAACACCTCACGGCCAGCTTGAGCTAAGTGACCATCTCCCCACATAATTAATCTTTTAGTAAGCTGAGCTTGGATATTATGGAATTTCCCCTTTGACATACGACCATCTGGAGTAGGTAAACCCAAATACTTCTCCTCAAAGGTTAGTGAGGATACATTAAGAGCAGATCTTACATCATTCTGTACCTCCATTGGACATGTCTCCCCAAAGAGAAGAGAACATTTTGATGGATTAATGAGCTGACCCGTAGATGAGGCATAAATGTCGAGAACTTGTCTAACATGGATAGCTTCATCCTGATTAGCTTTGAAAAACAACAAAGTGTCATCTGCAAAGAGCAAGTGTGAAACTCCAGGGGCACGACAACACACCTTAATGGGAGAAATAGCATTCTCGTTGATACCTTTATTCAATAGAGATGAAAGTCCGTCAGCGACAAAAAGGAATAAGAATGGGGACAAAGGATCACCTTGCCGTAGCCCACGCGACGGTGCAAATGAATCCAAGAGGGTTCCATTAAATTTAACCGCATATCTCACCGAAGTAACACATGACATTATCCAGTCCACAAATCGGTGAGAGAAACCCAACTTTTGCATCACCTGCCTCAAGAATGACCAATCAACCCTATCATATGCCTTTGATAAGTCCAACTTATATGCGCAGTAACTTTTTGTTGGATCCTTCTCTTGTTTAATGTGATGTATACATTCGAAAGCCAGAAGTGCATTATCCGTAATCATCCTACCAGGGACAAATGCGCTTTGTGATGGAGAGATAATGTCATCCAACAGCGGACGCAATCTATTTACTAGACATTTTGAAACAACCTTGTAAATAACATTACAGAGGCTTATAGGACGATACTCTGAGAGCATTTTTGGGTTGGATACTTTTGGAATCAGGACAATAGAAGTGATATTAGCACCAGCCGGCATTACCCCAGTTTTAAAGAATTCTTGAACTGCAGCAGTTACTTTCTCCTTTAGAGTAGCCCAATTCCTTTGAAAGAACCTAGCTGGAAAACCGTCCGGTCCAGGAGCCTTTAGAGGGCCAATTTGAAACAAGGCATCCGATATTTCCTTTTCAGAAAATTCCCCACATAACCGATCATTGGCTTCATCTGATATACAGTGATCAATCAGATCTACCACTGGAGTAGGATCCAGATCATTATCAGCCGTGAAAAGTTGCTGGAAATATTCAGTGGCCATACTTTGCATAATACCCACATCGACATGGGCAACGCCGGAATCGTCAACCAACTTCCGGATATTATTCTTCCTCGCTCGCCAAACTGATTTACTATGGAAATATTTGGTATTCCTATCGCCCTCTTTTAGCCAAGTTAATCTCGATCTCTGAAGCCACATCATCTCCTCCCGGTAAAGCAACTCATTCATTCTATCTGTTACTCTTCTGATCTCCTGTCTATCTGCATTCATGTTCATTAGTTCTTCTAGTTGAGACCGAGATTTTTCTAACTCATCCTTTACGCTCCCAAATTTCTTTTTGCTCCACTCATGAAGCTTGGTCATTGTGCTGCCCAAAGCTCTCTCAATGTCGCCTAGATCATAAATACCGTCAATAGAGTCCCAAGCTTTTTTAATGATCTCTGGCAAGGCATGGTCTCGTTCCCACATTATCTCAAACTGCTTACATCTCTTTAGACGTTGTTGCGGTAATTCCTGCTCCCCTTTAATTATGAGAGCCACATGATCAGAGCAAGGGGTGACCACATGTTTAACAGAGTAGTACAGGAAAATGTTGCGCCAAGAATTGGATGCAGTTGCCCGGTCTAGTCTGACTTTAACATTTGCATTCCCTGCTCTTTTGTTATCATAAGTGTGTGGAACTCCTGAGAAACCCAGATCCGCCAGACCACATATTTCCAGAGTATCTCTAAATGCCGTCATTTGATTTTCAGCTCGTGGCGTTGCCGAGAAATGTTCAAAACCCCACATACATTCATTAAAATCACCCGCAACAAGCCACGGTAGATCAAATCGCGATTGAAGACCACATAGTGTTTCCCACATATGATGTCGCTGCTCTACCCTCGGCTCACCATATACGCAGGTTAGTCTCCATTTACTGTCATCATCCGAGGATTGTACCAGAACATCTATGAATCTCTCGTTGACCTCCTCAACACTAACTTGCATAGATTCATGCCAAAATAAAGCTAATCCACCACTGAACCCTTCACTATCAATACCCACAAATCCTCTTAGGCCAAATCGACTTCTCAATCTTCTCATTCTATCTGTTTTTTGCCTAGTTTCACACCAAAAAACCAAACTAGGGGAATACGACTGAATAATAGTCGTAATATCACGAACTGTTCGAGGGTTCCCCGCCCCTCGACAGTTCAGACTTAGTAGATTCATTGGACCGGGCGGCGCTCCGAAGAGCCCGCCAAATTCAGATTGTCATCAGTAGCCATGTCATTCCCATTAACCGCCTCATTTGCTCCAGATCTCATCCTCTTTGGATCCCTCTTAGGTGGAGAGCTAAGGGGATCTTTGTCCTTAGGATTTGGTAACTGAAACTGGTTAACCAAATCATTTACAGTAATACCAGAGCCCTCTGTTACCTGACCATGTATCAGACGCTTCCTATTTGGATCCACTGTCATAGGATCTTCTTCCTCCCCCAGCCCAGCATCATCATATTGTGAAGAAAGATGTTCCTCACTAAAAAACTCACCCAGATTCCCTCTTCCTTGGCCACGGCCTGGACCTCTGCCACGGCCCCTACCTCTCCCAGGAGTGCGTATACTCCAGTTTGCTTTCAGATCCTTAAACACCAAAGTTTCAGGTTTGTGAATACCATCCCCATGTTCAGTATAGAGGTGTCCAATCATGCCACATACTGCACACCAATCTGGTAGGCGCTCATATTTCACCAGAAATAGCTGACGCTTACCACCACGTATCATCGAGACAACAATTTTCAGTGGTACCCTGACATCAAGCCAAACCCTAACACGAAAAAAGTTCCCTGAAAAGTCACCAGAAGTGGGTTCTCCTCCAATCACCTTCCCCACCTTAGCAGCCAACGTCTCAATCATTGGCTTGTACCCATCAGGTAAATCGTGGATTTGAATCCATATTTTGAAAGTATTCAGTGCAATCTCAGAAGGTTTGGTGAAGCCATCATAATCAGCTAGCAAAACTGGATGTCCTCTGAACGTCCAGGGGCCCCCTTCCATTACCTTATCCCAATCACCAAGACAAGAGAATTGCATAGTAAAGAGATTATTCTCCAAAGATCTGAATTTCACATCCTGGGCTAGATCCCAAGCCATACACATATTCTTAAAAAACCAGAAGTCGCTGAATTCTCGTTCCGTATGAACTCTAGCAATTGCTAACCATCTTGTTGCCTCTACTGGCGGCGGAGGTTGATCCTCGAAAACAACATCATCAAGGTCCTCCTCTCGAAGCCCCAGCTTCTTCATCATTGAGTCCAAATCATCCTTCCCGGTTCCACCCGAACCAGATCCTGGATTCATCTTCACTCCTAGATCGCAAGAAAAACCACACGGCACCGTCCAAACCCTAAATCCACCGATACACCAAGGCTGGCTAGCGCCGCAAGGACGCCCTTGGTCAGCCCGAGCGATCAGATGGAAAAGAGAGCAGGAGTCAGTCGGAAAAAACTCGACGTCGACCAAGTCGCGCGAGGACGGAAACCCTAACGAGAGGGGAGAACTTTCTATCGCCGTGTTGGCCACTGACATTGTGAGAATGCGTGTGTGATGATTTCATCGACCGACCTGTGATGTGCCCTGTCTGGAGATGGGATCGCGAGAGAGAAACGCTGATGATCGAATGGCTACCAAAGGCAGACGAGAGAGTTCTGATTATGTTAGGGCATCTTCAACCGGCCAACCTAAACCATGCCTAACAGGACGACAAATAGGCGGGGTGGATCGATCCATTTTCTGACCCATGTATGGGCGAGAAATAGGGCAGCGTGAATAGGGGAGCGATCGGTCCGCGCAGGTGACACGTCCTCTCGTGTCCTCCTAGGGCCCACATGATAGCAAACGTGGTGACCGGTCGTCTCCCACACACCTGCGGCAGGCCAATCTGCACGACTGCTCGCGCCGGCCCGTCGTCACCCTCGCTGCACGCGTCGTCAATGAGGCATCAATGTGATGTGCGTGAACCACTGCGCCGACATCAGCGCCCTGCTGCTTCGGCTCAAAGGCCTTGTCCTTGCCTTTTTAAGGTTAGCCAGGCGCCATTGGCAGTCACTATACGCAAGCCACCACACCCAGCGAGGCAGCGACAGCCATGGTCCGAGGACGTTGGCCTTTTGGGAAGATGCCGAAGCATGAACACGAGGTCGGCTCTTTGTTAGGCCGGCACCGCCACCCGGTGTTCCCTTCCCATCGTCTTCCTCCGCGCCACCTCGTCGTCCTCAAGCCAGGTCCATTACACCATACCGTGGAGGCCTCCACGTAGCCGGGTGTACGTGCGGATCAAGGATGCGCGGCGCCTCTACCAGATGTCAATTTGCCGGGAAGATAGCATATAAACTCCGTTGCGTGCCCATGCCATCGATGTCGCGGTACGAGCCAGACCGCACCACCGAGATCAGGCACCTCAGGGCGCTGCTCCCGCCGGCACTGCTGGCGTGACCCGGCGTTCATGATCGGGTCCTCAATCTAGGACACCTTCGTGTCCTAAGAGTGGGACGCGTAGAGTAGTGCGGGCTACCTTGGCGACCAAGACTAGGACTGAAGTTGGGTTCCTGTGGCCACAGACGACAAGGATGAGCCGGAATTCAAGCCCTCTGACGACAAGGACTTCGATGACAACAACGTCGACGATGAGTCAGACGCCGAAGCACGTGCCCGGCAAGGTCGCTAGCAAGGTGGTCTATGGGAACGTTGTGTGCGTCGACAAAGACGACTATGTCAGCCACGTCGCATACCACGTGTTGTAGGCATCATTGCAGCATTTCCAAATGCCGCCCAACCTCACCGAGGAAGTGGCCCTCCAGGTCTGCATTATCCTCAGCGAGGAGGAAGAGTGATGCAAGTACCTCGGCATCAATGACATCCTGACCCTCTCCATGGCGCAGCTTCACCGCCCGCCACCACCTCCACTTGGGACATCTTCACCGCTAGGACCTCCTTGGGCATAGGCGTGGATGCCTCCACCGCCAGACCGCCCATGGCCGCATGGCCGTGGCCGCATGGGGAGTACGTCATATCGACGACAAAGAGGACGTGGACGTTGCGTAGGCCGCGCCGGTGCCGGCACAAGCCCTAGTTTAGGCTAGGGCTCTAATGTTATATTTTCTATTTTCTATGTTATTATAAGTAATATATATTTTTTTCAATGAAAAAGGACCGGTTATTAAGTCCAAAAATAAATTTGTGTTTGACCATCCGACCCAAATAGACAGATTGTGCCTATCTAAACGGACCTAATCATATGAATTCAGACATCAAAATGGATCGACCAGTTGAAGATACCCTTATGCTGTGCTGCTCGACTGACCTTGTAATGGTTTCAGGAGGGTTCTGCTTCTGTCGTGCTCTGCTGCCTGAGTGCACTTAGCAATCCCTTATTCGAGTGTATTTTGGTTCCATCTCCGACTATTAATTTAGAGTGAATTCCACTTTTTACCATCTTGTTGTATATTTGTGGTATCGGTAAGTAAAATCTGGGAAGGGGGCGGTGTTTCCGGTAACAACGCTCACCGGAGATAACCGGTCAAATACCAGATGATATTCTCAAACAAAATTTGAATTTCAAACTTAAAAATTCCACACATTTTGAAAATAATGGTTCGAGAAGGAGGAAGAAAAAGTTTCGGACAAATGAGTTGGGGCAATGGGGTTATTGAGGAGGGAGGACATGTATGGTTTATGTTGGTCTAACCAACTAGCCAAAATTTAAACCAAATTCAAATGGACATAGATTTTTTTTGTACGATGAACTCATTTGCCCAGAACAGTATACTCGTTGTTGATATCTTTATGGTGATCTTGTATAGTTAAAACTGAGGACTGTTTTGCTGCAGAGGTGACCTAGCATTTTGCATCATCTTGTGGGACAGCTCTATCCTAAAATGCATAATCTTATAAACCAAAAACACACAAATGACTTAGTTCAATAGGCCTCTCGGTGAACTTTACTTTTTATACGAAATTCTTGCACGTAGATCTTCCATTTGTTCTGAATTCGTTTGAAGACCGTCTGACTCTAATTCACTTCCATCCTTTAGCGATGTCTCTTGATCGATACATGGCTAAAGAATGAAAACGCCTTCTTCTAATTGAGGAGTAAGTTTTTTGCAAGCAAGATCCGGAAAAGATGGCAACTGTTCCATAAAACTAATAATAGAAATGATGACCAAAGGCGGACGTTAGGGCATCTGTAGCGGCATGACGTATTTTGATCCCAAATCGCGTCCGTTTTGGTTCATTGGCGTTGGGCCGCAGACAGGTTTCAGCCTGTATCCTCCCCCCCCCCCCCCCCCTTGACTGTTTGGGTCACGCGCTCTCCCAGCGGACCGACGCATTATGGCCGGCCGGGCCATTTTTTTTGTTTTTAACATTTTATAGCATTAGCTTGCAGAAAGAAGACCACAAAATTGCATATAAACAATACTAAAATGTAAAGTAAATTAGAGAATCTCATAACAATTCGTATTGTACACTACGACATCAAATATAGGAAAAATGACACAAATTTCATGCAAAAGCACACAAGTTCCATGCTAAAGGACACAAGTCATTTGTGTAAAGCATGCGCGATCACGCCTCACATTGTTGGATGATGGCACGACGCTCCTCCACCCAAGCCTTTTACCTCTCCGACATGTTGGTGGTGTCGACTAACATGATCTCCCTCTTCTCGGCCATTAGCTTGGCCTTAGCCTCAATTGCTTTTGCCTTTGCCATGCTCTCTTCAACCTCAATTGCCTTCTTTATGAGGTCAAAGAATTGATTGCATGTGGCCTCTTTCTCTCGACGTTTCTTCTCCTCTCTCTTGGCAGTGGCCTCCTCCTTGTTAGCCATCCACCCCTTGAAGGTCTCGCTCAATGCAAGAGCGGCGGCAACACGTTAATTTGATATCGCTCGCCGTGGCCTTGTGGCCCCTTGGCGTACGGGGGAGAGTGCCCTTGTCACCGTCCTATTTTTCTAGGTCGACAGTGGCCGGTGCCTTGCCATTCTTCAAACTTTTCTTGTAGGCCGCATAGCTAAGCCTCCATTTCTCGAAGTCCTTGAGCACTCGACAACAATAGACAAAGTTGTAGGACTTGCCTTCATGGACAGTTTTGAAGAAGTTCCAAGGCAAGAGGAACCTATGAACACCATGAAATGGTGGCCACTCATACAACAAACAATTCCAATTGGCATAGCACATGGACATATGATATATGGTAGAGGATGATACGTCTCAAACGTATCTATAATTTTTGATGCTCCGTACTTGTTTACACATGATGGCTTGTAAGAACAGCTCGTTGGGAACCCCAAGAGGAAGGTGTGATGAGCACAGCAGCAAGTCTTCCCTCAGTTGTGAAACCAAGATTGAATCGAATCAGTAGGAGAAAGCCAAACTTCAGAAGGTGATGCTTGCTAGCTTCGTGACACTCCGGACAAGGGCGCCAGATCAACTTCTTGTCGGCGTGTAGCTTTTCACCAGCAGCAATGTGAAACCTGCACACAACACAACCAAGAACTTTGCTCCCAACTTACGATGAGGTTGTCAATCTCACCGGTTTGCTGTAAACAAAGGATTGAGTGTATCGAGTGGTAATAGGATAATAGTATGCAAGAAAGTAAACAGTGCGAGAAAAGTAAAACGGTATAGCAATATAAAGGAAATTGGACCGGGGTCCACAGTTCACTAGTGGTGTCTCTCCATAAGATAAATAACACATGCTGGGTAAACACATTACAGTTGGGCAATTGATAGAATAAATATAATATACATATGTCATGAGGATCACTATGAGATTCACTCTGGGCATTACGACAAAATACATAGACCGTCATCCAACTGCATCTATGACTAAAAATCCACCCGCGGGGAATCGTCCGAGGACCCTTTGAGTATTAAGTTGCGAACAACAGATAATCGCATTAAGCAAGGTGCGTAATGTAAACAAATCAAATATCCTTGGACAAAAGAATGTTGTTTTCTCCCTAGTGGCAACAACACATCTACAACCTTAGAGGTTTCTGTCACTCCCCCAGATTAAATAGAGGCATGAACCCAACTATTGAGCATAAATATTCCCTCTTGGAGTTACTAGCATCTACTCGGCCAAGATAGCTACTAGCAACGGAAAGCATGCAAGATCATAAACATCATAGAGATAACATAAAGATATATATTCAGCATATCAACTTGACATAGTACCAATACTCATCGGATCCCAACAAACACAACATGTATGATTACATAAAGATGATCCTGATCATGTAGGGCAGCTCACAAGATCTAAACATGAAGCACGTGGTGGAGGAGACAACCATCTAGCTCCTGTTATGGACCCGTAGTCCAAGGTTGACTACTCACACATCACTCCGAAGGCGACCATGGTGGTGTAGAAGGCCTCCGGTAGGGATTCCCCTCTCCGGCAGGGTGCCGGGAAGAGCTCCTGGATCCTCCCGATCTCGCGACGGTGACGGCGGCGGCTTGCAGTATGTTTCGTGGAAAAGAGATCCATCCCTTAGGTTTTTCCCGTCGAGGGGAACTTATAGGCGAAAGGGAATCGTCAGAGGTGGGGCCAGCTGGCCTCACCATGGGGCGGCGCGGCCAGGGGCTGGGTCGCGCCCCCTGTGGTGAGCCTGGCTCCTGGCCCCACTCCATCTCATCTTCGGTCTTCGCGAAGCTTCGATAAAAATATGAGGTTCGGCTTTTGTTTCGTCCAATTCCGAGAATATTTCCTGTGTAACTTTTCTGAAAAACAAAAACAGCTGAAAACAGGGAACTGGCACTGTGGCATCTTGTTAATAGGTTAGTTCCAGAAAATGCATAAAAACGCCACGAAGTGTAACAAAACTAAAAGCAAATGGTGTATAAACAAGCATGGAGCATCAAAAATTATAGATACGTTTGAGACGTATCAAGTATCCCCAAGCTTAACTCCTGCTCGTCCTCGAGTAGGTAAGTGATAACAAAATAATAATTTTTGAGGTGACATGCACCATCACAATCTTGATCATCTATGTAAAGCATTGAGTGCTGGGATCAAAGAACTTAAAACATGGGCATAAAAGACATAATCTTGACAATGAAAACTTAGTAACTATGTTATAACATGAAAAGAAACACAAATGAAAGATCATGGATAATGAAACAATGAAAGTTAAGTGTGTGTTCAAATCATATGGAAAAATATAGCAAATGGTTTTCAGCTTGTCCTTCATGGAATAGCAAAACATAAATGCATAGGACACCATCAAGTTTAAGAGGGCGACTAGATACAAATAATTTAAGAACAAGTGAAACCATAATCATGAATCAATCAATGATAAACTTTGGGACTATGCACATTATACTCAGAATGGCAACTATGCTCTCTTAGACGGTGCATAAAGGTAGAAGGTGGGGACTCAACATAAAAATAAAAGAAAGACCCTTCGCAGTGGGAAGCAGTGATTAAACATGTGCTAGAGCTTTTCATTTGTAAAACAGAGAGATAAAAATTGGTTTTGAGAGGTGGTTGTCTTTCTCAATGACTGGCAATTGGGTTCTTACTATCTTTCATACAAAAATGAAGCAAGTTTTTGAGAGAGATTTGCACTTTGGTGCTCTTTTATAAAGGTTGGCACTCCTCCCCACCTTTTTCCTTTCTTAAACCATGGCTAACCGATTCCATCGGGTGCCCACCAACATTCACATACCATGGAGGAGTGCCTTTTTTTTGGAATAAAACAATATGGAAGATAGCAAATCCGACCACTACGTCCCCATGAGCTGAAAATAGTGTCACAAAATGAGAAGTGTTTTAAAGGTTTTTTTTGAAAGGTAGCACATGAAAATTTACTTGGAATGGCTTACAAATACCATGCATAGGAATTTATAGTGGACACATTGGCATAACTTGGTTTTTGGGAGTTGGATGCACGAGTAGAGCTCATACTCAGTACAAAGTGAGGGCTAGCAAAAGACCGGGAGCGACCAACTAAGAGAGCAATAACGGCCATAATCATGCATAACGACAAAACATCATTAAGAGAAGCATAAAATGGCATCACAAGTCAAAAATGAAATGATCATAGAGGCTTATGGCGACTTGTAAGAGTCAAACATGTTGTAAGCATGCGCCAAGTCAACCCAAATAAAGCATCAAAGGAGAAAACCAAATAAATGCTTCCAGATAATAAGAACAATGCATGATTTTTTCAAAGGCTTATTAAGCAATCTCAATCATTTGAGACAAGTCATGCTACAGCAAAAATTACTAAGCATACTATCAAAATGACATCAAGCATGGCATGAAAAAGTCTAAGCCGCAGTCTAAACAAGCTCCTTTTTATACCACTCTTTTGCATGAAACTTTTTCTCTTTTCCAACACCATTTGAACATTTTTAAAACAACTCTTTTAATGAATACCAACATAGACCAGAGGTCCAAATACACCTTGATGCAAAGATATAACAATATCTGAACAAAAATCAACGCAAAAAACAAAAGCTAAACGCAGTTCTAGAAAAAGAGAACACTCGTTGAACGATAAGAGTGAAAAACGGAGTGTTCTTGGCAAATGAAAAACGAGTATATATCCTCCAAAAGAAATTTTTGGGGTCCAACCATTTATTGAAGCAAACAAAAAAAATGAAAGCAAAAGTAAAGACGCTCTAAGAAAAACGCATAGTGCATGAAGCAATAAAAATATAGTGTGTTAAAAGGTGACCTGATTTTTGCCGATGAAGAAGGGGTGCCTCGGGGGCATCCCCAAGCTTTGATGCTTGTACCTCTTGGATATTTCTTGGGGTGACATGGGCATCCCCAAGCTTTGATGCTTGTACCTCTTGGATATTTCTTGGGGTGACATGGGCATCCCCAAGCTTGAGCTTTTGTCCATTCTTCATCTCATCTCATCATTCTCCAATCCCTACACTTGAAAACTTCCTTCATATAAAACTTAACACGATTCTATTAGCAATGTTAGCATAAACATAATAGTAGATCAACCCTTTTTGTTCAGGTTTCAACTAAAAAACACCACATATAAAGCATATACTACTGTAACAACTTCCCCAAAAGTTCCGTGATCAAAAGAACTCAAAAAGAAAGCGATCGAGAGGCAAACACAAATAGTGGCAAAAATCTGTCAAAACAGAACAGCTGACAAAGGTCGATTTTTTCAAGGACCTTCTGTTGCTCAAATCAAAAAGTGCAAAACTAATGAAAGTTTGGATATAACCTGTGGCATATGCACAAGAAATCGCTGGCCAAAAAGATATTCTTAGAATTTTCACGAATTTGTACGATGCAGCACTGAAATCTGTTTCAGGACAGCAACTTCCCCAAATCTTACCTCCCTCAAATTAGAGGTTCTTCTTGGCACAACAACAAAATAAAAAGGATAAGGAGCGGTTATTACAGTAGTAATAACTTCCAAGACTCAAATAAAAGAAAAATTACTGAAAATAAAACAATGGGTTATCTTCCAAGAGTGCTTTTCTTTAATGCCTTTGAGCTAGACGCAGAAAGTGCAAATCAAGTAATATCAAGCGATGAAGCATCAATTTCATAATTTGCTCTAAGAATAGAGTCAAAAAGTAATTTCTTCCTTCTTCTAGGGAAGTGTTCCATACCTTTCTTAAATGGGAATTGATATTTGATGGTGTCTTCCTTCATATCAATGATGGCACCTACAGTTCGAAGAAAAGGCCTTCCCAAAATAATAGGACATGAAGCATTGCATTCAACATCCATAACAAGAAAATCAACAGGAACAAGGTTATTGTTAACCATAATAAGAACATCATTAATCCTTCCCAAAGGTTTCTTTTTAGCAACATCAGCAAGAGGAACATCAAAATAACACTTTTCAAGTGGTGGTAAACCAAGCATGTCATAAATCTTTCTAGGCATAATAGAAATACTAGCACCTAGATCACATAAGGCATGGCAATCAAAACCATTAACATGCATATCAATGATGGGCTCCCAACCATCTTCTAATTTCTTGGGAATAGAAGCTTTTTGTTTCAACTTTTTCTCCCTAATTTTCATGAGAGCATTTGTAATATGATTTGTAAAAGAAATATTCAAAGAACTAGCATTAGGACTCAAAGCAAGCTTTTGCAAGAACAAAATAACTTCAGATATATTGCAGCCATCAACATCAAATTCATTGAAAGAAATAGAGCTATCATCTCCTACACTCTTAAAAATTTTAGTACTCTTTTGAGAAAAAGTTTTTGCAGTTTTGGGCTTTTTCGCACAAGGAGTAGGAGTTTTCTCTATACCAATCAAAGTAAGAGGATTGATAGTATTTGGAACAACATCATTAGAGGTAGTAATAGTACATACCTTCATCTTTCTAGCCATCTCATCTTCTCTTTCCCACCTGGCATGAAAATTCTGCTAACATCCTAACATTTTCATCAATTCTAACTTGGATGGCATTAGTAGTAGCAAAAGTATTGCTTTCTTTCACATCATTAGGCAACACTTTTAGTTTCAGAAGTTCAACATCAAGAGGAAGGCTATCAACTTTAGAAGCAAGAATATCAATTTTACCCAACTTTTCCTCAACAGACTTGTTAAAAGCAGTTTGCTTACCGATGAAGTCCTTGAGCATGACTTCAAGCTCAGAGGGCACGCCCCTAGTGTTGTTGGAGGAATTACCATAAGAGTTACCATAACCATTACCATCGGTAGTAGGATACGACCTATACTTGTTGCTAGCAAAATTGTGCCTATAAGCACCGTTGTTGAAATTATTATTTCTAATGAAGTTCACATCAACATGCTCTTCTTGAGCAACCAAAGAGGCCAAAGGAACATTATTAGGATCAACATGAGTTCTATCATTAAAAAGCATAAGCATAATAGCATCAATCTTATCACTCAGGGAAGAGGTTTCCTCAACAGAATTTACCTTCTTACCTTGTGGAGCTCTCTCGATGTGCCACTCAGAATAATTTACCATCATGTTGTCGAGAAGCTTTGTTGTGGCACCCAAGGTAAGGGACATAAAAGTGCCTCTAGCAGCTGAATCCAATAGGTTCCTTGAAGAAAAATTCAGTCGTACATAAAAAGTTTGGACAATCATCCAAGTAGTCAGTACATGAGTGGGGCAATTCTTTGTCATAGATTTCATTCTTTCCCAAGCCTGAGCAACATGTTCATTATCAAACTGTCTAAACTTTATAATATCACATTGCAAAGCTATAATCTTAGCAGGAGGATAGTATTTTCCTATAAAAGCATCCTTACACTTATCCCAAGAATCAATACTATTTCTAGGCAAAGATAGCAACCAATCATTAGCTCTTCCTCTTAAAGACAAAGGAAACAACTTAAGCTTATTACCATCTACATCCTTATCCTTTTGCATCTCGCATAGCTCAACAAAATTGTTGAGATGAGCTGCAGCATCATCAGACCTGGCACCAGAAAACTGCTCTTTCATAACAAGATTTAACAAAGCAGGTTTGATCTTATAAAAATTTGCCTCATGAGCAAGTGGTGCAATAGGAGTGCAGATAAAATCATTGTTTTTGGTGCTAGTAAAATCACACAACTTGGTGTTTTCAGGAGTACCCATTCTAGCAAAACTAAAAGCAAGTAAATAAAAGCAACTATAAATGAACTAATTTTTTTGTATATTTGATAAAATGATGCAAGCAAAAATAAAATAAAGCAAAACAAAAACAAAGTAAAAGATTGTGCGTGAGAGACTCCCCTTGTAGAAGTCTTCTTCCTCCCCGGCAACGGTGCCAGAAAACTCGTTGATGGCTTGTAAGAACAGCTTGTTGGGAACCCCAAGAGGAAGGTATGATGAGCACAACAGCAAGTCTTCCCTCAGTTGTGAAACCAAGGTTTAATCAAACCAGTAGAAGAAAGCCAACGTTCAGAAGGTGATGCTTGCTAGCTTCGTGACACTCCGGACAAGGGCGCCAGATCAACTGCTTGTCGGCGTGTAGCTTTTCACCAGCAGAAACGTGAAACCTGCACAAAACACAACCAAGAACTTTGCTCCCAACTTACGATGAGGTTGTCAATCTCACCGGTTTGCTGTAAATAAAGGATTGAGCGTATCGAGTGGTAATAGGATAATAGTATGCAAAAAGTAAACAGTGCGAGTAAAAGTAAAACGGTATAGCAATGTAAAGGAAATTGGACCGGGGTCCACAGTTCACTAGTGGTGTCTCTCCATAAGATAAATAATACATGCTGGGTAAAGAAATTACAGTTGGGAAATTGATAGAATAAAGATAACGTACATATGTCATGAGGATCACTATGAGATTCACTCTGGGCATTACGACAAAATACATAGACCGCCATCCAACTGCATCTATGACTAAAAATCCACTCGAGGGGAATCGTCCGAGGACCCCTTGAGTATTAAGTTGCGAACAACAGATAATCACATTAAGCAAGGTGCATAATATAAACAAAGCAAATGTCCTTGGACATAAGAATGTTGTTTTCTCCCTAGTGGCTACAACACATCTACAACCTTAGAGGTTTCTGTCACTCTCCTAGATTAAATAGAGGCATGAACCCAACTATCGAGCATAAATACTCCCTCTTGGAGTTACTAGCATCTACTTGGCCAAGATAGCTACTAGCAACGGAAAGCATGCAAGATCATAAACATCATAGAGATAACATAAGATATATATTCAGCACATCAACTTAACATAGTACCAATACTCATCAGATCCCAACAAACACAACATGTATGATTACATTAAGATGATCCTGATCATGTAGGGCAGCTCACAAGATCTAAACATGAAGCACATGGTGGAGGAGACAACCATCTAGCTACTGCTATGGACCCATAGTCCAAGGTAGACTACTCACACATCACTCTAGAGGCGACCATGGTGGTGTAGAAGGCCTCCGACAGGGATTCCCCTCTCCGGCAGGGTGCCGGGAAGAGCTCCTGAATCCTCCCGATCTCGCGACGGCGACAGCAGCGGCTTACAGTATGTTTCGTGGAAAAGAGGTCCGTCCTTAGGTTTTTCCCGTCGAGGGGAACTTATAGGCAAAAGGGCATCGTCAGAGGTGGGGCCAGCTAGCCTCACCATGGGGCAGCGCGGCCAGGGGCTGGGCCGCGCCCCCCTATGGTGAGCCTGGCTCCTGGCCCCCCTCCGTCTCATCTTCGGTCTTTGTGAAGCTTCGGTAAAAATAGGAGGTTCGGCTTTTATTTCGTCCAATTCCGAGAATATTTCCTGTGTAACTTTTCTGAAACACAAAAACAGCAGAAAACAGGGAACTGGCATTGTGGCATCTTTTTAATAGGTTAGTTCCAGAAAATGCATAAAAACGCCACGAAGTGTAACAAAACTCAAAGCAAATGGTGTATAAACAAGCATGGAGCATCAAAAATTATAGATACGTTTGAGACGTATCAACACACCATTTGCTTTGAGTTTTGTTACACTTCGTGGCGTTTTTATGCATTTTCCGGAACTAACCTATTAACAAGATGCCACAGTGCCAGTTCCATGTTTTCTGCTGTTTTTGTGTTTCAGAAAAGTTACACAGGAAATATTCTCGGAATTGGATGAAACAAAAGCCGAACCTGCTATTTTTACCGAAGCTTCACGAAGACCGAAGATGAGACGGAGGGGGGCCAGGAGCCAGGCTCACCACAGGGGGGCGCGGCCCAGCCCCTGGCCGCACCGCCCCATGGTGAGGCCAGCTGGCCCCACCTCTGACGATGCCCTTTCGCCTATAAGTTCCTATCGACGGGAAAAACCTAGGGGACGGATCTCTTTTCCATGAAACATACTGCAAGTCGCCGCCGTCGTTGTCGCGAGATCGGGAGGATCCAGGAGCTCTTCCCGGAACCCTGCCGAAGAGGGGAATCCCTGCCGGAGGCCTTCTATACCACCATGGTCGCCTCCGGATGAAGGAAATATGCCCTAGAGGCAATAATAATATTGTTATTATCATATTTCTTGTTCATGATAATGTTTATACTCCATGCTATAATTGTATTAAGCGGAAACATTAATACTTATGTGGTTTATGAACAACACCGTGTCCCTAGTACGCCTCTACTAGACTAGCTCATTGATTAATGATGGTTAAGGTTTCCTAACCATAGACATGAGTTGTCAATTAATAATGAGATCATGTCATTACGAGAATGATGTGATGGACAGACCCAAATAAAGCAGAGCAATTAGATCGTGTCATCGTGTTCATCTTTGCGAAGCTTTTTCCTATGTCAAGTATTGTATTCCTTAGACCATGAGATAATACAACTCCCTGGTATCGGAAGAAAGCTTTGAGGTCATCAAACGTCATCCTATGTGAGGGTGATCATAAAGGTGTCTCTCAGGTGATCGGAAAGTACTTGTTGGGTTGCATGTATCAAGATGGAATTTGTCCCTCCCGAGTCGGAGAGATATACTTCGGGCCCACTCGGTAATCGATATCAACACCGCTTGCAAGCACGTGGTTAAGGAGTTAATCACAAAGTGATATCGGATTACGGAACGAGTAAAGTACTTGCTGTGAACGAGATTGAACTAGGTATAGTGATACCGACGATCGAATCTCGGGCAAGTAAAATATCGCGTGACAAAGGGAATACATATACGGAATTAATTGAATCCTGGCATCGTGGTTCATCCGATATGATCATCGATGAATATGTTGCAGTCAATATGGGTTTCCAGATCCCGCTGTTGATTATTGATAGAAGATCATGTCTGCATATTCTCAAACCCGTAGGGTCACACACTTAGCGTGCATCGATGCTAGGATAGAATGGATAATTGGTTTATGAGTTTTTGGTCGGAGTCTCGGATGAGATACAGGACATCACGAGATGTTCCGGAATGGTCCGGAGAATAAGATTCATATAAAGGAAAGCAGTTTTTGGATTCCGGAATCGTTTTAGAGTTTATCGGTATTGTACTGGAAGGTTCTAGAAGGTTCCAGAGTGGGACCAACATGGGCCCACTTGTCGGAGGCCTATGTGGGCCTAAGGGGAAGTGTCCTGGCCACTTTGGGCCAGGCGCACGAGGCCCCTAAGGCCCAGCCGGCCAGCCCTTAGGGGAAACCCTAAGGGAACCTTCCAGAAGGAGGGGGGAACTTGCCCCCCACTCTTCCCCCTTGGGCCGCCGCCCTAGGACTTGGAGGAGGGGCCAAGGCAGCCGGCCAGCCCCCCATATAAGGAGGGGCAGGGGTGCAGCCTCTCTCTACTCCAACCCTAGCCGCCGTCCAACTGCTGCCCCTCCACCTCTTTCTCTCGCGACTGTCCGTACTTTTATTAGACACACTTACCAAAGTAGAGTACTTCTTTACCTTAGCAGGGAAAGGTGTCTTCTCAATATAAGGTTCAGGAACGATGCTATCAACAGTACAAACTTCAGTAGCTGCAGTAGGTATATGACTAATAGAATCTTTGTAAGGCGCATGATATTTGTTCCAATCTTTCTTTGGAACGTCAATATAAGAGGCAAAGGCCTTAAGACAATTAGCAAGTATTTGGGAATCAAGACCATAAGTAGCGCTAACACTATGAAAGTCATCGGTTCCCATAAAAGATTTAATGCATTCATAATCATAGTTTATACCTGACTTCCTACCTTTGTCGTTTTCCCAACCTTCAGCATTCTCTTGTATACGGTCAAGAAGTTTCCACTTGGCATCTTCTTTCATATGAGTAAATGATCCAAAGCAAGAAGCATCCAAATAATCCTTATCAGGAAGAGTAAGCCGCGCATAAAAATTATCAATAACAATATTATTGGGGAGCTCATGAATGGGGCATTTGAGCATTAGTAACTTCAATCTCCGCCACGCTTGGGCAATACTCTCTCCATCATGAGGCCAAAAATTATATATCTTGTTACGGTCTTTATGAATTTCACTTGGAGGATAAAACTTGGAATAAAAGAGAGGCACAATATCCTCCCATGCCATAGATGGACCATCTTGGAGTAGTCGATACCACTCTTCAGCTCTGCCTTTCAATGATATAGAGAATAATTTCTTCTTGACCTGGCTTGGTGAAATACCTGCACACCTGAACAACTCGCATAATTCATGTATAAATAATAAGTGATCACCCGGATGGACAGTTCCATCTCCTGAATAGCAGTTATCCATAATACGCCCAACAATTTTCATAGGTATTTTAAAAGGATCAATTTCAGCAGGCGGTGGCGGTGGTGGTTCCTCCGCATGTGCAGCAGTAGCAGTAGTAGTAGAAGTGTTTCCAAATAGGAAACCAAATGGAGAGTTCTCCATAGCAGAGTAAAATAAAAGACAAAATAAAAACAATACTCACAGCGACGGTTACCTTTACCAATTCCACTCCTCAATAGCGCTACACTCCCCGGCAACGGCGCCAGAAAATAGTCTTGATGACCCACAAGTATAGGGGGTGTATCGTAGTACTTTCGATAAATAAGAGTGTCGAACCCAACGAGGAGCAGAAGGTGTTGATGAGCAGTTTTGATAAAGGAATCACTGTAAATACTAGCAAACAGGTTTTCAGGAGTATTTGGTAATACGAGTAAATAAAGTGCGAGTAAATAAAAGACAGTAGTAACAATTGCAGCAAGTGGCCCAATCCTTTATTCAGCAAAGGACAAGCCGGTTGTGTTCTTATAATAACCAAACATTCTCGAGGACACACGGGAGGTTTCTGTCAAGAGCTTTCGCTTCATAGAGCCAATAGTATTTATTGATTTGGTAAGTGTTATGGGGGTGAACCTGTGCTAGCGCACTACCCTTACTAGGATAAATACACACTTGTGATTATACCCCTTGCAAGCATCCGCAAATACAAGAAAGTAATTAAGATAAATCTAACCACAGCCTTACGATCTAGGATCCTACGCTCCCTGGTGCAATGGTTTCCCAACGGAGGTTTAGGTTTCTGTCACTCCAGCAACCCCACAATCGGTGACCAAATACACAATGCATCTCACTAGGCCCATAAATGGTGAAGTGTCATGTAGTCGACGTTCACATGACACCACTAGTGAAATAGCACCACAACAATATCAAACCATTAAATATTTCTCAACAATAATTCACTACTAACATCTTGACTTCTCCCATGTCCTCAAGAACTAAACGAACTACTCACAAGACATCATATGGATCATGATCAGAGGTGAAATAATGGTAAATAACAATCTGAACATAAACCTTAATTCAACGGTTCCACTCAATAGCATCAACTACAAGGGTAATCAACACCGGGAAAGTTTCCCCTATGAATATAACAAGATCCAACTCAAGATGTTATAGCGGGATGGCGAGGTGATGGTGGAGATGAAGGTGCTGGTGATGGAGATGATGATGATGATGATCCCGATGAAGTCCAGTGCGATGGTGATGACGATGGCGACGATCTCCCCTTTCCGGGAAGGAATTTCCCCGGCAGATTTCTCTCTGCCGGAGAGCTTTCTCTCTCTGGTGTTCTCCGCCCCGCAGAGGCGGCTGTGTCTAACTCTGAACGCCCCCCCTGACTTAGGTTTTCGGGGCCGATGATGTACGCGAAGCGGCGAGACCAGAGGTGGGCCAGGGCGGCCTCATGTGGGGCCCGCGCGGCCAAGGGGCTGGCCGCGCTGCCCTGGCGTGTGGAGCCCCCCTGGCTCCTCTCGACTCCTCCTTCTGGCTTCGTAGGTCTTCTGGGAAAATATAATTTCTGGGTATTTTTCTGGAATTTTCCTGATCTTCAAAATATGGTCTCCTGATGGTCCTTTTTCCAGCAGAATCTTGACTCCGGCAGCAGCTCCTCCGATGATCATCAAACATGTGAAAACAAAGGAAATAACATAAGTATCATATCTAAATATGAAATATATCAATGAATAACAGTAAATTATGATACAAAATAGTGATGCAAATTGGACGTATCAACCCCCCCAAGCTTAGACCTCGCATGTCCCCAAGCGAAAACTAAACTCGGTAAACATGACCACAGGTTTATGGAGTGAAGTGTCGATAATCAAAGTACAAACAAGAAGCATCACATTCACTAAGGCACAAATTATAATAGACAACAACTTCCCTTTATAAGGTGTAAACTTGCAATAGGTAAAAGGGAATCACATGTAAAGGTGCACAAAGTAAATTGTAATTGGCAATGGCAAACCTTAGTTCTTGGTCAAAGAATGGAGAACAAGCTGTTCTCTCTTTTTAAACGGAGCTTTTAAAACAGAGCTAATACAGCAAAGACTATATGCTCAACAAAGTAAACTATTGCATTCAAAGAAAGCTTTCAAAGATATATTCCTTCAGACAAAAGCATTATACAAAACAAGGAAGGTAATAAACATGATTAAACGGATCAACATATGGATGAGTGAAACATAACAACTCAAATGCTTGCTTGAGATAGAGGGAAATAGGTTGACTCAACATAAAAGTAAACGATAGGCCCTTCGCAGAGGGAAGCAGGGATTAAACATGTGCTAGAGCTTTTCATTTGTAAAACAGAGGTAAAAATTGTTTTAAGAGGTGGTTGCTTTTGTCAACGACTAGCAACGGAGTTCTTGATATCTTCCATACTAAACAAGTGAGAGCGGTTCCGAGATGTTTGATTAATTGGCACTTTGGTGCTCTTTTATAGCTTTGCACTCCTCCCCACCTTTTTCCTTTCTCAAACCATGGCTAACCGATTCCATCGGGTGCCGACCAACTTTCACATTCCATTGGAGGAGTGCCTTTTTCTTTCTTTTTCTTTTAAGATTGTAATGGTCTGACCAGCTCCCTTGCAAAATTAATGACGAGCAGATGAAGCTGCCTAGTCGAGGGGTACTTAATTTAGTATGGAAGATAACAAACCCATCCACTACGTCCTCATGAGCTAAAAACAGTGGCACAAAATGAGAAGTGTTTGAAAGTTTTTGAAAGGTAGCACATGAAAATTTACTTGGAATGGCTTAAAATACCATGCATAGGAATTTATAGTGGACTCTTTGGAAGTGACTTGGCTTTTGGTACTTGGATGCACGAGTAGAGCTCATACTCAGTACAGGTTTTTGGCTAGCAAGGCTGGGTAGCAAGCATAAGAGTTGCATGAAGCAAACAAACATACATATAATAAGAACAATCATGCAAACTCCCTTGAAGGTACAATGATTTTAACTTTAAGAATAACAATGCTTATAAGCCAAACATAAGGAAAAACTGAAGTGGTGTAACTACAAGCACTTCTTTATTCTTTTCTACTCAAATCTCAAGGTAAAATTGCTACTGACCAAGCTAGGTTTGCCAAAACCAACTACATCTGCTCATGCTCCCAATGTGATACCAATACCAATCAACAAGACTAGTCACATAAGAGAAATTGCAAACTAACATAAAGTGTGCGAAAAGTAAACGATAAAACTTCTCATTAATATTTCATTACCGCAACTCACACCAAAGGATACAAAGATAACTAACTAAGGAGGATACTTCCAACTGCAAACTATTCTATATGATAACTTCTCTATTCATGATATGACTCTACTTGAAAAGTAAATGAACAAAAGGTAATGATGTGATACCGCGGCACTCCCCCAAGCTTGGAACAAGCCAAGGGGATGCCTATACCGATGATGAATTACTCCTTTGGTGGCGGCGATGAATCTTCATCGTTGCCGTACTTCCAGGGCAGAGGTCCCCCATCAAAGAAGGATGTCTTGGTCTCCAAAATCCTGAAACTTGCAGCAGCACTCATTTGATGAAATCTAGCTTCATACTCACAATTTTGGTTATGCAAGTCGTAGAGTTGTGCTTGTAATTGGCTAGTCGTCTCCTGGAGTGAGAGGACATCCTTCCAAAGCTCCGTAGTCTCTTTCTTGTACTTGGCGACAAGCTCTTGATTAATTCTATAGATAATTTCCACCTCGCGTTCTGCCATCTTCTTGTATTTGAAAACTTCCTGTTCCAGTGCTTCCATCCTTGCTTCGAGACTCCCTTCTCCCTTGGGTCCTTGAACATCTTTAATCTGCAACTCCCCATCCTTGAGTGACAACTCCTTCAGATGCATCTTCAGTTCCCTCATATACGGGTTGATGGGATCCGCAGGAGGGTTCTCTTTGGATGACCCAGACGAAGACATTATAACTTCAAGGCCAAGGGCAATTCCTGACAGAAACAGCACGAAACAAAACACGACGAGAAAACGATATACAGACCTCGGGGACTCCGGGGGGTTAAATAGGCGAAAATTATACATCGAAACGAAGTCACAGGAGGAAACCGGGACAGAAACGAGTTCCGGTGTGTTCTAACACATAGGTGGCACGGCCAGGGGTGGGCCTGCGCCACCCGTGTGTGAGGCACACACGGACTTCTTTTCCTCCCCGTTTTTGTCTCGTGATTTTTCATATTTATTAAAAACAGCAAAAATATTAAAGGAAGAACTTTTCGCGAAACTTTTCTGACTAGAACTGTTACCTATTCAAAAACGAACTCTGCAGGTTCCTGCAGTTTGTCTTGAATGTAATCTTCCGGAGAAACTGTTTCAATAACATCAACATCTTCATTATAAGAATCTCCAGAAATATAATGTTTGAGTCTTTGCCCATTCACCACTTGTGTAGAATCATCTTTCAATGAAGCAATCTTAATGGCACCTGAGCGGTACACTTCCACAATAACATATGGTCCTTCCCATTTAGAAAGTAATTTACCTGCAAAAAATCTGAGACGAGACCTATACAAAAGAACTTTCTCACCAACATGGAACTCTCTCTTAAGAATTCTCTTATCATGCCATTGCTTGACTTTCTCTTTGAAAAGTCTGGCATTCTCATACGCTTCGTTTCTCCACTCATCTAGGGAACTCAAGTCTAACAACCTCTTCTTACCGGCTAGTTTAAAATCTTTGTTAAGCTCTCTCACTGCCCAAAAAGCTTTGTGTTCTAATTCTAAGGGCAAGTGACACGCTTTACCATAAACCATCTTATAAGGAGACATACCCATGGGATTCTTATAAGCAGTTCTATAAGCCCATAAAGCGTCATTTAACCTACTAGCCCAGTTTTTCCTAGATCTACTAACAGTCTTCTGCAAGATAGACTTGATCTCTCTATTTGAAAGCTCTACCTGCCCACTAGTTTGGGGATGATAAGCAGAAGCAATCCTATGATTAACATCATACTTAGCAAGAATTTTTCTAAAACTACCGTGAATAAAATGAGAACCTCCGTCAGTCATAAGATATCTAGGCACTCCGAACCTAGGAAAAATAACATCCTTAAGCATCTTTAACGAAGTCTCACCATCGGCACTCTTTGTAGGTATAGCTTCTACTCATTTAGTAACATAATCTACAGCAACAAGTATATGGGTATAGCCTTTTGAAGGAGGAAAAGGACCCATAAAGTCAAATCCCCAACAATCAAACGGTTCAATAACAAGAGTGTAATTCATAGGCATTTCATTGCGTCTAGAAATATTTCCAACTCTTTGACATTCATCACAAGATAAAACGTACCTTCTGGCATCCTTAAAGAGGGTTGGCCAATAAAAACCTGACTGTAGAACCTTCTGTGCGGTTCTATCTCCAGCGTGATGCCCTCCATAAGCACTGCTATGGCATTTTCTTAATATCTCTTGTTGCTCGTACTCCGGTACGCATCTTCTCATAATACCATCAACTCCTTCTTTATATAAATGCGGGTCATCCCAAAAATAATGCCTCAAATCATAGAAGAATTTCCTTCTTTGCTGAGCTGTAAAGGTCGGAGGCAAATACTTGGAAACAATAAAGTTAGCATAATCAGCATACCAAGGAAGGTCTCGTGTAGTTGCATTAATTGTAGCCAACTGTTCATTTGGAAAGCTATCATTAACAGGAATAGGATCAAAAGAAATATTTTCCAATCTAGACAAGTTGTCAGCCACAGGATTTTCAGCACCTTTCCTATCTACGATATGCAAATCAAACTCTTGTAAAAGCAACACCCATCTAATAAGCCTAGGCTTAGCATCCTTCTTAGTCATAAGATATCTAATAGCAGCGTGATCAGTATGAATAGTAACTTTAGAATCAACAATATAAGATCTAAACTTATCACACGCAAAAACAATAGCAAGAAACTCTTTCTCAGTAGTAGCGTAATTCTTCTGAGCAGCATCAAGAGTCTTACTAGCATAATGAATAACATTCAACTTATTATCTATGCGCTGTCCAAGAACAGCACCAACAGCAAAATCACTAGCATCACACATAATTTCAAAAGGTAAATTCCAATCAGGTGGTTGAACAATAGGAGCAGTAGTTAAAGCCTTCTTAAGAGTTTCAAAAGCTTCCTTACAATCATCATCGAAGACAAATGGTACATCCTTTTGAAGAAGATTGGTAAGAGGCTTTGAAATCTTAGAGAAATCTTTAATAAACCTCCTATAGAAACCAGCATGACCAAGAACACTACGAATACCTTTAACATCTCTTGGACAGGGCATTTTCTCAATTGCCTCCACTTTTGCTCTGTCAACTTCAATACCTCTTTCAGAAATTTTATGTCCAAGGACAATTCCTTCATTCACCATAAAGTGGCATTTCTCCCAATTAAGAACAAGGTTAGTTTCTTCGCACCTCTGCAAAACTTTATCAAGGTTGTGCAAACAATTATCAAAAGAAGTTCCATAGACGGAGAAATCGTCCATGAAGACCTCCACAATTTCTTCACAAAAACCATGAAAAATAGCAGACATACATCTTTGAAAAGTAGCAGGAGCATTGCATAAACCAAACGGCATACGTCTATAAGTATAAGTTCCATAAGGACAAGTAAAAGTGGTTTTCTCTTGATCATCCTTCTTAACAGCAATTTGAGAAAAACCAGAATAACCATCAAGGAAACAAAAATGAGTCTTCTTAGACAACCTTTCTAGCATTTGATCTATAAACGGTAAAGGGTAATGATCTTTCTTAGTAACTTTGTTTACCTTCCTATAATCAATGCACATTCTATAACCAACAACTACCCTTTGAGGAATAAGCTCGTTATTCTCATTAGGTACAACAGTCATACCTCCTTTCTTAGGAACACAATGAACGGGACTAACCCATCTACTATCAGCAATAGGATAAATAATACCAGCATCAAGGAGATTTAATACCTCATTTCTTACCACATCCTTCATCTTCGGAATTAGGCGGCGTTGATGCTCCACAACTGGCTTCGCATCTTTCTCCATATTAATGGCATGCTGACATAAAGTAGGAGAAATCCCTTTTAAATCATCAAGAGTATACCCCATAGCTCCTCGATGTTTCCTCAATATCTCCAATAATCTTTCTTCTTCCTTTCCTGAAAGTTTTGAACTAATAATAACAGGATATATTTTCTTATCATCAATATAAGCATATTTGAGGTCATCAGGCAAAGGTTTTAATTCAAACACAGGATGTTCTCTAGGCGGCAAAGTGGTACCAAGATCCTCCACAGGTAGATTATGCTTGAGTAATGGTGGTTGACGAAGAAGAATATCGTCAATCTCTTCTCATTCCTTGCTAAAAACATCACTTTCGTGATCTTCCATGAATTGCTGCAAGGCATTATTAGGGGCAAGAGCAATAGAAGCAAGCTGCTCAACTCGAAAATTTTCATTAGGCGTTTCATTCTCATAAGAAGTCTTAGCAAACTTGGAAAAATTAAACTCATAAGACTCTCCATTAAACTTAGTAAAAATTTTCTCTTTCTTACAATCTATTATGGCGCCACAAGTGTTCAAAAAGGGTCTACCAAAAATAATAGGACAAGTTTTACTAGCCTCCTTACCAAGTACTAGAAAATCAGTAGGGTACTTAGTCTTACCACATAGAACTTCCACATCTCGAACAATACCAAGAGGCCAAACAGTCTCTCGGTTAGCAAGCTGAACAACCACATCAATATCTTCAAGTTCACAAGCGCCAATCTCGTGCATAATTTCTTTATAAAGCTCCAAAGGAATAGCACTTGCACTAGCACCAATATCACATAAGCCATAATAGCAATGATCTCCAATCCTGACATAGATAACAAGAACACTTGCTTTCCTGTGCTTTTTAGGATGCGAAAGAATGTTAGAAGCATCTTCACAAAAAAGAATATATTCATCTCCCACATCTTTAGTTACAAGATCTTTCAATATAGCAACAGGAGACTTAATAGTAATTTGCTCATCAGGCTCTGCAGCTTTCTTAGTACTTTTATTAGACACACTTACCAAAGTAGAGTACTTCTTTACCTTAGCAGGGAAAGGTGTCTTCTCAATATAAGGTTCAGGAACGATGCTATCAACAGTACAAACTTCAGTAGCTGCAGCAGGTATATGACTAATAGAATCTTTGTAAGGCGCATGATATTTGTTCCAATCTTTCTTTGGAACATCAATATAAGAGGCAAAGGCCTTAAGACAATTAGCAAGTATTTGGGAATCAAGACCATAAGTAGCGCTAACACTATGAAAGTCGTCGGTTCCCATAAAAGATTTAATGCATTCATAATCATAGTTTATACCTGACTTCCTACCTTTGTCGTTTTCCCAACCTTCAGCATTCTCTTGTATACGGTCAAGAAGTTTCCACTTGGCATCTTCTTTCATAAGATTAAATGATCCAAAGCAAGAAGCATCCAAATAATCCTTATCAGGAAGAGTAAGCCGCGCATAAAAATTATCAATAACAATATTATTGGGGAGCTCATGAATGGGGCATTTGAGCATTAGTAACTTCAATCTCCCCCACGCTTGGGCAATACTCTCTCCATCATGAGGCCAAAAATTATATATCTTGTTACGGTCTTTATGAATTTCACTTGGAGGATAAAACTTGGAATAAAAGAGAGGCATAATATCCTCCCATGCCATAGATGGACCATCTTGGAGTAGTCGATACCACTCTTCAGCTCTGCCTTTCAATGATATAGAGAATAATTTCTTCTTGACCTGGCTTGGTGAAATACCTGCACACCTGAACAACTCGCATAATTCATGTATAAATAATAAGTGATCACCCGGATGGACAGTTCCATCTCCTGAATAGCAGTTATCCATAATACGCCCAACAATTTTCATAGGTATTTTAAAAGGATCAATTTCAGCAGGCGGTGGCGGTGGTGGTTCCTCCGCATGTGCAGCAGTAGCAGTAGTAGTAGAAGTGTTTCCAAATAGGAAACCAAATGGAGAGTTCTCCATAGCAGAGTAAAATAAAAGACAAAATAAAAACAATACTCACAGCGACGGTTACCTTTACCAATTCCACTCCTCAATAGCGCTACACTCCCCGGCAACGGCGCTAGAAAATAGTCTTGATGACCCACAAGTATAGGGGGTGTATCATAGTACTTTCGATAAATAAGAGTGTCGAACCCAACGAGGAGCAGAAGGTGTTGATGAGCAGTTTTGATAAAGGAATCACTGTAAATACTAGCAAACAGGTTTTCAGGAGTATTTGGTAATACGAGTAAATAAAGTGCGAGTAAATAAAAGACAGTAGTAACAATTGCAGCAAGTGGCCCAATCCTTTATTCAGCAAAGGACAAGCCGGTTGTGTTCTTATAATAACCAAACGTTCTCGAGGACACACGGGAGGTTTCTGTCAAGAGCTTTCGCTTCATAGAGCCAATAGTATTTATTGATTTGGTAAGTGTTATGGGGGTGAACCTGTTCTAGCGCACTACCCTTACTAGGATAAATACACACTTGTGATTATATCCCTTGCAAGCATCCGCAAATACAAGAAAGTAATTAAGATAAATCTAACCACAGCCTTACGATCTAGGATCCTACGCTCCCTGGTGCAATGGTTTCCCAACGGAGGTTTAGGTTTCTGTCACTCTAGCAACCCCACAATCGGTGACCAAATACACAATGCATCTCACTAGGCCCATAAATGGTGAAGTGTCATGTAGTCGACGTTCACATGACACCACTAGTGAAATAGCACCACAACAATATCAAACCATTAAATATTTCTCAACAATAATTCACTACTAACATCTTGACTTCTCCCATGTCCTCAAGAACTAAACGAACTACTCACAAGACATCATATGGATCATGATCAGAGGTGAAATAATGGTAAATAACAATCTGAACATAAACCTTAATTCAACGGTTCCACTCAATAGCATCAACTACAAGGGTAATCAACACCGGGAAAGTTTCCCCTATGAATATAACAAGATCCAACTCAAGATGTTACAGCGGGATGGCGAGGTGATGGTGGAGATGAAGGTGCTGGTGATGGAGATGATGATGATGATGATCCCGATGAAGTCCAGTGCGATGGTGATGACGATGGCGACGATCTCCCCTCTCCGGGAAGGAATTTCCCCGGCAGATTTCTCTCTGCCGGAGAGTTTTCTCTCTCTGGTGTTCTCCGCCCCGCAGAGGCGGCTGTGTCTAACTCTGAACGCCCCCCTGACTTAGGTTTTCGGGGCCGATGATGTACGCGAAGGGGCGAGACCAGAGGTGGGCCAGGGCGGCCTCACGTGGGGCCCGCGCGGCCAGGGGGCTGGCCGCGCCGCCCTGGCGTGTGGAGCCCCCCTGGCTCCTCTCGACTCCTCCTTCTGGCTTCGTAGGTCTTCTGGGAAAATATAATTTCTGGGTATTTTTCTGGAATTTTCCTGATCTTCAAAATATGGTCTCCTGATGGTCCTTTTTCCAGCAGAATCCTGACTCCGGCAGCAGCTCCTCCGATGATCATCAAACATGTGAAAACAAAGGAAATAACATAAGTATCATATCTAAATATGAAATATATCAATGAATAACAGTAAATTATGATACAAAATAGTGATGCAAATTGGACGTATCACTAAGTAGTTAGCAATAGTTGTAGTTGCTATTCGTGGTGGAGGCAATCATGGTGGAGTGATGGAGATCATGCCGGCGCGCACAAGATGGAGATCATTGCGCGGAGATTGGCTATACCATGTCACATAAAATTATATGCATGTGATGTTTATCCTTTTTTGTATCTTATTATGCTTAGATCACGACGGTAGCATTTTAAGATGATTCCTCACTTAAAGATCAAGATAAAATTGTGTTCTCCCCATGTATGCACCATTGCGAAAGTTCGTCGTTTTGAAGCATCTCGTGATGATTGGGTGCTATAAACTCTACGTTCACATACAACGGGTGCAAGCCAGTTTTGCACACGCGGAAATACTTGGGTTTGACTTGATGAGCCTAGCATGTACAGACATGGCCTCGGAACACACGGACCGAAAGGTCAAGCATGAGTCATATGGATGATATGATCAACATGTTGATGTTCACCATTAAAGCTACATCATTCACGTGATGATCGGTCTCGGTGTAGTGAATTTGGATCATGCTTCACTAAACAACTTTGAGGGATGTTGAATTTAGTGGGAGTTCGTTAGTAATTTGATTAACTTGAACTAATTATCTTGAACTAAATCTTGTTGTATTTGCATAAGTCGTTGTAGTCTTTGGCACCGTTTCCCACCGACACTTAGCTTAATTGAGTTAAAAGAACTATAGAATTCTGGATAATCACTTTTCGGTCTAGTGCCGTTTAGTTAGAATGTCAAGACTAAAGATTAAGTCCTATTGCAAACTTTAGCAAACCTTGCTTGCTCCATACGATTTAATAAATTGTATTAATCTAAGAGCAACGATTCAAGTTTAGTATCTAAAGATCATATGTTTGCCTTCATGATAAATTGATCTTCAAAATTGTTTGAGAATCAAAGTGATCATCGAGCTGAAAGAATTGTTTCAGAAACAAATAAGAAGTGAAAGATATTTGATATCTAAGACTTTGATTGTTTGCAAAATGATGAAGTATAATTTAGTAAGAGAACATATGCTCATATTGTATGACTATATGCGAAGATTGAAGATGCTAGGCATCCCGATCACCCAAAAGTTTGGGAACTAATATTATACTTGCATTCATCCTTATAAGCTATAGTAGTTTCATCATGAAAGATGTCATGATAGGACGAATGAAAAGGTATCGGCTAAATTGTTTTGCTATACCAAAAGAATACTAAAGAATGGAATCTGGAAGAATACCAATCATATGATGATGGCGATCCACTTCAAAGTGCAAAATCCAAGGCTATTAGTATTTGACTAAAAATCCTTTGGACTATGTGTCAAATGATTGACGCCACTATTGATGTCGATAGATTCTTCTAAAAAGAGAGGAAATGCTAAATATGATCTGCAAAATTATTTGGTAGAAAAAGGAAAAGACTGGAATTGTCCAGCTCAGGTATATAAATGATATACATGTTATAGATGAATTCTTTTGCTCGTTAACAATGTAATTCTTGGGTATTCGATACTGATTTGTTGGTATGAAATGTCATACAAAGCAACACAATACAAGAAGTACAATGGCCTAAGTAACTAGTAAAAGAATATGGTAATGATGCATGTCGAGATACAAATAAAAGTGTTATTGTGCTTCTCGTCGGCATAAAACCTAGCCTTCTAGATATGTTAAGAACTTAATAATTGTTATTTTGTTCTAGTATTATGAGAGCAATGGTTGTTCAAATTATTACCGTCTTCCATAATCGATGGATAGATTATTATTATCTTGTTGGTAAAATAGACATTTATAACACTAATGCTAAAGGTCGCAAGACAAAACAAATTTCACTTATATGTGACATCGCCGTTTAAGTCATATTGGAAACAAAACATGAAAGAAATTCTATATTGATAGATTTTCGAGTCATTTGATTTTGAATTGATTGACGCTTATGAGACTTTTCCTAAAGATGATTAAACTCCGTTCGTGGGCCATAGAAAGAACAAGCGACTAACTACATGGAGATTGTACATGTTGATGTATGTAGTTCATGTGTGAAGTCAAGCGTGGTGTATTTTCTATTTCATCAATGACTCGAATAGATGTACGGTATATCTACTTGATGAGATAGAAGTATGAAATTGTTCAATTTATGAAGTGAAAATTGTTGTAACAAGAATATTCAAGTTGTATGATTAGATCATAAAGAAGAATATTTGAGTTACAAGTTTAGCAAACATCTAAGAGTTAGAGGAATTGTTCCAAAAACTTGCATCATGATAAACACCATAGGAGTATGGAGTTTTCGATGGATGTAATCAAACCTTGTTTGACATGGTTAGATCAATGATGAAATAAACTACCAATATAATTTGTGGATTATGCTTTAGAGACTACCGCTTTTCACTGAATAGAGTGCCAACATAATCTGCCAAAATGACACCATACAAGTTATAGTTGTCTTTTCTTGAATTTTGGTATGCAAGGCATATGTGTAAAATGTTTACAACCAAAATCGGATTAGTAAGTCTTTGTAGGTTATCCCAAAGAATGTCGATGGATATTCCTTCTATTATGAACCCAAACACATAGTGATTGTCACTAAAAGAAGTGAATTTCTTATGAAGGAGTTTCTCGCGAAAGGTTTAAGTGGGAGGAAGATAGAACTTGATGAGGTTGTTGAATCTGAGCAAGATGATCAGAGTAGCGCAGCACCAGAAAATGTTCTGGAAGCGGCAACTACATTCATAGCTCACGCGTCTACAATATGTTGTAGTCACGACATCGAAGTTCCTATTTAACCAAGTTGGTCGTAATCAAATAGTAAGATTTGAGGACGAGATATTATTAGATAATAGTAACCAACAATATACAAAGAAGCGATGATGGGCCCTGACTTCGTCATATGGATTACTCTAGCAACAATTACATATTGAAATATGATAGTTGAATAAATAAAACAACGTTCCTCTACCGGAATGCACACCAAGGACGTGTACCTAACACGACCCAATGGGTTTTGTTGATTCAAAGGTTGCTAGATATGTATGCAAACTTCTATGGTAGAAGTAAGCATAGCAAAGTTGGAATCTTCAATGATGAAAATGTTAAAGTGTTAATTTCATCAAGATATTTGAAGATGCTTGTATTTACAAGAAAGTAAGTGGGAGCGCTAAGACATATTTCTAATGCTTTATGTAGATAACATATCGTTCATTGGAAATTATGTGTTTTTCTTGATATTGTTAAGTTTTCATTAAAATTAGTTTTTGATGAAAGACTTAGGTAAAACCAGAATATTAAGCATCAATGTCTATGCAGATAGATTGAGGCACTAATATAGTTTTGCCAGAGTACATAGATGAAATATTGAATTTGTTCAATATGGAAACAATAAGAACGGTTCTTGTTGCATGGAAGAGGTTGGAGCAAGAATCAATTGTTTTGACACTTGATGAGTGAAACCACAAGAATGATTTTATCAATTTTGTATACCATGATATGTAGATCCAGATGTGTCCAATGCTCTAAAGGTTATAGCATTCATATGATGATCGTTGGACAATAGTAAAGATATTCTTATGCACTTTCGAAGAAGTAAGAATATGTTCTGTATGCAGAAGTGACAAATGGTTCATTGCAATGAGTTACATTGGCTTTGTCACACATACAAGTAAAATTTTATCTCAATTTTAAGCCATTTGTTTTGAGTTAGAAGGTGGCAAAATAAGATGGAAGAAAGTTCCATGATGACTTGGATGAGTTCCAATGTTAATATTGTGGCGGACACTGCAATGAGGGCTAAGTATATAATCGCTTTAGAAGCGACATAAAAGATGCAAAGTAGATAGTGATAATCCAACTTATTTGTGGCACTGTCGTCCAGGTCATATTGGCATAAAACGCATAAAGAAACTCCATTCTGATGGACTTTTGGAGTCTCTTGATTTTGAATCATTTGACACGTGCAAGCCATGCCTCATGGGCAAGATGATCAAAAACCCGTTCTCCGGAATAATGGAGCGAGCAACGAACTTATTGGAAATCATACATACCGATGTGTGCGGACCAATGAGTATTTCGACGCACGGTGGATATCGCTATTTTTCTAAGTGTGCTAGTACTATGTAGTCCTATTGTATGATAATAGTGACAACATAGTCTCGGCCAAGAAATAAAGGTCTCACCAGAAGACCAAGTTTATACGATGCTATCTCATACAAGATGAGTAATGCGTGCTGACGCAAAAGAATATGCAAATACAAACGGACCTGAAAGTGTCAGACCCGTAGATAAGGTTTACCACGTGCAACGCGTATGAATAACACCGGAATGCCATAGGTGTTAAAAGCGCAAGTATTAACTAGATTATTGACTCTAGTGCAAGTGGGAGACTGAAGGAAATATGCCCTAGAGGCAATAATAATATTGTTATTATCATATTTCTTGTTCATGATAATGTTTATACTCCATGCTATAATTGTATTAAGCAGAAATATTAATACTTGTGTGGTTTATGAACAACACCGTGTCCCTAGTACGCCTCTACTAGACTAGCTCATTGATTAATGATGGTTAAGGTTTCCTAACCATAGACATGAGTTGTCAATTAATAATGAGATCATGTCATTAGGAGAATGATGTGATGGACAGACCCAAATAAAGCAGAGCAATTAGATCGTGTCATCGTGTTCATCTTTGCGAAGCTTTTTCCTATGTCAAGTATTGTATTCCTTAGACCATGAGATAATACAACTCCCTGGTATCGGAAGAAAGCTTTGAGGTCATCAAACGTCATCCTATGTGAGGGTGATCATAAAGGTGTCTCTCAGGTGATCGGAAAGTACTTGTTGGGTTGCATGTATCAAGATGGAATTTGTCCCTCCCGAGTCGGAGAGATATACTTCGGGCCCACTCGGTAATCGATATCAACACCGCTTGCAAGCACGTGGTTAAGGAGTTAATCACAAAGTGATATCGGATTACGGAACGAGTAAAGTACTTGCTGTGAACGAGATTGAACTAGGTATAGCGATATCGACGATCGAATCTCGGGCAAGTAAAATATCGCGTGACAAAGGGAATACATATACGGGATTAATTGAATCCTGGCATCGTGGTTCATCCGATATGATCATCGATGAATATGTGGGAGTCAATATGGGTTTCCAGATCCCGCTGTTGATTATTGATAGAAGATCATGTCTGCATATTCTCGAACCCGTAGGGTCACACACTTAACGTGCATCGATGCTAGGATAGAATGGATAATTGGTTTATGAGTTTTTGGTTGGAGTCTCGGATGATATCCAGGACATCACGAGAGGTTCTGGAATGGTCCAGAGAATAAGATTCATATAAAGGAAAGCAGTTTTTGGATTCCGGAATCGTTTCAGAGTTTATCGGTATTGTACCGGAAGGTTCTAGAAGGTTCCGGAGTGCGACCAACGTGGGCCCACTTGTTGGAGGCCTATGTGGGCCTAAGGGGAAGTGTCCTGGCCACTTTGGGCCAGGCGCACGAGGCCCCTAAGGCCCAGCCGGCCAGCCCTTAGGGGAAACCCTAAGGGAACCTTCCAGAAGGAGGGGGGAAACTTGCCCCCCACTCTTCCCCCTTGGGCCGCCGCCCTAGGACTTGGAGGAGGGGCCAAGGCAGCCGGCCAGCCCCCCATATAAGGAGGGGCAGGGGCGCAGCCTCCCTCTACTCCAACCCTAGCCGCCGTCCAACTGCTGCCCCTCCATCTCTTTCTCTCGCGACTGTGCGTAGGCGAAGCCCTCCCGCAGAAACTCTCCACCATAAGCACCACGCCGTCATGCTGCAGATCCAATCTATCTCTCCACCATACTTGCTGGACCAAGGAAGGAGGAGACGTCGCTGCACCGTACGTGTGCATCTCTCAGAGGCGCCGCCACTTGCGGCGTTGGATCGGATCGGATCGGATCGGATCGCGGGGAGGAGACGGCTAGTACGACTACATCATCCACGTTCTGTTGAACATTTCCGCTGTGCAATTTCTTCAAGGGTATGAAGATCTTATCTACCTCTCTCGTTGATTACATCTCCTAGATTAGATCTTGGCTTTCTTGTTCGCATCCGTAGGAAAAATTTTGATTTACTATGCTGCGAAACCCTTCACCGGAGTGATGTGTGACTAGTCTACCTTGGACTATGGGTCCATAGCAGTAGCTAGATGGTTGTCTCCTCCACCATGTGTTTCATGTTTAGATCTTGTGAGCTGCCCTACATGATCAGGATTATCTTTATGTAATCATACATGTTATGTTTGTTGGGATCCGATGAGTATTGGTACTATGTTAAGTTGATATGCTGAATATATATCTTTATGTTATCTCTATGATGTTTATGATCTTGTATGCTTTCCGTTGCTAGTAGCTATCTTGGCCGAGTAGATGCTAGTAACTCCAAGAGGGAGTATTTATGCTCGATAGTTGGGTCCATGCCTCTATTTAATCTGGGGGAGTAACAGAAACCTCTAAGGTTGTAGATATGCTATTGCCACTAGGGAGAAAACAACATTCTTGTGTCCAAGGACATTTTCAGTTAAACTGGGATCTGCGGGTGAATATTTGATGCTACTGGTACTCCTATCCTTTTTATGAATAAGGAAAGTACTATATCTCGCACTTATTTGTCTTTTTAGTCTTTACCTCTGAATATAATTGCCCAATGTTTAGTGCTTCGGTTGTTGCTGCTTTTGTTGCCTCAATCTCAGGCTACTCTAACTTGTACATTGGCACAACTTCCATCCACACGGTCCCCGCAGGCCGCAGCTATGTGTGCTCCGGCCAACAAATCATGTACTGCAATCCATTCTCCCCTATTTCTCTAACATTCGGAGGCTTTGTATATGTCATGTACACCATCTCTCTATTAGGGACTTTACTTTTATTTGTAGATGCTCAGGAATCGTGTGGTGTGCACCAATTTGCTGCTTGGCGATAGTCCCATGTTCATATTAACAATCAGAGCTTTTAGTTTCTTATTTTCATAAAGGTTTGCAATGAGATGCTATCGGTTTTCTTCACTACTAAATATGTTGTTTGATTCCATCCGTATTTTTCCCCTAGGTTGATATTGCTCACGTCCTTCATGTTTCCATCTTTTGATGATCCATACTTCAAGGGCAAGGTGCGATCAACAACTCGGTTTCATGGTGCGTCCTTGCTTGTTATGATTATCTAGAAACCCTCGAGCCCTTGGTTCGTTGGGTCTTTGTTACCCATTGTGAAATTTACTATATGTCCTGATTAAGATAAATATACGCACTTGTTGCTATTTTTAGACATGCATTCAGTTTATTACTTCTAGACTTAGAGTTACTGTGCTAACTGAATTTTTGCTTGCTTGCAAATATTGCAAGTACTGTAGAACTGTTGCTTGCTTGTAAATAATGCAAGTACACTATGTTGTTCAACTGCTACAGTATACTGCTTGTGTAACTGCTACTGTTAGTGACAAACAAAAATTATATTCAGTAGAAAGAAACTGCTATAGGCCCTAAGATATTCAATAACTAGGAAACCTAATCCAACATGTTTTTTTAAAAGTAATCTACCTTTTTTGTTCCATTTTGCAGGGATAAAGTGAAGAAAAAGAAGAAAAGATTTTTAGAAGACTACTTTTAGGATTTTCTTTTATTTCCTAGCAATTTTGCTTTTACTGGATACTTGTAAAGACATTGTAATATTCTTACTGTAATAAAAGGATGATTCCATTTCATTTGTTGTATTGTATTTGCTTTATTTTGCTTTTTAGGGTATTTTCTCTAAATTTGCAATTTTTTTGTTTTTTCAAATGCACCATAGGTGGCGCACATGGTATGTTACTTGTGACGCATTCTAGTAGTGCGCCACTAATATTTGAAATATAAGTGGCGCACCCAAATGTGCGTCACTAGTATTTGTTACTAGTGGCGCCTTGCTAGTGACGCATCCATAGTGCGCCACTAATAACCAAAATTGGTGCGTCACTTATAAGCATTTTCCTAGTAGTGTGCTTTATTTATATTACGCACTTTGCTTAATGCGATTATCTGTTATTCGCAACTTAATACTCAAGGGGTCCTCGGACGATTCCCCGTGAATGGATTTTTAGTCATAGATGCAGTTGGATGGCGGTCTATGTATTTTGTCGTAATGCCCAGAGTGAATCTCATAGTGATCCTCATGACATATTTACGTTATCTTTATTCTATCAATTGCCCAACAGTAATTTGTTTACCCAGCATGTGTTATTTATCTTATGGAGAGACACCACTAGTGAACTGTAGACCCCGGTCCAATTTTCTTTACATTGCTATACCATTTTACTTTTACTCACACTGTTTACTTTCTTACATACTATTATCCTATTACCATTTGATACGCTCAATTCTTTGTTTACATCAAACCGGTGAGATTAACAACCTCATCGTAAGTTGGGAGCAAAGTTCTTGGTTATGTTGTGTGCAGGTTTCACGTTGCTGCTGGTGAAAAGCTACACGCTGATAAGCAGTTTATCTGGCGCCCTTGTCCGGAGTGTCACGAAGCTAGTAAGCATCACCTTCTAAAGTTTGGCTTTCTCCTACTGGTTCGATTAAACCTTGGTTTCACAACTGAGGGAAGACTTGCTGCTGTGCTCATCATACCTTCCTCTTGGGGTTCCCAACGAGCTATTCTTACAAGCCATCAGAGGACATACCATCTTGAACACGTCGGTGCCGCTCTGGGGTCGGCGTTGGACAGCCTCAGTGGTGCCGCGAAACTTGTTGGTCTCTTGTTGGATAAGAGACCATCTCTTTTGAATGGACACTTGGCCGCAGTCGCTATGAATCTTGAAGGGTTTGAGTTGCCGGTGCTCGTGGTAGTCGATGGTCACCCTCCTCCAATAGGTCTTGCCCTTTTGCTTGATAACAGAAATGGCGTCTTGGCTAATTGCAAGCCAAGACCGGCAAAGGGAAACGTCCTCCTTGGTTGTATAGCCCGCGGTCCTCTTTGATATGTTCTTCTTCTTGGCCGCGGTGGCGGTTTCCATGGCCATGGCATCCACCGCCACGTCTTCTGGAACATCACCGTTTGGGTCCGCTTCGGTGTCCTCCTAGGGCGGCGACGGGCGCCTCGGCCTTCCTTGCCCGCTCGGCCACCCGACGAGCCTGCCGCTTTTGGTTTTGGACCTCCCTCTCCGCCATGGTCAGCTCCTTCTTCACCTTGGCCTTCGCCTTGGTGATGCCCGCGGTGGTGGTCGTGCTGGCCGTCGAAGCAGTGGAAGCGGCGGGTGCGGTGACGGCTACGTCCATGACATCGACACTCGGGTCGGCGGTGGTGGCATCCTCCGTCGGCAGCAAGAGGGTTTTTGACTCGATGCGAGCGAAAATTTGCAATGAGTGGCGGGAGGGGAACTGGTCTTGGCGCCACTGCCAGAGGGGCCAGGCACTATAAGGGAGGACAGCGCGCGGACGCCTCGCGCTGTCCGCGCCGACGCATTCCGCGCCCAAATTTGTGTCGCGTTTGCGTCGCCGTGGACAACCCGGTCAAAATGCGTCAGGCCGCTGGGCTGGGTTTTTCCCAGCCCTAGTCATTTTTGGACCGAAACGGACGGCCGATGTGCGTTTGTGACTTTGTGTCGGGTCGCTGGACATGCCCCGCTAATGTTTTCAACCATTTCAATTGGCTTCGCTATTTCTTGATTAGGGAGCCATGTGGAAAAGTATGTTTTTTGATAACTAATAAGTGTATTTTTCAAATACTCCCTCTGTTTTAAAATATAAGATGTTTTAGATTTGTGAAGCAAATGTATTTAGACATCTTTTAGTGTATTCGACTGAACTTACACATTAAAAGACGTATAGATACATTTGTTCATAAAATTAAAATATCTTATATTTAAAAATAGAGGGAGTAGTATATGTATTAGTTTTTTTAGGAAAGCCACAACTGCAGAATTTATTTCACTTTAAACACAAAAAACATCGTTTATTACATCACAAGCAATACAATTAGGGTGTGTCTAGGGTTCAGTCTACTGAGCACTAACTTAGTGCTCGGTAAAATGACATTATCACATTTCAGTTGCAACTCATGTTGCAAGTCACCATTAGCACGAATCAAGAAGCAAATCTAATGGTTTGGATGTATCATTTCTAATTACAACCTCACTTGCAACTGAAAAAAATCTCAGTCACAATCAACTTGCAACTTAAGTGCACAAATCACGATGCAAAATTTAAAATTGTATTGAGTCTAAGACAGTTCTCAGTCTGAGAACTAGCAAAACCGATACAATTAGGATTGCAGTAAAAAATAGTCTAAAAGAATCGAGCTGCCTCTTGCTCCACGGCTGGCATCTACTCACCGCTCCTTGGGTCTGTAGCAGTTCGAGTCTTGTTGGCAGGCGAAGCCGCGAAGGCATTGCCCTCCCCCTTGTCCGCCGGCCGCCGCCAGGCCGCCAGCGATGCTTCTTCTCTCCTTCCGTCCCCGCGCCGCCACTGCCCTCCTATCCTTCTGCCACCGATGCCTCTTCTCCAATCCCCGATTCGCCACTACCGGCGCCGCTGTCGCAGCGCCGGCTAGCCCCGCTCCGTTCGACGTGCAGGCCTACCTCGTATCATCCTGCCACCTCACCCTGCCGCAGGCCGTCAAGGCCTCCAAGCTCCTCTCCCACCTCAAGTCCCCCTCCAAGCCCGAGGCCGTTCTCGCCGTCCTCTCCGACCTCGGCCTCTCCCACGCCGACGTCGCCGCCGTCGTCCTGTACAACCCTAGGCTCCTCTGCTCCGAGGTCCACACGACCCTCGTCCCGCGTCTCGCCGAGCTCCGGGACTTGGGGCTCTCCCCGTCCCAGATCGCCCGCCTCGTCCTCGTCGACCCCGTCGGCGTCAACCGCCCCAACCTGATCTCCAAGCTCCAGCACCACGTCGCCCTCTTCGGCTCCTTCGAGGCCCTCCTCCAGGCGCTGAAGAAGAACTCCTACCTCCTCAGCTCCGACCTGGAGAAGGTGGTCAAGCCCAATGTGGCCCTCCTGGGTGAGTGCGGGCTAGGTGCTTGCGATATTGCCAAGCTGTGCGTCCGTCTGCCGAGGCTTCTCACCACCAAGCCAGAGCGCGTCAAGGCGATGGTGGGGCGAGCCGAGGAGCTCGGCGTGCCGCGTGCCTCCCGGATGTTCAGGTACGCGCTGATGGCTGTCTCGGACCACGGTGAGGAGCATGTTGTTGCTAAGGTGGAGTTCCTGAAGAAGACCTTCAGGTGGTCAGAAGCCGAGGTGGCCATGGCTGTCGCCAGGCTACCCCTGGTGCTGGGGAACTCCCAAGACAAGCTGCTGCGCACGTCGGAGTTCCTCCTGTCCGAGGTTGGGTTAGAGCCTGAGTACATTGCTCGCAGGCCATCAATGCTCAGCCATAGCCTCGAGGCCCGGCTCAGACCCCGCTACTATGTCGTAAAGTTTCTTAAGGAACATGGACTGCTAAAGCGCGACCTAAGCTACTATACTGCATTTCATGTAAGCCAGAAGGAATTCCTGGACAAGTACATACATCCTCACAAGAAAGCTGCCCCTCACCTTGCTCAAGACTATGCTGCCGCCCTCAGAGGGGAAGTGCCCACTAGATTCAGACTGCAGGAACCAACAACAGGCTCTTAATGTATTTAACTGCTTATTATTACACTGTGAAGTTTTCGCTCTGGAGCCTACACAGTAAGCTAGAAAGTCCCTTTTCTCTCTAACTGGATGTCAGTATCTCGCTTAGAGTTTTGGTAATTGCTTATGTTCTCTGAATTGGGATATGTTTTTGTCGTCATCCAGTAGAGAAGAAAGCACGGCACAGTTATGAATCGAGCCTTCATCACATGTCATGTTCATACACATCGCTTGTGACCATGGCTTTTTTAGCCTCTGATTTGTACTAAGACCAAACAACTTTCAGAGTCTCATTTTGGGTTGTTAGAGTTTCTTTTCTTATAGAAAACTAATATATTCCTGTTAAATTATCGTGGAATCCTGCATTGCAAACATGCCCTGGAATGTGTATTAACAGCTTTGCTAGTCTATATTGTATTAGGGAAATAGTGGGATAGCCACCATGATAGGTGTGCATATGCATCCCACCGTTGGATCTGGCACATGCAATACATTGGTCTCTGATTCTAACACACCGGCCACTAACGCCGTTATATAGAGAGCACAACATGCATCATTCATTTTTGTTTCTTTTCTCCTCCACGCCACTACAGATGGTGTCTTCGTTTTGTTTTCATTTCGTGCATGCTTTCGTCAGGCGCGTTTGTTTCCGTTCACATGCCCACTTTTGTTTTCTTTTCCAAAGTTTGCCACTGGTTTTGTTTTCTTTTCATGCATGCGTTCACTTGCCAACTTTTGAAAACTTTCCAAACGGGTGGCCACTACCCCCAGCCTTTTCTTTGCAGCTTCCACTTATTTGGTTGTCTCTCCCCCCAAGGGTTCAGCCACTTTTGTTTTCCTTTTTTCATCGCGCTCATATGTTTTTGGGCGCCAACTTTTGTTTTTCTACAACGTGTTTCTCTTCCCATTGACCACAAATCCCAAAAAGATCAAGATCTCATCCGCACCCTACTAACCACCGTCCTCTCCAAACCCCGGCCATATTCCGGCCGTCCACTAGAAGGTTCGCCACCGCCAAGCTTTTTTGTGTTTTGTTCGTCTTTGATATGGAGCCATGCATGTGGCATCTTTGTACACCCCCCCCCCCCCCCCCCATGCATTTCTCATATCACTGTCTAATTGTTTTTGTATCTGTAGGCACAACCTCAACTAAATGAACGGCCGCTCATGGGTCGGGAAGAAAGGAAGGACATTGAAGGACAACGTCTGCACTGGCGTCAAGCGTCATCCGTATGCATATTTAGATATGATCCCCGAGCTCAACAGCATCACAAGTCTGTTCACCGAGAAGCAAAAGCACATGGCTGAGTCTACAGGATTCAAGCTCTTCGCCAAGCCGCTGCACCCCCTTTTGTTCGATAAGCAGTTTCAGGCCACCGTTCAGAAGCATAAACCAGAAAACAAACGAGAATAGAATAAATCGTACGAAAAACGGGGAGAGTGTAATGAAATTGTAGTCCAATAACATCAAGCCACGGATCGTACCCCGATGTTGTTTCTTGGCTTGCCATCTTCTGGTCCTCTATGTCCCTCTATGCTTTTTTCTATCACTAGTGGTTGAGTGTTCTTGTGATTTACGAAACCCAAAACGCAGACTTATAATCTACCAAACGGGTGGTATACATCTACCATCTTCTAAAAAGAAAACAAAACCAGTGTTAAGGCATGCGGCAATGGAGCTTTTGAAAACTTTCCAAAACACTACATAGCAACTTTCCAAAACCAGTGTAGCTTTTAAAAACTTTCCAACACTACATGGAAACTTTCCAAAATACGGGGTGCATGCATGGCCATCTATGCACAAAAAACAAAAACTGGTGCTCTATTGGTTGGACGGAGACCACTACTAGCTAACGGTGGCATTCTAAGATGTGAGCCCGGGATCGGAGCATGTGCTCCCCATCATCTGACGGCTGTGGGGGTATGCACAGCTAGCCGGGTGGCTAGCAAATCCGCGTCGTATTATATTATTACTCTGTCTCAAAATGTAAGCCTTTTTAGAGAGCTAATTTAGCGACCTCTCAGTGATTTGGTATGCAGATAGACTATTTTCCTTCCAATTGCTCTGCTTGCTAGTTGACGTGTGTCCCTCCTTTTGATCGCTTAGCTAGGTCGCCTTTACGTCTTTTTTTTTTCCTGTTCGGGCAGGCTACCGGCTACCGCTTGGTATGGGCTTTGCCGGTTGCTGCCGGTGGGACGGTTAAGGTCTCTGCTTAGATTACTCTGGATTTATTTCTTGTTCGGTTCTTTGACTCCAGAAGACTCCTGTTTCACCCTGTCCTCCCCGGTCTTGCCTCCTCTTTTTCCTCCTGATGGCCATGCCACCGCTGCCCATGACGTCATTGCTGCTTGTGTCTTGTCCAGGATGCATGGCCGCCGTCCTACTGGCCGCGGAACCGCTGTTGAGTTCTGTGCACCGTGCCACTGGACGGCCAGCCCCTCGATGAGGGACACGGGATCCGGTGGGGCTGATTAAGCCTGCGATCTTGGATGGCAACTTGTGAGAGGACGAGTCTCCAACAACGGGGGCAACAAAGGCGGGGTGTACTCTGCTCTGCCCCTTCCGTTCCTCGGCACCGCTGCCTCCCTCCCATTTTTTGGTGTACGAGCTGAGGATGCATAATAGGCCAGCAACCTTAGCCTCCACACCATCACCAGGTGCGTGCTGCTCCCATACAGAGCGATGACTCCATACATGCATAGTTAAGGTGTTCGGCCGGCGCAGCCCTGCGAGTTCACTAGGAACGTCACCCTTGAGATGACAAGCCGGCGTTGGCGAGCTCTTTCACTATAGTCGCCCCAGCAGACGCCTACATCCGTAATTCTTTAGCTCTGCCCTTGTGGTTATATGTTTGTACTCTCTTTTCTGTTTACGATCGATCGCAACGTCTTGTCGTTTGCTCAAGATGTACCGAACGAGCCACACGCTAGCTTGAGATCGTTTGCAGGAGACTGCTCAGCACCGGTCCTTCTGCCCGCCAGGCGTCCCGTGCTGCTGACAGCGCTTCTGCTCGTGGGCCTCTTTGTGGTGTCGGTGGCACCAGCTGATGTGTACGAGGCCCTCGAGCTGCCCAGGGGTAATTCATGCTTTGTTTTACATCCTATAAGTCTAACACCTTTTTTTTGCAGACTTGCAACATGTGTGTAAATTCACTGAAGAAAACATACATGTTCCTTTTGAAGTTGTTAAATAAACAATGCATTCTTCTTGCATTTAGCTCCAGACCATTCCTTTATGTCTGCATTAAATTCAATATGTGTCATTTGAGCAGTGGATTAGTATAAAGGAGAAGTTGAGCTGATACAGAAGACCTGAATATGGTTATGTTGTCTGTGTAGCTACTCAAATTGTTCAGCTTAACATAACTGGGTTATCCTGCAACCTAAGCATAGTGCCAATAATGAGAAAGTACATCTAAAAAGGTAAAATTGAGCAAGTATTGTCCTTTTGTTTTAGTGAAAACACAAGTCAAGCTAACAAATGATAGCAGTTAAGATATTGGGAATATGAGGAAAGAGATTTTGTGCACATGGGCACCAATGCTCCCTTCATTTTTGGTTTTTTGAAAATTTTAAAACTTCACATTTATATGTATTTTAAAATTATGACATTAAATATGTAAATAGATATGCACATGAGGAGTGTAATCAAAAAATTTGCGTTAAAAATACCTTATATTTTGTGAAATACAAAAAAGACAAATTTCTCACTGTAAATAGTAGTACACAAGTACGTCATTTTATCAGTTTTCTTTCAGAAAATTGTCTTTTTTGTATTTCCTAAAATATAAAGTATTTCTTAACGAGACTTTTTTGTGTACACTCCTCGTGTCTAAATCTATCTACATATTTAACCATATAATTTTTGAAGACACAAAAGTGTGAGATTTTGAAATTTTTCAAAAAACCAAAAGTTATGGAAGCACTGGTGCCCATGTGCACAAAACATTTTCCGGGAATATGATTACTACATACAAATGCACTGCATGGTGCGTCGCCCTTGAAGTCATACCAGCTATAGTACGCATCAAGGTTGCATCTTATGGATTTGAGCCAGTTGTCTCCAGATAGCAAATGTAAATGTTTATTGCTTGATGTCTTTATAAATGCTGATATAGTCCTAAACGAGGAATGTATTGCTTAAGTGGTGGTGCGGTAAATTTATATATATTACTTAACACCATGGTTTGTATTGATTCACAAAGAATAAGCACTAATTACTTGGGACTAATTGTAGGACCAGAATGATGCTTGAGCACTAGATTCAGTATCTACATATGATGATTGTACAAGTTCAGTGCTGAAATTGTTAGATTGCGGTCTATCCCCTATTCCTCTGCGCTTATCTGTGGTGCCGCTCACAAATCGCATATTTGAGGCTAGGGGATAGGGACCTTCTTATATTGTCTTTCCAAAGAGTCCACCTCTTATACAAATATAAGATTCCTAGTCGAACTAGTTTCCGGGATACAGTCCAGATCAAATTACCAACCACGATACAATTTGTCTATTAACGGACTTTACCCGTTCGTCCCTGGAACACGCACTTGTGAGCAATGCGCCATGATAATGTCCAAATTCCATTAATCATGTAGGTCGCTATTAGGGCCGTAACCTAATCCATGACCTAGTTCCTTCCAATTATCAATGTACCCGGGTAGTCTTTCCAGTATAAACATAAAGTATACTGTATTCCATTGATAATCCACCAGCTTCCTTAAGCTCTTGACACCTAAGTATATTCCAACAAGCAATAATTCCATAGTAAATATGTAGAATAATTCCATGTACAAATACATGTATATTTCCATAATGAGGTATTCCAAATATTAAACAATTCCAAATAACTTTGAATATAGTTGCAGGACACATATAATTCCAACATCTCCCACTTGTCCAAAACGATCATTCAAACATTCATAAGCCCATAGTGTTAACATGGTTACCAAATACCACCCAACTAAGAAGCTTAGTCAAGGGATCAGCGATCATATTAACACTTGGTAGAGACAATTGGAAGAAACATATGGCGATTTGTTCCCTCAAAATGTTTGCTTATTGTACCTTAATTTCCGCCATAACATTCCAGCGCAGCTGTACTCGGCACCTCAAGTCTGAATTCCTCGAGTGAAATTCCACCTTTATTGGCACCTCGAGTATTACTTCCTCGAGTAAAATTCCGCATCAATTATTCATCAATACATAGCATCAGTATTATGAATAATTCCACATTGAGTTAAGTAGATGATAACCATGTTGAATAAATATTGAAAACCACTTAAATATCCAGTGTAAAGAATAAATGAACCACATGTAATCTTACTTGAAAATAATTCCTGAATTTAATCAGTGAACCTGTATCATGTTAGTATTAAAAAATATATGTATGTACGTACCTGGGATTATTTCACACCTCATGGATACAAAACTAATTTCCTCAATGTGTTTAAATTCACTATAAATTACAGGACAAGTGACACATTGTGATGTACTTTCCATGACCTTGAGGATGCGTGAAATTCAATTGATCAATACCATTTATTTTTCCTCATTTTTGTATGAGTTAAATACTGGTACTCATGGAGTATAATTCCCTTTCATATGAAAGTTACAAGATAACCAAGCTTTCACTTCCATCAATGTGACTTTATCATTTCTAACAACAATAAAAAAAAAACATAGACAATTTAATGGAAAATAATTTACATGTACCTTTATAGACGATCGACCTCCTTCATCTAGAAAGCCATATGACATGCTATTCCATTGATGTGAAGCTTGTTACAAGATAGTCCAATCAATTAGCAAACATGCCTTTATTTTCCTCTTTTCCTAAATTCCAGAAGAAAGAGTTTCCACAAAGTACATTTTCCTTTGTGTAAATACTTAAATAACAAGGGTGACATCAAAATATTCCAATGAGCTAAATTTCTCAAAATAAAATATAATCTACAAACAAACAATGGGCATGCGGTTGTTTGGTAAGATATGAAGTTCCCAAACTTTCTTCTTCCTCAAAGATTGTATTATTCCCGCATTGCTTCCACCCGTATAGTTGACAGTAACAATTTAAAGTCATTTACTTGAGCTTAGTGTACCTCCAAAATATAGAGTGACTTCCACAAGAAAAGACAACAATAACAAAGATATGATGGTTCATATTGATTCCTCCCACTTTTCCTAAGCATGTTAGTGTTGGGAGTTTGACTTTTGTTTTCCTTCAAAGTTGTAATAGTTCCGCATATAAAAAATTCCAGCGTGGTATGTCTTCCTATAATTCCAACCTTGATAAAGATATTATATCCCTACTTTCCATCGGGTTTCCTTTTTCCAGACCAATTTTGATCCACTATATTCCCCAATTCAAAACATAGGTGTGCTTTGTAGTTATATCATCTCCATACTGTCAAAATATAAATAGAAGACTCCCTTCCAAACCACAAAACATAGTAGTGGTTGTGATAGATAATGAACTCAAATTACAGTATGTACTTATTTTTCCAAAATAATAAACCGAAGAACCAAATGTTATATTCCTCCATTCAACCATGGAGTATTGACCATAATAAAATGATAAATAATTTCATGCTCCTTATATAAGATTCAGTTAATATTCCTGAAGTGTACTTCCCCCACCAATTAGTTTTCAAACCATTAAATCTTTTGATAAACTAATTTTCCACTTCAGTATGTGATGTTAATAATAATAAAAAATACCTTCCAACATTAAAACAAAATGTTGATGAACTACCATAATCCTCCCACTGAAGTATAGAATTCCATAATTAGTAACCACATAATTATGTTCCTTGGTATGCAACCAAGTCGTAAATATCATTAATAATAAAATTCCAATCATATGTTTTAATATTCCTCCATAAGGAGTTATCTTCACCAAATAAGTAACTTGTGTTGCCAACTTTCAATGGATCATCAAGAGAAAACTTGACCACAGTATTACATTCCATAATGTGCCAATTTTCATTGAGCAATATTTCCACTCTTCCTTTTCCAAATAGCATGTCATTAATTAATAGGCTCTGATACCAATGTTAGATTGCGGTCTATCCCCTATTCCTCTGCGCTTATCCGTGGTGCCGCTCACAAATCGCATATTTGAGGCTAGGGGATAGGGACCTTCTTATATTGTCTTTCCAAAGAGTCCACCTCTTATACAAATATAAGATTCCTAGTCGAACTAGTTTCCGGGATACAGTCCAGATCAAATTACCAACCACGATACAATTTGTCTATTAACGGACTTTACCCGTTCGTCCCTGGAACACGCACTTGTGAGCAATGCGCCATGATAATATCCAAATTCCATTAATCATGTAGGTCGCTATTAGGGCCGTAACCTAATCCATGACCTAGTTCCTTCCAATTATCAATGTACCCGGGTAGTCTTTCCAGTATAAACATAAAGTATATTGTATTCCATTGATAATCCACCAGCTTCCTTAAGCTCTTGACACCTAAGTATATTCCAACAAGCAATAATTCCATAGTAAATATGTAGAATAATTCCATGTACAAATACATGTATATTTCCATAATGAGGTATTCCAAATATTAAACAATTCCAAATAACTTTGAATATAGTTGCAGGGCACATATAATTCCAACAGAAATTACCTACAAGAACTGAACAATAGTTATATTACATGTACTTTTCATTATCACTACTCTGTATTCTGTACTTTCTGCTCTTTTATGTGGCTGTAATATAATCAGTATGTACTGAAGATTATCATCTCTCTTTTACTTCTGTATTATTTCTTATTAAGTTGCTTAAAATCAAATTAATTGAGTTGGGCTAATTAAAACAAAATTCAGAACATTACAACTATTTTTTACTCTTTTTTCGTTTGATTCTCTGCATACACTACTGTCAGTTAGTGTTGATGCAGTGACTTAGTTGTGAGTGCCTACTTATAAATCCAAGAAAGCAAATGTCAAATTGCTAAAATACTATGAATGTTTCACTTGGTTGATTCTTCAAAATCGAGTTTGGATGGTGGATAGGCTCGGGAAGAGAGGATGGCCAAATTGTGGTCTTTGCAAGCTTTGCAACCAAGTGCAAGAATCGGCCGCCAAGGGCGAAGCTAGAAAAAAAATAACATGGTGCACTCCGGTAGGCTAGCTTGATTTCAGAGTGAAATTGTCATCCCGAGTGCACTCTTGTTGAGATAACCTGGTGCACATTGCCATTTTTTAACCCAATTAGTTGTAGAAAAAAAATCTGTCCCTGGTGCATGTGCACCATGCAATGTATAGGTAGCTCCGCCCCTGTCGGCCGCTCACATCTTCTATCATTGTTGGTTCACCATTAGAGTTTGGTCCGCCTTAAAATAATGGCTTGGCCTACATGAGATTGACACGCAAGATTGGCATGCCATTGAGAGCGTCAAGGATTGGTGGGCTCAAGTTATTCATAAGAGAGGAGAGACAAGAAAAGCGATGGCTACCTTCGCTATGCTTGTTTCGTGGGAGATTTGGAAGGAAAGAAACGCTAGGGTATTCCAAAACCATGCAAACTCTTCAATTATGTTTGTTTATAAAATCAAAGAGGAGGCCGCACTTTGGTGCTTATGAACGGATCGTAAGGGCACCTAGAGGGGGGGTGAATAGGTGCTACTCAAATTTTAATACTTTTTCAATTTAGGCTTGACACAAAAGGTAAATTCTCTAGATATGCAACTAAGGTGAAATTACCTATATGACAACAAGCAAGCTAAGCAAGATACGATAAGTAAAGGCAATAAAGGATAGAGGTAACCGAGAGTGGAGCACACGGAGACACGGATGTAATTCCCGTAGTTCCTTCCTTTTTAGGGGAAGTACGTCTACGTTGGAGGGGTGTGGTTGCCACAAAGGCCTAACCAACGCCACAAAGGCTCACCCTATTCTCCGGTGCAAGCTTCCGCCACAAAGGCCTAGCTCACTTTCCACTAAGGGATTCCTCAAGGCGGAACCGGCCTTTACAATCTTGGGGCACGCATCCACAACCGAATTGGAGGCTCCCAAGCACAACACAATGCTGTCAAACAACAAGTAGCAATATATCAAATACACAAATCAAGGTCTTGGGACACAAGGGAACCCAAGACACAAGGGCCCTCAAGCAAATGAGAGGGGAAATCAAATCGCTTCGGTGAGGATGTAGATGATGGTCTTCTCCTTCGATTCTCCAAAGATCAAGAGCTTTGGTGGGTTGAGGGAGGAGATCTAGTTGATTTGGTGGCTCAAAATAATGGTGTTCTTCTATTTTGGACGAGCTTCTCAATGGGGAAGAAGGTGGGGGTATTTATACCCCCCCAAAAATCAGACCGTTGCCTGCCAGAAAAGTCGGGCTAAAGCCGGAGTTAAGTCCGGCTAAAGCCGGTCACACCGGCTAAAGCCGGCCTCCACACCGGCTATAGCCGGTCTGAAAAATCCGGCCCTGCCGGAAATAGCCGGACAAATAGCCGGGTTACGCCAGAGGCGCAGAGCTTCTTCCGAAACAGGGCAGTCCGGCTATAGCCGGTCTGGGGACCGGCTAAAGCCGGCCTTCCTGGCCAAACTTCATATAAAACCTTTCCCAGAGCATATTTGAACCATTTCCTCAAGAATTTCCTTTGGGCAATATTAATTCTCAAGTATAATATAGGAAACCCAATATCTTGTGCAAGAATATAATAAAATCCTGCAAAGCATAATCACCACATTAATAGATAATGTATTGTTAACAAATGCCAAAATCAATTAGGCGGGAAATGCTCTTTCAATCTCCCCCTTTTTGGTGTTTGATGACAATACATAATTTTGCATGTTTCAAGCAATATAAAATATAGACGGAGCTCCCCCTTGCTATGTGCCTTATTTTAAGTTTTGTATTTGAATACAAAGACACATCAACAATAAGAACTCCCCCTAGATTTTATAATGTGATCCATATGTGCACAAGATATATAATAATTCAATAGCACATAATCAACAAACATATAATATGACAAGATATAGCAAGTAGGATCAATAACGATAATCATAAGGTCTACTACACATAATAAGCATATAGTTCAACACATAGTAGTAGATGATAAGTTCAACCATGGGACACAAGCGAGCAAGCACACGATATAAGAGCTTGTGACCCAACCAAATCCAAATGGAAAACCAACACAAATCCAAATGGAACACATGCAAATGGGACTTTCTCCCCCTTTGGCATCAAGACGCCAAAAAGGAAGACAACAACACGAGATCATTCCTCAACGTCATCAAAGTCCTCATCATCTTCTTGGTCATCATCTTCTTCCTCTTCATCATCATCTCCATCTCCTTCTTCATCTTCTTCATCAATGGCTTCCTTGCCCTTGGAGGTGACTTCGGCTAACTCCTTCCAATCAAAAGATGAGCCCTCATTCCACTTGCCAAAAGAAAAAGTGTCCTCGGAAAGATCTTGCTCTTGGGACTCTTCTTCATGGCTAGCTCCTTTGCCCTTCTCCACAGCCCTCAAACGAGTATCCAACTCTCTTTGCTTCTTGTGAATGTGCTTGCGGTCCACATAGTCCTTGTATTGAGTTTGACGCACATCATTGTTCATGCAAAACAAAGCCCTTTGCCACCACTTGAGCTTCTTCATCTCTTGACCCATTCCACCACTTGGTGGATCCGCATTCTTCCTCCTAGAACCACTAGCATAGCGGTTGCCACCCAACACATCACTCGAAGAGGGAAAAGCACTTGAGGTGCTAGACACCAAATGAGCGGTCTTCTTGTAGAGCTTGTTGGGCTTGTGCACTTCCAACTCTTCATCTAGAAAATCTTGCTCAATCTCAAAGTCTCCTTCAATGCCTCTGTCAATGATGAGCCTCATGATAAATGGAGCATAAGGAGGGATCTTCCTATCAAGCATAGCAATCTTCATCTCCATGAAGATGAAGTACATCACATCGAGCTCCATCCCTTCACACTCACTTCCGGCCTCGAAGACAAGACGGGCATGGTGGAGTAAATGCACAAGTCCACCTCTGATAGAATCATTGTTGCCCCCACTTGGAGCAATGTTGGCACGAAACATCCGAAGAAGAATATCATAGAGGGGAAGGAGATTTGCAGTCTCTCCCGCTCTGCCCCCGGGACCATAGAGACACTGGATCTTCCTCTTGTTGTACTCTGTGGTGTCAAGATGCAAACGGGCACCTCTAGGTCGATGAATGCCATCAAACCTATAGCCCAAAAGCTGCCCAAAGCGAGAGATGGTAGAGCTCTTCCTCACTTCACCTGACATCCAAGTGAACCCAACCTCATCCCTAGTGTCAAACTCCAAAGTGGCAAAGAACTGCTGGATCAAACGAGGATTATAGTCTTGTCGGAATACCATCAACTTGTGCAAACCCAACTTCTGAGTGACCCAGAGAGCATCAGCAAAGTACTCATCCCTGGACAATGAAGCAATGTTGGTGAACATCATGGGGCAAACCTTTGTGCTCATGGTCTCATAAACCTGCTCATAGATCCTCTGATGCTCAGACCGGTAGAAGGAACCACTGACGATGTCCCTAGGCAAGGCATAGAACTTCTGTTCACGGAACTCACGGTACTCTTGCTTGGACAACTTCTTGAGATCACCAATGTTAGCAAACAGAGATTTCTTCTTTCTTTCTTCCAACCGCTTCTTCTTCATAGCAGCGGTCATCTGTGCATCGTGATGATCTTGACGGCGGGCAAAAGAGGGATCAACATAGCGAGACCGCTTGGGTCGAGAACCACCTGCAAACAGCACATAGGTAGATAGCATAGAGAATGAGCATGCATGCCAGAGGATCAAAGAGCAATAGCACAAAAGGAAAAAGCATGGCAGTACTTGGTGATCTACACCGGCTATTTCCGGTCTCAGGCCGGCTTTAGCCGGTCAGGCCGGCAATAGCCGGTCTGACACCGGCTTTAGCCAGACCAGATGAGCAAAAACGAAATCTCAGGAGTAGGCCACCAAAACTAGTCAGGTGTTTTCAATCTATGCAATACAGGAGGAATCATGAATCCAAACATTCCCAGATGAACAACAAGGTACCACAAAATCAACTAACCCTAACCCTAGGGATACCTAGGGAGAGAGAGAGAGGAGAGAGTAGGGGGGGTACCCTGGTCCATGGGGAGGGCGCCGGAGAGGATGACCGGCCGAGGAGGGGGCTCCGGCGGCCGGAGGAGAGGCGAGTGACGACGGCGGCGGCGGGTCCAAGGGAGGAGGAGCTCGAGCAGAGATAGGCGTGGGGGATACCTGAGGAAACCCTCACCCCCACAGCCTTATGATTTGGGCTCGAAAACCCCAGGCCGGCTATAGCCGGGGAGACCGGCTAAAGCCGGACACCGGCTAAAGCCGGTCTAGATGGGGTAAAATGGATAGATTCAGTTTGAAGAGAATTCTGGCATGCAAGATAGGATGCTTTGGCTTTAGATAAGTGGGCTTAGGATAGAAAAACATGCATGGAGTGGTTCTCGGCACTTGGCATTGCAAACACAAGAAATCTTTGGAAAATCCAATGCAAGTGCCTTCCCATTTCAAGGATAGAGACAATGACGAAAAAGTTCAATAAACTCAAATAGAATTTGCAAGGAATCAACTCTTCGAAAAGAAGAGGTCGGTGGCCGAGGCCACCATGTATGAGTGTTATGGCATTGGACCGCGAAGATATATCTTGGGTCCATAACCAATACTCGTCATTGAAACTCATATATCACAAAAATGATAGAAAGAGAACAATTTTGTCACTATTGGCATTATGGGGAGAGGGATAGCCCAATTAATTAGGATCGCACTCCCCCTATCTCCATGCCCACACCTAAACCAAACAAGTATTGAAAAGTAGGTGTATTTGCAAGATGCTCAAGCCACACTCCTTGAATCAATGATATTTAGCTCATTCCTCAAATATCCAAATCTTGCTTCATCAAGGGGCTTCGTGAATATATCGGCAAGTTGATCCTTGGTGCTCACATATGCAAGCTCAATATCACCACGGGCAACATGATCTCTAATAAAATGATTCTGGATCTCAATATGCTTGGTTCTTGAATGTTGCACCGGATTATAGGCTATCTTGATAGCACTCTCATTGTCACATAAAAGAGGCACTTTGTCACAATTGACACCATATTCCTTTAAAGTTTGCCTCATCCACAACAATTGAGTGCATCCACTTGCGGCGGCAATGTATTCGGCTTCGGCGGTGGAGAGAGATATACAATTTTGCTTCTTAGAAGACCAACATACCAAAGACCTACCAAGAAATTGGCAAGCTCCGGAGGTTGATTTCCTATCATCCTTGTCATCGGCCCAATCCGAATCCGTGAAGCCACAAAGAGAGAAATCCAAGCCTTTGGGATACCAAAGCCCATAAGATGGGGTATGAACCAAATATCGAAAGATTCTCTTAACCGCCATAAGGTGGCTTTCTTTAGGAGCGGCTTGATACCTTGCACACACACCTACACTCAACACAATATCAGGTCTAGATGCGCAAAGGTAAAGCAAAGAACCGATCATAGAACGGTATACCTTTTGATCCACATCTTTACCATTGGGATCAAGTTCAAGATGACATTTTGTGGCCATTGGTGTGGCGGCCCCATTTAGTTCTTTCATCTTGAACCTCTTGAGCATGTCTTGGACATATTTGGCTTGATTAATGAAAGTCCCTTCTTTCAATTGCTTGATTTCAAAACCAAGAAAGAACTTCATTTCGCCCATCATAGACATCTCGAACCTATCGGTCATAAGCTTTGAAAATTCATCATTAAAAGCTTTGTTAGTAGAGCCAAAGATAATATCATCAACATATAGTTGGCATACGAAAAGCTCCCCATTGACCCTCTTAGTAAAAAGAGTGGGATCGATTTGCCCAACTTCAAACCCACGGTCTAACAACAACTCCCTAAGGTGCTCATACCACGCACGTGGGGCTTGTTTAAGGCCATAGAGTGCCTTATGGAGTTTGTAGACATGGTTAGGAAAGTTGAGATCCTCAAACCCCGGGGGTTGCTTAACATACACTTCCTCTTTCAATGGACCATTAAGAAATGCACTCTTAACATCCATTTGTTGCAACTTAAAGTTATGATGAGTGGCATATGCAAGAAGGATACGGATGGACTCAAGGCGAGCCACGGGAGCATAAGTTTCTCCAAAGTCAATTCCTTCCAATTGAGAGAAACCTTGAGCAACCAATCTAGCCTTGTTCCTCACAACAATTCCATGCTCATCTTGCTTGTTCTTGAATATCCACTTTGTGCCAATCACATTGCGGCACTCCTTTGGCTTCTCCACTAACACCCATACATTATTGCGCTTGAAGTTGTTGAGTTCTTCATGCATAGCATCCAACCAATCCGGATCTTCAAGAGCTTCAAATACTTTCTTGGGTTCAACCATGGAGATATAAGCATGATGAGAGCTAAATTGTGCCAATTGACGCCGGGTTGACACTTTGCTTCTTAAATCTCCAATAACCCTCTCAAGGGTATGACCTTTAAGCTCCAAATCTCTTTCAACTCTTTTCTTGCGACGGGCTTCGATCTCCTCATTTGACCTTGGAGGAGACTCTTGATCATCTTGATCATTTTGGTCCCCGTCTTGACCATTAAATTGACCTTGATCATCATTATCTTCATGAGTAGGTTGATCTCGGTCTTGTGAAGAATTGGGGGCGGTTGAGATAACCGGAGAGGATGGTGGTGCCCCTTCTTCTTCATGAAGGTCCTTGTCTTGTTCTTCGGTTGGTGCATTAGTTGCTTCCTTGGGAGAAGCTTGATGAGCTTGTGAAGATGAAGGCTCTACTTGAGTAGAGCATAGTCCTTCCCGGTCGGCCACAAGGTGTCCCTCAATGGGGCAGAAAAATCCCACGCCCATTCTTCCTATGGCTTCTCGAGGTATTTCATCATCTACATCACAAGAAACAACATCTCGCCCCCCTTGGGAGCCGTCATTCTCTTCGAATACCACACTACAAGATTCTTCAACATGTCCGGTGGACTTGTTGAAGACTCTATAAGTGTGGGATTCGGCACCATAACCAACAAAAATACCTTCTATTGCTTTCGGATCAAATTTACCTAAACGAACTCCTTTTCTTTGAAAGAAACACTTACACCCGAAAACCCGGAAGTAGGAGATGTTGGGCTTGCTTCCGGTGAGTATTTCATATGGAGTCTTGTTTAGGCCTTTGCGGAGGAAGATCCGGTTTGAAGAGTGACAAGCCGTAGAGATAGCTTCGGCCCAAAAGTTGTATGGAGACTTAAACTCCGCCAACATGGACCTAGCCATATCCATAAGAGTCCGGTTCTTCCTTTCGGCTACACCATTTTGTTGAGGGGTGTATGCAGCGGAATATTGATGGCGAATCCCCTCATCACTAAGAAATCCATTTAAGGTGTAGTTCTTGAATTCCGAGCCATTGTCACTTCTAATTGCCAAAATAGTTTGCCCATGTTGACGTTCAACTTCCTTGGCAAAGTCGATGACGGTTTGTTGAGTCTCACTCTTATGCTTGAAGAAGTAGACCCAAGTATATCTTGAATAGTCATCAACAATCACCAAACAATATTTCTTCCCACCAAGACTTGCATGAGAGGGAGGACCAAAAAGATCCACATGAAGGAGCTCCAAGATCCTCTTGGAAGAAATGATAGTCTTGCTTGGGTGGGGAGAATCATGTATTTTTCCTAGAACGCAAGCCCTGCAAACACGATCTTTGGCAAAAGAAACATTCTCTTTTAGTCCGAGTATGTGGCCACCCTTGTGAAGGCTTTGCAAAGTTCTCATATTGACATGGGCTAGTCGGCGATGCCAAAGCCAACCCACATCGACCTTTCCAAATAAACACATTGCACTTGTAGTGGTTTTCCCCGAGAAGTCCACCACATACAAGTTATTTTCAATGTGCCCAACGAAAGCGACCTTTAGAGACTTGCTCCACAAGAGTACCACAATTTCATTATCAATGAAGACGGCAAAGCCCATCTTACCAAGTGCACGAACTGAAAGTAAATTGTAACCTAGGGTCTCAACAAGCATGACGTCCACAAGGGAAATATCCGGTGCGACCACCACCTTGCCAAGACCCAATACCTCGGATTGTGACATGTCTCCATAAGTGACGGTTATGTGGTTGTCATTTGGTCTCATCTCCGTCATAATCTCCTTGCTTCTGGTCATATGACTTGTGCATCCACTATCAAGCACCCATTTTGATCCACCGGAAGCATAGTCCTACAAGAGATCATTGCTTGGTTTTAGGTCCCCATTTTTCAATGGGTCCTCTTTTGTTAGCAACAAGGGTCTTTGGAACCCAAATAGACCAAGCAACATAACCATCATTTGGACCAACATATTTTGCATAAACATCACCATAATAATCACGAAATAAGACATAGTGAGGGTTAGCAATTCCCGCATGATCATCATGAGTGGCTTTGCCACTCACAATAGGATCCTTCTTTGCTTGTGCGGGCTTGGCCTTCTTTTTCTTGTTGTTGTTCTTCTTCTTCTTTGAGACAAAGCCAATCCCCGTTTTATCACCAAATGCCTTTTGCTTACTCAAAAGGTCATTCAAGTTTTTCTCACCTATGGGAATGGAGGACTTGGCAAGCTCATCTTTCAACCTAGCATTTTCTTCAATAACATTTGCATGATCACAAGTAGAAGTAGAAGAACTAGGCACATTATTCTTAGTCAATTGAATTTGAAGTTGTTTATGTGACTTGGTAAGAATAGAGTGTTCACTTTTCAAGGCCTTGTGAGCCTTGTCAAGATCTTCTAAATCCTTAATAAGTATATCATGACCAACACCAAATTCAACTTTTTCCTTTTTAAGCATTTTTACTTTAGCACGAGCATGGTCACGCTCTTTAATGAGATTGGAAACAACTTCATTATTAGCTTCCTCAATGGAATCGAGCTTCTCTTCGAGAGTTGCTCATTCCTCTTGCTCTTTTTCAAGAGACTCGGTTAGTGAGGCAATATCTTGAGCATATTCTTTTTCAAGCCTCAATTGTTCATCTAGTTTTTCAAGAGTTTTACCATATTGGCTCAATAGACGTTCAAAGTGAAGCTTGTGAACACCATCTACACTAGACACATAATCATCAAAAGCAACAATTTCTTCCTTTACTCTAAGGCTAGCAAGATCATTCAAGGAAGCATCATTTGTCTTAGAGGAAGAGAAAGATGTGGGTGATACCTCGGAAGACTTGGCCATAAGGCACTTGACGTTCTTGAGAAGAGAGTCCTCATTGGGGGATTCAAAGAGTGATGTGGAGGAAGTGGAGGTGGTTGCCATTGCGGCCATCTCACTAGTTGTGGTTTCTTCTTCATCACTCTCACTTGCGGAGTACTCTTCTTGAGTCAAGAACACAAATTTTGGTTGTTTCTTCTTTGGTCCACCCTTCTTCACAAATGGCTTCTTGGATGGTGACTTGGTCTTGCTTTTGAGGATGAGCTTTCCACCATGGTCTTCTCTCTTCTCATAAGGGCACTCGGCAATAAAGTGGAATCTATCATTGCAATTGTAGCAAGTCCTCACCCTTTGACCATTGTTGTCATTCCTTTGATAGCCACTTGACTTGCTTCTTCTTTGATTGTCTTCTTTAGCCTTGTGTGGATCAACCCAAAAGGTTTTTCCATAGAAGGCCATGTGCTCATTGTACTCATGTCTTATGTCCTCGGGACACATCTCTAGCCTTGCTTCAATGCTAGCTTGAAGAGGAACCTCTTTCTCAACCACACTAGCCTTTAATGCAAGATTGGAGCTTCTTTGCATTCCTATGGCACGAGCACGAGCATCTTCCGCATTTTGTGCGGAAACCTTGTAGGCTTGAATCTCTTGCATCACTTGATTGGGGGTCATCTCATTGAAGTTGTGCTTTCCTTGAACACTCTTCACATTCGCGGGCTCATATGGAGTGAGAGCAAGAATGTACTTCATCTTGATCCACTCATCATCAATATGGTGAGCACCGAGGTTCTTGAAGGTGGTAGCAATAGCCTTGAGTCTTCTATACATCTCTTGATGATCCTCACCATCCATCATGAAGAATCCCTCCGCTTGATTTGAGAAGGCAATATATCTTGTTTTCTTCATGCTCTCATTGCCAACGAAAACATCGGAGAGACCTTCCCAAGCTTCTTTGGCGGTGGAGAAGTGTTGGATGTGAGGCAAGTCCTTGGGCCCAACGGTGACTTGAATCATGTGGAGAGCGGTTGCATTGAGTTGACTATTTACCGTCTCTCTTCTTGTCATGTTGGTGGGATCCACGGCCTTGAATCCTTCTTCAACAATCCTCCAAAGCTCAATGCAAGAACTGCGCATATGAGAGATTATTTGATATTGCCACTGACCAAAGTTTAATGCATCAAGCTTAGGCGGATCACCTCTATGGTTAATATGAGGATGAGGAACCGGCGGGTCGGGTGAATACCAATGCGGGTATTCACCTTTCCCGTCGCCCTTGGTGGAAGACTTAGCATCGCCATTTTTGTCGGCACCCTCCTCATCTATCCCCACATTCTCCACTTGTGGAGTAGCGGGTTTTTCCGGAGGTGGAGGAGCATTAGTTTTAGCTTGCATGAGTTGCGCTATCATTTCACGCATCTCACTTATTTGAGATGTCATGGAAGTCATGGATGATTCCAAAGATTTGAACTCATCCATAGAGACTTGACCCGAGCCCTCTTTAGGTGGAGGATCCATACTCTTAGGCGGTTAAGCCCGAATTAAGAGCCGAGGCTCTGATACCAATTGAACGGATCGTAAGGGCACCTAGAGGGGGGTGAATAGGTGCTACTCAAATTTTAATACTTTTTCAATTTAGGCTTGACACAAAAGGTAAATTCTCTAGATATGCAACTAAGGTGAAATTACCTATATGACAACAAGCAAGCTAAGCAAGATACGATAAGTAAAGGCAATAAAGGATAGAGGTAACCGAGAGTGGAGCACATGGAGACACGGATGTAATTCCCGTAGTTCCTTCCTTTTTAGGGGAAGTACGTCTACGTTGGAGGGGTGTGGTTGCCACAAAGGCCTAACCAACACCACAAAGGCTCACCCTATTCTCCGGTGCAAGCTTCCGCCACAAAGGCCTAGCTCACTTTCCACTAAGGGATTCCTCAAGGCGGAACCGGCCTTTACAATCTTGGGGCACGCATCCACAACCGAATTGGAGGCTCCCAAGCACAACACAATGCTGTCAAACAACAAGTAGCAATATATCAAATACACAAATCAAGGTCTTGGGACACAAGGGAACCCAAGACACAAGGGCCCTCAAGCAAATGAGAGGGGAAATCAAATCGCTTCGGTGAGGATGTAGATGATGGTCTTCTCCTTCGATTCTCCAAAGATCAAGAGCTTTGGTGGGTTGAGGGAGGAGATCTAGTTGATTTGGTGGCTCAAAATAATGGTGTTCTTCTATTTTGGACGAGCTTCTCAATGGGGAAGAAGGTGGGGGTATTTATACCCCCCCAAAAATCAGACCGTTGCCTGCCAGAAAAGTCGGGCTAAAGCCGGAGTTAAGTCCGGCTAAAGCCGGTCACACCGGCTAAAGCCGGCCTCCACACCGGCTATAGCCGGTCTGAAAAATCCGGCCCTGCCGGAAATAGCCGGACAAATAGCCGGGTTACGCCAGAGGCGCAGAGCTTCTTCCGAAACAGGGCAGTCCGGCTATAGCCGGTCTGGGGACCGGCTAAAGCCGGCCTTCCTGGCCAAACTTCATATAAAACCTTTCCCAGAGCATATTTGAACCATTTCCTCAAGAATTTCCTTTGGGCAATATTAATTCTCAAGTATAATATAGGAAACCCAATATCTTGTGCAAGAATATAATAAAATCCTGCAAAGCATAATCACCACATTAATAGATAATGTATTGTTAACAAACGCCAAAATCAATTAGGCGGGAAATGCTCTTTCAGCTTAGCGGGGGCAAAAGCGCTATGTAATATTATGCCGTGAGAGTAGACCTTATTTTTTTACTCTTGGCTTTGCCAAGAGTTGGTTTGTAACATCTCTAAGACCTTCTTCTTATTTAATGAAAATGGCAAGTCTTTTGCTTTGTTTCAAAAAATAAAATAAATGTTTCACTGTATAAAAACTAACTAATAGTATTGTATATAGCCCCAGTTTCACACCACGATTGTTTTCAACATTTCAGTGCAGCAGACATTCCTTTTCATTATTTCGTTTGATTACTCAAAAACTTTATACTGTAGATATGCGAAGAAAGGTACGGTCACAGACGCGGCATGCCGCCACGCCTATGCTTGCTAGTTACTCATTATTTCAGCTTGCATACACTTTATCTTCTCTTGTCCATATGATTTCGCATCCTGATACTTATGCTTCTTCCTGTGCCATTAAATGCCAATGGTGCGGTTCCGTGAAACAATAAAGGAAACCGGAAGTGTTGTCACTTGTTGTGGAAAGTACCAGTGAGAAGAATGTGTTGTAAAGGTTCGTCATATCCATAGTTCATTTCTGCAACATTTACACAATGTTGTTATGATGAGCTGCTAATTGCAGCACTACTAACTGATGAAGCTTTGCGCTACACACCGACTTCCATCTATAGCAGACTGCTGAATAGAATTTGCGTAAGTGAATCTACCATCGAGATTCGCAAACAAAATTTGAATCTCAAACTTGAAAACTTCTACACATTTTTTAAAACAGTGCTTGACAGTATCAACAGGCTCGAATTGGTTCGAGTCCACGACTGCTCCCGCCTCGTTTTGGCCTTCTGGGCCCGCGGCCCACCCACCACGCCTTGGAGTAGAAGAAAGAGGAGATCGGATCGGACGGCTGCCGTGGCCGCATCGCGTCCGCTCCAAAATCGCAGGGTTTTGACGAAGCTGCCTGTTCGGTTTTGTTTCCTGCGGCTGCGGCGACAGGTCAGAGAGGCTCGGAGCTTCCCTTCCCTTCCTCCTGATCCGTCCCACCCTCTCGGGCGCGCCATGGCGGAGCACGCCGCCCCGGAGCTCCCCAAGAGGTGCCACCACTGCGCAGGGCCCCTCTCCAAGGACATGGTACGCCCCTACCGTCCCCGCATCGTCTCCTCTTTCGACAGGCCTGAGTGTGCCGCCGCCGCCGGCCGCCGCTTTTGTGTCGCGTTTCGTTAGTATGCCGCGCTTCTGCCAGTCTCTGTCAGTAGTTGGACCCGGCGTCGTCGTGGTTCCTGAATTGGGTCGCGGAGGATCGTGTTTGGTGGGTTGGATTGGGTAATGGATCGTAGCGGGGTGTGAGTTATTACTAGTTTAGCCCTTTTTGGCTATTTGACATTAATCTGTGGTATTATTCTTGCTATATGATGGCTCGAATTTAGCTAGCGCTTGATGTTCGCTTGTGGAATCCTGCTTTCCTGAAGCAAACATATGGTGTTATACATTATTTTGGACAAATAAACCTGATGCAATTTTGTGGTTTTCTAAATTGTTCAGACCAATTCGATTCTGTTCTGTTATAACCTACTTTTCCCCTAATTTATGCGACTATAATACTGATGCATGCTTTGGCATTGCTTGAAGGAAACAAGTAGCTGGACGGTGACTCCGTTGGTTCGAGATAGCTTCTCTATGGTTTGTTTTGCTCCCCTTTTAACTGCTCTCTACTGCAAGTTAATCCTTTTTAGTCTAGAATTTCGTAAAGATTGTCTCATGTACTAATATACGTACTGTATTGAAACAGATTGGTTCCGCTGTTGGGGGTACTGCAGGCGCGTTTTACGCTTTTAATCATGGTATGTCGCTGCCCTTTTGTTCAGTGACTGATTCTTACATTCAGTACAAGCTGGCTATTTATGATGTGACAATTAAAATATTATTTTTTCAGTAGTAATACTCTAGTTATCATGTTTCCTTTACTATGCTTCTTGTGAAAGCTCATATGCGGCATCTATGTCATGTTTGTTTGGTTTTGACTTGTGAGAGGTCTTGCTAGTTGGCATGGTAGTGCTTGTCATTCATCATAAAGTGACCTTCAATAGCATTTCAAATCTTGAAAATATCCAGAGCATTTCCTTTTTTTTGCCGTGTCAGTAAAAGCTTGCTTATGCCCATATCCGAACATGCCTTGCGTGCACGGAATTTTCTTTTTCCCCTTCATTCACATGATGCTTACTCCTGCATTAACATACAGTAACTAGATCTCTCTGCCTGGTACTATTGTTACAAATGGATCTAGAATGAAGTTGGTTAGACATTTATGCCATAATCTCCTTATTATATTGTACAGTTCATAATTATTGCTAATATCTTCCATTGAACATTAGTTTTTGAATCCTTTTTGATGTAGCTATGCCTGTCGTTCGGCGTTACATTAAAGGGCCGATGTGGATACATTTTCTTGTTGGTGTAAGCACTGTCCTTTCTCTTTTTTCAAATTTTGGTATTGCAGCTGTAAGATGTTTTGTCCCTTGATGGATATATATATGCTCTTATGGTCATTCACCACCTGAAAAATTCTCGGTGATAACACACCAATCTGTAGTCTAATCTCTGGAAAGAGAACCGTATATGCTTTATGTCATGTGCTTAATTTCATATCATTCTGTGCATCAATAAGCTTCACCCTCCAAGGTTAACACTGTGTATAGTCACAGTTGCACTTCAAAAGGTCTGCGACAAATGTTTGATAGGATATAAATATTACTATTTTTAGTAAAAATGCTCTCTTGTATTTGGCGCAAAGGCATCACGATGCTATTTTTCAGTTGAATCTCTGTTGCTTTTAGTCTTATCTGTTCTTTTCTCCTGCAGGCCCCTCCAGTTATCGTGTTCTCTTCTGCATGTGCTGGATTAGCAGGTCAGGCAACACTCTTCTGTAAAACTATTTTTTTTTTGCCTAGTGGTATCATTATTGTTTTTTTCTTGATATCATTGTCGTTGTAAATTTTTGATTTGATGTGTTTCGCTGGTATAAAGAGGTGTATTTGATCATTTTAGCCCTTGCTCCAACTTGACAGTTTTTATTGTTAGTTACATACTAACATTTCATTTAGCTTGCCTATAAAGCACACCTTTGGCTTTTAGGGATTCTAAAGCAAATGTCCTTGATAAAGTTTATTTTTTACTAAGGTTTGTGCACTGAGTTGAACCCCATTATTTTGATCAAGATCTACTTAGTAGAACAAAGCATTGATCTGGAATCAATAGGAGTGTAGAACAATATATTGGTAGTAGCACGAGTGATTTACATCTAGTCATTATGCGCAAACCATGGTTGACTTAATGACTGATTCTGTAGGCGCGCAACTACATGTTGATTCTCTTAGCACTCATGTTGTCATTTACACTATTGTAGCACCTTGCCCATCTTCGTTGTTAGTATTGGTGGTTAATTCTATTAGTTAGGGTTAGGATACCACATGTTTAGTGTTTGTTCACATGTGCTCATCCACTACATGATTGTACGCGTTGTACTCTTTATCTGCTGATGGGGTTGAATGAGACCAGCTTTGTCAGCTAAAAGAGAACCCCACTTCGTCTGGAATTGGACTTGTTTGCTACAGTGGGAAATCTTTCCGTACCTCCTTGCTGACCCGATGATAGAAATGCATATTAATGAAAGCCAGTCGCTTGGCTGGCACGCTAAAGAAGCACCAAGAAACCTTTGCAAATTTTCATTGTACGGATTGGGGGGGGGGGGGGGGGGGGATTTTCTGCTTTGTTATTATAGGATGTTCTTGTCTGGCCTGTTCTCAGTGTCATGAGCAGCTCTAGTGATGCATCTACCTCCCCCTATCTTTCAATCCAGCACTGCATTCATCCTCTACATGCTCAAGATTGTGTACATCAAGAGCTTGGTTGCAGGTTATTCTTGATCTCCACTCTAGGAACCACTCCCGAAGCTTACCCTCAGCAAGTTTGGTGTTACCTCTCACATTAATGGCGATAATCATAGCACGATGATGCAGACTAGCCTCAGTTTTACCTCACTGTCAAGTGTGTGCTTGCTCCATGAAGAAATAGTCGACATGGCCATGGATATGGAAACACCGACTAAACCATCTGGATGTTATCGGGTGCTTCTTTCTCTTCTAGGACATGATCACGAGTTTCCTTAGTAGATTGAAGGGCTGCTCTCCTCTAGGGAAATAATCCTTTAAGCTACCTGATCCATGACCATATCGAGGATTTCTTTAGAGATTGTCGCACAAACACAACACTTGACAGTGTGGTCAAGCTGGTCAGTCACAATGGGTACAGTCGCCGCGGCTGATGTCAGAGGTAAGGTTGAACTTACTGGGGGTAATCTCAAAGCGTGCAATTTTGAGTAGTTGTTTGAGGGGAGATAAAAACACCATGCTTTTGATGTTGACAACATTTAATGTGTGGACGGACAAGTTAGTGGTAGAGGAGGATACCAAGCCATCATCCATGGTGCAAACAGCTAGGCAAGGACCCACTCTGATACCATGCTGGAAAATTGAATTAGATGATTCAAGTTGGTTTGAATTCATTTGCATCAACACAGAATACACGCGTGCGATAGTGGGTGAGTAAATGTGAACAAACTATACACTGGTCCCCCCACGTGATCCCAACTTATGGGATGGGCTTGTACAAACATTGGCCTTAAGGCCATGCTTGGTTACTGGAGAACTGGCATGTAGTTATCCTTGATAACGGATCATCAGATGCCACTGTAACACAACACATGCAAGTAAGGGTGCCCATTTTACAACGTGTGCAACACATTTTCTGATTTTGTGCTAGCAGTATAGTATAATCTCGTGGTATCATGGAGTAAGCATGCAAAGAAATTAAATAGGTGGCTGTCTGTAACTAATGGTTACCAAGTACTCTCAATTAATACGAGGAACTGAGTTTTTTGCACTCAAGTTATATTGCAGCATAAAAATGGATGATGTGTGACATATCACTATTCTGTGTAGTTTTTATGCATTCGACAAGCTAAAGTTTTAATTGTATGTATAGGTGGTACAATACCAGCTCTCGCGCAGCTGGTTTCATCGTCCTGTCATGCTGCCATGTCATCGCCCTCATTTGCCCGCTCTGCTTCTCGTGAGGACATGCACAAGAGTAGAGGCTCCTCACCCTTGTAATTTGCACAGCAGACCCACCACTGAATTGTAGCGCTCTACAAAACTCTGGTACCACTAGTAGGGGGTCACCTTTTGTAAATGCTAAGATTTCCTTTTTGGAATGATGCTAAAATTTGTATGTGTCATATTCGCATTTTTGGTATCTATCTCTATGTATAGGTTCTGCCGTCTATGATATTGCGCTAAATTTTGTTCACAATAAGTTCTGTAGTGACCAACTTAATTCAACCTGAGGATCTCTTCATCTTTCAAAAATGGTACATACTTTTGCTTGTTTTACTCTTGAATCATGCTGCTCTGTGATTGTAAAGCTTATGTTGGATTTAAATTTGTCTTAATATAGTGGAGCAGGAACACTGCGAACCTATGTTTTGCCAAACCATTGGTAAAATCTGAAGACAACGCTGGATCAGATACATCAGCGCTAGCATTGTTGAGTCTTTTGCCAATTATGTGGTACAGCTCTTTGTGTTACAAGTCCAGGAGTGTTGTATCAACTTTCACTCACTGAGGGTCTTCTCTTTTTGCAAAACATATTTGTGCTCTGTGCTTATTCTTAGGTCGATTCACATTTGATATTACAGAGTCCTGTAAATCTGGTTGTTTGGCCTTCGTGATTATACAGCGTCTTTCAGGTTTACCATACTTTTGGCATAGTATAACTGTTTGCTCCCGATCTAGATCAACTAGTCTAGACTAATTCGGTAGAGTGTCTCTGGACAAAAACATTGAGAGAGAGAGGGAGAGATCGGAGAGGGAGGTGAACCACCTGCACTTTGGCTCGAGGAGCCCGAGCCGGTAGCCATCGGGGAGAGCGACGGCGAGAGCTTGGAGTGAGAGATGGCAGCGGTGCTTCCCGTCGGCCTAGCGTGAAACCCTAATCAGTGGGTGTGTTGGTGGGGGGCTGTGGCGCACGGTGAACCTCGTACCGTGTGCGTTTGGCCCCCCACCTCTTTATATGGCGCTGACGATAAGGGCCCACCAACCAGAAGAGGTTGGGCGCCCCCGATTAGGGCACGTGAGAGGGGAAACGGATTGAGTCGTTGGACTCGGTCCTTGAGACGTTGGAGATCATCCTAACAGTCTCCCCCTTGATCTTAACTTTACTTTTAACTTTATACTTTATACTATACTCGTTTCATCACTGATCAGTATATAGAGCACGTTTCATCGTCACAGCTCAATTGCCGATAGAATCAGACAGCCACTATACACTTTTCTGTTTTGAAACAAATCATGTTACTTTTGGGCCTCTTATGATCCTAAAATCATAGGCTTCCCAAACCCATGCCGGCTAAGTGTTCCTTGAACACATTGGGTGGTAAGCCTTTCGTTAGCGGATCCGCAAGCATATCCTTTGTCCTTATATGCTCGAGACTTATAGTTTGATCCTGGATTTTATCTTTCACAACATAATACTTTACTTCTATTGGTCTGGTAGCTTTACTCGACTTGTTGTTGTGAGCATAAAATACTACAGGCTGGTTGTCACAGTACATCTTTAGTGGTTTGTCAATACAATCCACCACTTTCAAGTCGGGTATAAATTTCTTTAGCCATAACACCTGATTCGTGGCCTTAAAACATGCTATAAATTCGGCATACATCATGGATGATGCAACTATCGTCTGTTTGCAGCTTCTCAACGAAATAGCCCCTCCTGCGAGAGTGAACACATATCCTGTTGTGGACTTTCTTTCATCTTTGTCTTCCGCATAATCTGCATCTGAATACCCTTTTATCTCTAGGGAATAAGATCTTCTATAGGTTAGCATGAGGTCTTTTGTGCCTTGCACATAACGCAATACTTTCTTTATCATCTTCCAGTGCTCTATGCTTGGATTTGACTGATATCTACCGAGTATCCCGGTGATAAAAGCTAAGTCAGGGCGAGTGCACACTTGTGCATACTGTAAGCTTCCAACAGCCGAAGCGTATGGTACTGCTTTCATTTGATCGATCCCATATTGATTCTTGGGGCATTGATATTCCCCAAAACTGTCGCCCTTGACTATAGGAGCAGGTGTGGCATTACTCTTGTGCATATTATACTTTATTAGAACCTTTTCTAAATATGCCTTCTGTGATAGTCCTAACACTCCATTCTTTCTATCTCGGTGAATTTCTATGCCCAAAACATATGAAGCTTCACCAAAATCTTTCATATCAAAGTTTGAGGACAAAAACTTCTTTGTTTCTCACAGAAGACTAACATCACTGCTAGCAAGCAGGATATCATCCACATACAAGATTAGAAAAATATATTTCCCACTTTTAAACTTTGCATAAACGTAGTTGTCCTCGATATTTTCTTTAAATCTAAATCTTTTAATAGTATCATTAAACTTTAGATACCACTGTCTAGAGGCTTGCTTTAATCTATAAATGGATTTCTTTAGACGGCATCCCATGTGTTCCTTCCCCTCCATGAAAAAACCCTTGGGTTGTTTCATGTAAACTTTTTCTTCTAAATCTCCATTTAGAAATGCCGTCTTTACATCCATTTGATGCAACTCTAAATCAAAATATGCAACTAGTGCCATTATGATTCTGAAGAAATCCTTACATGAGACTGGAGAAAATGTCTTATTGTAATCTATCCCTTCTCTTTGTGTAAATCCTTTTGCCACTAGACGCGCTTTATACTTTTCTATATTCCCGTTAGAGTCATACTTTATTTTATAGACCCATTTACAGCGTACTGTTTTGGCTCCTTTGGAAATTTCCTCTAAGTCCCAAACACCGTTGGAACTCATCGACCTCATTTCATCTTCCATGGCCTCTAGCCACTTCGATGAGTTGGGGCTTCCCATAGCTTCTTCATATGAAGTGGGATCACCTTCCATATGAACTGTTTATGTGTTATAAATTTTATAATCAGTAGAAATAAATGATTTCTTAACTCTTTTGGACCTTCTAAGGGTCTCATTCTCTGGCTCATTATGTACCTCAACTTCTGGTACATCTATTAAAGGTGGCTGTTGTAGCTCACTTTCATGCTCAACAAAGGGTTCAGTCGGCTCCTGACGGACAGGTTCCAAATCTTCACACCTTGTTGTCATGGGTGGAGTTACAACAGGTGCTTGCACCGCAACCTCAGGGATTGTTGGTGCAGGCATAGCAGGTAGCGAGAAAAATGGCTCCTAAATCATCGGATTAGGTGCATGCACGCTCTTCTCCTCAAGATCAATTTTCCGAGCTACCATGCTCCCCCTCATCAATTCATCCGCTAAGAAAACTGCATGTCTCGTTTCTACAAACTTTGTGTATTTGTCTGGACAATAGAAACGATAACCTTTTGATCTGTCAGGATAGCCAATGAAGTGGCAAGTTACTGTTTTGGGGTCTAACTTTGCAATATTTGGATTAAATACTTTTGCCTCAGCTGGGCTCTCCCAGACCCTCAAGTGGCGCAGGGAGGGAACTCTCCCTGTCCACAACTCGTACGGTGTTTTGGGCACCGACTTGCTTGGTACTCTGTTGAGAATGTGAATGGCGGTTTTAAGCGCCTCCATCCATAATCCTAATGGCAGGGTGGAATAACTCGTCATACTGCGCACCATATCCATAAGAGTACGGTTGCGCCTTTCAGCTACTCCATTTTGCTGAGGTTCGCCCGGTATAGAATACTGGGCGACTATTCCATTTTCCTGTAAGAACCTTGCAAAAGGTCCAGGTACTTGACCATATGGAGTGTGCCGACCATAGTACTCCCCTCCACGGTCGGACCGGACTATTTTAATTCTTTTATCATGCTGATTTTTAACTTCTGCTTTGAATATTTTAAATTTATCTAATGATTCAGACCTTTCTTTAATTGGATAAATATAACCATATCGGGAGTAATCATCTGTGAATGTTATGAACGAGTCATAACCATCCACACTTTTCATAGAAAATGGTCCACAAATATCAGTGTGAATGATTTCTAGTGTCGTTGTGCTTTGGTTTGCACCCTTTTTAATTTGCTTTACATACTTTCCTTTTATGCAATCTATGCATTGTTCTATATCGGAGAACTCTAACAAAGGAACAATATCATTTTTAACGAGGTTTTCGATTCTACCCCTCGAAATATGTCCTAATCGACAGTGCCATAACTTCGATGAGTAATGAGTTCTTTTTCTTTTCTTTTGTTCTTTGTTCGACAAGGAAGTTTGTTCATTCACATTACACACAGAATGCACTTTTTCACGTAAGGATAACAAATAAAGCTCATTGTGAAGTAAAGCAACACCCACACAAGCATCTTTAAACCATATGGCACACTTGTCGTGTGCAAAATAACACTCATAACTATCTTTATCCAAACGTGATACACTTATTAAGTTTCTGTGAAGCGAAGGAACAAATAAAACATCTCTAAGCAGAATCGTAAAGCCATCAGCTAACTCCAAGGAAATGTCACCAACTGCTTGAACTCCTTGTCGAATGGAATCCCTGGAAAGAATTTGCAACATGAACAGTTGCACCTGAGTCAATCCACCAAGTAGATTTTGAAAACTGTGAATATAGGGATTCATTTACAAAAGAAACTGTATCTATACCTTTCTTTGCCATTATGAACTTGAGCCATTCTGGACAGTCTTTCTTAAAGTGTCCAGTCTTCTTGCAGTGGAGACACTGGTCTTTATCCACTGGGAGAGTGGGCTGATGATCCTGTTGGGGACCTTTGCCATATGGCTTAGAGGGAGAACCTTGATTGATGTTCTGGTAGTTCCTTTTCCTGTTGTCCTTGACATAGTTGATGGAACCACCATTTGAGGTTTCATCCTATCTTCTTCTTGCACACACATGGCAATCATCTTTTCTATGTCCCATTTATCAGGGGACATGTTGTAGTTGATAACAAAGTTATCAAACTCTTTAGGCAATGAAGCCATGACAAGGTGAACAAGCAGAGCAGGCTTTAGTTCAAGATCAGCATCCATGGGCTTCAGTTTAGAAGCCATGTTGCTCATCCTCAGGATGTGCTCCCTGATGCCATGTGCACCTCCTGTGTACTTTTCTGTGACCAGCTGTTTGAGCAGCTGGGGTAGCATACATCTTTGAAGAGCCAGTGAACTGGCTCTTTATCTTTTCCAGAAACTCCCCAACGGAAGCGCACTCTTCGATTGAGCCTGCAATGGCGTTCTCAATCGTGTTCTTTATAAAGGTCATGCACTTTTTATTTGCATTGACCCACTTTGGGTTCTCTAGCACATATGCCAGCTCCACTGGAGCATAGTCCTTTTTCTTTTTATCCCATGCAGCATCATCATCCTTTGCATCTCTGAATGGCTCTATCGGCTTGACCGGCTGTGGAGTGTTCACAACCCAGTCGACTTCAGCACAGACAAAAGCCAGATCAACTTTCTTCCTCCACTCAGTGTAGTTGTCACCCCTGAGCGTTGGAACATCTTTTAGGCAACTCATCAAATTGTAACCTCCTGAAATTCACAAAGATGTGAGATAACAAAACAATTGCATGCATTAATCCAACGTTGGTATAAATCAACACATACAACTGTTTGTGCAATTAAAATTATATCATTGTTGGGCAAAAATAGAGATAAATGCACCATTTAATTATACAATGAATAAATTATGATCATGTTATTAACAACATTGGTCATAAAATAACTGAATCATAATCACTTTTAAATTCACTTTATCACATCTTTCAAAAAATTCAAACATCACTTTATTGTTTTTTAAGCAATTACTTTAACTATTTGCAGCGAAAACATGAATAAAATTCATAAACTTTAAACTCTGCAGAAATGTTTCTGTAACTTTTGAATTTTCTATACAAATTTTCGTTGGAATAATTTGAGTAGAAAAAACTGTGTGAAATTTGCCCAAAAACTGAACAAAATCAATTAAAACTGTGTTTCTGTATAAAAACTAACAGAAAAGCCAATTTGGCCCGCAGCCTGACGCGGCCCACGGCCTGCTTTGCGCGCTTGGCGCCCTAGGTGGCAGTTACTTGGTGCCGCTCCCTGTTGCGGCCCAGATGGACGCGGCCCATGGCCCTCCCAGCAGCCGCCGCTCACCCCTGACCGTCGGATGAGATCCGACGGCCGAGCGGGCACATAGCTGGATCAAAACCAGTCCGAGCGGCCACCCCTGGCAAACCCTAGCCACTTCGCCTCCTCCCCGTCACTGTCTCTGTCTCGCCCGACGGCGGCTGAAGGAGGCCACCGAGCCCCTGCGGCCTGCGTGTCGCCGACGACGGCGGAACCCCACGGCGGCGCTTCCCCTCTCTTCCCCTTTCGCTCTTGTTCTCTTTCCCGCCCGCGGCGGCTCGGTACTGGCAGAGGAGGTCGGCGGCCGGCGGTCTCTGTTGAGGCCACGCCGGCGACGCACCACGGCAGTGGACGGCGGCAACGCACTCTGCCCCCGAAGGGGGCCTTTCCCTTTCGGCCGTGGCGGAGGCAAGCCTCTCCACTGCCCGGGTTCTTCTTCCGATGCCTCGGCTTGCCGATGCGCATCGGGATCGAGAGGAACAGGCGCGGCCTTACGGCGGCGCAACTTTGCCGGCGAGCCCGAAGGCCTTGCGGTGAGTTCTCTATTCTTTTCCCCTTTTGCTCTATGTTCTTGATTCGGAACTGCCTTGGGGATTTTCTTTTGGGGACTTTTACTGTGGGGTGAACTAGGGTTTGCACTTTGAAATCTTTTCCACCAAAAAATCTAGAACTAGAACAAGCTCTGATACCATTGTTTGCTCCCGATCTAGATCAACTAGTCTAGACTAATTCGGTAGAGTGTCTCTGGACAAAAACATTGAGAGAGAGAGGGAGAGATCGGAGAGGAAGGTGAACCACCTGCACCTTGGCTCGAGGAGCCCGAGCCGGTAGCCATCGGGGAGAGCGACGGCGAGAGCGTGGAGTGAGAGATGGCGGCGGTGCTTCCCGTCGGCCTAGCGCGAAACCCTAATCGGTGGGTGTGTTGGTGGGGGCTGCGACGCACGGTGAACCTCGTACCGTGTGCGTCCGCCCCCCCCCCCCCACCTCTTTATATGGCGCTGGCGACAGGGGCCCACCAACCAGAAGAGGTTGGGCGCCCCCGATCAGGGCGCGTGAGAGGGGAAACGGATCGAGTCGCTGGACTCGGTCCTTGAGACGTTGGAGATCATCCTAACAATAACAGCCTGACTCGTCTTTACCCTGAAACTGTAAACTCTGAAGACTCTTTGTGGTTATCCAACGGTTTGGTATAACTTGTTAGAGAATGCTGATATCTTTGCTGATTCTGTTGTTCTAGCTGTTCGGACGCCACGGGTCGGAGAAAAATCCTATGAGACCTGGTCTATTTCTCCATCAGGATAGACCCAGGTGAGAATATGACACGTGTCTCACACACATCTCAATGCTCTTTCTTCCCCAAAAGCTTTCTTGTCTATCCCGTCCACTAGAACGCCATCGAGCAAACATAGCAGCCGCACACAGTTTTACCACGCCATTGAGATGGGATTACCCCATACACCGGGCTTTGACAGATAAACGGAGGCGAGCACATGCCTATGTTGTTTATCGTCTTCGCGTGCAGCTACCAAGACCACCTGGAAGTGGTAGACCTCGTCGGCAACACGAAGCACTGCCCCCTGGATCCGGCTTGTGTTGATCTACAACTCCTCGGGAACAGCAACGCTGTGCTGGTCGCCGGTGACGGGGTCCCACACCAGGACCTACTTCCGCTTGTGGGCGAGGAATAGTACGAGGCCATGGCGGCTGTTGAGGATCCTGCTGAATTCGTCGTCATCGTCGAGCTGCAGGGAGATGCCCGGACGGGACACGATTGGGGGCCTCCAGAGTTGGTTTGAAGAAGATGCCGCCGCGATCGTCTTCCTGCATCTGGTGCTCACAAACTCCACCAATTTACCCCGAGCCATATGTTCCTCGCGTAATCGGCGCAACAGAAATAAAATTGTGTGGTCTGTCCCATGGCAAAACACCGAATACTACACACGGATTACACTGCCGCACATCACAGTAACACATCAATTTCCCTGGGACCAATTGGAATGTCTATACCATGTACTTGTCAGAAAATTTAACTCCCATCTAATCCCAGTTCTACCACCAATTCGTTTATCTTTTTCTCTTTGACTTGTTGAATCTTCACATGAGATGAGTGGACGAGTGCTGCAGGCACACCAATCATGGCAATCCTATCATCTAATTGGTTGATTCCTCATCTTAATTTCGCACCTTGGTCTGATCTACGTTTCTAGCGCGCGTCGAGCTACAGGGAAGAGATTTGGGAAAAGAGATTTAGGGAAGAAAGAGCTTTGAGATGAGTGCAAAACACGTGTCTTGTCCTTAAGTGGGTCTATCCTGATGGAGAAATAGACCCTGTCTCATAAGATTTTTCTCCACCCTGCGTGCAAATAATATCGCCAAAGGATCTTGCCGATTATGTGTGGCGCTGGCTCGTTCGGACGCCACGGGGTGATCCTGGCCGTTTTCCGGCGAGTACATTGCATGCTGCTACGTATCCTGCGTCGTGCATTGGATCGTCGCGCTCCGTTTTGGACGACACGGAAGTGGAGCTTATCATTCGTGTGGTGTACGATCATGCATCGCACTTGGCGATGTTCATGGGATGACCACACCCATCTGGCTAGACAGCAAGGCCAGGAACTATCCAAAGCTCGGTTTATCCTGCAATCTAGCTGCAGTTTTCAGGATTTTACAGTGGATCATCTGTGAAAAATTTCGTGCATTTAGAATGGAGATGCTCCTGAAACTTGAACGCACTTCCTCCCAGAGAAGAGGACGACCCTTCCATTGCCACAGGATGAATTGGCATTTGGCAGATGAGAGGATTGCGCCAAAACGAAACGACCCTGTACACTTCGCACAGTCTCCACTGAGCTCGTCTCCTCCCGGCTCACATGCCGTCGCACTCCGCTGCCGCGCAAAGCCAGCCACACACATTTTTAAACCGACCTCGCGCGAGGGCGACACGGACGCTTACACCTCCCCAGTAGCTACGAGCCGATCGGCCTCTCCCGAGCTCGCCGTCCCCGTCCAACAGCCTGTCCCGCCTTGGCTCTGCCCGCGCTCCTGTTCCTACAAATTCTCCTCCCAAACCAACCCTCCCTCCCCAACGAGCTCGCACACGCTTAACGAGTGACAGACACGCAGAAGCGTGGCGTCTTATCGTTCCTTCCTACATGGACCGGTACAGAGTGGCGCCGTCCCGCCCGGTCTTCCTCTCCGGCGCCAGCCAACACCGCCACCTCCAGGCCGCGGCGGCCGGGCGGCGCGCCGAGACGGAGCTCGACATCTTCACGGCCGAGCGCTACTTCAACGCGGCCGACGCCGTCAAGTACAGCGCCGCCGCGGTCCATGCCGCGGACGCGCCGGTGGACGCGGCGACGAGCCAGACCGCGGCCTCGTCGGAGGCCAGCTGGAACAGCCGCTCCGGCCTGCTCGCCAGCAACCAGTCGTCGGCGGCAGTCAGGCAGCAGCACGGAAAGATAGGCCACGTTGGTGGTGGTGGCAATGACATCGACCTCGGCCTCGGCCTCGTCGTCCGGGTCGCCGCGAGGGACGATCGGTGTCAGCGTGGCGGCAAGAAGCAGCGGTGGGGGATATTCAGCCGGGACTGCCCCTGCGCCGGCAGGAAGGCCGTCACCGTCGACGTCGCCTCCGAGCCTCCCAGCCCGATCACTCCGAGGATCAACCACGCGAGGCTCGACGTCTTGGGTTTGGAGGAGCGCGCGGTATTCAAGGCCAACGGGCTGCCTCCTCCGTCTGCCAACGACGAGCCGGGCGTGATGAAGATCATGAGCACGACGGGGAGCCGCGCGTTCCCGCTTCGCGCCAGCATGGACCGCATCCTCGCAGCGCCGGCGCCGGTGCCAAACCAGAGCGGAACAGCCCCATCGTTCCCTGCCTTCCCGCCGGACGTCGGCCGCCGCGTGGTGACCTCCGGCAGCGGGTTCACGTTCCCGGTGATCGCCCCGGCCGTCGTGGACGAGCCGCCGCGGGAGTCGCTGGAGGTGTTCCGACCCATCGACGAGAACTCGGTGGTGCTCGCGGACCCGCCGCCCGCCCAGGGCGTGGCCGGCTTCCTGCGCGCGCCGGCGGTCGTGGGTGCGGCGACGCGTGACGACGATGACGCGCTGAGCGACGCCAGCTCCGACCTGTTCGACCTCGAGAGCTTCGCGGCGTCGTCGTCGTACCCGACCACGTACCGCGGGCGCAGCAGCCGGCGCAACTCGGGCGACGACGACGGCCACCTGGCGTACGCTGCCGCGGTGGCGGAGCCGGCGCTGAGCGAGTACGCGTACGCGCCCAGCGAGGCGAGCGTGGTGTGGAGCGTGGCCACGGCCGAGGGCGTCGCCTACGACGCGGGCAGCGTGGCCAACTTCTCCAGCGCGGCGTCCGCGTGCTGCGTCGACGACTTCCGCTTCGTTCCGCCGCCTGAGTCCGCGGCCGGGCACGATGGCTTCACCGCCGCCATGTCCCGGAGCGCCGGCCGTAAGAAAGGCGGCGGCGGAGGGTTCTTGAACAGCTGCCGGTGCGAGAAGGCCGTCAGCGTCGGGCCCACCCCGGTCCGGATGGCTCGGCCGCCGGCGGCCCCGGCCAAGGCTGCCAGCCGCGCGATGGGGCTCGAGAGCGGCGGTGCCGCAAGGTACCACAACCGCCGCGTCCACATGCCGGTCCGGACGTGATCATGGCTCGCCGTCCGGCGGCGCCCATGCGTACGTACAAGGTGTCTGTTGGCAGTTGACACGGCACACTTTTGCACGACGTTGCCACCTGCTGAACTGGTGTAATTAAATCTTCAAAGTTGCTTCTTCTTTCGTGAAGAAAAAACGTGCTCCCGCTATCCTGTACAAAACGCAAAAGCCTATTGTACCGATCTTAGCACTATGTGTTATTTCATCGATCACTTTCGTTTCTGGACAAATTTAGACAGATCGCACGCTTTAATTTGACTGATAAGGCTCAACAACTTGCAGCAAATCTCAGACGAATCAGTGTGATCTGTGATGGAATGCCCCTGTTGAAGTGTTGAGTGTCGAGGCCACTTTGCTGTAGCGCCAGCCTGATGCTGCTGCAAATAATGGGAACATTTAGGCCCGAACTTTTTTCCATATCATGTCCATTGTTCAGTTCTACTTCCATCACACTACAAATTATATGCGTGTATAACTGGAATGTGATGCGCGTGAGTCGTGAGAGCATCTCTACCCAGTGGCAGTGGCAGAGCTGGGATTGGCGATGAGTGATATCACGAGCCCAGATTAAGTGATAAATAAGGCTAGTGAGATCAATCTCTAATATTATTTGAATTAAAATGTGTATATCAATAGCTAACATAATGGTGCTAACTAAATTTTTTGATATCACTTGACATCACAAACAAAGAGCAGCTCCACCAGTGCCCAGTGGCGGAGCAAGAGAACTTGTGATTAAGGTGCACGGTTGACAAGGATATAGCTAATAGAGCCCGATAGTTGAGTACCCCTGAGGCCCGTATAGCTAGGCCCAATTGTAATGATAGTCGAATACGAATTCTTACCGTATGCCGACATTGTAATCTGTATCGAACCCTACCCGATCCTCGAGACCTGGCCACCTATATATAGGGGCCAGGAGGGGATGGTGTGGGGCAGATTGAAAGCAAGCCAGGTTGAACACCCAAGTTTACTTTCAACATACACCTAGTTTCGACTAACCTTACCTTCGAGTTCATCCGACGCCCTATCTCCCCGATCCTAAGTCCTTCATCTAGGACATTTGTCGAGTTAACCCCTCGTCAATTGGCGCCGACCGTGGGGACCTTGGGCGTTGGAATCATGAATTCGACGGCTTTTTCGCTTTTAGACAACAACAGTTCAGAACTCGACGGAAGTGAAGAGATAGAGTTAACCATTGGAAGTCTGAGCATTATCGTTGGGCCATCAGGTTCATCCCGCCTCTCGGATCCGACGAAACCAGATCCGTCGGCAAGTAAGCCCAAAACAGAGGAAATATTAGAATCATCAGAAGGCTCTTCCAGCGAGGTAAACTCGCCGGTCAGTCTTGACAAAGCACCAATCGCAGAAGGCGACAAAATTCAGGAAAAACTCGATTCAGAAGAAAGAGCGTGCCAGATGCACAACAGCGCGAAGGACTTCGCCGTGGGAAGCAGCGGCGTCTCCAAGGTACATCAATTATGTGTCATTATCACTGAAGCACAGGAAGAAAACAATGGCGAAGGAAGCGAAAATGTCGATAGGCAAGTCGACAAAATAAAGAATCACAACAAAAAGGAAAAGGAGAAAATCCATGTCTCGGCTGGCGAATGGAGGATGATCAAGTCAGCTATCAATAATGGTACAGAAGTACCCGAAGGATCGAGAAAAGAAGTTCTAATGGGATACCAGTATGCATTGTACCAGCACAGGAAGAAATTAAGGGAGGCAAAAGACATGATCTTTCAAAACAATAATAGCATGTCAAGAGAGGAATACTGGGAAGACTATAGTGAAGACTCAGAATACAGCAGAGAAAGACGCGGAGACCCAAAGCACAACAGGGGGCGACAGCACGCGGCAGAGAAGAAAGGTACTCGAGAAGCCCTACCCCACAGCCAGAAGAGGAGGAAGATGACTTCATACAAGAAACGCCAGAAGCAGCGTTAGTAGCAGCACAAGCGTATTTACTAACCACCAGGCCAGAGCCTGGGGATCCACGAGAAGATATGCATTGAGCCGCTATACGAAGCCTCGAAATAGTGGAGAGCAAGATTAGGGAAAAAGGTCTCGACACAGAGTCGACAGTCTACAAGGAAAAGCAAAAGGAGAAGTCCAGATATAACTTCACAGATAACGAGTATAATGAGTCATCAGAAGAGGAGAGGCGATAAAGACATGGGTGCGCTATGCTTTACCCGCAGGGTTCGCAAAACGTGGGTACCCAAAGGATTTAAATTGCCACACGACCAGCCTAAGTATGATGGGTCACAAGAACCTACCCTATGGTTGTCGGATTATCTGCAGGCGGTACAGATACTGGGGAGAACAAAGGTGACTGTAATGCAAAGTTTGCAGCTGCACCTCACTGGCGCAGCACGGTCCTGGTTGAATACCCTACCAAGCGAATCCATCAAAAGTTGGGGGGAACTCGAAAGTCAATTCACAAGAAATTTCCGTTCCACCTACAAGTGCCCAGCGTCACTGGAGGAAGTAAAGGCATGTATGCAATGGAAAGGCGAAACACTACGTTCTTATATACAACGCTGGAGTACAATCAAAAACTTAGCAGAAGATGTCTCCAACGAAATGGCAATAGACGCCTTTTCAGCCGGACTTCGTCGCACAGATCTTGTGGAAGAAATAGGAAGAACAAGACCCACGACAGTAACTGAGCTAATGGAACAAGCCAACAAATTCGCTGATGGAGAGGACGCGTATAACAATAAAAGAGGACGTTCACCAGAAGTCGACAGGCTGAGTAGACAGAGGAGACGACATCGCAGCAGGGATAACCAGGGAAGGCGAAAACAGGTAGTCGCGGGTTACGCACTAGAAGAAGACGAAGGATATGAAAGCAGGAGGTTTCAGGCAAAAGGAGTAGAAAAGTCACGATATTCTGGTCCTTTGGCCGAGGATATGCTATACGGACCCTGTCGTATCCACTACGCGTATCTCGACGGGAAGAGGGTCTCAAATCATCAGATAAAAGACAGCAGAACATTCTTAAGGTTGCAAGGCGCCATGGGCTCAAAACAAGAAGGAAGGCAAGGAGAGAGACACAGAAGTCAAGGATATCAAATGCAAAGGCTAGCAAGGCACCTAGAGTCAAAAGTGTATATATCAGCTATGATTCAACCGGTGCCCAAGTCGAAGAAAGAACAAAAGAGCATATCCAGGCAAGTCAACCTAGCAATATCATCACCACCAGCCACCACAGAGTACCTACGATGGTCAGAGCAACCAGTCAAGTTCAGCAGAGCAGACCACCTGAGGAAAGTTCCCAGGCCAGGCCATTCGCCTATGGTTTTGAAGGCACAAATAGGAGGATACGACGTCGGAAGAGTGTTCATGGATGCAGGGAGTGGCATAAACTTAATATATCCCAGAACCCTAACGGCAATGTGCATCTCGCTAACGAGCCTAAAGCCAACAGATTGCTATTTCCATGGGATAGTACCAGGAGCCACAAACCATCCTTTGGGGAAAATAGAACTCGACGTCTGATTCGGCAACAGCGGAAACTACCGAAAAGAGAAACTGGAATTTGAAGTAATGGACTGGCCGTCGCAATATCATGCAATCCTGGGGCGCCCAGCATTTGCAAAATTTATGGCAGTACCACACTACGCGTACCTTATGTTAAAGATTCCAGGGCCCAATCGAATGATTACAGTACAAGGGAGCTTCGAAGTAGCCAATACATGCGACAGGGAGTTCAGTAGGATGGCGCAAACTTTCGGCATGACAGCAGAGTACGAGAGGTTAAAAGGAGAAACGGATCACAATGTACTACCCAACGTTGGGCGATCACTGCCAGATCAGGCTTTCAACACGTCTCAGGACTCGAAGAAAATTCAAGTCCATCCTACTGACGCAAGCAAGACGATATCAATTGCGGTGAACTTGGATCTCGCATAGAAAAGCGCGCTCGTCGAGTTCCTCCGTGAGCGCTGGGAAATCTTCGCCTGGTGTCCATCAGACATGCGAGGGGTTCCCAGGGAACTCGTCGAGCACGCACTAAACGTAGATCCCAAGGCAAAGCCAGTCAAGCAGCCATTGCGACGATTCGATGAACCCAAAAGGAGGGCGATAGCATCAGAGTTGCACAGGCTAGAAAATGCCAAATTTATCAGAGAAATCAAAACTTCGAGTTGGGTGTCGAACCCAGTCATAGTACTAAAGAAGAACATAGACGTACAAAGAGTATGTGTCGACTACACATCTCTCAATAAGCATTGTCCAAAAGATCCCTTCCCTCTACCCCGTATCGATCAGATAATCAATTCAACAGCGGGATGCGCGAGGCTTTCGTTTTTGGACGCATATTCTGGTTACAACCAGATCAAATTGAAGAAAGAGGACGAAGAAAAAACGGCATTCATCACACCATATGGAGTGTTTTGCTACCAAGTAATGCCTTTTGGCCTAAAAAATGCAGGAGCAACCTATCAACGCATGATGCAAAATTGCCTCAGAAGCCAAATAGGACGAAATATTCAAGTATACATTGATGATGTAGTCATCACGACAAGAGAAGAGAAATCTTTAATTAGCGACTTGGCAGAAACCTTCGACAATCTGAGCAGATACAAGCTCAAGCTTAACCCGACAAAGTGTTCCTTCGGCGTATCAGCAGGACAGCTTTTGGGGTTCTTGGTATCAGCACGAGGAATAGAGGCAAACCCAGAGAAGATTCAAGTAATCCTAAGAATGGGGAAACCCACGAAACTACACGACATACAGAAACTTGCAGGACGCATCGCGGCACTAAGTCGCTTCGTCGCTCGACTAGGAGAGAAGGCGCTTCCTTTTTATGCACTGATGAAGAAGTCAGATGATAAATTCGAGTGGACAGAAGAAGCAGACGCAGCATTTGCGCAGTTGAAAAAAGTGCTTTCCACGCCACCAGTGCTGGTCGCACCAAAAGAAAAAGAACCACTGCTACTATACATCGCCGCAACCCATCAGGTGGTGAGTACAGTATTAGTAGTCGAAAGAAGTGAAGAAGGAAAAGCTTATGGCGTCCAGAGGCCAGTATATTTCATCAGTGAAGTATTGTCTCCAACAAAACAAAGGTACCCGCATTATCAGAAGTTGGCATACAGTGTCTTCACAACCGCGCGAAAATTACGGCAGTATTTCCTGGTACACCCAATTATAGTGGTCAATGAGGCGCCATTATCAAACATATTGAATAATCCTTCCGCAACAGGACGTGTCTCTTTGTGGGGAATCGAGTTATCTCCCATGGACATCACATATGAAAAAAGGAAGGCGATCAAGTCGCAAGTTTTGCAAGATTTTACAGCAGAATGGCTGGAGTTGCAAAGTACAGGACCACCAGATCTATCCAGTGTTTGGACAATGTATTTTGACGGTTCCAAAAGAATCCAAGGCGCAGGCGCAGGAGTAGTGTTGACATCACCCCATGGCGATAAATTGAAGTACGTCTTAAGGATGAGCTTTTCACAGGCTTCCAACAATGAAGCAGAGTACGAGGCTTTGTTGCACGGAATGAAGATGGCTAAAGCATGCGGAGCAACTCGCCTAAAAATATTTGGAGATTCCAACCTGGTTGTCCAGCAAGTCATGAACAGATACGACACAATCAATGATAACATGATGGCTTACAAAAATCTCTACCATTATCTAGAAGGAACGTTCGATGGATGCGAAGTTTCCCACATAAGCAGGAACAACAATGAAGAAACCGACAATTTAGCAAACATCGGGTCACAGTGCTTACCCGTGCCATCCAGAGTATTTTGGGAGGAAATAGTGGAGAGATCAATAAAAAGTAGAAAAAGTTTGACTACTACAGCAGGCTTGGAGGCCACATCAGAACCAGAGGAGGTCATGATGATAGAGGAAACATGGATGCAGCCATATCTTGCATACATGCTAAATAAAAAATTACCAGAAGATGCAGTGGAGGCCAAGAGGATAACTTGAAGATCAAAGGCGTTTGTCGTGTTGCAGGGGAAGCTATACAAGAAAAGTATTACCGGTGTTTTGCAGCATTGCGTTACACCTCAGGAAGGATAAATAATACTACAAGACATACACAGGGGAGTGTGTGGCCATCATGCTAGCAGCAGAGCAATAGCAGCGAAAGCTTTTTGAGCAGGGTTCTATTGGCTAACAGCCATCGAGGACGCAAAAGATATAGTTCGAAAATGTGAAGCATGTCAAAGGTTTGCATCCAGACCGCATGCACCAGCAGCAGAACTCCAAACAATACCATTATCTTGGCCTTTTGCACAATGGCGCCTCGATATGGTGGGAAAATTACACAAATCATGGCCAGGAAGGCATGTCTACATGCTAGTAGCAGTCGATAAATTTACCAAATGGGTGGAAGCGGCCCCGGTAACAACTCAAGATTCTACAGCAGCAATCAACTTCATCAAGTCAATAGTTTTCCATTTTGGTGTACCATATAGCATCATCACAGACAATGGGACAAATTTCACTTCAAAGGAATTCAAGAGTTACTGCGAATGATTAGGGATCAAGCTAAAATTCGCATCTGTTGCGCACCCGAAGACGAACGGGCAAGTCAAAAAAGGCAATGGCCTGATATGTAGTGGGATAAAAAAGAGGCTCCTAGCACCTCTCGAGAAAGCCAAGAGCGCTTGGGTAGAAGAGCTACCCTCCGTTCTTTGGAGTCTAAGAACTACGCCTAATGCTGCAACCCAAGAAACTCCTTTTTTTCTGGTCCATGGCGCAGAAGCCGTGCTTCCAGTCGAAGTTACGCACGAGGCTCCAAGAGTGATAGCATATGATGAGACAATGTCAACAGAAGCATTGCAAGATGATGTCGATGCATTAGATGAAGCAAGAGATAAAGCATTAGAAAGGGCTACATAGTATCAATAGAGTCTACGAAACTACCATAGTAGTCGAGTTCGTTCACGATCCTTCATGGTGGGAGACCTAGTTTTGTGACTCAGGCAAGACAGCCACGGCAAATTGGAGTCCCCTTGGGTGGGACCTTACATCGTCACCGAAGTAATACCTGGAGGAGCATATCGACTACAAAATAAGAAGACAGGGAAGGATGAGAGCAATCCATAGAACGCAGAGCAGCTACGGTGCTTTTACGCGTAGAATATATACAGTATTATCAATAAATTCGAGTTAACCTTCTGAACCTAGAACATGAGGCCACAGGTCAGGTTCTTTGGGTTGAACTCGACAAATTTGTACAATTATTACTTTTTTGCCTCGGGGGCTTCAACCTGCGGATCGTATGAAAGGAAATTTTATTTCAACTTGGAAGACTTTTTTACTGAAAGGTTGTGCAGACAACCCGATAAATATTCAACTAGCTTGGTTCACAAAGGAACCCGATATTCTTGGTTCACAAAGAACCCGATAGATGGAGAAGCATACCTCAAAACAAATAATTTGTTTTCCTAGTACTAGTAAAAACACCGACATGGAGTACGAATATTCATTACAAAGGGCATTAACAAAAGTGACATTACATACGAAGCAAAATCCTAATGGAAATGAACTTTGGCTTCATATTTCTTCTGGCAGAGGGTACCATCGAAGATCTTCACATCGAACTTTGACATGCCAATGTGGAAGTCGAAGGAAATGAAGAAGCCTGGGTGGATGTTGTGGTCTTCTGCAAACTATGACCAGCCACCCTTGAAGTACTGCTCGCCGTCGCCGTCATACCATACCTCCACCTCGTATGGGATACCACTGTCGGACTGCTCGCGGAGAACAGCCTCTCGCAGTTCGTGCCCATCCATGAACTTGGTGAACTGCAGTGGCAGGCGCTGAATTTTGTGGCACTACGCCATGGCGATGCAGAGAAAAGAAAAGATTTGGGGAGGCGCAGCAGGAGCAGCGGAAGTAGCAGGAGGAGGAGCAACTGGACCTGGAGCAGCACCAGTCACCTTGGGCTTATTCTTGCTACCAGGTGGGCGGCCGGGGCGACGCTTAGCCGGAGCGGCCGAGGATGATCCTTCTATGACCGGAGTGGTGTTTTTATTTTTGCTCCCATGAGGACGACCTCAGCCTCGGGGCGCCGCTCGAGAGCCAAGATTGAGACGGGAGTCATCTACATCAGCCATGTGGATGAAGGAGAAAGAAAAAACCCTAGATGAGGGAAGGAGATGATGCGGCGGAGGAGAAATCTGATTAGGGTTTTTACCCTTGACCAGAGGGTGCTTTATTTATAAGTACGTATTATCGGGCCCCCGTGATAAGCAAGGCCCGTAAACATATTTTACATACAGGAGTTAAAATATGCATATGGCAGACGATAATATCAAAGAGGAAAGGGAAAAAAACAAGGCGAGGAGATTACAGTTGCATGATATAAAAACCTCGACTTCTACTCGGGGGCTTGCAAATAATAAATGAGAGCAGGAAAAAGAACTGAACTTTGAGCCTATGCTTGACTACAAGTATCCAAACATAGCCTCGGGGGCTACTCCCATCGGGAGCGCTGAGCGCGCACCCGATAGAGGATGAGATACTAAATATTGAAGAAGAATATCTTACAAATTTTGACTATGTAATCGACGAAATACAGAAAGATTACTCCCATCGGGAGCGAGTTTCATGGTTGTTAAAACCCAAATATTTTCAGTCAAATTATGACTGCGACATGAGATTCTCGAGTTGCGTTATCGCAACACAACTCGAATGTCGTGACTTGTCGCGAAGGTAAGACCCCGGGATCCGTCCTGTGTGACCTGGTATACGCACATGGATGCGCTCTGCTAGTGTGTATCCATGTCTACAACATGAAGAAAATCCTAGTGGACACACTGGGTACCCTGAGAACCACTGGGATTCATTCTTTGTAAGTCCTAAATGCGGCAAAAGAGTGGGTTTGACCGGTATACCGAATTCAAGTCCAAGGGGATTGAATTTGAAGTAGGTGACAAGTATCTGTTCTGGCAGTTAACTAACCTCTTGATCCGTCAGAGTTGTCAGGCTTGTTCATCAAGACCCCTTGCGAGCAAATTATCATGAATATAAGTCGAAAGACCAGGTCAAAGATTTGAAGATAAGAAGAAGTCGAAGAATTGATCAAGTCAAAGATTTAGAGATTGGAGATTCAACCCGAATCTGCAATTCTGGTAGAATCTCAGGGGCTACTGACAAGGGTATAGCTAATAGAGCCCGATAGTTGAGTACCCCTGAGGCCCGTATAGCTAGGCCCAATTGTAATGATAGTCGAATACGAGTTCTTACCGTATGCCGACATTGTAATCTATATCGAACTCTACCCGATCCTCGAGACCTGGCCACCTATATATAGGGGCCAGGAGGGGACGGTGTGGGGCAGATTGAAAGCAAGCCAGGTTGAACACCCAAGTTTACTTTCAACATACACCTAGTTTCGACTAACCTTACCTTCGAGTTCATCCGATGCCCTATCTCCCCGATCCTAAGTCCTTCATCTAGGACATTTGTCGAGTTAACCCTCATCAACGGTGGTGCCAAAATAGTCAAAATACATTTTTAGGGGTGGCACATATGATGAAAAATTGCAAATATACAAAGAAAACAAAATATACCCGGTGTCATGTGCACCTGGCTGGGTGAACTTGCATCCGCCCTATCTTCACCTGCTCCCCCATAAATCTGTCCGGCAATAGCGTCGGCACCCGCGCCCGGCTCCTCTAACGTTGAGAAGCGAAGTCATAGAAAAGCAAGAAAGGAGGTTAGGGTATGCTAGAAGTGCCTAATTATGTGATGTATGCACGTAATTAAGGTGATTGTTGTAGCATGAATTATTAAAAATAGTTTTTTTGCACCATAATTTTGATTGCAAGTAATTAAGGTAAATACATATCTCAAATTTGCAGCATATAAATTATTTTGAATTATATTATAGTTAAATAGTATATCTTTGAAGAGCAAAGTAACTTTGCTTCTCAATGTTAGAGGAGCCGGTTCTCCTGTTTGGGGCCTCTGCCTATAAAAGCGCTCCAAAAGGCCATTCTGGGGCCCGGTGGCGATCATCTAACATTGTGCGTGTTTGACTGGATGACAATGGAGGACCTCTTTTGAAATTGGAAACAGGGGTAATGGCTAGAGAGTGTACAATTCTACATTGTATCACACCATGTTGTTTCTCCCTGTTGTTTTTATCCAACAATGTTAGTTTTCCTGTTGTGTTAATCATCAATACTAAATGTATACTATTTGCTCATGTTGATATATAATTACTTAGTCCCTTCTTTTATATCTTTTTTTATTAAATTTGCTAGAGTATGCAACTCTACATGGTATCAAAGTGACCAATGTCGTTGATCCACTTCCGCATCACGCCGCTCCCGGGAAGATCGATCTCTTATCCCCGGGGATACGGCACCTGTTTTTGATCAAAGATCAGACTTTTCTAGATATTGAATCAGTTCCAAGAGTACATCAATTTGAAGTCACAATTCTCATTAGATCTTATAACCAGATAAATCCCTAAATCTCCACGACGCTATTAATTATCCAGTGAGAAATCAGTGCAAATATTGGTGCTCCGTACATCGTCAAAATCGCTTCATCCAAGATGAAGATCATAGGGCGACATCGAATCTTCACCATGCACAGCGCCTGCATCGACCTCCCGCATCTACGGCTTTGAGGATATTTTTAGGATGTGAAAATAACTTAAATTTATTATGATCAAACTCCTCCCTAGTTGACAAGGGTATAGCTAATAGAGCCCGATAGTTGAGTACCCCTAAGGCCCGTATAGCTAGGCCCAATTGCAATGATAGTCGAATACGAGTTCTTACCGTATGCTGACATTGTAATCTGTATCGAACCCTACCCGATCCTCGAGACCTGGCCACCTATATATAGGGGCCAGGAGGAGACGGTATGGGGCAGATTGAAAGCAAGCCAGGTTGAACACCCAAGTTTACTTTCAACATACACCTAGTTTCGACTAACCTTACCTTCGAGTTCATCCGACGCCCTATCTCCCCAATCCTAAGTCCTTCATCTAGGACATTTGTCGAGTTAACCCCTCATTAATTGGCGCCGACCGTGGGGACCTTGGGCGTTGGAATCATGAATTCGACAGCTTTTTCGCTTTTAGACAACAATAGTTCAGAATTCGATGGAAGTGAAGAGATAGAGTTAACCATTAGAAGTCTGAGCATTATCGTTGGGCCATCAGGTTCATCCCGCCTCTCGGATCCGATGAAACTAGATCCGTCGGCAAGCAAGCCTGAAACATAGGAAATATTAGAATCATCAGAAGGCTCTTCCAGCGAGGTAAACTTGCCGGTCAGTCTCGACAAAGCACCAATCGCAGAAGGCGACAAAATTCAGGAAAAACTTGATTCAGAAGAAAGAGCGTGCCAGATGCACAATAGCGCGAAGGACTTCGCCGTGGGAAGTAGCGGCGTCTCCAAGGTACTTCAATTATGTGTCATTATCACTGAAGCACAGGAAGAAAACAATGGCGAAGGAAGCAAAAATGTCGATAGGCAAGTCGACAAAATAAAGAATCATAACAAAAAGAAAAAGGAGAAAATCCATGTCTCGGCTGGCGAATGGAGGATAATCAAGTCAGCTATCAATCATGGTACAGAAGTACCCAAAGGATCGAGAAGAGAAGTTCTAATGGGGTACCAGTATGCATTGTACTAGCACAGGAAGAAATTAAGGGAGGCAAAAGACATGATCTTTCAAAACAATAACAGCATGTCAAGAGAGGAATACTGGGAAGACTATAGTGAAGACTCAGAATATAGCAGAGAAAGACGCGGAGACCCAAAGCACAACAGGGGGCGATAGCACACGGCAGAGAAGAAAGGTACTCGAGAAGCCCTACCCCACAGCTAGAAGAGAAGGAAGATGACTTCATACAAGAAACGCCAGAAGCAGCGTTAGTAGCAGCACAAGCGTATTTACTATCCACCAGGCCAGAGCCCGGTGATCCACGAGAAGATATGCATCAAGCCGCTATACGAAGCCTCGAAATAGTGGAGAGCAAGATTAGGGAAAAAGGTCTCTACACAGAGTCGACAGTCTACAAGGAAAAGCAAAAGGAGAAGTCCGGATATAACTTCACAGATAACGAGTATAATGAGTTATCAGAAGAGGAGAGGCGACAAAAGAGGAAGGAGAACGCAAGAAGTATAATAGCACAAGCTCGAGTAAATAAATCGTGTCATGCTTGGAGGGAAGAGAATTACAAAGACGATGATAAAGACATGGGTGTGCTATGCTTTACCCGCAGGGTTCGCAAAATACGGGTACCCAAAGGATTTAAATTGCCACACGACCAACCTAAGTATGATGGGTCACAAGAACCTACCCTATGGTTGTCAGATTATCTGCAGGCGGTACAGATACTGGGGGGAACAAAGGCGACTGCAATGCAAAGTTTGCAGCTGCACCTCACTGGCGCAGCACGGTCCTGGTTGAATACCCTACCAAGCGAATCCATCGGAAGTTGGGGGGAACTCGAAAGTCAATTCACAAGAAATTTCCGTTCCACCTACAAGCGCCCAGCGTCACTGGAGGAAGTAAAGGCATGTATGCAACGGAAAGGCGAAACGCTACGTTCTTATATACAACGCTGGAGTACAATCAAAAACTTAGCAGAAGATGTCTCTGACGAAATGGCAATAGACGCCTTTTCAGCCGGACTTCGTCGCACAGATCTCGTGGACAAAATAGGAAGAACAAGACCCACAACAGTAACTGAGCTAATGGAATAAGCCAACAAATTCGTTGATGGAGAGGACGCATATAACAATAAAAGAGGACGTTCACTAGAAGTCGACAGGCTGAGTAGACAGAGGAGACGACATCGCAGCAAGGATAACCAGGGAAGGCAAAAACAGGTAGCCGCGGGTTACACACTAGAAGAAGATGAAGGATATGAAAGCAGGAGATTTCAGACAAAAGGAGTAGAAAAGTCACGATATTCTGGTCCTTCAGCCGAGGATATGCTATACGGACCCTGTTGAATCCACTATATGTATCTCGATGGGAAGAGGGTCTCAAATCATCAGATGAAAGACTGCAGAACATTCTTAAGGTTGCAAGACGCCATGGGCTCAAAACAAGAAGGAAGGCAAGGAGAGAGACACAGAAGTCAAGGATATCAAATGCAAAGGCTAGCAAGGCACCTAGAGTCAAAAGTGTATATATCATCTATGATTCAACCAGTGCCCAAGTCGAAGAAAGAACGAAAGAGCATATCCAGACAAGTCAACCTAGCAATATCATCACCACCAGCCACCACAGAGTACCTACGATGGTCAGAGCAACCTGTCAAGTTCAGCAGAGCAGATCACCCGAGGAAAGTTCCCAGGCCAGGCCATTCGCCTATGGTTTTAAAGGCACAAATAGGAGGATACGACATCGGAAGAGTGTTCATGGATGCAGGGAGTGGCATAAACTTAATATATGCCAGAACCCTAAAGGCAATGTGCATCTCGCTAACGAGTCTAAAGCCAACAGATTGCTCGAAGAAAATTCAAGTCCATCCTACTTACGCAAGCAAGACGACATCAATTGCGGTGAACTTGGATCCCGCATAGGAAAGCACGCTCATCGAGTTCCTCCGTGAGCGCTGGGAAATCTTCGCCTGGTGTCCATCAGACATGCCAGGGGTTCTCAGGGAACTCGTCGAGCACGCACTAAACGTAAATCCTAAGGCAAAGCCAATCAAGCAGCCATTGCGATGATTTGATGAACCCAAAAGGAGGGCGATAGCATCAGAGTTGCACAGGCTAGAAAATGCCGGATTTATCAGAGAAATCAAAACTTCGAGTTGGGTGTCGAACCCAGTCATAGTACCAAAGAAGAACACAGACGTATAAAGAGTATGTGTCGACTACACATCTCTCAATAAGCATTGTCCAAAAGATCGCTTCCCTCTACCCCGCATCGATCAGATAATCGATTCAACAGCGGGATGCGCGAGGCTTTCATTTTTGGACGCATATTCTGATTACAATCAGATCGAATTGAAGAAAGAGGACAAAGAAAAAAATGGCATTCATCACACCATATGGAGTATTTTGCTACCAAGTAATGCCTTTTGGCCTAAAAAATGCAGGAGCAACCTATCAACGCATGATGCAAAATTGCCTCTGAAGCCAAATAGGATGAAATATTCAAGTATACATTGATGATGTAGTCATCACGACAAGAGAAGAGAAATCTTTAATTAGCGACTTGGCAGAAACCTTCGACAATCTGAGCAGATACAAGCTCAAGCTTAACCCGACAAAGTGTTCCTTCGGCGTATCAGCAGGACAGCTTTTGGGGTTCTTGGTATCAGCATGAGGAATAGAGGCAAACCCAGAGAAGATTCAAGCAATCCTAACAATGGGAAAACCCACAAAACTACACGACGTACAGAAACTTGCAGGACACATCGCGGCACTAAGTCGCTTCGTCGCTCGACTAGGAGAGAAGGCGCTTCCTTTTTATGCACTGATAAAGAAGTCAGATGATAAATTCGAGTGGATAGAAGAAACAGATGCAGCATTTGCGCAGTTGAAAAAAGTGCTTTCCACGCCACCAGTGCTGGTCGCACCAAAAGAAAAAGAACCACTGCTACTATGCATCACCGCAACCCATCAGGTGGTGAGTACAGTATTAGTAGTCGAAAGAAGTGAAGAAGGAAAAGCTCATGGCGTCCAGAGGCTAGTATATTTCATCAGTGAAGTATTGTCTCCAACAAAATAAAGGTACCCGCATTATCAAAAGTTGGCATACAGTGTCTTCACAACCGCGCGAAAATTACGGCAGTGTTTCGCGGTACACCCAATTATAGTGGTCAATGAGGCGCCATTATCAAATATATTGAATAATCCTTCCGCAACAGGACGTGTCTCTTTGTGGGGAATCGAGTTATCTCCCATGGACATCACGTATGAAAAAAGGAAGGCGATCAAGTCACAAGTTTTGCCGGATTTTACAGCAGAATGGCTGGAGTTGCAAAGTACAGGACCACCAGATCTATCCAGTGTTTGGACAATGTATTTCAATGGTTTCAAAAAAATCCAAGGCGCAGGCACAGGAGTAGTGTTGATATCACCCCATAGCGACAAATTGAAGTACGTCTTAAGGATGAGCTTTTCACAGGCTTCCAACAATGAAGCAGAGTACGAGGCTTTGTTGCACGGAATGAAGATGGCTAAAGCATGCGGAGCAACTCGCCTAAAAATATTTGGAGATTCCAACCTGGTTGTCCAGCAAGTCATGAACAGATGCGACACAATCAATGACAACATGATGGCTTACAAAAATCTCTACCATTATCTAGAAGGAACGTTTGATGGATGCGAAGTTTCCCACATAAGCAGGAACAGCAATGAAGAAGCCGACAATTTAGCAAACATCGGGTCACAGTGCTTACCCGTACCATCCGGAGTATTTTGGGAGGAAATAGTGGAGAGATCAATAAAAAGTGGAAAAAGTTCGACTACTACAGCAGGCTTGGAGGCCACATCAGAACCAGAGCAGGTCATGATGATAGAGAAAACATGGATGCAGCCATATCTTGCATACATGCTAAATAAAAAATTACCAGAAGATGCAGTGGAGGCCAAGAGGATAACTCGAAGATCAAAGGCATTTGTCGTGTTGCAGGGGAAGCTATACAAGAAAAGTATTACCGGCATTTTGCAGCGTTGCGTTACACCTCAGGAAGGATAAACAATACTACAAGACATACACGGGGGAGTGTGTGGCCATCATGCTAGCAGCAGAGCAATAGCAGCGAAAGCTTTTCGAGCAGGGTTCTATTGGCTAACAGCCATCGAGGACGTAAAAGATATAGTTCGAAAATGTGAAGCATGTCAAAGGTTTGCATCCAGACCGCATGCACCAGCAGCAGAACTCCAAACAATACCATTATCTTGGCCTTTTGCGCAATGGGGCCTCGATATGGTGGTAAAATTGCACAAATCATAGCCAGGAGGGCATGTCTACATGCTAGTAGCAGTCGATAAATTTACCAAATGGGTGGAAGCGGCCCCGGTAACAACTCAAGATTCTACAGCAGCAATCAACTTCATCAAGTCAATAGTTTTCCGTTTTGGTATACCATATAGCATCATCACAGATAATGGGACAAATTTCACTTCAAAGGAATTCAAGAGTTACTGCGAAGGATTAGGGATCAAGCTAAAATTCGCATCTGTTGTGCGCCCGAAGACGAACGGGCATGTCGAAAAAGCCAATGGCCTGATATGTAGTGGGATAAAAAAGAGGCTCCTAGCACCTCTCGAGAAAGCCAAGAGCGCTTGGGTAGAAAAGCTACCCTCCGTTCTTTGGAGTCTAAGAACTACGTCTAATGCAGCAACCCAAGAAACTCCTTTTTTCCTGGTCCATGGCGCAGAAGCCGTGCTTCCAGTCGAAGTTACGCACGAGGCTCCAAGAGTGACAGCATATGACGAGACAACATCAACAGAAGCACTGCAAGATGATGTCAATGCATTAGATGAAGCAAGAGATAAAGCATTAGAAAGGGCTACACAGTATCAACAGAGTCTACGAAACTACCATAGTAGTCGAGTTCGTCCACGATCCTTCATGGTGGGAGACCTAGTTTTGCGACTCAGGCAAGACAGCCACGGCAAATTGGAGTCCCCTTGGGTGGGACCTTACATCGTCACCGAAGTAATACCTGAAGGAGCATATCGACTACAAGATAAGAAGACAGAGAAGGATGAGAGCAATCCATGGAACGCAGAGCAGCTATGGCGCTTTTACACGTAGAATGTATACAGTATTATCAATAAATTCGAGTTAACCTTCTGAACCTAGAACATGAGGCCACAGGTCAGGTTCTTTGGGTTGAACTCGACAAATTTGTACAATTATTACTTTTTCGCCCCGGGGGCTTCAACCTGCGGATCGTATGAAAGGAAATTTTATTTCGACTTGGAAGACTTTTTTACTGAAAGGTTGTGCAGACAACCCGATAAATATTCAACTAGCTTGGTTCACAAAGGAACCCGATATTCTTGGTTCACAAAGAAACCGATAGATGGAGAAGCATACCTCAAAACAAATAATTTGTTTTCCTGGTACTAGTAAAAACACCGACATGGAGTACGAATATTCATTACAAAGGGCATTAACAAAAGCGACATTACATAAGAAGCAAAATCCTAATGGAAATGAACTTTGGCTTCATATTTCTTCTGGCAGAGGGTACCATCGAAGATCTTCACGTCGAACTTCGACGTGCCGATGTGGAAGTCGAAGGAAATGAAGAAGCCTGGGTGGATGTCGTGGTCTTCTGCAAACTGCGACCAGCCACCCTTGAAGTACTGCTCGCCGTCGCCGTCATACCATACCTCCACCTCGTATGGGATATCACTGCCGGACTGCTCGCGAAGAACAGCCTCTCGCAGTTCGCGCCCATCCATGAACTTGGTGAACTGCAGTGGCAGGCGCTGAATTTCGTGGCACTGCGCCATGGCGATGCAGAGAAAAGAAAAGATTTAGGGAGGCGCAGCAGGAGCAGCGGAAGTAGCAGGAGGAGGAGCAACTGGACCTGGAGCAGCACCAGTCACCTTGGGCTTATTCTTGCTACCAGGTGGGCGGCCGGGGCGACGCTTAGCCGGAGCGGCCGAGGATGATCCTTCTATGACCGGAGTGGTGTTCTTATTTTTGCTCCCACGAGGACGACCTCGGCCTCGGGGCGCTGCCGGAGAGCCAAGATTGAGACGGGAGTCATCTGCATCAGCCATGTGGATGAAGGAGAAAGAAAAAAACCCTAGATGAGGGGAGGAGATGATGCGGCGGAGGAGAAATCTGATTAGGGTTTTTACCCTTGACCAGAGGGTGCTTTATTTATAAGCACGTATTATCGGGCCCCCGTGATAAGCAAGGCCCGTAAACATATTTTACATACAGGAGTTAAAATCTGCATATGGCAGACGATAATATCAAAGAGGAAGGGGAAAAAAATAAGGTGAGGAGATTACAGTTGCATGATATAAAAACCTCGACTTCTACTCGGGGGCTTGCAAATAATAAATGAGAGCAGGAAAAAGAACTGAACTTTGAGCCTATGCTTAACTACAAGTATCCAAACATAGCCTCGGAGGCTACTCTCATCGGGAGCGCTGAGCGCGCACCCGATAGAGGATGAGATACTAAATATTAAAGAAGAATATCTTACAAATTTCGACTATGTAATCGACGAAATACATAAAGATTACTCCCATCGGGAGCGAGTTTCATGGTTGTTAAAACCCGAATATTTTCAGTCAAATTATGACTACGACATGAGATTCTCGAGTTGCGTTATCGCAACACAACTCGAATGCCGTGACTTGTCGCGAAGGTAAGACCCCGGGATCCGTCCTGTGTGGCCTGGTATACGCACATGGATGCGCTCTGCTAGTGTGTATCCGTGTCTACGACGCGAAGAAAATCCTGGTGGACACACTGGGTACCCTGAGAACCACTGGGATTCATTCTTTGTAAGTCCTAAATGCGGCAAAATAGTGGATTTGACCGGTATACCGAATTCAAGTCCAAGTGGATTGAATTTAAAGTAGGTGACAAGTATCTGTTCTGGCAGTTAACTGACCTCTTGATCCGTCAGAGTTGTCAGGCTTATTCATCAAGACCCCTTGCGAGCAAATTATCATGAATATAAGTCGAAAGACCAGGTCAAAGATTTGAAGATAAGAAGAAGTCGAAGAATTGATCAAGTCAAAGATTTAGAGATTGGAGATTCAACCCGAATCTGCAATTCTTAGAATCTCAGGGGCTACTGACAAGAGTATAGCTAATAGAGCCCGATAGTTAAGTACCCCTGAGGCCCGTATAGCTAGGCCCAATTGTAATGATAGTCGAATACGAGTTCTTACCGTATGCCGACATTGTAATCTGTATCGAACCCTACCCGATCCTCGAGACCTGGTCACCTATATATAGGGGTCAGGAGAGGACGGTGTGGGGCAGATTGAAAGCAAGCCAGGTTGAACACCCAAGTTTACTTTCAACATACACCTAGTTTCGACTAACCTTACATTCAAGTTCATCCGACGCCCTATCTCTCCGATCCTAAGTCCTTCATCTAGGACATTTGTCGAGTTAACCCCTCGTCACTAGTAATCTTTAAGTTCTTCTCACATACAAGGACATGATTAAGGCAAAAGTAGCGATGAGGACATGTGTGTTCCACACTTCCACCCGGGCTGCTATGCTTCCAGCGCAGGATAAGGTGACGGCCAAGTATCACGGCGGCGTGCTCGTACCAGTACCAGGTATGGTCGCGCTCGCGCACGACAACAACCAGAACCAGTTGCCCGCCGGATGCCACCGAAAACGCAAGCATACGCCGAAACTTGCGCACAGCAGCCACCTACGTGGCCGCGGCGCTGCCACGGAGCACTCATCGGTATTTAGTCATCGCGGCCCAAATCTAAATCATGGCGACGCCAACAGATCCGAACGAAATGATTGTTCACCCTTCTTCTCGGAGGTGTTCCAATTCCAACCGGTTGATGTTCCTTGAAAGGCAGCAGGAGGGATGGGCCGCCCATGCGCCACGCCAGCTGACGGCGAGCGATGCTGAAAGAAGCTGCGCCTCCATGCCCTGCCATCGCCTACCTGGAATTGAAACAGGCGCCATCTGCCTGTTTCGCAGCAATGGACGAATGATTGTTCTTCTAGACATTAAGTTGAATCCGATGTTGCAGTTAACTCTTCTGCGGAGGAATGTCCGAACGTGTGTCTGACTGATGGGACTATATATATGTCATAGACTTGGCACAAGCAATTTTTTTTTACAACAACCAGATATTTCATTATAATTGGAAATCAAGTTAAAAAAGCAATATACGTGGAAACTAAAAGATAAACCGAGGTAAAATAATTATCCTAAAAACTTTGCAGATAAAACTGTAAGAAATCGATAAATACAAATTGATCCCTAGGATTTCCTGCAAACACCGAAGCCAGCGGCCGTCGTCCAACTCCAGCATCATCGAGATGCACCCCGGAACAATCGCCAAGCCTCCACCATTGCCAGATCCGAGAGAGCACAATCATCAATGAGGCTTTGTGAATCGATGAACAGGCTTGCTGCACGTAGCAATGCACATGTCGCCATGGCACGTCGATCGGGGGACATCCCCATGCTATCTTGGATCAAGATCTGTCGTCTCCCATCGACGAAGTCAGAGAAGAATGACAGATCTACCACCTCCAGACCAATATCCTTGCTCCAGAGAAACCACCTTGCCTCGGCCGCCAGCAAAGGCTAGCGATACACCTAGAAACAGATCTCGCCAGATCTGAAGAACGGCGAGAAGGCCAAGCTGCCGATCTAAATGATCGACCAACACACGTTACCATCAACTCCGAGACGCCGCCGTGAAGGTCGCCGCCGGTGTGGGAGTGAAGTTGAGACAGTTTTATTTGTTCGGACGTCGCTCCCACAACTTCAACGACGCACCACAGCTGACAAACCCTAACCCTAACTATACGAAGAAACGAGATCCCCTCTCCCTCCTGCCGTCGGAGCGACAAGAAGAGGAAGAGGGAACCATCGTTTTGGCCGATGTAGATTGCAGGGAAGGTGCGCCGGCGCCCCTGACGCTAGGACAGAGACGAAGCGGTAGGACGTCAATCAGTGACAAGCACATTTCTGGCATTGAAGAGCCTAGCCTTCTCTCGGTGCTTCAGAATCAAAGGTATGGGTTGTCTCCTCACGACCTCACCTACACGCTTGAGCAACTCCTTGTGCAAAACACTTTTAATTAAATTATATGAGTTCTGTAAGGGCTTGTTTGGCATCTATCATTTTAAAAATGAAATATGACATGATGATATCATTTCATTTTGGCAAATCTACAGAAATGACAGAGTACCTAATAGGTATTAAAGTTAGACATAAGATAAAAAACCATGAAATTCCAAATTAATTCCATAACCAATTTCGTGACCGCCAAACAAGTATTTGTTAGAATCATAAGTGAATTCTTTGATTCCAGCCCAGATGATAGAAACCAAACGAGCCCTAAGCTTTGCCACAGTAAATACATTTTCACCAAATTAAAATACGCAAGTAAACACGGTATCGGAACTGTACATGAAAGAAAATTTTCATTTTCAAAGCTTTCAAACCCGCTTCTTCTATAATTTTGAAAATACAAGGCTCGCTAGTGCCGGAAGGCAAAAATCCTCCATGCCCTGCCATCGTCTACCTGGGACTCAAACAGGCGCATCTGCCTGTTCCGCAGGAATGGACGAATGATTGTTCTTCGAGACATTCGGATCGATGCGGATTAAATGGGGAATGAATACGATGTTTGTGGTTAGCTTCCGCGGAGGAATGTTTCATAAGTTTCCCTCTCAGACATGCACATTTCTGGCATTCAAGAGCGAGCCTTCTTTCTCTATCGGTGATTCCAAAGGCATGGGCTGCCTCCTCTCCTAGTCTCGTACACGCTTGAGCAACTCCAGCCACATTTACTTGCATATTTAAACGAAAAATGTGTACGAAAGAAATATGTGTTTTCGGCTCGAATAAGATCTTTGGCAAATGACTCCAATCTACTCTTCAGATATGATCGATTCACTCTGCAAGTAAATGAACCTAAATCTACTCTTCAGAAAATCCCTAGTCGTAGGAAGTGCATTCGGCATTCATTCACAAATGGCATTTAGGTTTCGCTAAAGAAATATGTGTTTCGGCTCAAATAAGTTTTTTGGCAAATGACTCAAATTTCTCCAGATAACCTGGTGCAAACTAATACAAGCTAATTTCCGCACCTACCATCAGAAAATCTCGCAAAGTAAACAACAGCGACCCTTCACGGCCATCAAACATAAATCAGACCAATACTCATCAGACAGCTCAGTAGACTGTCGTAAAAGTAACTCATGCAACATATATATGAGCTGCACATCAAATTATTCGTATAGAAGCCTGCAACAGCAGGACATCACTTAGTATAAGATTTCTCATTTAAGTTACTCGTACTAGATGTCAACGCATCACAAGTTCTGGTCCAAACTCCCCTTCCGATCCCTATAATACAACGGGCAGAAAACATTCCATGTCTTAACTCGAAAACAGGATCGAGAGAAGGATTCTAGCCAGATTGTGAACTGGCGCACAAGGTCTGCTAGTTAGGTGATTGTGTATATTCCTTTCTTGAACTATCCGCCTCTGAAATGGAGCAAATATCAGCAGCTAAGCAACTCAGGCCTTTGCTACGCTGTGCTCTTCGTCTCCGTGCTTTGGGGAATCCGTTCCACTGTAGAAGGAAGCCTCGCTTGAAGCGTCGGAGCCTGTGTCGTTAGACTGCATCTTCTTGTCATCTTCTTTCATTTGTTCCGCATAGCTGGTGTATTCAAAGGTGGCTGCATTCCTTCCCCCAAATGCTGAGTCAAGCTTGTCGAGGTCAAAGACCTCTGCCATTATCTTCAGGCTCTCCTTATCGTTGGAGTACACAAACTTCACCTTCTTGTGCGTCTCATGGTCCAAGAATGGCTTCACTATCTGCCATTGGCATATATGTTAGGCGGTTTGGTCTTACAACAGTTAAGTAGCTTAATTAAGAATGGCATAGAGCAAAAACAGCTAACAGGATCTTTCCAAGAAGAAACGATATAGGACCCGATAATAATACTTCCAATGTGCACATGTTGTGGTTTGTAGTCTTTCCACCATTTCAATTTTGCTTTAGGGAACATAGAACACCACATAGGAACTTCTAATGGTTGATTCAGGCTCAAACTAGAGATACAAGAGGAGACTGCTAATATCTAGAAACAAAGCAGCAGCTGAAGGGCTGTGAAATCACTGGAGAACTAGTGGCAGAGCAAAGAATACTTGAATCTTACTGCCTGTCAAGTGACAAACTGGCAATGAATACCACTCTGCAGATACAATAGACTGGAGCACATTATTCAGGATTGTCAACCAAGCTGAGATACTGCTACTTGCACAACTCTAACATCGTGGTTGCAATATTTTATCTTTTGTAATAATTCACATTCATATTATTATTCACCTATGTGAACATAGGAAACACAAGGCAACACTGCTGGTTCACAGTGTAAAGATAATTCAGGTTGTGCAGCTGCTTACCTTCCAGAAAGACTCAAATACTCTAGGAGGATTGTACAGGATCGCTAGGCCCAGTCTCTCAGGATAACAGTCTTGCAAAACGCTCACAGTCTCTCGGGTCACCTTCAGTGGTGTGCTTCCCAGCGACCAGCCCTGGAAGTCTGTCAGCCATACCATCTTCTCCTGATCATCCGTCAAATTCATAATCGCTTTCTCCAGAGAGTAAACAAGATACTTGATCTGTTCCTTTCCCGAGGTAGTGTTCTGTTACAACATTACGTGCACGCAGTTAGAATGATGAAGTAATGATGCTTCACATTTGAACCACAAGCTTATGTATTCTGGACTCCAGAGTGATGTGAGCTGAAAGCCAACTCAAAACAGTGCAGAATAGACATGAAGAGGCATCCCTGAAAGTAAATTGCCAGTATGCCACCATACACAGTATCTAGTTCAAGGTAAATACGTGTCACGAGAAACGATAACAAAGAATATGCTTCTCAAGATTCGTATGTTGTAAAGAAGAAAAACTGGTCTGATACTTTGATTTGCAACAAAGCATGCAATTTTCTTTGGTGTCTCCTAACACTGATTAAGCATTTGGATATGTAGAAGAAACTGAAGGTTGCATCACTCTAGAGCCGCATCAGTAGATTTAGCATGATAGCATTATAACCATGGTTCATAGTTGTAAAGTCTCTTTCACAATTTCGAGACCATGTAACTCCAATATGATTTCAAAGCATATTACATGATGGATATATGCATATATACTCATGTTTCTTTATGCAAATATACATCTTAAGAACCTTATGATGAAGATATTTCCAGATATTAGCTCTGCAGAGAATAAGCTAACCTCTAAACCTGGCCTCATGACAAGAACAGTTCTTCCAAGTTTGTCCTTGTAGTCAGCCCTATATATCTTTCCAGTCTCTGCTTCATGTGCTATGTCTTCCTGAAAATTGAAGGATGAAAAGATTAGGGTACCCTGTAAAGCTGGTAATACAAGTAATTTCTAAAGTCTCATGAACAATCTGCTTTTGCACTACAATGATTTCTCCCCAGCAGTTCGGTAATATCAATATCATTCAATTAGCACAGTGATGCGTATCATTACAATGGCTGTGCGCATCAATTGACACAGAGGCCGGAGCAGTGGCGGAGCCACATTGAGAGCTGTGTGGTCAATTGACCACACAGCTTTTTGACATATCCTTTGTATACTAGTATAAGTCATGCAAAAGAATAGCACAAAAATAGTAAAAAACCATGTATTTGACATCACAGAATTAAAATGACATCACAGGCTGGAGCTCTGGCTCCGCCACTGGGCCGGAGAGAGGGGGTCTCTCCTTTTCGGGAGAAAAGGCAGTGGTGTCTAACTGTCACTGACAATGCTTATTCCTCCTGCACTAAGCTTATTTTACATGTTTCTTTAATACTACCTACTGTTCTCACTTCTCGCCAATGTCTTAACTATATGGCTCTTTGTTTTGCCCAATAAACGCATGCATCTTCAATTGAACATGAACATATTAACTGGTTAAACCAGACATACCCAGGAAATCGCTTCTGGCTTGTATGATGCCCGCCACTTGACGGCTGCTTTCAGCATTTTACTCGCTTTCTGCACATTCCAGTTTCTTGCTCGAAGAAATCTCAGTATTGAGGCATCCGAAAGGAACCCCTGTATTGCTACAGATGAGGGTTCACCAAGTTGCTTGCGTAACTCATCTATCTGCTCAGTAAATAGCACAACAAACAGGCTTAGAATTAAGTACTTCAGCAGAACCAAGCAAAGATCTAACTGTGCAGAATAATATCTTACTTTCTCTTGCTGTTCTTCTAGGGTCAAGGTTTTCTCTGTTGCACCACCGTTGCTTGACTTCCATAGAAAGGACATTTTTACTGAATGGAGGGAGACGACTCTACTAGATATGTAATCGAAACAGCTGCAAAAAATATCATCACAAGGATAAATTGTCACATTCATTGTGTATGGGTGGTTGGGTTGAAGGATGTGGACAATGAAAATTCAGGTATACATATACTACAAAATTAACGAAAACTGATACTCTCCGTTTTATGTTGTATAACAGCTCATAACTAAACATATAAACCCAGGAAATTCATAAAACGCTCAGAGCCAAGAGGCAGGAGCAAAAAAGAAAATTGAAAGCACATGATAGATTGAGCCAGGGACCATGGGATCCTCCAAAATGGGAGAAACCTAGCAAGGCAAGCCACCCAGGCGTCCATAATACTGGTGCCTGATGGAAATTCTAGCCATAAAGACGCAACAACACTGGAATATTTTGATATGCTTCAATTGTCCCTTTCTCCAGGTATAACTGGATCTGCTAATGCTGGAGACAGCTCTAATAGTAGACACAGCTTTACGTGGGCTACAGAGAAGGTCGAGATCAAGTCAACGCGAACTACCTAGAGTACGGGCAGTTCCAATCTTCCAGGAGTGTTAACTGCGAAAAAATCATTGGAGTTCAAGGGGAAGAGATCGAAAACTACGAGTTTCCTGATGCGGAATAACACCCAATCATCCTAAGAAAACAAAGTGCTATGAGTCCACGAATTCCATGAATCTACAACCAAGACGGCGTGTAAAAAATATAGCACAGTTCATGGTTGCAGTGCCTGAATCAATAAAACAGTAAGAACCGGGATAGAGGGCGGCGGCCATGCACCTCGGCGATCACGTTCTTTGTGTATGGGTGGTTGGGTTGACTGGCAAAAAAAGCAGAATGATAATTAACTCAATAAGGCAGCTCGGCGGGAAGGGTGTGGATGATGAAAATTCAGGTATACGTAGTAGTACAAAACTAACGAAAACTGGCACTCTCCTTTTTATGATGTATAACAGCTCATAGCTAAAACAAATAAACCTAGTAAACTTATAAATCACTCAGAGCCAATAGGCAGGAGACAAAAAAGAAATTTTAACAGCACAAGATAGATTGAGCCACAGGCCATGGGATCCTCCGAAATGGGAGAGACCTAGCAAGGCAAGCCACCCTGGCGTCCATAATACTGGTGCCTGATTGAAATTCTAGCCATAAAGACGCGATAACACTGGAATATTTTGATAGGCTTCAGTTGTCCCTTTCTCCAATTACTGGAGTATAATTGGATCTGCTAATGCTATTGACAGCTTTAATGGTAGAAACAGCTCTACGTGGGCTACGGAGCAGGTGGAGATCAAGTCAACGCGAACTGACTACCGGCCGGCAGTTCCTATGTTCCGGGAGTGTGAACCGCGAACAGAAAATCGCTGGAATTCAAGGGGGGGAGATCGAAATCTACGATTTTTCCTCACGCGGAAGGAAGAAGACCCAATCATCCTAAGAAAACAAGGTACTACACGAGTCTAGGAATTCCATGAATCTACAACCGAACCGACCTGTAAAACCAAATAACACAGCTCGTGGTTGCGGCGACTGAATCGATCAAACAGGGGACAGAGGGCGGCGGCCACGCACCTGACGGATCAGGATCCCACCTCTCGGCGCCGGCGATGACGACGGGCGACAGGACACGCCGAGACCGCTCCTCAAAGGCCGCCGCAGGTTCTCGGAAGGATCCCCCGTGGGTGAGGAAGGCCGAGCGGTAGTGGGCTGCTAGCAGTGGGGGGTCAAAGGGTGGAGATAATTGGAAATAGTTGAATCCTTCGCGGCGTTCGCGGGACGTGTGAGACCGGGGAGGGCGGAGAGGGAAAAGGAAAGTCGCCACCGTCGGAGCAGGAGCAGCCAGGCGTTGCCGCGTCAGCCGTCAGCTGCGTCACCAACCACTACACTGCACCAGAGCGACAACGACAATGGAGCCGCCGCGCGTCAGGAGGAGTATTTTCGTGTAACCAATATAAGACACCACGATGACCCAGACTTTCGGCATATGATCCTGACCGACATGCTAGATTTTTAAGGTTCGGTCGATGTCCATTCGATATTCGTATTGCCCACAAACAGATTTGTAACACCGCAGCTGGTCAAGACACAGAAGGTGCGGGCGCCTTCGACGTCACGTTAAAGGCGTGGGTGGTTGGATGGGTCCGGATCTTGGGGCCCACGATCAGGGGTGTGTGCGTTGGCTAAGAGCTAGGGTTGTAAGTTAATGAAGCATGAAATGAATGAATGAGATTTGCCTCGGCTTCTCTCTCTCATTCTTCTTCTTCTCCAAGTATCTGTCCAGCTTTTTCCCTAGTTCTTCTGCTCACGTCCTGATCTAACGAATCGGTGGGCAAGGGCGTTACAGTTGGTATCAGAGGTCAGTCCGTTCGCTGGTGTGTGATCTGCAGCTGTAAAATCCCTGCAGATGGTCTGTGATTTCGTCCTCAGTAATTGATTCCGACCGATTATGTCGCTGAAATCCTGTAATATCGGACGTGGGTTTCTTGGATCACACAAATTCCACACGACGGCACCTCCTAAACCTTCCGGGCAGACGGAGTTGGTACTGGCGGCGATGGGCAAGGCAGCGGAGCGGACCGAAGGGTCCCTGACAACGATCCGGGAGAGTCTGGATCTCGTCCACGCGCAGATCTGGTCGATGGACGCGCGGCTGGGGTTGCTGGATACCGCGTACCAGCAGGTGGCGGCGCAGCTGGATCTCCACTCCAGAGCGGTCTCCGACCACACCCGCGTCATGGACGCGTTCGAGCGGCGTCAGGAGTCCATGGCTCAACACTTGGCAGCCACAGAGGAAGCGATTTCGCGGATCGGGGGTTACAAGCCACCGTCCGAGGCGAAGGAGGAGGATGACGGCGAGCCGATGCGACCCGCAGGCAAGGGGATTCTGCGCCCGATCTCAATTGGTGGCTGTCGGGGCGCGCCCACGGGCGGCACGTTCCACCTTGGTTCGTCTTCCTCCGCTAGGCCACCTGATGCCAGACGCAGTACCTCGACTTGGCCTGCCGCACACCGCGGCATGGGCCTCCTGCAGCACCGGAGCAGCAGAACAGCGGGGACCATGGGCGCGCTGCAGATCACTCGTCGGGCAAGGTACCAATCAAGATGAATTTTCCCACTTTCAATGGCGAGTTTCCGCGCATCTAGAGGGACAAGTGCTTAGATTACTTCCGAGTCTGCAACATCCATGCAACTATGTGGCTCACGGCGGCAACTCTGCACCTGGAGGGGGATGCTGCTCACTGGTTCCAGTCGTACAAGCTCAAACACACTGTCCAGGGCTGGCCTGATTTCATCACCGCAGTTGAAGCAAAATTTGGAGTGCACGATTACCATCAGTTTATGGATGATCTGCTCGCACTGAAACAAGGGGGCTCGGTGGCCGAATACTGCAACTCTTTACAGGCGTTAGTGTACAAGATTTCCAGCCACAATCCACACTACGATGAGACATTCTTTGTCTCCCAGTTTTTGAAGGGTCTTAAGCCAGAAATTCGTCTACCGGTGGCCTCACAAATCCCGAAGACTTTGGATTGAGCAGTGCTCTTGGCTCATGTTCAGCAAGACCTACAATCCCAGCCGAGACAGTGGAACCGGTAACCTGTTGCTGCTGTGCACAAGACTGAACAAGCCCAGCAACACAAAACTGAACCAGGGTGTCCTGCACTGAAATTGGGTACTGGTGATTTGTGGAAAGACAGGCAACTGCGTGATTACTGTCGAGCAAACCATCTGTGTTTTCGCTGTGGAGAAAAGTTTGACCCACAACATCAGTGTGCCAAGAAAGCTGAATTGCACGTGCTTTCCACTACAGACCACCAAGCTGAGATATCTGAGGAGGTATTGGAACTGTTGGAGTTACAGGATTTGGCAAATGCTTAGTTGGAGTTACAGGATTTGGTAAATGCTCAAGAGCTCTTCCTCTCTATTAATGCCCTGGCTGGCTCACAGAGTGACAATACCATCTGCATTCGGGCATTGGTTCAGAACCAAGTGATGCTTCTCTTGGTAGACTCGGGCAGCAACAATACTTTTGTCAATGCAAATTTAGTGAACCGTCTCAACTGCACAACGGTTGAAATTCCTCCTGTCTCAGTCAAGGTGGTGAATGGGCAGATTTTGGACTGCGATCGCATGGTGCCACAACTGCAATGGTGGGCTCAAGGTCACACGTTTCAGACTGACATGAAGATCCTACCTCTTGGGGGTTATGATGCCATCTTGGGTGTTGACTGGCTCAAGCAGTGGGGCGATATGCGCTGCAATTGGGCAACCAAGACTCTAAAATTTCAGCAGCAAGGACGCTCGGTTACTCTCCGTGGCATGTAGTCCAAGGAGCAGAGTGATCTCAAGGAAATGTCGGTGGAACAACTGCTCAAGCTGACCAAGGGCAATGATATCTGGGCGGTGGCCGTTCTAGCTCCTCACACAAATTCTGCAGAACAGCAGGAGCTCCCACCACAGATTCGGGTTGTGCTTGACGAGTTTGACACCATCTTCTCTGAACCTCAAGGGCTTCCTCCACATTGTACTTACGACCATGCCATAGCCCTGCAGCCTGATGCGGCACCTGTGAATGCTCGACCATACCGCTACTCTCTGATGCACAAGGATGAGATTGAACATCATGTCAAGGCCATGCTCGCGTCTGAGGTAATCACTTCCAGCATGAGCCCCTTCGCTTCACCGGTTCTGTTAGTGCAGAAAAAAGATGGCGAATGGCGCTTTTGCATCGATTACCGCCGCTTGAATGAACTCACGATCAAGAACATGTTTCCAATGTCGGTGATTGATGAACTGCTAGACGAACTCACCGTCGCACAGTTCTTCTCCAAGCTGGATCTGCGTGCAGGGTATCATAAAATATGGATGCGGCCAGAAGATGAAGAGAAGACTGCTTTTAAAACTCACTAAGGGCACTATCAGTTCAGAGTCATGCCATTTGGGCTCTGCAATGCGCCGGCGACATTTCAGTGTGTTATGAACTCGATTCTCAGCCCCTGTCTGTATCGATTCGCGCTTGTGTTCATGGATGACATCCTGATGTACAGCCCTGACCTGTCAACTCATGCAACCCACCTTTCTGCGGTACTCCAGCTCCTCCATGACAATCAGTTCTATGTTAAACCATCCAAATGCTCATTCGCACAAACAAAGTTGGAATACCTAGGACATGTCGTGTCTGCTCAAGGCGTTGCCACAGACCCTCGCAAGACACAAGCAATGCAAGAATGGCCACGCCCGATGACACTGATGGAACTACAAGGATTTCTTGGCCTCATAGGCTACTATCAAAAGTTTGTCCGCCACTACGGTATCATCGCCAAACCCCTCACCAATTTGCTCAAGAAGAAGGAGTTCTCTTGGCCATCGGAGGCACAGGCCGCTTTTGAGCAACTTAAGCTGGCAATGATTACGACACCAGTCCTGGCACTCTGATACGTCTCCAACGTATCTATAATTTTTGATGCTCCATGCTTGTTTTTATACCATTTGCCTATTGTTTCGTTACACTTAGTGGCACTTTTATGCGTTTTCTGGAACTAACCTATTAACGAGTTGCCACAGTGCCAGTTCCCTGTTTTCTGCTGTTTTTGTGTTTTAGAGTGATACACAAGAAATATTCTTGGAATTGGACGAAACCACATCCTGACGTTTTATTTCACGAGGAAGCTTCCAGACATCCGAAGAAGAGACGGAGGGGGGCCACGTGGGCCCCACATGCATGGGTGGCGCGGCCAGCCCCCTGGCCATACCGGGCCCGCGTGAGGAGGCCTGTCCCCTCCTCTGACATCGCCCCTTCGCCTATAAAGACCCCCCGATGGAAAAAACCTAAGTATACAATCAGATTTCCAGAACACATCGCGATCCACCGCCGCCGTCGACCCAAAGATCGGGAGGGTCCAGAAGCTCTTCCCGGCACCCTGTCGGAGAGGGGAATCACCACCAGAGGTCTTCTTCATCACCATGCTTGCCTCCGGAGCGATGAGTGAGTAGTCTACCTTGGACTATGGGTCCATAGCAGTAGCTAGATGGTTGTCTTCTCCACCATGTGCTTCATGTTTAGATCTCATGAGCTGCCCTACATGATTGAGATCACCGTTATGTAATTCTACATGTTTGGTTTGTTGGGATCTGATGAATATTGGTGTTTATGATTAAGTTATTGTACTGAATTATATCTTTTGTTATCTCTATGTTGTTTATGATCTTGCATGCTCTCCGTTGTTAGTAGCTATCTTGGCCGAGTAGTTGCTAGTGACTCCAAGAGGGGGTATTTATGCTCGATAGTGGGTTCATGTCTCTATTTCACTTGGGGGAGTGACAGAAACCTCTAAGGTGGTAGATGTGTTGTTGCTACTAGGGAAAAAACAACATTTATATGCTCAAGGGCATATGCTTTGTTTACATTACACACTTTGCTTAATGCAATTATCTATTGTTCGCAACTTAATACTTCTAGGGTGTTCGGATTGATATCCCCGGGGGTGGATTATTAGTCATAGATGCAGTTGAATGGCGGTCTATGTATTTTGTTGTAATGCCCAGAGTAAATCTCATAGTGATCTTCTTGACATATCACGTTATCTCTATTCTATCAATTGCCCAACTGTAATTTGTTTACCCAACATATGCTATTTACCTATGGAGAGACACCACTAGTGAACTGTGGATCCCGGTCCTATTTACATCATATTGCTATCACCTGTTTACTTTACTTGCACGGTTTACTTTATTCGCATACTCTACTATTTTCCACTCGATACGCTCATAACCTTTGTTTTAAGCAAACCGGTGAGATTGACAACCTCATCGCAAGTTGGGAACAAAGTACTTGGTTGTGTGTGTGCAGGCTCCGCATCACCTTCAGTCGTCATTGTCTCTCCTCTCTTGATCGATAAACCTTGGTATCTTAACTAAGGGAAAACTAGCTGCTACACTCATCATACCTTCCTCTTGGGGTTTCTAACGGGTTGGTCATTTACCACGCACAAGGACGTCTGCTCCCAAATCAACTACACGCCACCAGCTCATTTTCTGGCGCCATCAACCGATAGCAGCCAATTTTCTGGTGCCGTTGCCGGGGAGGAAGAGAAGACTTCTATGAGGGGAGTTTTTCGCACACACATCCTTTACTTTATTATTGTTTTGCTTTACTTTATTTATTTACTTACATTGCTTTTTATATCAAAAACCCAAAAAAATTAGAATCCTTGGTAGTTATTTTTACTTGTTTACTTTTGTTTTGCTGAAATGGCCAACCCTGAAAACGCCAAGTTGTGTGACTTCACTAGCACAAACAATAGTGATTTTATCTGCACTCCTATTGCACCACCTGCTACTGCCGCAACCTTTTATGAGATTAAGACTGCTTTGTTGAACCTTGTTATGAAAGAGCAATTTTCTGGTGCTAGTACTGAAGATGCTGCAGCTCATCTCAACAATTTTGTTGAGCTATGTGAGATGCGGAAATATAAGGATGTTGATAGTGATATTATTAAGCTCAAGTTGTTTTCTTTTTTTTAGAGGAAAAGCTAAAGATTGGTTGCTGTCTTTAACTAAGAATAGTATTGATTCATGGGCTAAGTGTAAGGATGCTTTTATTGGTAGATACTATCCTCCTGCTAAGATTATATCTCTGCGTAGCAATATTATGAAGTTTACACAGTTTGATAATGAACATGTTGCTCAAGCTTGGGAAAGAATGAAATCTATGATAAAGAATTGCCCCACTCATGGACTGACTACTTGGATGATTATCCAAACCTTTTATGCAGGACTGAATTTTTCTTCAAGGAACCTACTTGATTCAAGCTGTTGGAGGCACTTTTGTGTCCCTTACCTTGGGCGTCGCATCAAAGTTACTCGACAATATGATGGTAAATTATACTGAATGGCACACCGAGAGAGCTCTACAAGGTAAGAAGGTAAATTCTGTTGAGGAAACCTCTTCCTTGAATGATAAGATTGATACCATTATGGCTATGCTTGCTAATGATAGGACTCATGTTGGTCCTAATAATGTTCCTTTGGCCTCTCTGGTTGCTCAAGAAGAGCATGTTGATGTGAATTTCATTAGAAACAATAATTTTAACAACAATGCTTATAGAAACAATTTTGCTAGTAACAATTATAGGCCGTATCCTTCTACCAATGGTAATGGTTATGGTAACTCTTATGGTAATTCCTACAACAACACTAGGGCCACACCCTCCGAGCTTGAGGTAATGCTCAAGGACTTCATCGGTAAGCAAACTGCTTTTAATAAGTCTGTTGAGGAAAAGTTAGGCAAAATTGATATTCTTGCTTCTAAAGTTGATAGCCTTGCTCATGATGTTGAACTTCTGAAATTAAAAGTGTTTCCTAATGATGTGAAAGAGAATAAAATTTTTGCAACAGCTAATGCTATTCAAGTTGGAATTGATGAAAATATTAGATTGTTAGCGGAATTGCATGCCAGGTGGGAAAGAGAAGATGAGATGGCTAGAGAGATGAAGGTATGTACCATTACTACCTCTAATGATGTTGCTCCTAATGATAGCAATCCTCTTACTTTGATTGGTATAGAGAAAACTCCTACTCTTTGTGCTAAAAAGTCTAAAACTGCCAAAACTTTTCCTCAAAAGAGTGCTGAAATTTTTTGGAGTGTGGGAGATGATAGCTCTATTTCTTTTAATAATTTTGATGTTGATGGCTGCAATATATCTGAAGTAATTTTGTTCTTGCAAAAGTTTGCTTTGACTCCCAATGCTAGTTCTTTAAATATTGCTTTTACTAAGCATATTACCAATGCTCTCATAAAGATTAGGGATGAAAAGTTGAAGCAAAAAGCCTCTGTTCCCAAGAAGTAAGAAGATGGTTGGGAACCCATCATTGATATGCTTGTTAATGGTTATGATTGCCATGCTTTATGTGATCTAGGTGCTAGTATTTCTATCATGCCTAGAAAAATTTATGATATGCTTGATTTACCACCGCTTGAAAAATGTTATTTTGATATTCCTGTTGCTGATGTTGCTAAGAAGAAACCTTTGGGAAGGATTAATGATGTTCTTATTATAGTTAACAATAACCTTGTTCCCATTTATTTTCTTGTTATGGACGTTGAATGCCATGCTTCATGTCCTATTATTTTGGGAAGACCTTTTCTTCGAACTGTAGGTGCCATCATTGATATGAGGGAAGGCACTATTAAGTATCAATTCCCACTAAAGAAAGGTACGGAACACTTACCTAGGAAAAGAAAGAAATTACTTTTTGACTCTATTCTTAGAGCAAATTATGAGCTTGATGCTTCATCACTTGATATTACTTGATTCGCAATTTTCTGCGCCTAGCTCAAACGCGTTAAAGAAAAGCACTCTTGGGAGATAACCCAATATTTTATTTTCAGTAATTTTTCTTTTATTTGAGTCTTGGAAGTCATTACTACTGTAATTACCACTCCTTATCTTATTTATTTCGTTTTTGTGCCAAGAGAAGCCTCTAATTTGAGTGAGGTAAAGATTTGGGGATGTTGCTGTCCTGAAACTGTTTTCGGTGCTGCACCATAAAAATTCGTATAAATTCCTTGTATATCTTTTGGACCTGAAACTTCTTGTGCATATGCCCCAGGTTATATCCAAACTTTTTTTAGTTGAACAATTATTGATTTGAGCAACAAAAAATCTCTCAAAAATTCGACCTTTGTCAGCTGTTCAGTTTTGACAGATTTCTGCCAATATTTGTGTTTGCCACTTTATCACTTTATTTTGAGTTCTTTTGATTATGGAACTTGTGGGGAGGTTGCTACAGTAGTATTTGCTATATATGTGGTGGTTTTGAGTTAAAACCTGAAGCAAATAGAGGATTGATTATATGTTATGCTTGCACTAATGTTGCTAATAGAATTATGTTTAGTTTTGTATGAAGGAAGTTTTCAAGTGTAGGGATTGGAGAATGATGAGATGAGTTGAAGAATGGACAAAAGCTCAAGCTTGGGTATGCCCAGCACCCCAAGAAATATCCAAGAAGTACAAGCGTCAAAGCTTGGGGATGCCCCCGAGGCACCCCTTCTTCATCGGCAAAAATCAGGTCACCTTTCAAAACACTATATTTTTATTGCTTCATGCGCTGTGTGTTTTTCTTGGAGCGTCAGTTGTTTTAGTTTTCTTAGTTGGTTTAGTTTGTTTATTTGCTGCAATAAATGGTTGGACCCCAACAAATTTCCTTTGGAGGAGATGTACTCATTTTCATTTGCCAAGCACGCTCTATTTTTCACTCTTATTAAAAATCGAGCGTTCTTCTTTTTCTACTACTGCTTTTGGTTTTTGTTTTCGCCTTGATTTGTGTTCAGACCTTGTCATATCTTTTCATCTAGGTATATTTTTGCCTCTGATCTTTATTGGTTTTCATCAAAAGAGGTGTCTTTAAAAATTTCAAATGGTGTTGGAAAAGAGAAAAAGCTTTGTGCAAAATAGTGGTACAAGAAGGAGCTTGTGTAGACTGCGGCTTAGGCTTTTTCATGTCATGCTTGATGTCTTTTTGATATTATGCTTAGTGGTTTTGCTATAGCATGACTTGTCTTAAATAACTGAGATTGCTTAATGAGCCTTTGAAAAAAATCATGCGTTGTTTTTATTGTATGGAAGCATTATTTTGGTTTTCTCCTTGATGCTTTATTTAGGGTGACTTGGCACATGCTCACACATGTTAGACTCTTACAAAGTCACCAATAGCCTTCATGATCATTTAGTTTTTGACTTTTGATGCCATCTTATGCTTCTTTTAATGTCGCTTTGTCGCTTTGCATGATTATAGCCATTATTGCTCTCTTAGTTGGTCGCTCCCAGTCTTTTGCTAGCCCTCGCCTTGTACTGAGTATGAGCTCTATTCGTGCATCCAACTCCTAAAAGCCAAAGTTTTCCAAAGTGTCCACCATACATACCTACTAGCAATTTGCTATTCCAAGTAAATTTGACTTGCTCTTATTTTCTCTTCAAATTAAACTCTTACCAGTGTTATGCAAAATTCGATCAGTAAAGCTCTCACGAACCGGAAGGCACACTTTACATTTTCCTGTTCTTAAAAATTTGACATTGTGGTCTCTTATGTTGAGTTGTTATGCTTGCAAGTTGTAAGTTGGATTCTAGCCCATCCATGCTGTCATGGGACAAGCTTTCAACATTGCACTTCTTATTTGAGTTGATATCGTGATCTTTTGTTTATGGATGCTCGCGGTGTGAAATGAATTGGGAATCTTGTGGGGATTATGGAGTTTGTATATGTGTTAGGGAAACACCAGGCCGCCAATCTAAGCTATGCATAATTCATGGTGGAAATTTGCAGCATACCCATGGTGAACATTCGATGACGCATCTCACAATAAAAATCTAAACAAAAGGCAAATAAAAGAGATGTCAAGGTGTTCATTGTCTGCTTGTCCTATTATTTTGGTGTGGGCTTGTTCCATGTCATCGGGCACGGAGGTACCCCATTGGCGGTTCTCAATGATATGCATATACTTACAATGACAAGAGTCTTGCTTGGGACTCTAAGTAAAGTAGCATGAGATTTGGGTACTCGTATTCATGGGACACGAGGTTTTCAACTTATGATTTGTCAAGCATATGCATCATAATTGTTCTCACATTAACTTTAGCCATTCAAGATGCTTATGATGGGGGCAATGAGAGCTCAAAGCCGGTAAGTACCATAACTTTTGAAGGTTATAAAACTTGCAATCACTGCTTCCCTCTGCGAAGGGCCTTTCTTTTACTTTTATGTTGAGTCACCACCTTCTTTCTTTATGCACCATTAAGAGAGCATAGTTATCATTCTTAGTGTGATATGCATTGTCCCAAAGTTCATTGATTGATTCATATTATTGGTTTCACTTGTTCTTAAATTATTTGTATCTAGTCGCCCTCTTAAACTTTGAGGTGTCCTATGTATTTATGTTTTGCTCTCTTTGAAGGACAAGCTAAAAACCATTTGTATATTTTTCCTTATGATTTGAACACACGTTTGACTTTCATTGTTTCATTATCATGATCTTTTGTTTGTGTTCATTTGCATGTTTACAACATGGTTGCTAAGTTCTTATTGTCATGATTATATCTTCATGCCCATGTTTTAAGTTCTATTGATCCCAGCTCACCAATGCTTACATATATGATCAAGATTGTGTAGGTGCATGTCACCTCAAAAATTATTCTTTTGTTATCACTTACCTACTCGAGGACGAGCAGGAGTTAAGCTTGGGGATGCTTGATACGTCTCCAACGTATCTATAATTTTTGATGCTCCATGCTTGTTTTTATACCATTTGCCTATTATTTCGTTACACTTAGTGGCACTTTTATGCATTTTCCGGAACTAACCTATTAACGAGTTGCCATAGTGCCAGTTCCCTATTTTTTGCTGTTTTTGTGTTTCAGAGTGATACACAGGAAATATTCTCGGAATTGGACGAAACCACATCCTGACATTTTATTTCACGGGGAAGCTTCCAGACATCCGAAGAAGAGACAGAGGGGGGCCACATGGGCCCCACACGCATGGGTGGTGCGGCCAGCCCCCTGGCCGCGCTGGGCCCGCGTGAGGAGGCCTGGCCCCTCCTCTGACATTGCCCCTTCGCCTATAAAGACCCCCCGATGGAAAAAACCTAAGTACCCGATCAGATTTCCAGAACACATTGCGATCCGCCGCCGCCGTCGACCCAAAGATCGGGAGGGTCCAGAAGCTCTTCCCGGCACCCTGCCAGAGAGGAGAATCGCCACCGGAGGTCTTCGTCATTGCCATGCTTGCCTCCGGAGCGATGAGTGAGTAGTCTACCTTGGACTATGGGTCCATAGCAGTAGCGAGATGGTTGTCTTCTCCACCATGTGCTTTATGTTTAGATCTCATGAGCTGCCCTACATGATTGAGATCACCGTTATGTAATTCTACATGTTTGGTTTGTTGGGATCCGATGAATATTGGTGTTTATGATTAAGTTGCTGTACTGAATTATATCTTTTGTTATCTCTATGTTGTTTATGATCTTGCATGCTCTCCGTTGTTAGTAGCTATCTTGGCCGAGTAGTTGCTAGTGACTCCAAGAGGGGGTATTTATGCTCGATAGTGGCTTCATGTCTCTATTTCACCTGGGGGAGTGACAGAAACCTCTAAGGTGATAGATGTGATGTTGCTACTAGGGAGAAAACAACATTCATATGCTCAAGGGCATATGCTTTGTTTACATTACACACTTTGCTTAATGCAATTATCTGTTGTTCGCAACTTAATACTTCTAGGGTGTTTGGATTGATATCCCCGGGGGTGGATTATTAGTCATAGATGCAGTTGGATGGCAGTCGATGTATTTTGTTGTAATGCCCAGAGTAAATCTCATAGTGATCTTCTTGACATATCACGTTATCTCTATTCTATCAATTGCCCAACTGTAATTTGTTTACCCAGCATGTGCTATTTACCTATGGAGAGACACCACTAGTGAACTGTGGACCCTGGTCCTATTTACATCATATTGCTATCACCTATTTACTTTACTCGCACTGTTTACTTTATTTGCATACTCTACTATTTTCCACTCAATACGCTCATAACCTTTGTTTCAAGCAAACCGGTGAGATTGACAACCTCATCGCAAGTTAGGAACAAAGTACTTGGTTGTGTGTGTGCAGGCTCTGCATCACCTTCAGTCGTCATTGTCTCTCCTCTCCTGATCGATAAACCTTGGTATCTTAACTAAGGGAAAACTAGCTGCTACACTCATCATACCTTCCTCTTGGGGTTCCCAACGGGCTGGTCATTCACCACGCACAAGGACGTCTGCTCCCACATCAACTACATGCCACCAGCTCATTTTCTGGCGCCATCAACCGGTAGCACACTCCCTAATTTTAGTCGTCAGTTTGTGGTCAAAACAGATGTGTGTGAGACAGGCATTGGTGTAGTCCTCATGCAAGATGGCCACCCACTCGCTTTCCTTAGCAAGGCGTTGAGTGTGTAGCACAAGGCTCTTTCCATCTATGAGAAAGAATTCCTAGCTCTCATCATGGCAGTCGAGCGCTGGAGGCCGTACTTGCAACGTGGCAAATTTCTGACCAAGACAGACCACCATAGTCTTACGTACCTGGAGGAGCAAACATTGCAATCCGAGATGCAGCGCAAAGCCATGGTGCAACTGATGGGCTTACAGTTTCGCATCATGTATAGAAAAGGCACAGAAAACTTTGCTGCTGATGCACTGTCAAGGGTTGGGCAGCTCTTTCAGTTGTAGGCAATCTCTGAAATTTGTCCCATTTGGCTCCAGGATGTCCTGAACTCATATGTCACGGACAGAGTCACTCTGGCAAAACTGCATGCGCTAGCTGTCCACAGTCCCGACGCTCAAGGATTTGAACTCCACCAAGGCTTGATCAAAGTGCATGGCAAGATATGGGTGGGTGCAAATTCTGCATTGCAGACCAAGCTGATTAATGCATTCCACAGCAGCGCTATCGGGGGGCATTCTAGAGTTCTTCCAACCTACAAGCGTCTGAAATGGCTATTTTCCTAGAGTGGCATGAAGACGTCAGTGGACGATTTTGTCAAGCAATGTGTGGTGTGCCAGCAGGCCAAACATCTCCATAGCAAGCCTGTCGAACTCTTGCAGCCACTACCCATCCCGGACGGCATTTGGCGGGAGCTCAGGATGGACTTTGTGGAAGGATTGCCCATGTCCAGTGGAGCCAATGTCATCATGGTGGTTGTCGATCATCTAACCAAGTATGCACATCTGATTCCTCTGAAGCATCCATTCAATGCATCAACTATTGCCCAAGTGTTTCTCAACTCAGTGGTCAAGTTGCATGGAGTGCCCTTGTCCATTGTGTCTGACAGGGACAAAATTTTCATCAGTCATTTGTGGAAGGAACTTTTCTCGGCCTTGGGCACCAAACTCCAGTTCACTATAGCATACCACCCACAGATGGATGGCCAGAGTGAACGAGTCAATCAATGCATCGAGATGTTCCTGCATTGCTTTGTTCATGATAATCCACAACACTGGAGCCGTTGGCTTCCACTTGCTGAATTCTGGTACAATTCATCCTATCACTCAGCTCTGGGCATTTCTCCTTTCAAGGCTTTGTATGGCTGCGAGCCAAACCTGGGGGCACTGCCACCACTTGATGAGGACAATATGTCTGAGGCCGATCTGATTCTCTGAGACCGTCAAGCTCAACTGGACAACATTAAGCTGCACTTGGCCAATGCTCAGAACAGGATGAAAATGCAGGCCGACCGGCATCGTTCAGAGAAGGAATTCTCCATGGGCAAAGGTGTTTCTGAAACTACAACCCTAGGCCCAAACTTTGGTGGTCAACAGACTCTATCCTAAACTCGCCTTCAAACATTTTGGCCCTTATGAGATTCTGGAACGAATTGGCTCTCGTGCATACAAACTGGCACTACCAACTTCGAGTGCTATTCACCCGGTCTTCCACGTTTCATAGTTGAAGGATTTTGTGCCCGACCATACTCCGGCGTTCCACAAGTTACCAAAAGTGGTTGAACTCGATCTGATGGATGCAGAACCAGAAGCAATCTTGGACAGAAGGTTGGTCAAGAAGGGAAACACTGCCATTCTACAAGGCCTAATCAAATGGAAGTTCATAGATGCCGATGCATTGACCTGGGAAGATATCAGCATGTTGCATTCACATTTTCCTGCATTCACCGCTTGGGGACAAGCTCCTATTCTAGAGGGGGCAGTGTAACACTGCAGCTGGTCAAGATGTAGAAGGTGCAGGCGCCTTCGATGTCACGTTGAAGGCGCAGGTGGTTGGGTGGGTCTGGATCCTGGGGGCCCACGGTCAGGGGTGTGTGCGTTGGCTGTAAGTGCCAGGGTTGTAAGTTAATGAAGCATGAAATGAATGAATGATATTTGCCTTGGCTTCTCTCTCTCTCATTCTTCTTCTTCCCCAAGTATCTGTCTAGCTTTTCCCCTAGTTCTTCTGCTCATGTCCCGATCTAACGAATCGGTGGCCAAGGGCGTTACAAGATTCAAATTAGCTTCACAAACTTACATTTGAATGCACTGACATGTATACTCTTCTCTTTGTTTAGTTTTAATTTCTCATTCGGTGAGAGTGGCCCTCTAACTTTTAAATTTCTATAATAATGGATTCTAGAAACAAATATTTTCCTACACAATGTAATCAGGGTTTTATAAAAACTGTCGGTGTCCATCCCAAGGGATTCTATCATTTGCGTCCTTCTTCAGCTTGCAGTGCGCTAAGCGCCTTGTCAACATGGAAAGGAGACAACCCATGTGGCCCACCCCACGTCAAACCTTATCTCCCAATCCATCTCCTCCACAAAATAATTCCTTGATTTCCCCTTATTCCATCTCTTTCACATGATGCGACCATGGTTGCCTTGGCCACACCTTCTTCTTTTTTGTCGGTTGATGAATGTGCGGTCGGTGCCACTACGGGGGTTCGCTCACCGCTGCTACAAACTTTAGAAGTTGGACTGCACTATTTTCCTACAACCCCGATTATCGTTGCTACGAGTGGTGTGCAACAGAGCTGCCAGGAAGGGGCAGTGTTGCAAAGGAAGGTCGGTGGAGCAGCGGGCTAGATGTGCTACCGGACAGCCTGGTGAGCTAAGTAGTGGCTTCCTTGGTAAGGTACGGTTTAGGGCCAAATAGCCACTGGCGCACTTGGTGACCAACCCAATTTAGTCTAGTGCACCTGGCTACTCGGTGTGCAGGCCAGGATGGTGCATGGACCAGCACGACTTGGCTAAGCAGCAGAGTGCCTGGTGGGTAGGCCGGTGCAACCGGGCTATGCACTAGTTGCAGAGACATTTTCACTGACTTAAAATCGAAGCATCCCGAACAGTTTTTCCAGAGAGGGCTAATTTTCTCCCTTGACATATCATACCTTGAGCTCTATTTTTCTCACTCTATTGTTCAAACTTCAAAGCTTGATGATCTCCTATTCTATCCAACCAATTTCAAAATCCTTTCATAGAAAGCAAGAGAAGGTCCTGATCTATGATTCCACCAAGCCATACTTCATCACTCCTTGATTTAATTGAGTTTGCTTGTTACTCTTGGGTTTGTGGGATACCTTAGGTGGCCAGGTTCACCTAGAGGCTTCTAGCTTGTGATTTTCCCAATGAAAAGTTTGAGGGTTTGGATACCACCTTTAAGGTCTACTACTAGTAAGGAGGCTCAAGGAGAAGAAGGTGAGCTTTCATGTGTCATCGTGTGGTCGACGCAGATGCCATGGATAAGCCTGAGTTGGGGCCAAAGGGCACTGGAGGATTCAGAGGAGGGAAGCTGCACTAAAAATCACAACAGAGAGACACACAGGCTACCCAGGTTTGGGGCTCTAGGAAGGAGATAAGACCCCTACTCCTGCTCTACGATGGATAACTACAAGGTCGCTCCTCGAGTTGTATGACAAGAGGAAGATGAAGCTCTTTGTGCTCTTCCTTCTCGCTCTAGAGTGTGTATACCACCGAGTGATGAATCCTTTGCTAGGGAGCCCCTGGGGCACCTTATATACTGGTGCCTAGGGTTACAACGGTACTGGCATGGCTACGGGCCAGCTACTATAGACAAGGAAAACATCGAGTGTTCTCTCACTTCCTCTGACTTCTCCCTAAATTTCCCTTGATGGGATAGGGCATACTTGTACGATGACTGTGACCATACCATAGTAGACTGTATAGTTAGCGGCCGCAGGTATCCTACCATTATACACTCTGTCAGCAGCATGCTTGCCAATGATGATGACAATTCTTAGCGTGATTGCAGGGATGTGACTTGAGCGTGGAATTTGGATACCAGAATATGACCGCTGGCCACATCCCGGCACCCATATGTCGGATCACCCATTCTTTCCGAGTATGCCAGCCTGAGCTTTTACCCTCGTATGCTGGCTTTGTCATGTCGGTTAATGTCGGCCAGGCCCTAACAATCAATGTCATCCAGGCCCTATGTCGGTCAACCTTCTCTGGGTCAATCCTTTATCTTATATCTTAGGCACTCGTTTGACCCTACCGGGGGTCATTCTACCGACATTAGTCCCCGAAGCTGTCAAGGTTATACGGTGCAAGATGGAGGGACTTGGCAGGTTCCCCAACAACCTAATTACTTATATGTCGGCCACACTGATACGTCTCAAATGTATCTATAATTTTTGATGCTCCATGCTTTGTTTTACACCATTTGCCTATTGTTTCGTTACACTTAGTGGCACTTTTATGCATTTTCTGGAACTAACCTATTAACGAAGTGCCACAGTGCCAGTTCCCTATTTTCTGCTGTTTTTGTGTTGTAGAGTGATACACAGGAAATATTCTCGGAATTGGATGAAACCACTTCCTAAAGTCTTATATCACGGGGAAGCCTCCAGAGATCAGAAGAAATGAAGGAGGGGGGCCACGTGGCCCCCACACACAGGGGTGGTGCGGCCAGGCCCCTGGCCGTGCCGGGCCTGTGTGAGGGGCCATGGTCCCTCCTCTAACAGCTCCCCTTCGCCTACATATACCCCCTGACGAGAAAAACCTAAGTGCCCGATCAGTTTTCCAGAATACATCGCGATCCGCCGCCGCCGTCGACCCGAAGATCGGGAGGGTCCAGAAGCTCTTCCCGGCACCCTGCCGGAGAGGGGTATCACCACCGGAGGTCTCCTTCATCACCATGATTGCCTCTGGAGCAATGAGTGAGTAGTCTACCTTGGACTATGGGTCCATAGCAGTAGCTAGATGGTTGTCTTCTCCACCATGTGCTTCATGTTTAGATCTCATGAGCTGCCCTACATGATTGAGATCACCGTTATGTAATTCTATGATGTTGGTTTGTTGGGATCTGATGAATATTGGTGTTTATGATTAAGTCAATGTACTAAAATATATATTATGTTATCTCTATGTTGTTTATGATCTTGCATGCTCTCCGTTATTAGTAGCTATCTTGGCCGAGTAGTTGCTAGTGACTCCAAGAGGGGGTATTTATGCTCGATAGTGGGTTCATGTCTCTATTTCACCTAGGGGAGTGACAGAAACCTCTAAGGTGGTAGATGTGCTGTTGCTACTAGGGAGAAAACAACATTCATATACTCAAGGGCATATGCTTTATTTATATTACACACTTTGCTTAATGCAATTATCTGTTGTTCGCAACTTAATACTTCTAGGGTGTTCGGATTGATATCCCCGGGGTTGGATTATTAGTCATAGATGCAGTTGGATGACGGTCTATGTATTTTGTTGTAATGCCCAGAGTAAATCTCATAGTGATCTTGACATATCACGTTAGCTCTATTCTATCAATTGCCCAACTGTAATTTGTTTACCCAGCATGTTATTTATCTATGGAGAGACACCACTAGTGAACTGTGGACCCTGGTCCTATTTACATCCTATTGCAATCACCTGTTTACTTTTCCCGTACTATTTACTTTACTCGCATACTATATTGTTTTCCACTCGATACACTCATAAACTTTGTTTCAAGCAAACCGGTGAGATTGACAACCTCATCGCAAGTTGGGAACAAGGTATTTGGTTGTGTGTGTGCAGGTTCCGCAACACCTTCAGTCGTCATTGTCTCTCCTCTCCTGATCGATAAACCTTGGTTTCATAACTGAGGGAAAACTAGCCGCTACACTCTTCATACCTTCCTCTTGGGGTTCCCAATGGGCTGGTCAATCACCACGCACAAGGACATCTGCTCCCACGTCAACTAAATGCCACAGCTCTTTTCTGGCACCATCAACCGTTCACAAGTGTAGGGATCAGCTAATTTTCTGGCGCCGTTGTCGGGGAGGAAGAGAAGACTTCTGCGAGGGGAGTTTTTCGCACACACATCCTTTACTTTGTTATTGTTTTGCTTTACTTTATTTATTTACCTGCATTGCTTTATATCAAAAAACCCAAAAAAATTAGAATCCTTGGTAGTTGTTATTTCTTTACTTTAGTTTATCATGTCTATCCCTAAGTACGTTTTGGAGGACCTCTTAGTTGGGAGTGGTTCTATTATTGGCAAAAGCAACATTGAGGAGTTCTTTAATCACATTAGTATGCATAAGAAAGTTGAGGAAAAATCTTGGGTTGAGCTTGCTCCTAGTATTGAGGTTGCTTCTATTTATTTGATTGACATGTTGGAAACTAGGTTTGCTAGTCTTAATCCTTTTATGCAATACATGTTCCTTAAACTTCATGAAATAGAGGATCCCGAAAAGAAAGCTTTTATCTTGGAAACTTTGCGCCTAGAATTTAAGGATGTCGTTATTGAAGCTAGAAAGATTCTTAAACATTTTAATAAACTTGGTTTGCCCATAAAGGTTGTTGATACTAATGATGAGGGGACAGAGATACCTATACCTTTCAAGCTTTTGGGATTGAGTGAAGCTTTCGAAAATAATTTTGCCTGGATCTGTCCTGAAAATCTTTTTGATGAAAATAGTTTACCAAAGCATAATCACAAAGGGTCTTCTAAAACTTATATGGATGAAATACAATGCCTTATTGATAAGACCTCTGCTGTTGATCTTAATGCTTCTTCAGATATTACTTGATTCACAATTTTCTGCGCCTAGCTCAAAGGCGTTAAAGAAAAGCACTCTTGGGAGATAACCCAATGTTTACTTTCAGTACTTTTTCTTTTATTTGAGTCTTGGAAGTCGTTACTACTGTAATGACAGCTCCTTATCTTGTTTATTTTATTTTTGTGCCAAGAGAAGCCTCTAATTCGAGTGAGGTAAAGATTTGGGGAAATTGCTGTCCTGAAACTGTTTTCGGTACTGCACCGTAAAAATTTGTATAAAATCACTGTATATCTTTTGGACCTGAAATTTCTTGTGCTTATGCCCCAGGTTATATACAAACTTTCGTTAGTTGATCACTTTTTTATTTGAGCAACGTAAAATCCCTCAAAAATTCGACCTTTGTCAGCTGTTCAGTTTTGACAGATTTCTGCCAATATTTGTGTTTGCCACTTTATCGCTTTCTTTTGAGTTCTTTTGATCATGGAACTTGTGGGGAGGTTGCTACAGTAGTATATGCTATATATGTGGTGGTTTTGAGTTGAAACCTAAAGCAAATAGAGGATTGATTATATGTTATTCTTGCACTAATGTTGCTAATAGAATTGTGTTTAGTTTTGTATGAAGGAAGTTTTCAAGTGTAGGGATTGGAGAATGATGAGATGAGTTGAAGAATGGACAAAAGCTCAAGCTTGGGGATGCCCAGCACCCCAAGAAATATCCAAGAAGTACAAGCATCAAAGCTGGGGGATGCCCCCGAGGCACCCCTTCTTCATCGGCAAAAATCAGGTCACCTTTCAAGACACTATATTTTTATTGCTTCATGCACTATGTGTTTTTCTTGGAGCGTCAGTTGTTTTAGTTTTCTTAGTTGGTTTATTTAGTTTTTTTGCTGCAATAAATGGTTGGACCCCAACAAATTTCCTTTGGAGGAGATGTGCTCGTTTTCATTTGCAAGAACGCTCTAGTTTTCACTCTTATTAAAAATCGAGCGTTCATCTTTTTCTGCTACTGCTTTTGGTTTTCGTTTTCACCTTGATTTGCATTCAGACCTTGTCATATCCTTTCATCAAGGTGTATTTTTGCCTCTGAACTTTATTGGTTTTCATCAAAAGAGGTGTCTTTAAAAAAATTTCAAATGGTGTTGGAAAAGAGAAAAAGCTTTGTGTAAAATAGTGGTACAAGAAGGAGCTTGTGTAGACTGTGGCTTAGGCTTTTTCATGTCATGCTTGATGTCTTTTTGATAGTATGCTTAGTGGTTTTGCTGTAGCATAACTTGTCTCAAATAACTGAGATTTGTTAATGAGCCTTTGAAAAAATCATGCATTGTTTTTATTGTATGGAAGCATTATTTTGGTTTTCTCCTTGATGCTTTATTTGGGTTGACTTGGCGCATGCTCACACATGTTAGACTCTTACAAAGTCACCAATAGCCTTCATGATCATTTAGTTTTTGACTTTTGATGCCATCTTATGCTTCTTTTAATGCCGCTTTGTCGCTTTGCATGATTATGGCCATTATTGCTCTCTTAGTTGGTCGCTCCCAGTCTTTTGCTAGCCCTCACCTTGTACTGAGTATGAGCTCTACTCGTGCATCCAACTCCTAAAAGCCAAAGTTTTCTAAAGTGTCCACCATACATACCTACTAGCAATTTGCTATTCCAAGTAAATTTGACTTGCTTTTATTTTCTCTTCAAATTAAACTCTTACCAGTGTTATGCGAAATTCGGTCAGTAAGCTCTCACGAACCGGAAGGCACACTTTACTTTTTCCTGTTCTTAAAAATTTGACCTTGTGGTCTCTTATGCTGAGTTGTTATGCTTGCAAGTTGTAAGTTGCAGACTAGCCCATCCATGCTGTCATGGGGCAAGCTTTCAACATTGCACTTCCTATTTGAGTTGATATTGTGATCTTTTGTTTATGGATGCCCGCTATGTGAAATGAATTGGGAATCTTGTGGGGATCATGGAGTTTGTATATGTGTTAGGGAAACATCGGGCTGCCAATCTAAGCCATGCATAATTCATGGTGGAAATTTGCAGCATACCCATGGTGAACATTCGATGACGCATCTCACAATAAAAAGCTAAACAATATAGCAAATAAAAGAGATGTCGAGGTGTTCATTGTCTTCTTGTCCTGTCATTTTGGTGTGGGCTTGTTCCATGTCATCGGGCATGGAGGTACCCCATTGGCGGTTCTCAATGATATGCATATACTTACAATGATAAGAGCCTTGCTTGGGACTCTAAGTAAAGTATCATGAGTTTGGGTACTCGTATTCACGGGACACAAGGTTTTTAACTTATGATTTGTCAAGCATATGCATCATAATTATTCTCGTATTAACTTAAACCATTCAAGATGCTTATGATGGGGGCAATGAGAGCTCAAAGCTGGTAAGTACCATAATTTTTGAAGGTTATAAAACTTGCAATCACTGCTTCCCTCTGCGAAGGGCCTTTCTTTTACTTTTATGTTGAGTCACCACCTTCTTTCTTTATGCACCGTTAAGAGAGCATAGTTGTTATTCTTTGTGTGATATGCATTGTCCCAAGGTTCATTGATTGACTCATGATGATTGGTTTCACTTGTTCTTAAATTATTTGTATCTAGTTGCCCTCTTAAACTTTGAGGTGTCCTATGCATTTATGTTTTGCTCTCTTTGAAGGAAAAGCTGAAAACCACTTGTATGTTTTTCCTTATGATTTGAACACATGTTTGACCTTCATTGTTTCATTACCATGATCTTTTGTTTGTGTTCATTTGCATGTTTACAACATGGTTGCTAAGTTCTTATTGTCATGATTATATCTTCATGCCCATGTTTTAAGTTCTATTGATCCCAGCTCATCAATGCTTACATATATGATCAAGATTTTGTAGGTGCATGTCACCTCAAAAATTATTCTTTTGTTATCACTTACCTACTCGAGGACGAGCAGGAGTTAAGCTTGGGGATGCTTGATACGTCTCAAACATATCTATAATTTTTGATGCTCCATGCTTTATTTTACACCATTTGCCCATTGTTTCGTTACACTTAGTGGCACTTTTATGCATTTTCCGGAACTAACCTATTAATGAAGCGCCACAGTGCCAGTTCCTGTTTTCTGCTATTTTTGTGTTTTAGAGTGATACACAGGAAATATTCTCAGAATTGGACGAAACCACTTCCTGAAGTCTTATATCACGGGGAAGCCTCCAGAGATCAGAAGAAATGAAGGAGGGGGCCACGTGGCCCCCACACACAGGGGTGGCACGGCCAGGCCCCTGGCCGTGCCGGGCCTGTGTGAGGGGCCGTGGTCCCTCCTCTGACAGCTCCCCTTCGCCTACATATACCCCCTGACGAGAAAAACCTAAGTGCCCAATCAGTTTTTCAGAATACATCGCGATCCGCTGCCGCCATCGACCTGAAGATTGGGAGGGTCCAGAAGCTCTTCCCGGCACCCTGCCAGAGAGGGGAATCGCCACCGGAGGTCTCCTTCATCGCCATGATTGCCTCCAGAGCGATGAGTGAGTAGTCTACCTTGGACTATGGGTCCATAGCAGTAGCTAGATGGTTGTCTTCTCCACCATGTGCTTCATGTTTAGATCTCATGAGCTGCCCTATATGATTGAGATCACCATTATGTAATTCTATGATGTTGGTTTGTTGGGATCCGATGAATATTGGTGTTTAGGATTAAGTCGCTGTACTGAAATATATCTTATGTTATCTCTATGTTGGTTATGATCTTGCATGCTCTCCGTTGTTAGTAGCTATCTTGGCCGAGTAGTTGCTAGTGACTCCAAGAGGGGGTATTTATGCTCGATAGTGGGTTCATGTCTCTATTTCACCTGGGGGAGTGACAGAAACCTCTAAGGTGGTAGATGTGCTGTCGCTACTAGGGAGAAAACAACATGCATATGCTCAAGGGCATATGCTTTGTTTACATTACACACTTTGCTTAATGCAATTATCTGTTATTCGCAACTTAATTGCCCAACTGTAATTTGTTTACCCAGCATGTTATTTATCTATGGAGAGACACCACTAGTGAACTGTGGACCCCGGTCCTATTTACATCCTATTGCAATCACCTGTTTACTTTTTTCGTACTGTTTACTTTACTCGCATACTATATTGTTTTCCACTCGATACACTCATAAACTTTGTTTCAAGCAAACCGGTGAGATTGACAACCTCATCGCAAGTTGGGAACAAGGTATTTGGTTGTGTGTGTGCAGGTTACGCAACACCTTCTGTCGTCATTGTCTCTCCTCTCCTGATCGATAAACCTTGGTTTAATAACTGAGGGAAAACTAGCCACTACACTCTTCATACCTTCCTCTTGGGGTTCCCAACGGGCTGGTCAATCACCACGCACAAGGACATCTGCTCCCATGTCAACTAAACGTCACAGCTCTTTTCTGGCGCCATCAACCGTTCACAAGTGTAGGGATCAAGGTGCATGTCACCTCAAACATTATTCTTTTGTTATCACTTACCTACTCGAGGACGAGCAGGAGTTAAGCTTGGGAATGCTTGATACGTCTCAAATGTATCTATAATTTTTGATGCTCCATGCTTTGTTTTACACCATTTGCATATTGTTTCGTTACACTTAGTGGCACTTTTATGCATTTTCCGGAACTAACCTATTAACGAAGCGCCACAGTGCCAGTTCCCTATTTTCTGCTATTTTTGTGTTGCAGAGTGATACACAGGAAATATTCTTGGAATTGGACGAAACCACATCCTGAAGTCTTATATCAAGGGGAAGCTCCCAAACATCCGAAGACCTGATGGAGGGGGGCCACGTGGCCCCCAGACACAGGGGCGGCGCGGCCAGGGGCCTGGCCGCACCACCCATGTGTGAGGGGCCGTGGTCCCTCCTCTGACATCGCCCCTTCGCCTATATATACCCCCTGACAAGAAAAACCTAAGGGCCCGATCAGTTTTCCATAATACATCGCGATCCGCCGCCGCCGTTGACCCAAAGATCGGGAGGGTCCAGAAGCTCTTCCCGGCACCCTGCCGGAGAGGGGAATCACCACCGGAGGTCTCCTTTATCGCCATGATTGCCTCTGGAGTGATGAGTGAGTAGTCTACCTTGGACTATGGGTCCATAGCAGTAGCTAGATGGTTGTCTTCTCCACCATGTGCTTCATGTTTAGATCTCATGAGCTGCCCTACATGATTGAGATCACAGTTATGTAATTCTATGATGTTGGTTTGTTGGGATCTGATGAATATTAGTGTTTATGATTAAGTTGCTATACTAAATTATATCTTTTGTTATCTCTATGTTGTTTATGATCTTGCATGCTCTCCATTGTTAGTAGCTATCTTGGCCGAGTAGTTGCTAGTGACTCCAAGAGGGGGTATTTATGCTCGATAGTGGGTTCATGTCTCTATTTCACCGGAGGGAGTGACATAAACCTCTAAGGTGGTAGATGTGCTGTTGCTACTAGGGAGAAAACAACATTCATATGCTCAAGGGCATATGCTTTGTTTACATTACACACTTTGCTTAATGCAATTATCTGTTGTTCGCAACTTAATACTTTTAGGATGTTCGGATTGATATCCCCGGGGGTGGATTATTAGTCATAGATGCAATTGGATGATGGTCTATGTATTTTGTTGTAATGCCCAGAGTAAATCTCATAGTGATCTTCTTGACATATCACGTTAGCTCTATTCTATCAATTGCCCAACTGTAATTTATTTACCCAGCATGTTATTTATCTATGGAGAGACACCACTAGTGAACTGTGGACCCTGGTCCTATTTACATCATATTGCAATCACCTATTTACTTTTCCCGTACTGTTTACTTTACTCGCATACTATATTATTTTCCACTCGATACGCTCATATACTTTGTTTCAAGCAAACCGGTGAGATTGACAACCTCATCGCAAGTTGGGAACAAGGTATTTGGTTGTGTGTGTGCAGGTTCTGCAACACCTTCAGTCATCATTGTCTCTCCTCTCCTGATCGATAAACCTTGGTTTCTTAACTGAGGGAAAACTAGCCGCTACACTCTTCATACCTTCCTCTTGGGGTTCCCAATGGGCTGGTCAATCACCACGCACAAGGACGTCTGCTTCCACATCATCTAGGCATCAGAATATTTTCTGGCGCCATCAACCGGTAGCACACACCTTAGTGTCGGCCATGATCTTTTCTTAGTGTTGACATATTTATTGCCAACGATATGTTGTTGTCGACATCACTTTTATGTCGGATTATTTGTCTCGCTCTTTTGCTTATACTAGCAGGAAACCAACCATCAAATTTGTTGGGTTCCACGTGTTCACTACCAACCTTGACTGTAGCCATGCCCCATGGGCCCTAGCCGTTGTCAAATCGAATAAGCACTCGATGTCCTACCAGCCTGCGCCGCTTTGGTAACTGCATGGTGGAGTTAATGTCACAGCGGCCGTTACCATGCATGTGGCACGATCCACGGCAGTTCGTAAACCATCGCCCACGATCCATCACTACGTGGCGTGACCACACGGAGGTTACGGAGATCGTGAGCGCACTACATCCACTGCCCATGATCTCCCCTCGCCCAATATAAATAGGGGTGCGGGGGCTAGGGTAAAATCTCTTAGCCATTCCCCCGTGCCACCTTCTTCCTTGCAGCACCGCCGTCACTCACGCTCTCGCCTACGAGTGATACATCTCAAACGTATCTATAATTTTTGATGCGCCATGCTTGTTTATACACTATTTACTTTGTGTTTTGTTACACTTAGTGGCGTTTTATGCATTTTTCAGAACTAACCTACTAACGAGATGCCACAGTGCCAGTTTCCTATTTTCTGCAGTTTTTGTGTTTTAGAAAAGCTACACAGGAAATATTATCGGAATTGGACAAAACAAAAGCCAAAGTTCATATTTTTCCCGACAAGAGACGAAGTCCAAATCTGAGACGAAGGGGGACCAGGGCCAGGCGCACCATAGGGTGGCACGGCCCAGCCCCTAGCCGCGCCACCAGGTGGTGTGGCCCCCTGGCCCACCTTCTGAAACCACCCTTCTGCCTATATATTTCCTTCAATGGGAAAACCTAAAGTACTCAATCAATTTCCACGAAACATACTGCAAGCCGCCGCTGTTGTCAACGTGAGATTGGGAGGGTCCAGAAGCTCTTCCTGGCACCCTACCAGAAAGTGGAATCACCGCCGAAGGCCTTCTTCATCACCATGCCTGCCTCCGAAGTGATGCGTGAGTAGTCTACCTTAGACTACAAGTCCATAAAAATAGCTAGATGGTTATCATCTCCTCCATGTGCTTCATGTTTAGATCTTGTGAGCTACCTATCATGATCAAGATCATCGTTGTGTAATTCTACATGTTATGTTTGTTGGGATCTGATGAATATTGATACTATGTCAAGTTGATTTGCTGAATTATTATCTTTATGTTTCTATGTTGTTTATGATCTTGCATGCTCTCTGTTGCTAGTAGATTTCTTGGCCGAGTAGATGCTAGTGACTCCAAGAGGGAGTATTTATGCTCGATAGTGTGTTCATGCCTCTAGTAATCTGGGGGAGTGACAGAAACCTCTAAGGTTGTAGATGTGTTTTTGCTACTAGGGAGAAAACAATAATCTTGTGTTCAAGGACATTTGTATTGTTTACATTACACACTTTGCTTAAGGCGATAATCTGTTGCTTGCAACTTAATACCCAATGGTTGCTCGGATGACATCCGATGGGTGGATTATTAGTCATAGATGTAGTTGGATTATGGTCTATGTATTTGTTGGAATTATGCCCTAGAGGCAATAATAAAGATGTTATTATTATAATTCTTGTTCATGATAATGTTTATATTCCATGCTAGAATTGTATTAAGCGGAAACTTTAATACTTGTGTGGTTTATGAACAACACCGTGTCCCTAGTACGCCTCTATGGACTAGCTCATTGATTAATGATGGTTAAGGTTTCCTAACCATAGACATGTGTTGTCAATTAATAATGAGATCATATCATTAGGAGAATGATATGATGGACAGACCCAAATAAAGCAGAGCAATTAGATCGTGTCATCGTGTTCATCTTTGCGAAGCTTTTCCTATGTCATGTATTGTATTCCTTAGACCATGAGATAATACAACTCCCTAGTATCGGAAGAAAGCTTTGAAGTCATCAAACGTCATCCTATGTGAGGGTGATAATAAAGGTGTCTCTCAGGTGATCGGAAAGTACTTGTTGGGTTGTATGTATCGAGATGGAATTTGTCCCTCCCAAGTCGGAGAGATATACTTCGGGCCCACTCGGTAATCAATATCAACACCGCTTTCAAGCATGTGGTTAATGAGTTAATCACAAAGTGATATCAGATTACGGAACGAGTAAAGTACTTGCTGTGAACGAGATTGAACTAGGTATGGCGATACCGACGATCAAATCTCGGGCGAGTAAAATATCGTGTGACGAAGGGAATACATATACGGGATTAATTGAATCCTGACATCGTGGTTCATTCGATATGATCATCGATGAATATGTGGGAGTCAATATGGGTTTCCAGATCCCGCTGTTGATTATTGATAGAAGATCATGTCTACATATTCTCGAACCCGTAGGGTCACACACTTAACGTGTATCGATGCTAGGATAGAATGGATAATTGGTTTATGAGTTTTAGTTCGGAGTCTTGGATGAGATCCAGGACGTCACGAGAGGTTCCGGAATGATCCGGAGAATAAGATTCATATAAAGGAAAGCAGTTTTTGGATTCCGGAAAGGTTTCGGAGTTTATCGGTATTGTACCGGAAGGTTCTAGAAGGTTCCAGAGTGGGACCAACATGGGCCCACTTGACGGAGGCCTGCGTGGGCTTAAGGGGAAGTGCCCTGGCCGCCTTGGGCCAGGCACACAAGGCCCCTAAGGCCCAGCCGGCCAGCCCAAGGGGAAACCCTAAGGGAGTCTTCAAAGAAGGAAGGGGAGGAAACTTGCCCCCCACTCTTCCTACTCCAAGTCGGCGCCCTAGGGTTTGGGGAGAGGCCAAGCTGGCCGGCCACCCCTCTATATATAGGGGGGCAAGGGCGCAGCCCTCTCCACCCCCTAACCCAAAACCCTAGCCGCCAACTGCTGCCCTCCCTCTCTCTCTCTCTCGCGACTGCGCGTAGGCGAAGCCCTGCTGCAGAAACTCTCCACCATAAGCACCACGCCGTCGTGCTGCTGATCCAATCTATCTCTCCACCATACTTGCTGGACCAAGGAAGGAGGAGACGTCGCTGCACCGCACGTGTGCAACTCTCGGAGGCGCCGCCACTTGCGGCGTAGGATCGGATCGGATCGCGAGGAGGAGACGGCGAGTACGACTACGTCAACCACGTTCTATTGAACGTTTCCGCTGTGCGAATCTTCAAGGGTATGAAGATCTCATCTACCTCTCTCGTTGATTACATCTCCTAGATTAGATCTTGGCTTTCTTGTTCGCATCCGTAGGAAAATTTTTGATTTACTATGCTGCGAAACCCTTCAGTATTATATTGTAATGTCCAAGTGAATCTCATAGTGATCCTCATGACATTTGTATACTTGCTTTATTCTATCAATTGCCCAACTGTAATTTGTTTACCCAGTATGTTATTTACTTATGGAGAGACACTACTAGTGAACTATGGACCCCGATCCATTCTTTTACACTATTATTACCATTTACCCTTTACTTGCTTTATTTACATTCTTGCAAACTACTATCTTTTACCACTCAATCCGCTTAATCATTTGTTTATAGCAAACCGGTAAGATTGACAACCTCACTGTAAGTTGGGATAGGTTGTGTTGTGTGCAGGTTCCATGCTGTTGCTGGTGCAAAGCTATGCCCTGGACGAGGCACCATATATAAATTGTCTGGAGCTGTCGCGAAGCTAGCGAGTATCAACCTTTGGAAGTTGGTTCTTTCTCCTACTAGTTCGATAAACCTTGGTTTCATACTGAGGGAAGACTTGCTACTATGCTCATCATACCTTCCTCTTAGGGTTCCCAACTGGGCGGACATCTACATGCTATCAAGCAATTTTTTTGGCGCCGTTGCTGGGGATTGAAGAAGAAGAAGCTCCCACGTCAACTACGCGCCAGCAAGCAATTTTTCTGGCGCCGTTGCCAGGGAGAAAGAGGATTTCTGCAAGGAGAGTCTCTCGCTTCCAATCTTTTACTTTGTTATTGTTTTGCTTTATTTTATTTTTGCTTGCATCATTTTATCAAAAATACAAAAAAATTAGTTCCTTTGTAGTTGTTACTTTTACTTGTCTGCTTTTAGTTTTGCTAGAATGAGTAATCCTAAAGTTGAGGTTCGTACTTTTAAGCAACAAGGGGAAGAGAGTTTGAAGGATACTTGGTGCCGAATTAGTAATGCTCATCATAGGTGTACAAAGAAGCCTTCTACCATGATCCTCCTTAGGAATTTTTATGTTGGTATATCTAGTTGGAATAGGTATGTTCTTGATACTCTCACAGGAGGTAATTTCTAGGTACTCCCCTTTGGAATCATGCACTTTAATTGAAAGTTTAGTGGGAGTACCACCTATTCATGTTGTTAAAACTGAGGTCACTTTAGAGGAAGTTGTAGAAAAATTGAGCTTTTTAGAGAAAAGTTTGTCAAATCTCCTTGATAACGCTAGCCAGGTTAATGAATCGATAGAAAGTATCGGTAGAAGAATCACTGCTTTAGAGGCTAGCACTATCCATGATAGTCAAAACCTTAGGATTGGTAAATTAGAGGAGTCTATGGAAACTCTAAGTTCAATTTTCTCTTCTCTTAAATTTAAGAAGGAGAAAGCTTTTATTGGAAAAGAGCAAAAATTTATGTATGTTCCCAAGGTGTCTGTGCCAAAACCGCATCACATTTTTAAAATTGGTAAGACTTTTAGTTCAACTAAGATTGACTTGCAGGTTGAATCATCTTCGGGAACTTCTAAAGTGCCTAGTGTGGTAAGTGGTGCTCTTGAGGAAACAATTGATCTTAATGCTTCATTTGAAAATACTTGATTTCCACTTTCTACGCCTAGCTCAAAGGCGTTAAAGAAAAGCACTCTTGAGAGATAACCCAATATTTTCTTTGAAGTACTTTTTTCTTTTATGTGAGTCTTAGAAGTTATTAATGCTGTAATAACCTCTTCTTATCATTTTTATTTCATTTTTGTACCAAGAAGAACCTCTAATTGGAGGAAGGTAAGATTTGGGAAAGTTGCTGTCCTGAAACAGATTTCTGTGCTACACCGTAAAAATTTGTGAAAATTCTCAGAATATCTTTTTGATCGGAGATTTCTTGTGCACATGCCCCATGTTATTTCCAAACTTTTATTAGTTTTGCACTTTTCGATTTGTGCAACAGAAGGTCCTCCAAAAAATCAATCTTTGTCAGTTGTTCTATTTTGATAGATTTCTGCCACTATTTGTGTTTGCCTCTCGATCGCTTTCTTTTTTAGTTCTTTTGATCACAAAACTTTTGGGGAAGTTGCTACATTAGCTTATTCTTTAATGGATGATATAATTGAGTTTGAAATTGAACCAAAAGAGTAGATTTACTATCATGCTTATACTAATGTTGCTAATAGAATTGTGTGAAGTTCTGTATGAAGGAAGTTTTCAAGTGTAGGAAAAGGAGAGTGATGAGATGAGATGAAGTATGGACAAAAGCTAAAGCTTGGGTATGCTCATTTCACCCCAAGAAATATCCAAGAGGTATAAGCTTCAAAGCTTGGGGATGCCCCGACGCATACCTTCTTCATTGGCAAAAATCAGGTCACCTTTCAAGACACTATATTTTTATTGCTTTATATTCTATGTATTTTTCTTAGAGCATCTTTACTTTTGCTTTTAGTTTTCTTTTGTTTTATTTGCTGCAATAAATTTTTGGACCCCAACAAATTTCTTTTGGAGAAGACACACTCTGTTTTTCATTGCCAAGAACACTCTAGTTTTTACTCTTATCATTCACCGAGTGTTCTCTTTTTCTAGTACTGCATTTAGCTTTCATTTTTCGCCTTGATTTTTATTCAGATATTGTTATATCTTTGTATCAAAGTATATTTAGACCACTGGTCTATGTTGGTTTTCATATCAAAAGAGTTGTTTCAAAAAGGTTTGAATGGTGTTGGAAAAGAGAAGAAGTTTCATGACTATAGTGGTACAAATGGGAGCTTATTTAGACTGTGGCTTAGACTTTTGCATGTCATGCTTGATACTGTTTTGATAGTATGCTTAGTAGTTTTTACTGTAGCATGACTTGTCTCAAATGACTGAGATTGCTTAATGAGCCTTTTAAAAAAAATCATGCGTTGTTTTTATTATATGGGAGCATGTTATTGTGGTTTTCTCCTTTGATGCTTTATTTGGGTTGACTTGGCACATGCTTACAACATGTTTGACTTTAACAAGTCACCATAAGCCTCCATGATCATTTGGTTTTTGACTTGTGATACCACTTTATGCTTCAATTAATGATGTTTTGTTGCTATGCATGATTATGGCCGTTATTGCTCTCTTAGTGGGTCGCTCCTAGTCTTTTGCTAGCCTTCATTTTGTACTGAGAGGAAATACTTTTCATGCATCCAACTCCCAAAAACCAAGTTTTCCAATGTGTCCACCATACATACCTATTAGCAATTTGCTATTCCAAGTACATTTGACTTACTTTTATCTATCCTTCAAATTAAACTTTTTGGTGTTATGTGAAAATTAGTCAGTAAAGCTCTCACGAACCTGATGGCACACTTTACTTTTCTGCTTTTAATAATTTTGACCATTGTGGCTCTCTTATGTTGATGTTATGCTTGCAAGTTGTAAGTTGGAGGTTAGCCCAACCATGCCGTCATGGGGCAAGCTTTCAACATTGCACTTTCTCTCATTTAGTTGATATCGTGATCTTTTATTTATAGATACTCGCGATGTGAAATAAGTTGGAAACTTGTGAGCTCATGGAGTTTGTATATGTGTTAGAGAAACTCCTGGGCCGCTAATCTAAGCCATGCATCATTCATGGTGGAAATTTACAGCATGCCCATAGTTTACATTCGACGACACATCTCACAATAAAAAGATATACCAATGGTAAATAAAAGAGATGTCGAGATGTTCATTGTCTGTTTGTCTTATCATTTTGATGTGGGCTTGTTCCGTGTCATCGGGCAAGAGGTACCCCGTTGGCGTTCTCGATGATACATGTATGCTTACAATGACAAGAACTTGCTTGGGACCTAAGTCGAGTAGCATGAGGTTTGGGTATTCGTACTTCACGGGACACAAGATTTTCAACTTATGATTTGTTAAGCATATGCTTCATAATTGTACTCGCATTAACCTTACCACTCAAGATGCCTATGATGGGGGCAATGAGAGCTCAAAGCTAATAAGTATCATAATTTTTGGAGGTTTACAAAACTTACAATCACTGCTTCCCTCTGCGAAGGGCCTTTCTTTTACTTTTATGTTGAGTCTCCACCTTCTACCTTTATGCACCGTCTAAGAGAGCATAGTTGTCATTCTGAGTTTAATGTGTATAGTCCCAAAATTTATCATTGATTGATTCATGATTATGGTTTTGCTTGTTCTTAAATTATTTGTATCAGTCGCTGACAAGGGTGTAGATAATAGAGCCCGTCAGTTGAATACCCCTGAGGCCCGTTAAGCTAGGCCTAATTGTAATACTAGTCGAAATATGAGTTCATATCGTATGTCGATATTGTAATCTGTATCGGATCCCACCTGATCCTTGAGACCTGGCCATCTATATATAGGGGCCAGGAGGGGACGGTGTGGGATAAATTGAAAGCAAGCCAGGTTCTACACCCACATTTACTTTCGATACACACCTTGTTTGACTGACTTTACCTTTGAGTTCATCCGACGCACTATCTCCCCGATCCCAAGTCCTTCATCTAGGACATTTGTCGAGTTAACCCTCGTCAATTGGCGCCGACCATGGGGACTGCTGACTAGTGAAAGCAGGCGTCCTTGTGCGTGGTGAATGACCAGCCCGTTGGGAATCCCAAGAGGAAGATATGATGAGTGCAGCGGCAAGTTTTCCCTCAGTTATGAAACCAAGGTATATCGAATAGGAGAAGGAGAGACGGTGACGACTGAAGGTGATGCAGACTGGCTTAATGACACTCCAACAAGGGCGCCGTTAACGATTCTTGTTGACTCGTCTTCCGCCAATAGCAACGCGGAACCTGCACACACACAAACAAATACTTTGTTCCCAACTTGCGATGAGGTTGTCAATCTCACCGGTTTGCTTGAAACAAAGGTTATGAGTGTATCGAGTGGAAAACAGTAGTAATATGCTAGTAAAGTAAACAGTGCGGGAATAGTAAACAGGTGATTGCAATATGATTAAAATAGGACCGGGGTCCACAGTTCACTAGTGGTGTCTCTCCATAGATAAATAACATGCTGGGTAAACAAATTACAGTTGGGCAATTGATAGAATAAAGATAACGTGATATGTCAAGAATATCACTATGAGATTCACTCTGGGCATTACAACAAAATACATAGACCGCCATCCAACTGCATCTATGACTAATAATCCACCCCCGGGGATATCAATCCGAACACCCTAGAAGTATTAAGTTGCGAACAACAGATAATTGCATTAAGCAAAGTGTGTAATGTAAACAAAGCATATGCCCTCGAGCATATGAATGTTGTTTTCTCCCTAGTAGCAACAGCACATCTACCACCTTAGAGGTTTCTGTCACTCCCCCAGGTGAAATAGAGGCATGAACCCACTATCGAGCATAAATACCCCCTCTTGGAGTCACTAGCAACTACTCGGCCAAGATAGCCACTAACAACGGAGAGCATGCAAGATCATAAACATCATAGAGATAATATAAGATATAATTCAGTACAGCAACTTAATCATAAACACCAATATTCATCGGATCCCAACAAACCAACATCATACAATTACATAACGATGATCTCAATCATGTAGGGCAGCTCATGAGATCTAAACATGAAGCACATGGTGGAGAAGACAACCATCTAGCTACTGCTATGGACCCATAGTCCAAGGTAGACTACTCACTCATCGCTCTGGAGGTGATCATGGCGATGAAGGAGACCTCCGGTGGCGATTCCCCTCTCCGGCAGGGTGCCGGGAAGAGCTTCTGGACCCTCCCGATCTTCGGGTCGACGGCGGCGGCGGATCGCGATGTATTCTGGAAAACTGATCGGGCCCTTAGGTTTTTCTTGTCAGGGGGTATATGTAGGCGAAAGGAGGCTGTCAGAGGGTGGACCACGTGGCCTCACAAGTGGGTGGCGCGGCCAGGGGCTAGGCCGCGCCGCCCCTGTGTGTGGGGGCCTCGTGGCCCCCCTCCGTCAGGTCTTCGGATGTTTGGGAGCTCCCCGATGAAATATGACTTCTGGAACTTGTTTCGTCCAATTCGGAGAATATTTCCTGTGTATCACTTCTGAAACCAAAAACAGCAGAAAACAGGGAACTGGCACTGTGGCACTTCGTTAATAGGTTAGTTCCGGAAAGCGTATAAAAATGCCACTAAGTGTAACGAAACATTGGGCAAATGGTGTAAAACGAAGCATGGAGCATCAAAAATTATAGATACGTTTGAGACGTATCAAGCATCCCCAAGCTTAACTCCTGCTCGTCCTCGAGTAGGTAAGTGATAACAAAAGAATAATTTTTGAGGTGACATGCACCTACACAATCTTGATCATATATGTAAGCATTGATGAGCTAGGATCAATAGAACTTAAAACATGGGCATGAAGATATAATCATGACAGTAAGAACTTAGCAACCATGTTATAAACATGCAAATGAACACAAACAAAAGGTCATGGTAATGAAACAATGAAAGTCAAACGTGTGTTCAAATCATAAGGAAAAACATACAAGTGGTTTTCAGCTTGTCCTTCATGGAGAGCAAAACATAAATGCATAGGACACCTCAAAGTTTAAGAGGGCGACTAGATACAAATAATTTAAGAACAAGTGAAACCAACAATATGAGTCAATCAATGAACCTTGGGACAATGCATATCACACTAAGAATGACAACTATGCTCTCCTAGTGGTGCATAAAGGAAGAAGGTGGTGACTCAACATAAAAGTAAAAGAAAGGCCCTTCGCAGAGGGAAGCAGTGATTGCAAGTTTTATAACCTTCAAAAATTATGGTACTTACCGGCTTTGAGCTCTCATTGCCCCCATCATAAGCATCTTGAATGGTTAAAGTTAATGCGAGAACAATTATGATGCATATGCTTGACAAATCATAAGTTGAAAACCTCGTGTCCCGTGAATACGAGTACCCAAACCTCATGCTACTTTACTTAGAGTCCCAAGCAAGGCTCTTGTCATTGTAAGTATATGCATATCATTGAGAACTGCCAATGGGGTACCTCCGTGCCCTATGACATGGAACAAGCCCACACCAAAATGACAGGACAAGCACACAATGAACACCTCGACATCTCTTTTATTTACCATTTGTTTAGCTTTTTATTATGAGATGCGTCGTCGAATGTTCACCATGGGTATGCTGCAAATTTCCACCATGAATTATGCATGGCTTAGATTGGCGGCCCGGCGTTTCCCTAACACATATACAAACTCCATGATCCCCACAAGATTCCCAATTCATTTCACACCGCGGGCATCCATAAACAAAAGATCACAATATCAACTCAAATAGGAAGTGCAATGTTGAAAGCTTGCCCCATGATGGCATGGCTGGGCTAGTCTCCAACTTACAACTTGCAAGCATAACAACTCAGCATAAAAGACCACAATGTCAAATTTTTAGAACAGGAAAAAGTAAAGTGTGCCTTCCGGTTCGTGAGAGCTTTACTGACCGAATTTCGCATAACACTGGTAAGAGTTTAATTTGAAGAGAATATAAAAGCAAGTCAAATTTACTTGGAATAGCAAATTGCTAGTAGGTATGTATGGTGGACACTTTGGAAAACTTTGGCTTTTAGGAGTTGGATGCACGAGTAGAGCTCATACTCAGTACAAGGTGAGGGCTAGCAAAAGACTGGGAGCGACCAACTAAGAGAGCAATAATGGCCATAATCATGCAAAGCGACAAAGCGACATTAAAAGAAGCATACGATGGCATCAAAAGTCAAAAACTAAATGATCATGAAGGCTAATGGCGACTTTGGAAGAGTCTAACATGTGTGAGCATGCGCCAAGTCAACCCAAATAAAGCATCAAGGAGAAAACCAAAATTATGCTTCCAAATAATAAAAACAACGCATGATTTTTTCAAAGGCTCATTAAGCAATCTCAGTTATTTGAGACAAGTCATGCTACAGCAAAACCACTAAGCATACTATCAAAAAGACATCTAGCATGACATGAAAAAGCCTAAGCCGCAGTCTACACAAGCTCCTTCTTGTACCACTATTTTGCACAAAGCTTTTTCTCTTTTCCAACACCATTTGAAATTTTTTAAAACAACCTCTTTTGATGAAAACCAATAAAGTCCAGAGGCAAAAATACACCTTGATGAAAAGATATGACAAGATCTGAATGCAAATCAAGGCGAAAACGAAAACCAAAAGCAGTAGCAGAAAAAGTAGAACGCTCGATTTTAAATAAGAGTGAAAACTAGAGCGTTCTTTGCAAATGAAAACGAGTACATCTCCTCCAAAGGAAATTTGTTGGGGTCCAACCATTTATTGCAGCAAACAAACTAAACTAACAAACTAAGAAAACTAAAACAACTGACGCTCCAAGAAAAACACATAGTGCATGAAGCAATAAAAATATAGTGTTTTGAAAGGTGACCTGATTTTTGCCGATGAAGAAGGGGTGCCTCGGGGGCATCCCCAAGCTTTGACGCTTGTACTTCTTGGATATTTCTTGGGGTGCTGGGCATTCCCAAGCTTGAGCTTTTGTCCATTCTTCAACTCATCTCATCATTCTCCAATCCCTACACTTGAAAACTTCCTTCATACAAAACTAAACACAATTCTATTAGCAACATTAGTGTAAGCATAAAATATATTCATCCTCTTTAAGCTTCAGGTTTCAACCCAAAACCACCACATATAAAGTATATACTACTGTAGCAACTTCCACAAGAGTTCCATGATCAAAAAGAACTCAAAAGAAAGCGATAAAGTGGCAAAAACAAATATTGGCAGAAATCTGTCAAAACTGGACAGCTGATAATGGACGAATTTTTGAGGGATTTTCCGTTGCTCAAATCAAAAAGTGTTCAACTAAGAAAAGTTTGGATATAACCTGGGGAATATGCACAAGAAATCGCAGGTCCAAAAGATAAACAGAGAATTTTCACGAATTTTTACGGTGCAGCACCGAAAACAGTTTCAGGACAGCAATAACCCCAAATCTTTACCTCACTCAAATTAGAGGCTTATCTTGGCACAAAAAACGAAATAAACAAGATAAGGAGAGGTCGTTACAGTAGTAATGACTTCCAAGACTCAAATAAAAGAAAAAGTACTAAAAAGTAAACATTGGGTTATCTCCCAAGAGTGCTTTTCTTTAACGCCTTTGAGCTAGGCGCAGAAAAGTGCGAATCAAGTAATATCAGCAGAAGCATTAAGATCAACAGAAGAGGTCTTATCAATAAGGCATTGTATTTCATCCACATAAGTTTTTGAAGACCCTTTGTGATCATGCTTTGGTACACTATTCTCATCAAAAAGATTTTCAGGACAAATCCAGGCAAAATTATTTTCGAAAGCATCATTCAATCCCAAAAGCTTACAAGGTATAGGTATCTCGGCCTCCCCATCATGTGTATCAATAACCGTTATAGGTGAACCAAGTTTATTAAAACGTTTAAGAACTTTCCTAGCTTCAACAACGACATCCTTAAATTCTAGGCGCAAAGTTTCCAAGATAAAAGCTTTCTTCTCGGGATCTTCAATTTCATGAAGCTTAAGGAACATATATTGCATAAAAGGATTAAGACTAGCAAACCTAGTTTCCAACATATCAATTAATATAATAGAAGCAACCTCAATACTAGGAGCAAGCTCAACCCAAGACTTTTCCTCATCTTCATCATGCATACTAATGTGATTAAAGAACTCCTCAATGTTACTTTTGCCAATAATAGAACCACTACCTACAGAGAGGTCCTCCAGAACGAACTTAGGGATAGACATGATAAACTAAAGTAAAGAAATAACAACTACCAAGGATTCTAATTTTTTTGGGTTTTTGATATAAAAACAATGCAGGTAAATAAAATAAAGTAAAGCAAAACAAATAACAAAGTAAAGAATGTGTGTGCGAAGAACTCCCCTCGCAGAAGTCTTCTCTTCCTTCCCCGGCAACGGCGCCAGAAAAAGTGCTGCTGACTAGTGAAAGCAGGCGTCCTTGTGCGTGGTGAATGACCAGCCCATTGGGAATCCCAAGAGGAAGATATGATGAGTGCAGCGGCAAGTTTTCCCTCAGTTATGAAACCAAGGTATATCGAACAGGAGAAGGAGAGACGGTGACGACTGAAGGTGATGCAGACTGGCTCAATGACACTCCAACAAGGGCGCCGTTAACGATTCTTGTTGACTCGTCTTCCGCCAATAGCAACGCGGAACCTGCACACACACAAACAAATACTTTGTTCCCAACTTGCGATGAGGTTGTCAATCTTACCGGTTTGCTTGAAACAAAGGTTATGAGTGTATCGAGTGGAAAACAGTAGTAATATGCTAGTAAAGTAAACAGTGCGGGAATAGTAAACAGGTGATTGCAATATGATTAAAATAGGACCGGGGTCCACAGTTCACTAGTGGTGTCTCTCCATAGATAAATAACATGCTGGGTAAACAAATTACAGTTGGGCAATTGATAGAATAAAGATAACGTGATATGTCAAGAAGATCACTATGAGATTCACTCTGGGCATTACAACAAAATACATAGACCGCCATCCAACTGCATCTATGACTAATAATCCACCCCCGGGGATATCAATCTGAACACCCTAGAAGTATTAAGTTGCGAACAACAGATAATTGCATTAAGCAAAGTGTGTAATGTAAACAAAGCATATGCCCTCGAGCATATGAATGTTGTTTTCTCCCTAGTAGCAATAGCACATCTACAACCTTAGAGGTTTCTGTCACTCCCCCAGGTGAAATAGAGGCATGAACCCACTATCGAGCATAAATACCCCCTCTTGGAGTCACTAGCAACTACTCGGCCAAGATAGCCACTAACAACGGAGAGCATGCAAGATCATAAACATCATAGAGATAATATAAGATATAATTCAGTACAGCAACTTAATCATAAACACCAATATTCATCGGATCCCAACAAACCAACATCATACAATTACATAACGATGATCTCAATCATGTAGGGCAGCTCATGAGATCTAAACATGAAGCACATGGTGGAGAAGACAACCATCTAGCTACTGCTATGGACCCATAGTCCAAGGTAGACTACTCACTCATCGCTCCGGAGGTGATCATGGCGATGAAGGAGACCTCCGGTGGCGATTCCCCTCTCCGGCAGGGTGCCGGGAAGAGCTTCTGGACCCTCCCGATCTTCGGGTCGACGGCGGCGGCGGATCGCGATGTATTCTGGAAAACTGATCGGGCCCTTAGGTTTTTCTCGTCAGGGGGTATATGTAGGCGAAAGGAGGCTGTCAGAGGGTGGACCACGTGGCCTCACAAGGGGGTGGCGTGGCCAGGGGCTAGGCCGCGCCGCCCCTATGTGTGGGGGCCTCGTGGCCCCCCTCCGTCAGGTCTTCGGATGTTTGGGAGCTCCCCGATGAAATATGACTTCTGGAACTTGTTTCGTCCAATTCGGAGAATATTTCCTGTGTATCACTTCTGAAACCAAAAACAGCAGAAAACAGGGAACTGGCACTGTGGCACTTCGTTAATAGGTTAGTTCCGGAAAGCGTATAAAAATGCCACTAAGTGTAACGAAACATTGGGCAAATGGTGTAAAACGAAGCATGGAGCATCAAAAATTATAGATACGTTTGAGACATATCAGGGACTCAGGGCATTGGAATCATAAATTTGATGGCTTTTTCGCTTTTAGCCAGTAGCAATCCAGAAGTCGACAAAAGACAAGAGATGGAGCTGACGGTCCAAAGTTTAAGCTTTTACGTTGGACCTTCGGGTTCAACTCGCCTTTTAGATCCGACGAAATTAGGTCTGTTGCCAGGTAAAGTTGACAGAATCACAATATCTAGATCATCCGTGGGTTCTTCTAGCGAGGTAAACTCGCCGGTCAGTCTCACAGCAATAGAAGATGTGCAAAAGAAACTCGAGGAATTCGACGAAACTCGGGGAAAACCCGATATGGAAGGAGTGGTTAAAACTCATGATAGTTCAAGAGATTTTGCCATTGAAAGCAGTGACATCTCCAGAAGCGTACATCAGTTATGTGTCACTATCACTGAAGCAGCAGAAGAGGATAATCACGAAGGCAACAAAGAGGTCAACCTACAAGTCGAGAAACTGAGGAGTAACAGCAAAAAGGAAAAAGATAAAATTCACATTTCAACCGGAGAGTGGAGAATCATCATGTCAGCCATCAATCACGGCACAGAGGTACCCGCAGATTCAAGGAGAGAGGTTCTGATGGGGTACCAATACGCGCTACATCAGCACAAAAAGAAGCTAAGGGAGGAAAGAGACATGTTCATGAGAAGCCGAGATGACAACAGTACGTCAAGTGGAGGATACTAGGATGAGTATAGCGATGCATCAGAGTGCAGCATGAAAAGACACAGAGACCTGAAGCACAACAGGAGGACAACAACACAGATAAGATAAGAAAGCTATGCGAAAAGTCTAAGCAAGCAGCAGTCAGAAGAGGAAGAAGGCTTCATGCAAGAAACACCAGAAGCAGCGTTGGTAGCAGCACAGGCGTACCTACTAACCACGCAACTAGAACCTGGGGATCCATGGGAGCACATGCATCAGGCCGCAATACAAAGCCTCGGGTTAATAAAAAACAAGCTAATGGGAAAACTTCCAGAAGAAAAGGCGATACATCGTAGGGAAAGGCAAAAGGAAGAGTTCAAGCGCAAGTCCTCGCGAAACATATCTAGTGAGTCATCATAAGAGGAGAGGCAACAAAAATGGAAGGAGGATGCAAGAAACATAATAGTACAATCACGAGTAAACAACTCATGCTATGCGTGGAGAGAGGAAAACTACGAAGACAATGAAAAAGAGATGGATGCGTTATGCTAGGTTTTAAATTACCACACGATCATGAAAAGTATGATGGGTCGCAAGAACCCACTCTATGGTTGTCAGATTACCTACAAGCAGTACAGATACTAGGAGGAACAAGAGCAACATCCATGCAAAGTTTACAGTTACACCTCACCGGCGCAGCAAGGTCCTGGTTGAACACCCTACCCAACGATTCTATCGGGAGTTGGGGAGAGTTAGAGAATCAATTCGCAAGAAATTTTTGCTCAACATATAAGCGCCCAGCATCACTGAAGGAAATCAAGTCGTACGCACAGAAGAAAGGCAAAACCCTACGCTCTTATGTACAACGCTGGAGTGTAATCAAAAATTCAACAGAAGACGTCTCCGATGAGAGAGCAATAGATGCTTTTTTGAGTGGCCTTCGTCGTCTGGACCTAGTGGAAGAGATAGGGAGAACAAGGCCAAGGATAGTGTCTAAATTAATGGAAGTAGCCAATAGATTCACCGATGGAGAGGACACTGATACGTCTCCAACGTATCTATAATTTTTGATGCTCCATGCTTGTTTTTATACCATTTGCCTACTGTTTCATTACACTTTGTGGCACTTTTATGCATTTTCCAGAACTAACCTACTAACAAGTTGCCATAGTGCTAGTTTCCTGTTTTCTGCTGTTTTTGTGTTTCAGAAGTGGTACACAGGAAATATTCTCAGAATTGGACGAAACAAGTTCCTCAAGTCTTATTTTGTCCGGGGCTTCCAGAGATTCGAAGGAGAGTAGGAGAGGGGCCACAGGCCGCCCTCACGCCTGGCTAGCGTGGCCTAGGCCCTGGCTGCACCGCCATGGTGTGAGGAGGCCTGGGGCCACTACTGACATCGCCCCTTCGCCTATAAAGATCCCCCAACAGAAAAAACCTAAGTGCCTGATCAATTTTCTAGAACACATCGCGATCCGTCGCCACCATTGACCTGAAGATCGGGAGGGTCTAGAAGCTCTTCCCGGCACCCTGTTGAAGAGGGGAATTGCCACCAAAGGTCTTCTTCATCGCCATGCTTGCCTCCGGAGTGATGAGTGAGTAGTCTACCTTGGACTATGGGTCCATAGCCATAGCTAGATGGTTGTCTCCTCCACCATGTGCTTCATGTTTAGATCTCATGAGATATCCTACATGATTGAGATCGCCGTTATGTAATTCTACATGCTTGGTTTGTTGGGATCCGATGAATATTGGTGTTATGATTGAGTTGCTATACTAAAATATATCTTATGTTATCTCTATGTTGTTTATGATCTTGCATGCTCTTCGTTGTTAGTAGCTATCTTGGCCGAGTAGTTGTTGGTGACTCCAAGAGGGGTTATTTATGCTCGATAATGGGTTCATGTCTCTATTTAACCTGGGGGAGTGACAAAAACCTCTAAGGTTGTAGATGTGCTATTGCTACTAGGGAGAAAACAACATTCATATGCTCAAGGGCATATGCTTTGTTTACATTACACACTTTGCTTAATGCAATTATCTGTTGTTCGCAACTTAATACTTGTGGAGTTCTCGGATTGATTCGCCATAAGTGGATTATTAGTCATAGATGCAGTTGGATGGCGGTCTATGTATTTTGTTATAATGCCTAGAGTAAATCTCGTAGTGATCTTCTTAACATATCACGTTTATTTTTATTCTATCAATTGCCCAACTGTAATTTGTTTACCCAACATGTGTTATTTATCTTATGGAGAGACACCACTAGTGAACTGTGGACCCTAGTCCTATTTCCATCATATTGCTATCACCTGTTTACTTTACTCGCACTGTTTACTTTACTCGCATACTCTACTATTTTCCACTCGATACACTCATACCCTTTGTTTCAAGCAAACCGGTGAGATTGACAACCTCATCGCAAGTTGGGAGCAAAATACTTGGTTGTGTTGTATGCAGGTTCTGCGTTGCAGCTAGCAAGCAAAGCTTGGATGAGGCACCATATATAAATTGTCCGAAGCTGTCGGAAACTAGCAAGCATCACCTTTAGTCATAATTGTCTGCTCTTCTCCTGAATGATTAAACCTTGGTTTCTTAACTGAGGAAAAACAAGCTGCTATACTCATCACACCTTCCTCTTGGGGTTCCCAACTGGCCGGTTATTTACTTCATCAAATTGATAGCATCAAGCTTCTTTTTTGGCACCGTTGTCGGGGAACAACAAAGAAGAAGAAGAAGCTCCCACGTCAACTTGGCCCCATCAGTTCTTTTCTGGCACCGTTGCCGGGGAAGAGTGGAAGACCTCTGCAAGGGGAGTTTTTCGCACACACATCCTTTACTTTGTTATTGTTTTGCTTTACTTTATTTATTTTACCTGCATCATTTTATATCAAAACCAAAAAAATTAGAATCCTTGGTAGTTGTTTTTACTTGTTTACTTTCGTTTTGCTGAAATGGCCAATCCTAAAAACACCAAGTTGTGTGACTTTACTAGCACGAACAATAGTGATTTTATCTGCACTCCTATTGCACCACCTGCTCCTGCTGCAAACTTTTATGAGATTAAGCATGCTTTGTTGAACCTTGTTATGAAAAAGCAATTTTATGGTGCTAGTACTGAAGATGCTGTAGCTCATCTCAACAATTTTGTTGAGCTATGTGAGATGCAGAAATATAAGGATGTAGAAAGTGATATTATTAAGCTCAAGTTGTTTCCTTTTTCTTTGAGGGGAAAAGCTAAAGATTGGTTGCTGTCTTTGACTAAGAATAGTATTGATTCATGGGCTAAGTGTAAGGATGCTTTTATTGGTAGATACTATCCTCCTGCTAAGATTATATCTCTTCATAGCAATATTATGAAGTTTACTCAATTTGATAATGAACATGTTGCTCAAGCTTGGGAAAGAATGAAATCTATGATAAAGAATTGCCCCACTCATGGACTGACTACTTGGATGATTGTCCAAACTTTTTATGCAGGACTGAATTTTTCTTTGAGGAACCTACTTGATTCAGCTGCTGGAGGCACTTTTATGTCCCTTACCTTGGGCGCTGCAACAAAGCTACTCGACAACATGATGGTAAATTACTGTGAATGGCACACTGAGAGAGCTCCACAAGGTAAGAAGGTAAATTCTATTGAGGAAACCTCTTCCTTGAATGATAAGATTGATACCATTATGGCTATGCATTCTAATGATAGGACTCATGTTGATCCTAATAATGTTCCTTTAGCCTCTCTGGTTGCTCAAGAAGAGCATGTTGATGTGAATTTCATTAGGAATAATAATTTTAACAACAATGCTTATAGGAACAATTTTGCTAGTAACAATTATAGGCCGCTTCCTTCTAATGGTGATAATAGCTATCTTGGTAGACCTAAAATGCCTAGTGAAGAAAGAATTTTTGAACTTGAAAAGGCTACTAAGAATTTTATGCAGGCGCAATATGAGCAGAACAGGGCTTTCACCAAGACTATGGAGGAGCAATCAGCTCTGTTGAAGACTATTAGTCATCAATTTGAAAATTTAAACATGGCTATTCTGATCCTTTTGCTACTGCTAATGCTATTCAAGTTGGAATTGATGAAAATATTAGATTGTTAGCGGCATTGCATGCCAGGTGGGAAAGAGAAGATGAGATGGCTAGAGAGATGAAGGTATGCACCATTACTACCTCTAATGATGTTGTTCCTGATGCTAGCAATCCTCTTACTTTGATTGGTGTAGAGAAAACTCCCACTCCTTGTGTTAAAAAGCCTAAAACTGCCTAAACTTTTTCTCAAAAGGGTGCTAAATTTTTTCAGAGTATGAGAGATGATAGCTCTATTTCTTTTAATGATTTTGATGTTGATGGCTGCAATATATCTGAAGTTATTTTGTTCTTGCAAAAGCTTGCTTTGACTCCCAATGCTAGTGGATACATCTCCAACGTATCTATAATTTTTGATGCTCCATGCTTGTTTTTACACCATTTGCCTATTGTTTCATTACACTTCGTGGCACTTTTATGCATTTTCCAGAACTAACCTATTGACAAGATGCCACAGTGTCAGTTCCCCGTTTTCTGCTATTTTTGTGTTTCAGAGTGATACACAGGAAATATTCTCAGAATTGGACGAAACCACATCCTGAAGTCTTATTTTACCCGGAAGCTTCCAGAGATCTGAAGAAGTGTCAGAGGGAGGCCACCAGGGCCCCACATGCATGGGTGGCGTGGCCAGGCCCCTGGCCACGCTAGCCATGTGTGAGGGTGCCTGGTCCACCCCCTGACATCGCCCCTTCGCCTATAAGAAGCCTCGGGACGAAAAACCCTAAAGGATTCGGCAATTTTCTAGAAAGAGTTCCGCAGCTCCGCCGCCACCGCCGACGAATTTTGGGGGACAGAAGTCTCTGTTCTGGCACCCTGCTAGGATGGGAAAGTGCCCCCGGAGCCATCTCCATCGATCTCCATCGCCATCTCTGCCATCTCCATCGACCTCACCGCCATCTCCATCAACCTTGCTGTCTCCTACGATGAGGAGGGAGTAGTTCATCCCCGGGGCTGAGGGCTCTACCGGTAGCTATGTGGTTCACCTCTCTCTCCCATGATGTGATCTTTATGTGATCGTGAGCTTTGTATCATGTTGAACAAATAGATGTTATTATCTAGATGTTATGTGTATTCTAGTGGTGATTATTAAAGTAATCTATTCCTCCTGCTATGGTGTAACGGTGACAGTGCGTGCATCATGGTGGTACTTGGTTTAGGCTATGATTGTAATCTCTTGTGGATTATGAGAGTAATTATTGCTATGATAGTATTGAGTGATCTATTCCTCCTTTCATGGTGTAATGTTGACAGTGTGTGCACCGTGTTAGTACTTGGTCTAAGTTGCAATGATATCTATCTTGAATTGTGATCTGATTTGGATGTCTCTATGAGTGGTGTTTGTCAAATACTTGATGAACTTTAAGGGGTGCTTCTGTAGCCACTACACAATGATTAGTGTTATTCAATAGGAGAGTAATTCAGAGTACCATAGTGGAGAGAAGTTGTTTATTTGTTCAATCATGTTATATTGTTGGGAGTGTGTCCACTAGTGAAAGTATAATCCCTAGGCCTTGTTTCCAAGCATTGCACACTGTTTACTTGCTATTTTGTTACTTGTTTGCTTGCAGTGATATTTATTTCACATCACGTTTGCTACTTATAATCATCTATACCACTTGTATTTCACTATCTCTTCGCCAAACTAGTGCACCTATACATCTGACAAGTGTATTGGGTGTGTTGGGGATACAAGAGACTTTCTGTATCGTAATTGCATGGTTGCTTGAGAGGGATAGCTTTGACCTCTAACCTCCCTGAGTTCGATAAACCTTGGGTGATCCACTTAAGGGAAACTTGCTGCTGTTCTACAAACCTCTGCACTTGGAGGCCCAACAAGTGTCTACAAGAATAGAAGTGCGTAGACATCAAGCTCTTTTCTGGCGCTGTTGCCGGGGAGGTAAGGTAAAAGGTACTCGCATCCTCCTGTGTGAGTACTTGGAGTTATTTCCTTTAGATTCTGCAATTACATCTTTTTGTTTCTTATTTTTATTTTCACTAGTTAGGCTTAATGGAAAACAAAGAGTTTTGTAGTCTTTTTCCTGAGTTTAGATATGAAGTGTTTGAAGAGAAAATTGAAAAAACTTTGGAGCTTAATTTGCATGCTAATAGTGTTGTTAGTATGAATGCTTTAAACACCGTTATTGCTAATGCTATAGAAAAGTCTAAGCTTGGGGAAGCTAGTTTTGTTAAGCATGATATTTTTACTTCCCCAGCTTTAGAGGAGAAAGTTTGTTCTGATAATATTTTATCTCCCATATGTGATGTTCCTTCTTATGATGATATGTTTAAGAATATGCTTTGCGAAATAGTTGTTCTCTAGCTTATGATGATACTAAACCTCTAGTTTATGATGGCTATGATGATGAGTATAATATTTTCAGTTCACCTACTATTGAGGATAAAATTAGTTATGATTACAATATGCCTCCTATTTATGATGATTATGGTGATGAGAATAATTATTCTGTTAAATCTGCTCCTACTACTATTGTTCCTGTGGTGAGTATTAATCCTTTTAGGCATGTGGCTCATGATAGAGATGTTTTATGTGATAGTTCTATTGTTAATTCTATTCATAATGCTACTGAAAGTTATTATGAGAGAGGGAAACATGGTTTGATGGATCTCAACAATATTGAGTTTCCCCTCTTTATGTTACAATTCTTGAAGTTGTACTTGTTTTGCCTTCCTATGCTTTTTGCTTTGTGCTTTCATGACTTGTCTCTTTACAAGACTATTTTTCATAGGAAGTGGTTTAGATTTAAATGTGTTCCATACTTGCTTTTTGATGCTCTCTATTGCTTTAAGTTCCTATATGGTGCCTTTGCCTCAATCTCTTATATGGCGCCTACATGAGCATCTTTGCAAATTACTGCGCCTAGCTCAAAGGCGTTAAAGAAAAGCATTCTTGGGAGATAACCCAATGTTTTTACTTTTTCTTTTATTTGAGTCTTGGAAGTTATTACTACTGTAATGACCGCTCCTTATCTTGTTTATTTCGTTTTTGTGCCAAGAGAAGCCTCTAATTTGAGTGAGGTAAAGATTTGGGGATATTGCTGTCCTGAAACTGTTTTCAGTGCTACACCATAAAAATTCGTATAAATTCTCTGTTTATCTTTTGGACCTGAAATTTCTTGTGCATATGCCCCAAGTTATATCCAAACTTTTGTTAGTTGAACACCTTTTGATTTGAGCAAGAGAAAATCCCTCAAAAATTCGACCTTTGTCAGCTGTTCAGTTTTGACAGATTTCTGCCAATATTTGTGTTTGCCGCTTTATCGCTTTCTTTTGAGTTTTTTTAATCACAGAACTTTTGGGGAAGTTGCTACAGTAGTATATGCTTAATATGTGGTGGTTTTGGGTTGAAACCTGAAGCAAAAAGAGGTTGAATATATGTTATGCTTACACTAATGTTGCTAATAGAATTGTGTTTAGTTTTGTATGAAGGAAGTTTTCAAGTATAGGGATTGGAGAATGATGAGATGAGTTGAAGAATGGACAAAAGCTCAAGATTGGGGATGCCCATGCATCACCCCAAGAAATATCCAAGAAGTACAAGCGTCAAAGCTTGGGGATGCCCCCGAGGCACCCCTTCTTCATCGGCAAAAATCAGGTCACCTTTCAAAACACTATATTTTTATTGCTTCATGCACTATGTGTTTTTCTTGGAGCATCAGTTGTTTTAGTTTTCTTAGTTGGTTTGTTTAGTTTGTTTGCTGCAATAAATGGTTGGACCCCAACAAATTCCCTTTGGAGGAGATGTACGCGTTTTCATTTGCAAAGAATGCTCTAGTTTTCACTCTTATTAAAAATCGAGCGTTCATCTTTTTTTGCTACTGCTTTTGGTTTTCATTTTTGCCTTGATTTGCATTCAGACCTTGTCATATCTTTTCATCAAGGTGTATTTTTGCCTCTGAACTTTATTGGTTTTCATCAAAAGAGGTGTCTTTAAAAATTTCAAATGGTGTTGGAAAAGAGAAAAAGCTTTGTGCAAAATAGTGGTACAAGAAGGAGCTTGTGTAGACTGCGGCTTAGGCTTTTTCATGTCATGCTTGATGTCTTTTTGATAGTATGCTTAGTGGTTTTGCTGTAGCATGTCTTGTCTCAAATAACTGAGATTGCTTAATGAGCCTTTGAAAAAATCATGCGTTGTTTTTATTATATGGAAGCATTATTTTGGTTTTCTCCTTGATGCTTTATTTGGGTTGACTTGGCGCATGCTCACGCATGTTAGACTCTTACAAAGTCACCAATAGCCTTCATGATCATTTAGTTTTTGACTTTTGATGCCATCTTATGCTTCTTTTAATGTCGCTTTGTCGCTTTGCATGATTATGGCCATTATTGCTCTCTTAGTTGGTCGCTCCCAGTCTTTTGCTAGCCCTCACCTTGTACTGAGTATGAGCTCTACTCATGCATCCAACTCCTAAAAGCCAAAGTTTGCCATTGTGTCCACTATAAATTCCTATGCATGGTATTTGTAAGCCATTCCAAAGTAAATTTTCATGTGCTACCTTTCAAAAACCTTCAAAATACTTCTTGTTTTGTGACACTATTTTCAGCTCATGGGGACATAGTGGTCGGATTTGCTATCTTCCATATTGCTTATTCCAAAAAGAAAAGAAAAAAGAAAAAAAAGAAAGAAAAAAGACACTTCTCCATGGTATGTGAATGTCGGTGGGCACCCGATGGAATCGGTTAGCCATGGTTTGTGAAAGGAAAAAGGTGGGGAGGAGTGCCAAGTTTTATAAAAGAGCACAAAAGTGCCAATCTCTCTCTCAAAAACTTGCTTCATTTTTGTATGGAAGATAGTAAGAACCCCATTGCCAGTCGTTGACAAAGACAACCACCTCTCAAAACTAATTTTTATCTCTCTATTTTACAAATGAAAATCTCTAGCACATGTTTAATCACGGCTTCCCTCTGCGAAGGGCCTTTCTTTTACTTTTATGTTGAGTCACCACCTTCTATCTTTATGCACCATTAAGAGAGCATAGTTGTCATTCTTAGTGTGATATGCATTGTCTCAAAGTTCATTGATTGATTCATGATCATGGTTTCACTTTTCTCAAATTATTTGTATCTAGTCGCCCTCTTAAACTTGAAGGTGTCCTATGCATTTATGTTTTGGTCTCCATGAAGGACAAGCTGAAAACCATTTGTATGTTTTTCCTTATGATTTAAACATAGGTTTGACTTTCATTGTTTCATTATTCATGATCTTTTGTTTGTGTTCATTTGCATGTTTACAACATGGTTGCTAAGTTCTTATTGTCAAGATTATATCTTTCATGCCCATGTTTTAAGTTCTTATGATCCCAGCTCGCAATGCTTACATTTATGATCAAGATTGTGTAGGTGCATGTCACCTCAAAAATTATTTCTTTTGTTATCACTTACCTACTCGAGGACGAGCAGGAGTTAAGCTTGGGGATGCTGATACGTCTCCAATGTATCTATAATTTTTGATGCTCCATGCTTGTTTTTACACCATTTGCCTATTGTTTCGTTACACTTCGTGGAACTTTTATGCATTTTCCAGAACTAACCTATTGACAAGATGCCACAGTGCCAGTTCCCTGTTTTCTGCTATTTTTGTGTTTTAGAGTGATACACAGGAAATATTCTCGGAATTGGACGAAACCACATCCTGAAGTCTTATTTTACCCGGAAGCTTCCAGAGATCTGAAGAAGTGTCAGAGGGGGGCCACCAGGGCCCCACATGCATGGGTGGCGCGGCCAGGCCCCTGGCCATGCCAGCCATGTGTGAGGGTGCCTGGTCCACCCCCTGACATCGCCCCTTCGCCTATAAGAAGCCTCGGGACGGAAAACCCTAAAGGATTCGGTAATTTTCCAGAAAGAGTTCCATAGCTCCGCCGCCACCGCCGACGAATTTCAGGGGACAGAAGTCTCTGTTCTGGCACCCTGCTGGGACGGGGAAGTGCCCCCGGAGCCATCTCCATCGATCTCCATCGCCGTTTCCGCCATCTCCATCGACCTCACCGCCATCTCCATCAACCTTGCTATCTCCTACGATGAGGAGGGAGTAGTTCATCCCCGGGGCTGAGGGCTCTACCGGTAGCTATGTGGTTCACCTCTCTCTCCCATGATGTGATCTTTATGTGATCGTGAGCTTTGTATCATGTTGAACAAATAGATATTATTATTCAGATGTTATGTGTATTCTAGTGGTGATTATTAAAGTAATCTATTCCTCCTGCTATGGTGTAATGGTGACAGTGCGTGCATCATGGTGGTACTTGGTTTAGGCTATGATTGTGATCTCTTGTGGATTATGAGAGTAATTATTGCTATGATAGTATTGAGTGATCTATTCCTCCTTTCATGGTGTAATGTTGACAGTGTGTGCACCGTGTTAGTACTTGGTCTAAGTTGCAATGATATCTATCTTGAATTGTGATCTGATTTGGATGTCTCTATGAGTGGTGTTTATCAAATACTTGATGAACTTTAAGGGGTGCTTCTATAGCCACTACACAATGATTAGTGTTATTCAATAGGAGAGTAATTCAGAGTACCATAGTGGAGAGAAGTTATTTATTTGTTCAATCATGTTATATTGTTGGGAGTGTGTCCACTAGTGAAAGTATGACCCCTAGGCCTTGTTTCCAAGCATTGCACACCATTTAGTTGCTATTTTGTTACTTGTTTGCTCGCAGCGATATTTATTTCACATCACGTTTGCTACTTATAATCATCTATACCACTTGTATTTCACTATCTCTTCGCCGAACTAGTGCACCTATACATCTGACAAGTGTATTGAGTGTGTTGGGGATACAAGAGACTTTTTGTATCATAATTGCAGGGTTGCTTGAGAGGGATAGCTCTGACCTCTAACCTCCCTGAGTTCGATAAACCTTGGGTGATCCACTTAAGGGAAACTTGCTGCTGTTCTACAAACCTCTGCACTTGGAGGCCCAACAAGTGTCTACAAGAATAGAAGTGCGTAGACATCACTAGTTCTTTAAATGTTGCTTTTACTAAGCATATTACCAATGCTCGCATAAAAATTAGGGATGAAAAGTTGAAGCAAAAAGCTTTTGTTCTCAAGAAGTTAGAAGATGGTTGGGAACCCATCATTGATATGCATGTTAATGGTTTTGATTGCCATGCTTTATGTGATCTAGGTGCTACTATTTCTATCATGCCTAGAAAAATTTATGACATGCTTGATTTACCACCGCTTGAAAAATATTATTTTGATGCTCCTATTGTTGATGTTGCTAAGAAGAAACCTTTGGGAAGGATTAATGATGTTCTTATTGTGGTTAATAATAACCTTGTTCCCGTTGTCCTATTATTTTGGGAAGACCCTTTCTTCGAACTGTAGGTGCCATCATTGATATGAGGGAAGGCACTATCAAATATCAATTCCCACTCAAGAAAGGTATGGAACACTTCCCTAGGAAAAGAAAGAAATTACTTTTTGACTCTATTCTTAGAGCAAATTATGAGCTTGATGCTTCATCACTTGATGTTACTTGATTCTGCGCCTAGCTCAAGGGCGTTAAAGAAAAGCACTCTTGGGAGATAACTCAATGTTTTATATTTAGTACTTTTTCTTTTATTTGAGTCTTGGAAGTCATTACTACTATAATGACCGCTCCTTATCTTGTTTATTTCATTTTTGTGCCAAGAGAAGCCTCTAATTTGAGTGAGGTAAATATTTGGGGATGTTGCTGTCCTGAAACTGTTTTGTGTGCTGCACCGTAAAAATTCGTATAAATTCTCTTTATATCTTTTGGACCTGCGATTTCTTGTGCATATTCCCCAGGTTATATCCAAACTTTCGTTAGTTGAACACTTTTTGATTTGAGCAACGGAAAATCCCTCAAATATTCGACCTTTGTCAGCTGTTCTGTTTTGACAGATTTCTGCCAATATTTGTGTTTGCCGTTTTATCACTTTCTTTTGAGTTCTTTTGATCACAGAACTTTTGGGGAAGTTGATACAGTATTATTTGCTATATATGTGGTGGTTTTGAGTTGAAACCTAAAGAAAAAAGTGGTTGATTATATGTTATGCTACACTAATATTGCTAATAGATTTGTGTTTAGTTTTGTATGAAGGAAGTTTCCAAGTGTAGGGATTGGAGAATGATGAGATGAGTTGAAGAATGGACAAAATCTTAAGCTTGGGGATTCCCATGCATCACCCCAAGAAATATCTAATAGGTACAAGCATCAAAGCTCGGGGATGCCCCCGAGGCACCCCTTCTTCATCGGCAAAAATCAGGTCACCTTTCAAAACACTACATTTTTATTGCTTCATGCACTATGTGTTTTTCTTGGAGTGTCAGTTATTTTAGTTTTCTTAGTTAGTTAGTTTTGTTTGCTGCAATAAATGGTTGGACCCCAACAAATTTTCTTTGGAGGAGATGTACTCATTTTCATTTGCAAAGAACACTCCGTTTTTCATTCTTACAATTTCGCCGGGTGTTCTTCTTTTTCCGCTACTGCTTTTGGTTTTCGTTTGCGCCTTGATTTGCATTAAGACCTTGTCATATCTTTTCATCAAGGTGTATTTTTGCCTCTGATATTTATTTGGTTTTCATCAAAAGAGGTGTCTTTAAAATTTTTAAATGGTGTTGGAAAAGAGAAAAAGCTTTGTGCAAAATAGTGGTACAAGAAGGAGCTTGTGTAGACTGCGGCTTAGGATTTTTCATGTCATGCTTGATGTCTTTTTGATAGCATGCTTAGTGGTTTTGCTGTAGCATGACTTGTTGCTACCTGTGGTGATGGCACCAGAAAAGAGCTGGTGGCGTTTAGTTGACGTGGGAGCAGATGTCCTTGTGTGTGGTGATTGACCAGCCCGTTGGGAACCCCAAGAGGAAGGTATGATGAGTGTAGCGGCTAGTTTTCCCTCAGTTAAGAAACCAAGGTTTATCAATTAGGAGAGGAGAGACAATGATGACTGAAGGTGATGCGGAACCTGCACACACACAACCAAATACTTTGTTCCCAACTTGCGATGAGGTTGTCAATCTCACCGGTTTGCTTGAAACAAAGGTTATGAGCGTAGCGAGTGGAAAACAATATAGTTTGCGAGTAAAGTAAACAGTGCGAGTAAAGTAAACAGGTGATAGCAATATGATGTAAATAGGACTGGGGTCCACAGTTCACTAGTGGTGTCTCTCCATAGATAAATAGAACATGCTGGGTAAACAAATTACAGTTGGGCAATTGATAGAATAGAGCTAACGTGATATGTCAAGAAGATCACTATGAGATTTACTCTGGGCATTACAACAAAATACATAGACCGCCATCCAACTGCATCTATGACTAATAATCCACCCCCGGGGATATCAATCCGAACACCCTAGAAGTATTAAGTTGCGAACAACAGATAATTGCATTAAGCAAAGTGTGTAATGTAAACAAAGCATATGCCCTTGAGCATATGAATGTTGTTTTCTTCCTAGTAGCAACAACACATCTACCACCTTAGAGGTTTCTGTCACCCCCAGGTGAAATAGAGATATGAACCCACTATCGAGCATAAATACCCCCTCTTGGAGTCACTAGCAACTACTCGGCAAAAATAGCTACTAACAACGGGGAGCATGCAAGATCATAAACGACATAGAGATAAAAAAATATAATTCAGTACAACAACTTAATCATAAATACCAAGATTCATCGGATCCCAACAAACCAAACATGTAGAATTACATAACGGTGGTCTCAATCATGTAGGGCAGCTCATGAGATCTAAACATGAAGCACATGGTGGAGAAGACAACCATCTAGCTACTACTATGGACTCATAGTCTAAGGTAGACTACTCACTCATCGCTCCGGAGGCAAGCATGGCGATGAAGAAGACCTCCGATGGCGATTCCCCTCTCCGGCAGGGTGCCGGGAAGAGCTTCTGGACCCTCCCGATCTTCGGGTCGACGGCGACGGCGGATCGCGATGTATTCTGGAAAATTGATCAGGCCCTTAGGTTTTTCTCATCAGGGGGTATATATAGGCGAAGAGGCGATGTCAGAGGAGAGGCCAGGCGGCCACACACGGGGGTGGCGCGGGCCAGGGCCTGGCTGCACCACCTGTGCATGTGGGCCCCTGGTCCCTCGCCTCCTACTCTCCTTCGGATCTCTGGAAGCTTCCCCTTGATATAAGATGACAGGATGTGGTTTTGTCCAATTCCGAGAATATTTTCTGTGTATCACACTGAAACACAAAAATAGCAGAAAACAGGGAACTGGCACTGTGGCACTTCGTTAATAGGTTAGTTCTGGAAAATGCATAAAAATGCCACTAAGTGTAACGAAACAATAGGCAAATGGTGTAAAAACAAGCATGGAGCATCAAAAATTATAGATACATTTGAGACGTATCAAGCATCCCCAAGCTTAACTCCTGCTCGTCCTCGAGTAGGTAAGTGATAACAAAAGAATAATTTTTGAGGTGACATGCACCTACACAATCTTGATCATATATGTAAGCATTGGTGAGCTGGGATCAATAGAACTTAAAATATGGGCATGAAGATATAATCATGACAATAAGAACTTAGCAACCATGTTGTAAACATGATAATAAACACAAACAAAAGATCATGATAATGAAACAATGAAAGTCAAACATGTGTTCAAATCATAAGGAAAAACATACAAATGGTTTTCAGCTTGTCCTTCAAAGAGAGCAAAACATAAATGCATAGGACACCTCAAAGTTTAAGAGTGCGACTAGATACAAATAATTTAAGAACAAGTAAAACCAATCATCATGAATCAGTCAATGAACCTTGGGACAATGCATATCACACTAAGAATGACAACTATGCTCTCTTAATGGTGCATAAAGAAAGAAGGCGGTGACTCAACATAAAAGTAAAAGAAAGGCCCTTCGCAGAGGGAAGCAGTGATTAAGCATGTGCTAGAGCTTTTCATTTGTAAAACAGAGAGATAAAAATTGGTTTTGAGAGGTGGTTGTCTTTGTCAATGACTGGCAATGGGGTTCTTACTATCTTCCATACAAAAATGAAGCAAGTTTTTGAGAGAGAGATTGGCACTTTTGTGCTCTTTTTTAAAACTTGGCACTCCTCCCCACCTTTTTTCTTTCACAAACCATGGCTAACCGATTCCATCGGATGCCCACCAACATTCACATACCATGGAGGAGTGCCTTTTTTCTTTTTTTTCTTTTTTTTTTCTTTTTTGGAATAAGCAATATGGAAGATAGCAAATCCGACCACTACGTCCCCATGAGCTGAAAACAGTGTCACAAAATGAGAAATTTTTTGAAGGTTTTTTGAAAGGTAGCACATGAAAATTTACTTTGGAATGGCTTACAAATACCATGCATAGGAGTTTATAGTGGACACAATGTAAAACTTTGGCTTTTAGGAGTTGGATGCACGAGTAGAGCTCATACTCAGTACAAGGTGAGGGCTAGCAAAAGACTGGGAGCGACCAACTAAGAGAGCAATAATGGCCATAATCATGCAAAGCGACAAAGCGACATTAAAAGAAGCATAAGATGGCATCAAAAGTCAAAAACTAAATGATCATGAAGGCTATTGGTGACTTTGTAAGAGTCTAACATGTGTGAGCATGCGCCAAGTCAACCCAAATAAAGCATCAAGGAGAAAACCAAAATAATGCTTCCATACAATAAAAACAATGCATGATTTTTTCAAAGGCTCATTAACAAATCTCAGTTATTTGAGACAAGTTATGCTACAGCAAAACCACTAAGCATACTATCAAAAATACATCAAGCATGACATGAAAAAGCCTAAGCCACAGTCTACACAAGCTCCTTCTTGTACCACTATTTTACACAAAGCTTTTTCTCTTTTCCAACACCATTTGAAATTTTTTTAAAGACACCTCTTTTGATGAAAACCAATAAAGTTCAGAGGCAAAAATACACCTTGATGAAAGGATATGACAAGGTCTGAATGCAAATCAAGGTGAAAACGAAAACCAAAAGCAGTAGCAGAAAAAGATGAACGCTCGATTTTTAATAAGAGTGAAAACTAGAGCGTTCTTGCAAATGAAAACGAGCACATCTCCTCCAAAGGAAATTTGTTGGGGTCCAACCATTTATTGCAGCAAACAAACTAAATAAACCAACTAAGAAAACTAAAACAACTGACGCTCCAAGAAAAACACATAGTGCATGAAGCAATAAAAATATAGTGTCTTGAAAGGTGACCTGATTTTTGCCGATGAAGAAGGGGTGCCTCGGGGGCATCCCCAAGCTTTGATGCTTGTACTTCTTGGATATTTCTTGGGGTGCTGGGCATCCCCAAGCTTGAGCTTTTGTCCATTCTTCAACTCATCTCATCATTCTCCAATCCCTATACTTGAAAACTTCCTTCATACAAAACTAAACACAATTCTATTAGCAACATTAGTGCAAGCATAACATATAATCAATCCTCTATTTGCTTCAGGTTTCAACTCAAAAACACCACATATATAGCATATACTACTGTAGCAACCTCCCCACAAGTTCCATGATCAAAAGAACTCAAAAGAAAGCTATAAAGTGGCAAACACAAATATTGGCAGAAATCTGTCAAAACTGAATAGCTGACAAAGGTCGAATTTTTGAGGGATTTTCCGTTGTTCAAATCAAAAAGTGTTCAACTAACGAAAGTTTGGATATAACCTGGGGCATATGCACAAGAAATTTCAGGTCCAAAAGATATACAGAGAATTTATACGAATTTTTATGGTGCAGCACCGAAAACAGTTTCAGGACAGCAATTTCCCCAAATCTTTACCTCACTCAAATTAGAGGCTTCTCTTGGCACAAAAATGAAATAAACAAGATAAGGAGCGGTCATTACAATAGTAATGACTTCTAAGACTCAAATAAAAGAAAAAGTACTGAAAAGAAAACATTGGGTTATCTTCCAAGAGTGCTTTTCTTTAACGCCTTTGAGCTAGGCGCAGAAAATTGCGAATCAAGTAATATCAAGTGATGAAGTGCTAGGATCAGCACGTGCCTTACGTCTTCGTTTCTTACCTTTGGTCTTGACTCTAGGAAAGACATGGTTATTGCAAGGTGGAGAGGTAAATGTTATATTGCATTTCCCACATCGATGACGGCGCCTAGGAGCTTCAGAATAGATCTTCCAAGTGTGTTTTGTCCTTTTCCTACACATTCAATAACAAGATAATCAGTAGATATCATTCTTCCTAGGATTCTTGTAAAAGCTCCTTCAGCTATTCCAAGGGGAAATATAGTAGCATTATTAGTAAGAAAAATTTCTTCTCCTCCCTCAGAAAGCTTCCAAAGACTCAAAGATTCATAAACATCCTTTGCCATGAGACAAAATTCAGACATAATATCACAACGAGCATGAAAGGTTTCACCACTAATGGTGATTTTTATCGTAGGATACCAACTCGAAGGTTCAGAATTTGTTGGCACATAATCAAAATGCTGGCGCAAAGTATTATAGCAAGAATTTAAGCTAGCAGTGTGAGTCTCAAGAGTATTAAGTCGATTAAAAATGCTCACAAGAGAGGAATCAAAATAGGTGGGCATGCTATAAATTGTGATCAACTTTTTTATAATGTTGAAGGCTTGATCTCCATCACAATAAAGGAAATCTCCTTCTGCAGTAGCATCCAAAGCATATCTATAATGAAGAGAAAGTCCAAAGTAAAAGCTACTAAGAAGCAAACTCAAAGTCATTTTAGGTTCGGTTTTTCCATGCCAATCATAAATTCTAGACCAAGCTTCTTTAAAACTTTCCTCATCTTTTTGCTTAAAAGTGAAAATCATTTTCTCGGGTGACATAGTAGTAGCAACTAAACTAGACATAGTAAAATAAAGTAAACAAGTAAAAATAACTACCAAGAATTCTAATTTTTTTGGGTTTTTGATATAAAAAGTAGTGCAGGTAAATAAATAAAGTAAAGCAAAATAATAACAAAGTAAAGGATGTGTGTGCAAAAAATCCCCTCGCTGAAGTCTTCTCTTCCTCCCCGGCAACAGCGCCAGAAAAGAAGCTGCTACCTGTGGTGATGGCGCCAGAAAAGAGCTGGTGGCGTTTAGTTGACGTGGGAGCATATGTCCTTGTGCGTGGTGATTGACCAGCCCGTTGGGAACCCCAAGAGGAAGGTATGATGAGTGTAGCGGCTAGTTTTCCCTCAGTTAAGAAACCAAGGTTTATCGATCAGGAGAGGAGAGACAATGATGACTGAAGGTGATGCGGAACCTGCACACACACAACCAAATACTTTGTTCCCAACTTGCGATGAGGTTGTCAATCTCACCGGTTTGCTTGAAACAAAGGTTATGAGCGTATCGAGTGGAAAACAATATAGTTTCTGAGTAAAGTAAACAGTGCGAGTAAAGTAAACAGGTGATAGCAATATGATGTAAATAGGACCGGGGTCCATAGTTCACTAGTGGTGTCTCTCCATAGATAAATAGAACATGCTGGGTAAACAAATTACAGTTGGGCAATTGATAGAATAGAGCTAACGTGATATGTCAAGAAGATCACTATGAGATTTACTCTGGGCATTACAACAAAATACATAGACCGCCATCCAACTGCATCTATGACTAATAATCCACCCCCGGGGATATCAATTTGAACACCCTAGAAGTATTAAGTTGCGAACAACAGATAATTGCATTAAGCAAAGTGTGTAATGTAAACAAAGCATATGCCCTTGAGCATATGAATGTTGTTTTCTCCCTAGTAGCAATAGCACATCTACCACCTTAGAGGTTTCTGTCACTCCCCCAGGTGAAATAGAGACATGAACCCACTATCGAGCATAAATACCCCCTCTTGGAGTCACTAGCAACTACTCGGCCAAAATAGCTACTAACAACGGGGAGCATGCAAGATCATAAACAACATAGAGATAACAAAAGATATAATTCAGTACAGCAACTTAATCATAAACACCAATATTCATCGGATCCCAACCAACCAAACATGTAGAATTACATAACGGTGATCTCAATCATGTAGGGCAGCTCATGAGATCTAAACATGAAGCACATGGTGGAGAAGACAACCATCTAGCTACTGCTATGGACCCATAGTCTAAGGTAGACTACTCACTCATCGCTCCGGAGGCAAGCATGGTGATGAAGAAGACCTTCGGTGGCGATTTCCCTCTCTGGCAGGGTGCCGGGAAGAGCTTCTGGATCCTCCCGATCTTCGGGTCGATGGCGGCGGCGGATCGCGATGTATTTTGGAAAACTGATTGGACCCTTAGGTTTTTCTCGTCTGGGGGTATATATAGGCGAAGGGGCGATGTCAGAGGAGAGGCCAGGCGGCCACATACGGGGGTGGCGCAGGCCAGGGGCTGGCCACGCCACCTGTGCGTGTGGGCCCCTGGTCCCTCGCCTCCTACTCTCCTTCGGATCTCTGGAAGCTTCCCCTTGATATAAGACGACATGATGTGGTTTCATCCAATTCTGAGAATATTTCCTATGTATCACACTAAAACACAAAAATAGCAGAAAACAGGGAACTAGCACTGTGGCACTTCGTTAATAGGTTAGTTCCAGAAAATGCATAAAAATGCCACTAAGTGTAACGAAACAATAGGCAAATGGTGTAAAAAAAAGCATGGAGCATCAAAAATTATAGATACATTTGAGACGTATCACTTGTCTCAAATAACTGAGATTGCTTAATGAGCCTTTGAAAAAATCATGCGTTGTTTTTATTGTATGGAAGCATTATTTTAGTTTTCCCCTTGATGCTTTATTTGGGTTGACTTGGCGCATGCTCACACATGTTAGACTCTTACAAAATCGCCAATAGCCTCTATGATCATTTAGTTTTTGACTTTTGATGCCATCTTATGCTTTTTTTAATATCGCTTTGTCGCTTTGCATGATTATGGCCATTATTGCTCTCTTAGTTGGTCGCTCCCAGTCTTTTGCTAGCCCTCGCCTTGTACTGAGTATGAGCTCTACTCGTGCATCCAACTCCTAAAAGCCAAAGTTTTCCAAAGTGTCCACCATGCATACCTACTAGCAATTTGCTATTCCAAGTAAATTTGACTTGCTTTTATTTTCTCTTCAAATTAAACTCTTACCAGTGTTATGCGAAATTCGGTCAGTAAAGCTCTCACGAACCGGAAGGCACACTTTACTTTTTCCAGTTCCTAAAAATTTGACATTGTGATCTCTTATGTTGAGTTGTTACGCTTGCAAGTTGTAAGTTGGATTCTAGCCCAACCATGCTGTCATGGGCAAGCTTTCAGCATTGCACTTCTTATTTGAGTTGATATTGTGATCTTTTGTTTATGGATGCCCGCGGTGTGAAATGAATTGGGAATCTTATGGGGATCATGGAGTTTGTATATGTGTTAGGGAAACACCGGGCTGCTAATCTAAGCCATGCATAATTCATGGTGGAAATTTGCAGCATACCCATGGTGAATATTCGACGACGCATCTCACAATAAAAAGCTAAACAAATGGCAAATAAAAGAGATGTCGAGGTGTTCATTGTCTGCTTGTCCTGTCATTTTGATGTGGGCTTGTTCTATGTCATCGGGCACGGAGGTACCCCATTGGCGGTTCTCAATGATATGCATATATTTACAATGACAAGAGCCTTGCTTGGGACTATAAGTAAAGTAGCATGATTTTTGGGTACTCGTAATCATGGGACACGAGGTTTTCAACTTATGATTTGTCAAGCATATGCATCATAATTGTTCTCGCATTAACTTTAACCATTCAAGATGCTTATGATGGGGGCAATGAGAGCTCAAAGCCGATAAGTACCGTAATTTTTGAAGGTTATAAAACTTGCAATCACTGCTTCCCTCTATGAAGGGTGTGTCCTATGCATTTATGTTTTGCTCTCTTTGAAGGACAAGCTGAAAACTATTTGTATGTTTTTCCTTATGATTTGAACACATGTTTGACTTTCATTGTTTCATTTTCATGATCTTTTGTTTGTGTTCATTTGCATGTTTACAACATGGTTGCCAAGTTCTTATTGTCAAGATTATATCTTCATGCCCATGTTTTAAGTTCTTATGATCCCAGCTCACAAATGCTTACATACATGATCAAGATTGTGTAGGTGCATGTCACCTCAAAAATTATTCTTTTGTTATCACTTACCTACTCGAGGACGAGCAGGAGTTAAGCTTGGGGATGCTTGATACGTCTCCAACGTATCTATAATTTTTGATGCTCCATGCTTGTTTTTACAGCATTTGCGTACTGTTTTGTTACACTTCATGGCACTTTTATGCATTTTCTGGAACTAACCTACTAACAAGTTGCCACAGTGCCAGTTCCCTGTTTTCTGCTATTTTTGTGTTTCAGAAGTGATACACAGGAAATATTCTCGGAATTGGATGAAACAAGTTCCCGAAGTCTTATTTTGTCCGGTAGCTTCCAGAGATCCGAAGGAGAGTAGGAGAGGGGCCACAGGCCGCCCTCACGCCTAGCTGGCGTGGCCTAGGCCTTGGCCGCACCGCCATGGTGTGAGGAGGCCTGGGGCCACTACTGACATCACCTCTTCACCTATAAAGACCCCCCGATGGAAAAAACCTAAGTACCTAATCAATTTTCCAGAACACATCATGACCCGCCACCGCCGTCGACCCGAAGATCGGGAGGGTCCAGAAGCTCTTCCCGGCACCCTGCCGGAGAGGGGAATCGCCACCGGAGGTATTCTTCATCGCCATGCTTGTCTCTGGAGCGATGAGTGAGTATTCTACCTTGGACTATGGGTCCATAGCAGTAGCTAGATGGTTGTCTCCTCCACCATGTGCTTCATGTTTAGATCTCATGAGCTGCCCTACATGATTGAGATCACCGTTATGTAATTCTAGATGCTTGGTTTATTGGGATCCGATGAATATTGGTGTTATGATTGAGTTGCTATACTGAAATATATCTTATGTTATCTCTATGTTGTTTATGATCTTGCATGCTCTCCGTTGTTAGTAGCTATCTTGGCCGAGTAGTTGCTAGTGACTCCAAGAGGGGGTATTTATGCTCGATAGTGGGATCATGTCTCTATTTAACCTGGGGGAGTGATAGAAACCTCTAAGGTTGTAGATGTGCTGTTGCTACTAGGGACAAAACAACATTCATATGCTCAAGGGCATATGCTTTGTTTACATTACACTCTTTGCTTAATGCAATTATCTGTTGTTCGCAACTTAATACTTGTGGAGTTCTCGGATTGATTCGCCACAAGTGGATTATTAGTCATAGATACAGTTGGATGGCGGTCTATGTATTTTGTTGTAATGCCCAGAGTAAATCTCGTAGTGATCTTCTTGACATATCACGTTTATCTTTATTCTATCAATTGCCCAACTATAATTTGTTTACCCAGCATGTGTTATTTATCTTATGGAGAGACACCACTAGTGAACTGTGGACCCTGGTCCTATTTTCATCATATTGCTATCACCTGTTTACTTTACTTGCACTGTTTACTTTACTCGCATACTCTACTATTTTCCACTCGATACGCTCATACCCTTTGTTTCAAGCAAACCGGTGAGATTGACAACCTCATCGCAAGTTGGGAGCAAAGTACTTGGTTGTGTTGTGTGCAGGTTCTGCGTTGCAGCTAGCAAGCAAAGCTTGGACGAGGCGCCATATATAAATTGTCCAAAGCTGTCGCAAACTAGGAAGCATCACCTTCAGTTGTAATTGTCTGCTCTTCTCCTGAACGATTAAACCTTGGTTTCTTAATTGAGGGAAAACAAGCTGCTATACTCATCACACCTTCCTCTTAGGGTTCCCAACTGGCCGGTTATTTACTTCATCAAATCAGTACCATCAGACACATATAACAACAAAAGGGGGTGTTCACCAGACGTCAACAGAGCAAGCAGGCAGAGGCGAAGATATCGCAATGGAGATAGCCACGCAAGGCAAAATCAGGTAGCCACAGGATACGAAAGAAGGGATGAGGAAGGCTACAAAAACAAGGAGTTCCAGGCAAGAGGAAATCATGGAGTATAAAAGTCAAAATACTCTGGCCCGTCGGCAGAGGACATGCTCTACGGACTTTGTTGAATCCACTACACATACCTAGATGGAAAGAGAGTTTCTAATCACCAGATGAAGGATTACAGAACCTTCTTAAGGTTACAAAATGCCATGGACTCGAACCAAGGAGCACGGCAGGGAAAGAAAAGTATGAGTCAAGGATACCAAGTACAGAGACTAGCAAAACATCTGGAGTCAAAAGTATATATATCTACAATGATTCAACCGGTGCTACAATGATTCAACCGGTGCCAAAGTCCAAGAAGGAGAGGAAGAACATATCCAGACAAGTAAACCTAGCTATATCATCACCACCAGCCACTACAGAGTATCTACAGTGGTCTGACCAACTAGTCAGGTTCAGCAGAGCAGACTACCCGAGGAAAGTGCCCAGGCCGGGGCACTCACCGATGGTGCTGAAGGCGCAAATATAAGGATATGATATCGGGAGAGTATTCGTGGACGCAGGAAGTGGCATAAACCTAATATACGCAAGAACTCTAAAGGCAATGTGCATCTCACCGGAAAGTCTCAAGCCAACAGATTGCTTTTTTCACGGAATAGTATCAGGAGGCGCCAATTTCCCTCTTGGAAAAATAGAACTCAACATCTACTTTGGTAACAACAACAATTATCGCAGAGAGAAGCTAGAGTTTGAATTCGTGGACTAGCCTTCACAATATCATGCAATCCTGGGGTGCCCAGCATTTGCAAAATTTATGGCAGTACCTCACTACGCATATCTCACACTCAAGATCCCCGGACCCAAAGGAACGATCACGGTGCAAGGCAGCTTTGAAGTATCCAACACTTGTGACAAAGAATTTAATAGGTTGGCGCAAACTTTTGGCATGACAGCAGAGTACGCAAGATTGAAAGGCGAAACATACCACAATGTGCTACCTGACGTTGGGCGATCCCTGCCAAATCAGGCTTTCGATGCAACTCAAGACTCAAAGAAAATCTAGGTCCACCCGACGGACCCAAACAAAACTACTTCTATAGCAGTCAACCTGGATCTTGCATAGGAAAGCGCGCTCGTCGAGTTCCTCCGTGAGCACTGGGAAATCTTTGCCTGGTGTCCTTCAGACATGCCAGGGGTTCCCAGGGAACTCGTTGAGCACGCACTAAATGTAGATCCTAAAGCAAAGCCAGTAAAGCAACCACTACGAAGATTTGACAAACCCAAAAGAAAAGCAATAGCATCAGAGCTACACAGGCTAGAAAATGCCAGATTCATTAGAGAAATCAAGTCATCAACCTGGGTATCCAACCCGGTCATTGTACCCAAGAAAAACACAGACGTACAAAGAGTGTGTGTCGACTACACATCTCTCAACAAGCACTATCCAAAGGATCCCTTCCCGCTCCCCCGCATTGATCAAATAATTGACTCAATAGCGGGGTGTGCCAGGCTTTCCTTTCTAGATGCATATTCTGCTTATAACCAGATCAAACTAAAAAGGGAATACAAAGAAAAGACAGCTTTTATCACACCATATAGCGTGTTCTGTTGTCAAGTCATTTCCTTTGGCCTAAAAAACACAGGAGCAACCTACCAGCGGATGATGCAAAATTGCCTTGGAAGCCAAATAGGGCGCAACATCCAAGTCTACATCGATGACGTGGTTATGACCACAAGGAAAGAGGAATCTCCGATCAGCGATCTGGCAGAAACCTTTGACAATCTGAACAGCTACAAGCTCAAGCTTAACCTGACAAAATGTTCTTTCGGTGCATCAACAGTACAACTACTGGGGTTCCTGGTATCAGCAAGGAGAATATAAGCAAACCCAGAAAAGATTCAAGCAATTCTAACAATGGGGAAATCAACAAAACTGCACGACGTATAAAAGCTTACAGGACGTGTCGCAGCACTAAATCGATTTGTTGCTCAATTGGGAGAGAAAGCACTCCCTTTCTATGCACTCATGAAAAAGTTAGACGACAAATTCGAGTGGATGGAAGAGGCAGATGTAGCCTTTGCAGAGTTGAAAAAAGTGCTCTCCATGCCACCAGTGCTGGTTGCACCAAATGAGAAAGAGCCACTGCTACTCTACATCGCTGCAACACACCAGGTGGTGAGTATAGTATTGGTAGTCGAAAGAAGTGAAGGTGGTGAGTATAGTATTGGTAGTCGAAAGAAGTGAAGAGAGAAAAGCTCACGGCGTACAGAGGCTAGTATATTTTGTCAGCGAAGTATTATCTCCAACAAAACAAAGGTACCCGCACTATCAAAAACTCGTATACAGTGTATTCACAACAGCATGAAAATTACGGCAGTATTTCGCGATACACCCAATCATAGTGGTTAACGAAGCACCACTATCCAATATCTTAAACAACCCTTCAGCAACAGGACGTGTCTCCTTATGGGGAATTGAGTTATCACCCTTGGACATCACGTATGAAAAGCGAAAGGCGATAAAATCACAAGTTTTACTAGACTTTATAGCAAAGTGGCTGGAGTTACAAAACACAGGACCACCAGATCTGTTGAGTGTATGGACAATGTACTTCAATGGCTCGAAAAGAATCCAAGGCACAGGAGCAGGAGTGGTCTTGATATCACCACAAGGCGACAAGCTGATGTATGTGTTAAGGATGAGCTTTCCCCAAGCTTCTAACAACGAAGCCAAATACGAGGTGTTACTTCATGAGATGAAAATGGCTAAGGCATGCGGAGCAACTCGACTAAAAATATTTGGAGACTCGAATCTCATCGTCCAACAAGTGATGAACAAGTGCGACACCATCAGTGACAACATAACAGCGTACAAAAACTTATACTATTATCTAGAGGGAACATTCGATGGATGCGAAGTTTTGCATGTTAGCAGAGCCTGTAACGAGGAAGCCGATAATCTCGCAAATATCGGGTCCCAATGCTTACCCGTTCCACAAGGAGTCTTTTGGGAAGAAATCATAGAAAGATCAATACAAGGCAACAAAACTTCGACTACAGAGAAACAAGGCTAGCACCAAGCAATAGGCTCGGGGGCTAGAAAAACAAGCATAACAGAACCAGAAGAAGTCTTGATAATAGAAGAAACTTGGATGCAGCCATTTCTGGCATACATGATAAATAAAACTCTACCCGAAGACACAGTAGAAGCGAAGAGGATAATACGATGATCCAAGGCTTTCATCGTATTACAAGGAAAATTATATAAGAAAAGTATATCAGGCATTTTGCAACGTTGCGTCACTCCTCAAGAAGGGCAAGAAATCTTAAAAGATATCCACGCAGGAGTGTGTGGACATCGCACTAATAGCAGAGCCATTGTAGCTAAAGCTTTTCGTGCAGGGTTTTATTGGCTCACAGCCATTGAAGATGCTAAAGATATAGTGAGGAAGTGCGAGGCCTATCAATGCTTCGCATCTTGGCCACACGCGCCAGTAGCAGAATTACAACCAATACCATTATCCCGGCCCTTTGCATAATGGGGTCTCGACATGGTAGGAAAATTGCACAAGTCTTGGCCAGGAGGGCATGTTTATATGCTGGTGGCAGTCGACAAATTCACCAAGTGGGTAGAGGCAGCCCCAGTAACAACCCAAGATTCTATAGCCACAATCAACTTCATCAAGTCCATCGTCTTTCGCTTCGGAGTACCACACAGCATCATCACAGACAATGGGACAAATTTCACATCGAAGGAGTTCAAGAATTACTGTGAAGGATTGGGAATCAAATTGAAATTTGCATCTGTAGTGCATCCAAAGATAAATGGGCAAGTCAAAAAAGCCAATGGCTTAATATGCAATGGGATAAAGAAAATGCTACTGGTACCCCTCGAGAAAGCCAAGCACGCTTGGGTAGACGAGCTACCCTCCATACGCTGGAGTCTACGAACTACACCCAATGCAGCTACTCAAGAAACGCCTTTCTTTCTGGTCCACGGCGCAGAAGCCGTGCTTCCAGTCGAGATTACACATAAAGCTCCAAGAATCGTTGCTTATAATGAGATAACTTCCATAGAAGCACTTCAAGATGATGTCAATGCACTCGATGAGGCAAGAGACGTAGCACTCGCCAGAGCCACTCAATATCAGCAAAACCTACGAAACTGCCACAGTAGTCGAGTTCGTCCACGGTCTTTCGTAGTGGGAGATCTAGTCTTATGGCTCAAGCAAGATGGGCATGGAAAACTCAAGTCCCCATGGGTGGGACCTTACATCGTGACAGAAGTAATACCAGGAGGAGCTTATCGACTACAAGACAAGAAAATGGGGAAAGACGAGAGTAACCCGTTGAAAGGACACAGATGTCGCCTAGAGGGGGGTGAATAGGCGATTAAAACTTTTACGAAAGGCTTGCACAAATGCAAAAATAAACTAACGTTTAATTTGACAAGCTTACAAAACCTAATAAACTAGGCTCACCTATGTGTACCAACAGCTTATGCTAAGCAAGACAAGTAGCAAGGTGATAGCAAGATATATAACTTCAAGCACGATGGCTATCACAAATGTAAAGTGCATAAGTAGTGGAGCTCGGATAAGAGTTACCGAGGCATGAAGGAGACAAAGATGTATCCCAAAGTTCACTTCCAAAGGAAGCTAGTCTCTGTTGGAGAGGTGTGGCGGCTTAATGCACTCCGAACGCCACAAAGGCCTCACCTTGAGATGTGGTAGCACAATGCTTACCAAATGCCACAAAGGCTCACCTCAAGATGCGGAGGCACGCTGCACACCAAATGCCACAAAGGCACACCTTATTCTCCTTGTGCCCTCGCACAAAGCAAGACGCCATGATCCACTATGGGACACTTGAGGGCGGTCACCGAACCCGTACAAGCTTGGGGCAATCTCTACAACTTAATTGGAGGCTCCCAAGAATCGCCACAAAGGCACCACAAAGGTTGGGGAATCTCCACAACTTAATTGGAGGCCCCAAGTAAATGCCACAAAGGCCACTAAGCCGTCAAGGGTTCCAAGAACCCAAGAGTAATAAGCTCACAACCAAGGTTGGAAAAAGCGCTAGGCGTAAGCGAGGCGGTTGGCATTCGCCTAGTGCCTAGGCAATGCTTAGGCATCCTAGGCGTGGCCTAAGCGATCACAATTTTGTATCATTAAGCATGCAGATGGGCTATTATAGTCAATAAGTATTAGTTTAGAGCATCTAAATGAGTAAACTATGAACAACTACCACTACAATATGGCTCATCTGGCTCATTAGTGCAATATGGCATACATTCTTGTTGGAGGAAGCCTATTTGTTACTTGCATTGCCTAGACTTTTGCCTATGCCCTAGGCAAGGCGTTTGTCCATCGCCTAGTGCCTAAGCATGCCTAAACGTTGCCTAGGCATTGCCTTTTCCAACATTGCTCACAACTTCCACTTACCGAATCTCCGAGGAGAACTCAAACCGATGCACCAAATGCAATGGCAAGAGCACACAAAGTGCTCAAATCCTTCTCACTCAAATCCTACCAAAGCAACTAATGCTATAGAGAGATATGAGAGGAAGAACAAAGGAAATCAACAAATGAACTCCAAGATCTAGATCCAAATGGTTCCCCTCACTTAGAGGAGAAAATGATTGGTGAAAACATAGATCTAGATATCCTCTCTCTTTTTCCTCAAGAAGATGCAAGAATCATGGAAGGGAGAGGGAGAGAGAGCAAAGCTTCAAGGTCAACAATGGAGGAGAGAGAGAATAGGAAGCCCACCAGCCCAAGGAGGAAGAAGGGGGCCTTTTATAGGTCCGCCACAAAAACTAGTCGTTGCTGGGCACTTACCCCGGAGTCTTCGGCCTTGGGGGCCGGAGTCTCCAGTGCCCCGGGGTCATTCGGGGGCCTCAGGATGGACAAATCAGGTGTCAGGCCGGAGTTGGGCCGGAGACTTTGCGTCTCGGGCTGGAGACTCTGGCCACCCAAAAACTGGCAGCAACACCAACACGAAAACAACCATAACTTGAGCATCCGGACTCCGTTTTTGATGATCTTGGGCTCGTTGGAATCATGACAATGAGCTCTACAAGTATATGCATAGAAACATCATAGTCCCACAAGGGAGGATAAAACCAAATGATGAGAGTTTTGACCTCTCTTCAAAGATGAACTGGTAAAACCTCCAAATACCAAAAACTCAATAAGTGTTTCATGCAAAATCCGTTTTCGATGAGCTAGAGCTTGTCATGGAAATAACCACAAGCTCTAGAACCTCACATGGATAAAAGCCAAATAAGAACCAAGAAAGATGATGCCAAGAATGCAAAGATTTGAGCTCTCTCCGAATGATACGACTAAGTTACTCACTCGAGAGCCCCTCTTGATAATACGGCTACCGATCCTATAACCCAGTCTCACAACTAACACTATGAGACCGGTAAGAAAGAAACCATATCAAGAACATACTTTTTCCTTGCGCATTCCACTTGAGCTAGATTTTGACCGTCTTGTCTTCCTGAAGTTGGAACACCTTTCTTGATCTTGATTGCTTGGTGAAGTCTTGCGAATTGCTCCCCCATACACCACTATGGGAAAGACTCTCTTTAAGCATATCTTCACTTATCCATGATCACAATATATATGGCAAGCTTCAAGCATATGATCTCTTCTAGATTCCATCTAGAACTTGCGCTTCAACTTGATCAATTCTTGAATCAACTCTTCTTTCTCCACAACGATGGTGTCTTGAAGATTCACATGAGAGCTCACTCAATCTTATTCTTCAAGACACACTTGATATAGGCTCAACTAGTTTATGATCAATCTTTGGATAACTACTTGAATAACACCTTGGCCATCACATAATCTTCTTCATTGTCTTCTTCATATAACCTTGAAACCAACAAATGGTTCAAGCATTATCTATGGACAAGTCCTACAAATATAACTCAATGTAAACATTAGTCCATGGGGATTGTCATTAATTACCAAAACCACACATGGGGGCTCCATGCTCTTTCAATCTCCCCCATTTTGGTAATTGATGACAATCTCTTTAAGAGGGTTTATATAATGAATTTAAAGAACCAAAATGGTTACTCTAACATAAAATACTACAAAAGTATATGATGTTAGTAGAACCACCATATATAGAGCAAACTCCCCCACAATCTATGCACATGTGAATGATCTTGATTTCATTGCATATATTGCCAACCAAGATTGTTGGTGGAGTTTCCTCTATATACTCAACCATGCAAAGCATGAAAGGCAAATGCTTAAGAACAAAACCAAAGCATAAAACCCAATTCCCTTTAAACCCTCAAAACTTCTCCCTCATTGGCACCAATTGCCAAAATGGGCGGGAAACTTAGAAGGCCAATATAGAGAGAGTTCCTCCATAATATGTGCATAAACCAAAAGTAAAATTGAAAACATATGCACATATCTAAATATGAAAACTTGGAGAAAATTAAACTATATTGAGGATCAAAGATTGCAAATAAAATAAGATCACATGGTGAAGAAACTTCCAATGAATGAAGAGAGCAATCAATCGATCCAAAGAACAAATTGAATAAAGATATTATGATAAGACCAAAAGGGTGCTCTAAATAATATCAGGAAGCTCCCCAAGGTTTGTGCATAAAATATTCTATTTGAATTAAAGTATAAGGTGCACAAACATGGAATCATCACTCCCTCAATATTATTCAAAATAAAATGATACCAAGTGAATTCAAATACTATGATGACCGCAAAATGGTGCTTTAAATGAAATGAGGAAGCTCTCCAAGGTACGTGCAAAAAATGGAATGTTTGCATTTGAATACAATTTGCACAACATGGAATCCTCACTCCCTCAATAACATTTAAAACGCAACCATTTGCAAGAGATCATAGAGGAGAAATTAAGCTTAACACTTGCTTCAAACAAATGGTTGAGCAACAAGCAAGGGACAACATATTAAAAGGCTCAACCAAAGGAATGTGTGATATGAATGACAAAGCATATTATAAGACTAATACAAGGATAAGCATAGAGTATCCATATAGTCTTTAATGAATGAAATTGCTTAGCATTCCATCCCAACACATAAGGTTCAAATAAGATATCAAATAAGAAGATATCATCTCTCATGTGTATAAGTTTCTAAGTAGACAATATCACAAAGTTAATTATCACAAAGAAATATGTACACACAAAATAGATACTAAGAATAGAACATGATATCCAAAATGAAGTCATGCAATATACCAATGAGATTTTTTGCTTTTAAAGCACGGCCGAAGTCTCAAATTTTCTTATTGTATATTGAAGAACTTCAACCACAAATAAGTCAAAGACATCACAAATATCAATAAGGGAAAGAAGATAGTTGGGATGCTTTGAGAAAAGCAACAAGTATCACAAAGATGGATACCAAAAGAAAGTACTAAATTTACACTTTCAACCATATTACACATGTGAGAAACTTGAGGAATTGATATGCAATAAAATTGCTAAATTGACATATATGAGATAGGAGAATCATGAGCATGATTTTATATGTTTCCAATAATATGCACTCATCTCAAATTACTCACAATTGCAATAAAGAGGTTTCATTAAGACCTTTGCAAGAAGCACAACATTTGCAAATAAAGATATTCCATGCCATGAAACAACCTACACAAGATTGGATACTAGAAAAGTATGCATAAATAAGATACTTGTTACCGAGATATCAATGGTAGGATCTAGTAGATAGGAGTCCTTCAATAATCCTAGCTTGCCTCAAATTATCATTTAGTCACCACTTCATCCTTATTATTGAGACAAGCACCAATATATCTCCATATACCTAAAAACAAAGTTCAAGTACAAGATGGTCCCCAAACTCATTGGGTCCAAAGTAGTTAGAGAAACTACAATATATAGGACAAACTCCACATAAATATGTGCATATAGATATGAACTTGAATTTCATGCATAACTTAGCCAATTTAGGATTTGATAGAGTTTTGCCTATATATTGGATCGACGAAAGCAAAGCATGCCATAAATTATACATTTAGTAAGAATGCATGCACAATACTTTCAAGAGCCAAAGCGAGATACAATTTGAACAAAACACCGAGAAGACCAAGAAGTCACACAAAGGTGTGAAAACTAAAAGTTGTCCAAACTATATCAAAGAATCCAATCAACACAAGATTGGTTCCAAAGTTCAACAAGTGAACAAATCAAAAGCCAATGAGCATAAAATCACTAAAAGACACATGCTCAAAGACATATCTCATTTTATGAAGGAAAACAAATTACAAGGAATGAGATAAGCAACTCCCAAAGAGAGTAAGGTTCGAACAACAAATCAAACTCTCCACACTTTTTATGATGGCACACTAAGTACCAAAAAGAAAAGATTTATCTTCCAACAATAATCAAAACCAATTGAACTAAGCACAAGAGTGTGTTATAACAAATATAGGAGAGCTCCCCCAAGATTAGTGCATTATTTATGATTTTGCATTTGGATACAAAATGCACACAAATGGGATCATCACATCTACCTACATAGAAATAACACAAAATAATTTCAACAAAATCAAATGGAATCACAAGAGTCAAGAAAGACAATGGGAGTTAAAGCAAATACATTTCTTGGCGAGAGATAAGGCAATTAAAAGCAATAGCCAAAGTAAAGATGATCAATATAAAAATACTACATGATAGATTACCAATTTTCCAAGGAGAAGAGGTATATGGAGTTATTTCTGGTGGTAGTTTACACATAAATCCAAGATCATCTTCACAACAAAAGAGCATATGAAAAAGGATAAGAATTAAGCACCATGCCAAACAAAGATATTCTTGATAGACTCAAATAGTTAAACAATCACGCAAAGCAATGATTAGGATAGCTTGAAGCAAATAGTTTTCCAACTTTGATGTAGTATTCCACATTTTAGGAAAACCCTATCAAGAAAGTATCTCATAAACAAGATCCAAAACAAGAGCAATAAAACAATTTGGCAAATTGGAACTTGTTCGAGAAATCATGCCACATAGAAGCAAGATAATTTACAATATCAACACTATGTGACACAACCTCAAATATACACATTTAATGGATTTGTAATATGCAAAAAGCATAATACTCCCCCATAATGTGATAACACTAATTTTCAAATAAGTTGTTAAAGTCAATTTCCATAGGGCCTAGAAATTCCGAGGGGGACCGGAGTCTCCAGGGTTGAACCACTGGAGTCTCCGGAGTAGAACCACCGGAGTCTCTGGGGTAGAGCCAATGGAGTCTCCAGGGTAGAACCAATGGAATATCCAAACCTAGAAAATTAAAATTTACCAACAAGAGACAAATAGAATCCAACAAGATGATTGATACGTCCAATTTGCATCACTATTTTGTATCATAATTTACTGTTATTCATTGATATATTTCATATTTAGATATGATACTTATGTTATTTCCTTTGTTTTCACATGTTTGATGATCATCGGAGGAGATGATGCCGGAGTCAGGATTCTGCTGGAAAAAGGACCATCAGAAGACCATATTTTGAAGATCAGGAAAATTCCAGAAAAATACCTATAAATTATAATTTTCCAGAAGACGCAGGAGGCCAGAAGGAGGAGATGAGAGGGGCCAGGGGCTCCCTCACACGAGGGCGGCGCGGCCAGCCCCCTGGCCGCGCGGGCCCCACGTGAGGCCACCCTGGCCCACCTCTGCCATCACCCTTTGGCGTACAACATCGTCCCCGAAAACCTAAGCGGAGGGGAGGCACACAATTAGACTCAGCCGCCTCTGCGGGGCGGAGAACACCAGAGAGAGAAAAGCTCTCCGGCAGGGAGAAATCTGCTGGGGAAATTCCTTCCCGGAGAGGGGAGATCGTCGCCATCGTCATCATCATCGCACTGGACTTCATCGGGATCATCATCATCATCATCATCTCCATCACCAGCACCTTCATCTCCACCATCACCACGCCATCCCGCTATAACATCTTGAGTTAGATCTTGTTATATTCATAGGGGAAACTTTCCCGGTGTTGATTACTCTTGTAGTTGATGCTATTGAGTGGAACCGTTGAGTTAAGATTTATGTTCAGGTTGTTATTTACCATTATTTCACCTCTGATCATGATCCATATGATGTCTTGTGAGTAGTTCGTTTAGTTCTTGAGGACATGGGAGAAGTCAAGATGTTAGTAGTGAATTATTGTTGAGAAATATTTAATGGTTTGATATTGTTGTGGTGCTATTTCACTAGTGGTGTCATGTGAACGTCGACTACATGATACTTCACCATTTATGGGCCTAGTGAGATGCATTGTGTATTTGGCTACCGATTGTGGGGTTGCTGGAGTGACAGAAACCTAAACCTCCGTTGGTAGACCATTGCACCAGGGAGCGTAGGATCCTAGAGTTTAAGGCTGTGGTTAGATTTATCTTAATTACTTACTTGTATTTGCGGATGCTTGCAAGGGGTATAATCACAAGTGTGTATTTATCCTAGTAAGGGTAGTGCGCTAGCACAGGTTCACCCCCATAACACTTACCAAACCAATAAATACTATTGGCTCTATGAAGTGAAAGCTCTTGACAGAAAACTCCCGTGTGTCCTCGAGAACGTTTGGTTATTATAAGAACACAACCGGCTTGTCCTTTGCTGAATAAAGGATTGGGCCACTTGCTGCAATTGTTACTACTGTCTTTTATTTACTCGCACTTTATTTACTCGTAATACCAAATACTCCTGAAAACCTGTTTGCTAGTATTTACAGTGATTCCTTGATCAAAACTGCTCGTCAACACCTTCTGCTCCTCGTTGGGTTCGACACTCTTATTTATCGAAAGTACTACGATACACCCCCTATACTTGTGGGTCATCAAGACTATTTTCTGGCGCCGTTGCCGGGGAGCGTAGCGCTATTGGAGAGCGGAATTGGTAAAGGTAACCGTCGCTGTGAGTATTGTTTTTATCTTGTCTTTTATTTTACTCTGCTATGGAGAACTCTCCATTTGGTTTCCTATTTGGAAACACATCTACTGCTGCTGCTGCACATGCGGAGGAACCACCACCGCCACCGCCTGCTGAAATTGATCCTTTTAAAATACCTATGAAAATTGTTGGGCGAATTATGGATAACTGCTATTCAGGAGATGGAACCGTCCATCCGGGTGATCACTTATTATTTATACATGAATTATGCGAGTTGTTCAGATGTGCAGGTATTTCACCAAGCCAGGTCAAGAAGAAATTATTCTCTATATCATTGAAAGGCAGAGCTGAAGAGTGGTATCGCCTACTCCAAGATGGTCCATCTATGGCATGGGAGGACATTGTGCCTCTCTTTTATTCCAAGTTTTATCCTCCAAGTGAAATTCATAAAGACCGTAACCGGATATATAATTTTTGGCCTCATGATGGAGAGAGTATTGCCCAAGCGTGGGGGAGATTGAAGTTACTAATGCTCAAATGCCCCATTCATGAGCTCCCCAATAATATTGTTATTGACAATTTTTATGCGAGGCTTACTCTTCCTGATAAGGATTATTTGGATGCTTCTTGTTTTGGATCATTCACTCATATGAAAGAAGATGCCAAGTGGAAACTTCTTGACCGTATAAAAGAGAATGCTGAAGGTTGGGAAAACGACAAAGGTAGGAAGTCAGGTATAAACTATGATTATGAATGCATTAAATCTTTTATGGGAACTGAAGACTTTCATAGTGTTAGCGCTGCTTATGGTCTTGATTCCCAAATACTTGCTAATTGTCTTAAGGCCTTTGCCTCTTATATTGATGTTCCAAGGAAAGATTGGAACAAATATCATGCGCCTTACAAAGATTCTATTAGTCATATTCCTGCTGCAGCTACAGAAGTTTGCACGGTTGATAGCATCATTCCTGAACCTTATATTGAGAAGACACCTTTCCCTGCTAAGGTAAAAAAGTATTCTACTTTGGTAAGTGTGTCTAATAAAAGTACTAAGAGAGCTGCAGAGCCTGATGAGCAAATTACTATTAAGTCTCCTGTTGCTATATTGAAAGATCTTATTACTAAAGATGTAGGAGATGAATATATTCTTTTTTGTGAAGATGCTTCTAACATTCTCTCGCATCCTAAAAAGCACAGGAAAGCAAGTGTTCCTGTTATTTCTGTCAGGATTGGAGATCATTGCTATTATGGTTTATGTGATATTGGTGCTAGTGCAAGTGCTATTCCCTTAGAGCTTTATAAAGAAATCATGCACGAGATTGGCGCTTGTGAACTTGAAGACATTGATGTGGTTGTTCAGCTTGCTAACCGAGAAACGGTTTGGCCTCTTGGTATTGTTCGAGATGTGGAAGTTCTATGTGGTAAGACTAAGTACCCTACTGATTTTCTAGTACTTGGTAAGGAGGCTAGTGAAACTTGTCCTATTATTTTTGGTAGACCCTTTTTGAACACTTGTGGCGCCATAATAGACTGTAAGAAAGAGAAAATTTTTACTAAGTTTAATGGAGAGTCTTATGAGTTTAATTTTTCCAAGTTTGCTAAGACTTCTTATGAAAATGACACGCCTAATGAAAATTTTCGAGTTGAGCAGCTTGCTTCTATTGCTCTTGCACCTAATAATGCCTTGCAGCAATTCATGGAAGATCACGAAAGTGATGTTTTTAGCAAGGAAAGAGAAGAGATTGACGATATTCTTCTTCGTCAACCACCATTACTCAAGAATAACCTACCTGTGGAGGATCTAGGCACTACTTTGCCGCCTAGAGAAGATCCTGTGTTTGAATTAAAACCTTTGCCTGATGACCTCAAATATGCTTATATTGATGATAAGAAAATATATCCTGTTATTATTAGTTCTAAACTTTCAGGAAAAGAAGAAGAAAGATTATTGGAGATATTGAGGAAACACCGAGGAGCTATGGGATATACTCTTGATAATTTAAAAGGAATTTCTCCTACTTTATGTCAACATGCCGTTAATATGGAGAAAGATGCAAAGCCAGTTGTAGAGCATCAACGCCGCCTAATTCCCAAGATGAAGGATGTGGTAAGAAATGAGGTATTAAAACTCCTTGATGCTGGTATTATTTATCCTATTGCTGATAGTAGATGGGTTAGTCCTATTCATTGTGTTCCTAAGAAAGGAGGTATGACTGTTGTACCTAATGAGAATAACGAGCTTATTCCTCAGAGGGTAGTTGTTGGTTATAGAATGTGCATTGATTATAGGAAGGTAAACAAAGTTACTAAGAAAGATCATTACCCTTTACCGTTTATAGATCAAATGCTAGAAAGGTTGTCTAAGAAGACTCATTTTTGTTTCCTTGATGGTTATTCTGGTTTCTCTCAAATTGCTGTTAAGAAGGATGATCAAGAGAAAACCACTTTTACTTGTCCTTATGGAACTTATGCTTATAGACGTATGCCTTTTGGTTTATGCAATGCTCCTGCTACTTTTCAAAGATGTATGTCTGCTATTTTTCATGGTTTTTGTGAAGAAATTGTGGAGGTCTTCATGGACGATTTCTCCGTCTATGGAACTTCTTTTGATAATTGTTTGCACAATCTCGATAAAGTTTTGCAGAGATGCGAAGAAACTAACCTTGTTCTTAATTGGGAGAAATGCCACTTTATGGTGAATGAAGGAATTGTCCTTGGACATAAAATCTTTGAAAGAGGTATTGAAGTTGACAGAGCAAAAGTGGAGGCAATCGAGAAAATGCCATGTCCAAGAGATGTTAAAGGTATACGTAGTATTCTTGGTCATGCTGGTTTCTATAGGAGGTTTATTAAAGATTTCTCTAAGATTTCAAAGCCTCTTACCAATCTTCTTCAAAAGGATGTACCATTTGTCTTTGATGATGATTGTAAGGAAGCTTTTGAAACTCTTAAGAAGGCTTTAACTACTGCTCCTATTGTTCAACCACCTGATTGGAATTTACCTTTTGAAATTATGTGTGATGCTAGTGATTTTGCTGTTGGTGCTGTTCTTGGACAGCGCATAGATAATAAGTTGAATGTTATTCATTATGCTAGTAAGACTCTTGATGCTGCTCAGAAGAATTATGCTACTACTGAGAAAGAGTTTCTTGCTGTTGTTTTTGCTTGTGATAAGTTTAGATCTTACATTGTTGATTCTAAAGTTACTATTCATACTGATCATGCAGCTATTAGATATCTTATGACTAAGAAGGATGCTAAGCCTAGGCTTATTAGATGGGTGTTACTTTTACAAGAGTTTGATTTGCATATCGTAGATAGGAAAGGTGCTAAAAATCATGTGGCCGACAACTTGTCTAGATTGGAAAATATTTCTTTTGGTCCTATTCCTGTTAACGATAGTTTTCCAAATGAACAGTTGGCTGCAATTAATGTAATTTCATGAGACCTTCCTTGGTATGCTGATTATGCTAACTTTATTGTTTCCAAGTATTTGCCTCCGACCTTTACAGCTCAGCAAAGAAGAAAATTCTTCTATGATTTGAGGCATTATTTTTGGGATGACCCACATTTATATAAAGAAGGAGTTGATGGTATTATGAGAAGATGCGTACCAGAATATGAGCAAAAAGAGATATTAAGAAAATGCCATAGCAGTGCCTATGGAGGGCATCATGCTGGAGATAGAACCACGCAGAAGGTTCTACAATCAGGTTTTTATTGGCCAACCCTCTTTAAGGATGCCAGAAGGTACGTTTTATCTTGTGATGAATGTCAAAGAGTTGGTAATATTTCTAGACGTAATGAGATGCCTATGAATTACACTCTAGTTATTGAACCGTTTGATTGTTGGGGATTTGACTTTATGGGTCCTTTTCCTCCTTCAAAAGGCTATACCCATATACTTGTTGCTGTTGATTATGTTACTAAATGGGTAGAAGCCATACCTACAAAGAGTGCTGATGGTGAGACTTCGTTAAAAATGCTTAAGGATGTTATTTTTCCTAGGTTCAGAGTGCCTAGATATCTTATGACTGACGGAGGTTCTCATTTTATTCATGGTAGTTTTAGAAAGACTCTTGCTAAGTATGATGTCAATCATAGAATTGCTTCTGCTTATCATCCCCAAACTAGTGGGCAAGTAGAGCTTTCAAATAGGGAGATCAAGTCTATCTTGCAAAAGACCGTCAATAAATCTAGGAAAAACTGGGCTAGTAAGTTAAACGACGCTTTATGGGCTTATAGAACTGCTTATAAGAATCCCATGGGTATGTCTCCTTATAAGATGGTTTACGGAAAAGCGTGTCACTTGCCCTTAGAATTAGAACACAAAGCTTTTTGGGCAGTGAAAGAGCTTAATAGAGATTTTAAACTAGCCGGTAAGAAAAGGTTGTTAGATTTGAGTTCTCTAGATGAGTGGAGAAACGAAGCGTATGAGAATGCCAGACTTTTCAAAGAGAAAGTCAAGCAATGGCATGATAAGAGAATTCTTAAGAGAGAGTTTCATGTTGGTGAGAAAGTACTATTGTATAGGTCTCGTCTCAGATTTTTTGCAGGAAAATTACTTTCTAAATGGGAAGGACCATATGTTATTGTGGAAGTGTACCGCTCAGGTGCTATTAAGATTGCTTCATTGAAAGATGATTCTACACAAGTGGTGAATGGACAAAGACTCAAACATTATATTTCTGGAGATTCTTATAATGAAGATGTTGATGTTATTGAAACAGTTTCTCCGGAAGATTATATCCAAGACAAACTGCAAGAACCTGCAGAGTTCGTTTTCGAATAGGTAACAGTTCCAGTCAGAAAAGTTTCGCGAAAAGTTCTTCTTTTAATATTTTTGCTGTTTTTAATAAATATGAAAAATCACGAGACGAAAACGAGGAGGAAAAGAAGTCCGTGTGGGTCTCACATAGGGGTGGCGCGGGCCCACCCCTGGCCGCGCCACCACCGTGTGAGAACACCTCGGAACTCTTTTCCGTCCCGGTTTCCGCCTGTGACTTCGTTTCGATTTATGATTTTCGTCTATTTAACCCCCCGGAGTCCCCGAGGTCTGTATATCGTTTTCTCGTCGTGTTTTGTTTCGAGCTGTTTCTGTCAGGAGTTGATCTTAACTTGGGGGAGTCATGGCTTCTTCAAGCGGTGACAAGGGGAAGACACCTTCGGAGGATGACCACCAAAACCCAGCGTTGGAGGACGGACAGTTTTCCGCTGGATCTGGAACAAGAGAACCTACTCTTGTAGGATCGATTAACACTGGACGTGCCTTTTCTCATAATCTGCAGGGACCAATACTGCCAGCTGTTGACCTTAGCTCCTACCCTACATCTGTGGAAGCCCTTCGGGTCACCAATGAGTTTTGTGATAAATATCGAGCTCTTAGGATGGAGGTGGGGATACTTCAAGAAGAGAACAATAGGCTTCACAGGATGCTAGAGAATTTTCTCACCCCAATCATGATTCCACCGCCACCACCAAAGGAGTAATTCGTCATCGGTATAGGCATCCCCTTAGCTTGTTCCAAGCTTGGGGGAGTGCCGCGGTATCACATCATTACCTTATGCTTATTTACTTTTCAAGTAGAGTCATATTATGAATAAAGAAGTTATCTTATAGAATAGTTGCAGTTTGGAAGTATCCTCCTTAGTTGGTTATCTATGTATCCCTTGGTGTGAGTTGCGGTAATAAAATATTAATGAGAAGTTCTATCGTTTACTTTTCGCATACTTTATGTCAGCCTGCAATCTCTCCTATAATTTTAGTCTTGTTGATTGGTATTGGTATCACATTGGGAGCATGAGTAGATTTAGTTGGTTTTGGCAAACCTAGCTTGGTCAGTAGCAACTTTACCTTGAAATTTGAGTAGAAAAGAATAAAGAAGTGCTTGTAGTTACATCACTTCAGTTTTCCTTATGTTTGGTTTATAAGCATTGTTATTCTTGAAGTTAAAATCATTGTACTTTCAAGGGAGTTTGCATGATTGTTCTTATTATATGTATGTTTGTTTGTTTCATGCAACTCTTATGTTTGCTACCCAGCCTTGCTAGCCAAAAACCTGTATTGAGAGGAAATACTTCTCGTGCATCCAATTCCCAAAAGCCAAGTCACTTCCAAAGAGTCCACTATAAATTCCTATGCATGGTATTTTAAGCCATTCCAAGTAAATTTTCATGTGCTACCTTTCAAAAACCTTCAAACACTTCTTAACTTTGTGCCACTGTTTTTAGCTCATGAGGACGTAGTGGATGGGTTTGTTATCTTCCTTACTAAATTGAGTACCCTTCGACTAGGCAGCTTCATCTGCTCGTCATTAATTTTGTAGGGGAGCTGGTCAGACCATTATAATCTTATTTCTAAAAAAGAAAGAAAAAGGCACTCCTCCAATGGTATGTGAAAGTTGGTCGGCACCCGATGGAATCGGTTAGCCATGGTTTGAGAAATAAAAAAGGTGGGGAGGAGTGCAAAGTTTTAAAAGAGCACTAAAGTGCCAACTAATTAAACATCTCGGAACCGCTCTCACTTGTTTAGTATGGAAGATATCAAGAACTCTGTTGCTAGTCGTTGACAAAAGCAACCACCTCTCAAAATACTTTTTACCTCTGTTTTACAAATGAAAAGCTCTAGCACATGTTTAATCCCTGCTTCCCTCTGTGAAGGGCCTATCTTTTACTTTTATGTTGAGTCAACCTATCTCCTTCTACCTTGAGCAAGCATTTGAGTTGTTATGTTTCACTCATCCATATGTTGATCCGTTTAATCATGTTTATTATCTTCCTTGTTTTTGTATAATGCTTTTATCTGAAGGAATACATCTTTGAAAGTTCTCTATAAATGCAAAAGTTTACTTTGTTGAGCATATAGTCTTTGATGTATTAGCTCTGTTCTGAAAAGCTCCATTTAAAAGAGAGAATAGTCTGTTCTCCATTCTTTGACCAAGAACTAAGGTTTGCCATTGCCAATTATAGTTTACCTTGTGCATCTTTATATGTGATTTCCTTTTACCTATTGCAAGTCTACATCTTATAAAGGGAAGTTGCTGTCTATTATAATTTGTGCCTTGGTGAATGTGATGCTTCTTGTCCGTATTTTAATTATCGACACGTCACTCCATAAACCTGTGGTCATGTTTACCGAGTTTAGTTTTCGCTTGGGGACAAGCGAGGTCTAAGCTTGGGGGGGTTGATACGTCCAATTTGCATCACTATTTTGTATCATAATTTACTGTTATTCATTGATATATTTCATATTTAGATATGATACTTATGTTATTTCCTTTGTTTTCACATGTTTGATGATCATCGGAGGAGATGCTGCCGGAGTCAGGATTCTGCTGGAAAAAGGACCATCAGAAGACCATATTTTGAAGATCAGGAAAATTCCAGAAAAATACCTATAAATTATAATTTTCCAGAAGACGCAGGAGGCCAGAAGGAGGAGACGAGAGGGGCCAGGGGGCTCCCTCACACGAGGGCGGCGCGGCCAGCCCCCTGGCCGCGCGGGCCCCATGTGAGGCCACCCTGGCCCACCTCTGCCATCACCCTTTGGCGTACAACATCGTCCCCGAAAACCTAAGCGGAGGGGAGGCACACAATTAGACTCAGCCGCCTCTGCGGGGCGGAGAACACCAGAGAGAGAAAAGCTCTCCGGCAGGGAGAAATCTGCCGGGGAAATTCCTTCCTGGAGAGGGGAGATCGTCGCCATCGTCATCATCATCGCACTGGACTTCATCGGGATCATCATCATCATCATCTCCATCACCAGCACCTTCATCTCCACCATCACCACGCCATCCCGCTGTAACATCTTGAGTTAGATCTTGTTATATTCATAGGGGAAACTTTCCCGGTGTTGATTACTCTTGTAGTTGATGCTATTGAGTGGAACCATTGAGTTAAGATTTATGTTCAGGTTGTTATTTACCATTATTTCACCTCTGATCATGATCCATATGATGTCTTGTGAGTAGTTCGTTTAGTTCTTGAGGACATGGGAGAAGTCAAGATGTTAGTAGTGAATTATTGTTGAGAAATATTTAATGGTTTGATATTGTTGTGGTGCTATTTCACTAGTGGTGTCATGTGAACGTCGACTACATGATACTTCACCATTTATGGGCCTAGTGAGATGCATTGTGTATTTGGCTACCGATTGTGGGGTTGCTGGAGTGACAGAAACCTAAACCTCCGTTGGTAGACCATTGCACCAGGGAGCGTAGGATCCTAGAGTTTAAGGCTGTGGTTAGATTTATCTTAATTACTTACTTGTATTTGCGGATGCTTGCAAGGGGTATAATCACAAGTGTGTATTTATCCTAGTAAGGGTAGTGCGCTAGCACAGGTTCACCCCCATAACACTTACCAAACCAATAAATACTATTGGCTCTATGAAGTGAAAGCTCTTGACAGAAAACTCCCGTGTGTCCTCGAGAACGTTTGGTTATTATAAGAACACAACCGGCTTGTCCTTTGCTGAATAAAGGATTGGGCCACTTGCTGCAATTGTTACTACTATCTTTTATTTACTCGCACTTTATTTACTCGTAATACCAAATACTCCTGAAAACCTGTTTGCTAGTATTTACAGTGATTCCTTGATCAAAACTGCTCGTCAACACCTTCTGCTCCTCGTTGGGTTCGACACTCTTATTTATCGAAAGTACTACGATACACCCCCTATACTTGTGGGTCATCAATGATTAATGGACATTATAGAATTTGAATTTCTCATGAAAATGACATACCATATAGAGACTAGATAATCTTTAAATATCAACACTAAGTGGTATTCCTTATGTACACACATTTTTAGGATAGTGAAGTGCCAAAGCATATCACTCCTCCAAAATGGGATGGTCCATTAATCACTCACAAGAGCCAAGTAAGATAGATCAAGATGCAATGGGCTCAACGATAACAACCGTACATGGTGTGCAAACCAACATGCACATACTTGATTACTCAAAATAAAGCATTTAGGGAGCACAACATATACAAACACATGCAAGATACAAAACCACACACATGCGAAGGGACGAGTAACTTTCAATGTAGATAAGTTGAATATATGTTACCGCAAGGAGGAACAATGAATATATGATAGAAATAAGATAATCTAATTGACTTGACTTGAGACAATATAATTAATGAAGATCCCTTAATTCTTCATGATATAGCCAAGTCTCCAAAGCCCTCCATTGAACACCTATTGATCAAGTTTTGGCTTGTTGGTCCCCAACAAAGTTGGGTCCTAAGAGGTTAGACACAATAGGTTTGGCAACCCAAATGGTTCTTTTCTTGACACCACTTTGAGTACCAACAAATTTGGCAAACACATTTCCAACCTTATCCTTACAAAGTGAATAAGCATCATTGATTATGATAGGGTTGGATGAGTTACCAATAGAGCATATAGAAGAAAGGTGACCCTTCTCATGGCATATGTAGCAAGATCTTATCTTTTCTTTCTTCTCATTTGATTTCTCCACAATGGGAGCATTGGGTTGATTCTTCTTAGGAGGTAGCTTTTCTTCATCTTGAGAAAGAACTTGAGTTTGAGCTTGAGGCCGCTTCCCTTTTTGCTTCTCACTTAGATGCTTCTTCTTCAATGGGCAAGACCTAACATGATGCCCTTCAATTTTGCACTTGAAGCAAACAATCTTGGCCGGATCCTTGACTTGCTCTTGGCCCTTCTTCTTGTTGAAGATTTTGGACTTCTTCTTGTTGTTGGAGATAAATCCAAGTCCACTCTTGTCATTGGGGGATTTTTGCGCACTCAACATCTTGTCAAGTTTGGACTTCCCTTCATGACTTTTTACCAAGTCTTTCTTCAACAAAGTGACTTGGGCCTCGAGCTCTTTAATTTCCTACATGGTTAGTTACAACACAAGTACTAGAGGAAGTAGAAGCTATATTGTTAGAGCAATAAGGCAAGGAGAGTAATTCATCACAAGATGTAGCAATAGTATGAGTGGATGAATTACAAGGACTAGCACATGGCAATATAGCATTTTGGGAAGTAGTGCTAGTGACCACATGAGGTTCACAAGATGTTACCTTTATAGACATATCCTCATAAGCTAACTTTAGGTGAGCATGGGACACTAGAAGATTCTCATTAGAGCTAGATAGCTTTTCATGACTTTCTTCCAATATCCCATACTTGCTAGTTAGTAACTCAAGTTGAGCCCTTAGCTCAACATTCTCCTTCAAGATAGATGCCTCACAAGAAGTAGAGTTAGTAGCACAAGCATCATGATTAACCAAAAGAGGATAAGGCAACTTGGAACACTCTTTTAAATAAGAAGCTTTTAGTTGCTCATGTGACTCGGTGAATTTGGTGAGCACACCCTCAATGTCCCTAGAGCCATTTTTGAGGTGCTCAAGATCCTCAAGAAGTTTAGCATTAACAAAAACAAGCTTATCATTTTTTAATTTTAAATCATTTGCCATCTCAAGAGCTCTATCATGGGTTTCCTTTACTCTAGACAATTCTAGAGCAAAATTCTCCTCAAGAGCTTTGTTGGTGCTTTGTTCTTTTAAAAGAGTCTTTTTAAAATCATTGGCAAGACTATGAAGATTCTTAATAGTTTCTTCTTGCTCTTCATCATGAGATTGAAGCTCAACAAAAATTTTCTGGCTCTCAATAGCAGCAACCAAAATATGAACGAAGTTAGAGCAAGCAATTTTGTTCTTACCAATAGCATGAAAGACTATTTCTCCTTCCTTTTTAAAGAGGCAACATAATCATCCTCTTCTTCATGATCACTAGATATAGTGGGTTCCAAAGAAGGAGTTACCTTTGAATCCCTAGCCATAAGACATATGTGGGAATTGAGAGATGATGATGAGGATGAATTACTTGAAGCTCCAATCAAAACTTTGTCTTGGCCAATAGAATCTTCGGTTTCCTCTACATTGTTAGCCACACAAAGACTAGAGGAAATAGAGGCATTTTTATCATGGCCACTAGACAGAGCAAGCATATCATCATGAGATTTATTTAAGCAACTTACACATGATATGCAAGGACTAACGCAAGCATGTAAAGCATTTATGGTGCTAGAAGTGTTAAAGTCCAAAGATGAAGCATTGCAATGAGATCGAGATGAATGATTATCAAAAGTAAGCTCACTATCAACATTGCAATTTCCATCACCACTCACCATGTCATTACCTTGTGTCTTGCCACACATCGGTGAAGTGGAAGAAAGTTCATCATGGCCAAAAGTGGAAGGAATACACTCATCCTCAATAAACTTGGACACATCATATTTTTCTTGAAGCATTGTCCCTAACTCATGAGCATTCCGAAAAGGCATAATGGACGTCACAACTACAATGCTCACAACATTGGATAAGACATTAATAGCTTGAGCATTGAGATAAGAGTTCTTCTCAACCTCTAAAGATAGATTTGTGGGATCCTTAGGAGGAGAAAAACCCATATCTACAATTCGCTCTATATTTGGGTCCATGACCCAAAAATGATTAAGCATGCGAATTCTCCAAGTATCATAATTTGTGCCATCAAATATAAAAGTGTCATTGTGCACTAATTCCCTAGCCGACATCTTTGCTCTCAAGGCGGTGAAGCCTAAAATGAGAGACCTAGCTCTGATACCAATTGAAAGGACACAGATGTCGCCTAGAGGGGGGGGGTGAATAGGCAATTAAAACTTTTACGAAAGGCTTGTACAAATGCAGAAATAAACTAACGTTTAATTTGACAAGCTTACAAAACCTAATAAACTAGGCTCACCTATGTGTACCAATAGCTTATGCTAAGCAAGACAAGTAGCAAGGTGATAGCAAGATATATAACTTTAAGCACAATGGCTATCACAAATGTAAAGTGCATAAGTAGTGGAGCTCGGATAAGAGTTACCGAGGCACGAAGGAGACAAAGATGTATCCCGAAGTTCACTTCCAAAGGAAGCTAGTCTCCGTTGGAGAGGTGTGGCGGCTTAATGCACTCCGAACGCCACAAAGGCCTCATCTTGAGATGTGGTAGCACAATGCTCACCAAATGCCACAAAGGCTCACCTCAAGATGCGGAGGCACGCTACACACCAAATGCCACAAAGGCACACCTTATTCTCCTCGTGCCCTCGCACAAAGCAAGATGCCACGATCCACTATGGGACACTTGAGGGCGGTCACCAAACCCGTACAAGCTTGGGGCAATCTCCACAACTTAATTGGAGGCTCCTAAGAATCGCCACAAAGGCACCACAAAGGTTGGAGAATCTCCACAACTTAATTGGAGGCCCCAAGTAAATGCCACAAAGGCCACTAAGCCATCTAGGGTTCCAAGAACCCAAGAGTAATAAGCTCACAACTTCTACTTACCGAATCTCCGAGGAGAACTCAAACCGATGCACCAAATGCAATGGCAAGAGCACACAAAGTGCTCAAATCCTTTTCACTCAAATCCTACTAAAGCAACTAATGCTATGGAGAGATATGAGAGGAAGAACAAAGGAAATCAACAAATGAACTCCAAGATCTAGATCCAAATGGTTCCCCTCACTTAGAGGAGAAAATGATTGGTGAAAATATAGATCTAGATCTCCTCTCTCTTTTCCCTCAAGAAGATGCAAGAATCATGGAAGGGAGAGGGAGAGAGAGCAAAGCTTCAAGGTCAACAATGGAGGAGAGAGAGAATAGGAAGCCCACCAGCCCAAGGAGGAAGAAGGGGGCCTTTTATAGGCCCCCCATGAAAACTAGCCGTTGCTGGGCACTTACCCCAGAGTCTCTGGCCTTGGGGGCCGAAGTCTCCGATGCCCCGGGGTCATTTGGGGGCCTCAGGACGGACGAATTAGGTGCCAGGCCAGAGTTGGGGTAGAGACTTTGCGTCTCAGGCTGGAGACTCCGGCCACCCAAAAATTGGTAGCAAACCAACATGAAAACAACCATAACTTGAGCATCCGGACTCCGTTTTTGATGATCTTGGGCTCGTTGGAATCATGACAACGAGCTCTACAAGTATATGCATAGAAACATCATAGTCCGACAAGGGAGGATAAAACCAAATGATGAGAGGTTTGACCTCTCTTCAAAGACGAACCGGTAAAACCTCCAAACACCAAAAACTCAATAAGTGTTTCATGCAAAATCCATTTTTGATGAGCTAGAGCTTATCATGAAAATAACCACAAGGTCTAGAACCTCACATGGATAAAAGCCAAATAAGAACCAAGAAAGGTGATGCCAAGAATGCAAAGGTTTGAGCTCTCTCCAAATGATATGACTAAGTTACTCACTCGAGAGCCCCTCTTGATAGTACGGCTACTGATCCTATAACCCAGTCTCACAACTAACACTATGAGACCGGTAAGAAAGAAACCCTATCAAGAATATACCTTTTCCTTGCGCATTCCACTTGAGCTAGATTTTGACCGTCTTGTCTTCCTCAAGTTGGAACACCTTTCTTGATCTTGATTGCTTGGTGAAGTCTTGCGAATTGCTCCCCCATACACCACTATGGGAAAGACTCTCTTTAAGCATATCTTCACTTATCTATGATCACAATATATATGGCAAGCTTCAAGCATATGATCTCTTCTAGATTCCATCTAGAACTTGCGCTTCGGCTTGATCAATTCTTGAATCAACTCTTCTTTCTCCACAATGATGGTGTCTTAAAGATTCACATGAGAGCTCACTCAATCTTATTCTTTAAGACACACTTGATATAGGCTCAACTAGTTTATGATCAATCTTTGGATAACTACTTGAATAACACCTTGGCCATCACATAATCTTCTTCATTGTCTTCTTCATACAACCTTGAAACCAATAAATGGTTCAAGCATTGTCTATGGACAAGTCCTACAAATATAACTCAATGTAAACATTAGTCCATAGGGATTGACATTAATTACCAAAACCACACATGGGGGCTCCATGCTCTTTCACCCGTGGAATGCAGAGCAACTACGACGGTTCTACGCATAGATGACATAAGGCGACAGAGAATTTTTTGAGTTATGACCCTCCGAACCCAGAACATGAGGCCATAGGTCAGGTTCCTTGGGTCAACTCGACAATATGTGTAAATATTTTACTTTCCACTCGGGGGCTCAGACCCTCGAGTTGTATGAAATAATATTAACAAGTTATCGAGATTTATGATCATCTGAGATACACTACAAGGTTGATCGCAACCCGATAGTTGGCAACAATACAAATGGTTCACAGGAACCCGATAATATATCAAGCGAACACCTCGGAACTATGATTCATTCCCATGGTTTACTAATAAAATTGTAGATCCTCATGTCAAACTTTGACATCCCGACGTGAAAGTCGAAAGTCATAAAGAAGCCCTGATGGAGGTCATGGTCCTCTGCAAACTGCGACCAGCTGCCCTTGAAGTATTGCTCACTGGCACCATCGTATCAAACCTCCACTTCATAGGGAGTTGCTCCCCCAGAGTGTTCACGAAGAACAGCTTCCCGTAGTTCTCGCCCGTCTATAAACTTGGTGAATTTCAATGGTAATCGCTGAATCTCACGACACTGCACACCAGCGATGCAGAAGAAAGAATAGATTCTGGGCGGAGGAGAAGAAGCATTAGCAGAAGGAGCGCTTGGACCTGGTGCAGCAGATGGCACCTTGGGTTTATTTTTGCTCCCGGTCGGACGGCCGGGGTGCCGCTTCACCAGAGCAGACGACAAAGCCATGACAGCCTCGATTGTAGCCTTGTTCTTACTGCCACGAGGGTGGCCGCGACCCCGTTTCTCCACTGGGGTGCCAATGTTCAGTTGTGATCTACTCGCATTGGCCATGGAGACAAGTGTTGGAAAGAAGAAACCCTAGATGAGGTGACAAAGAAGAAGACGATGTGATGGAAGAAGAAGCTAATGACTGGATTAGGGTTTTTACCCTCACCAGAAGTGCTTTATTTATAAGTATGCACTAATGGGCCTTTACAAAGGTAAGGTCCAACATATATTTACGGGCTGTTATATTCTGCCCAATGCAGACGATAAAGGAAAAGATGAACGTATCAAGGGAGAAGGTACGAAAAAAGAAGAAGAGACGAAGTTATCTATCAAGAAGTACAACATACCTTGTCTTGGACTTGGGGGCTTAAGTCATAAGAAAAGAAGAAAAGAATTATCAGAAGGGCAAAAAAAATATGTCAACAAAAAATCGAAAGATACAGTATATGGGATAGATATGCTTATGGTTTTGAGCCTATACCCAAAAAAATTTGACTATAGCCTCGGGGGCTACTCCCATCGGGAGCGCTGTCACGCACCCGATAGAAAGAAGTTGGTGAAAGAAAGGATGAAAAGTTGCGATGGAAAAACTACTGAAGGATGCATGATATAAGCATAATCGTCTTCATTTTATCAACAATGAACTTCGACTACATTGTCGACAAAATAAACATCGACTACTCCCATCGAGAGATATTTATGGAAGCTGCAAAGGATAACTCGAATATTTTATATATTGAAATAGTCAAACAAGGCTGTGAAGTATGATTCTCGAGTTGCATCATCGCAATGAAACTTGAATGTCATGGTTGAAATAAATCATGAAGGTAAGACCCCAAGATCCATCCTGTGTGGCCTGGTATACGCACATGGATGCGCTCTGCTGGTAAGTATCTGTGTCTACGACATGAAAAAAAATCCTGGTGGACGCACTAGGTACCCTGAGAACCACTGGAATTCATTCTTTGTAAGTCCTAAATGCGGCAAAAGAATGGGTTTGACCAGTTTTTTGAATTCAAGTCCAAGGGGATTAAATTTGAAGTAGGTGACAAGTATCTATTCCGGCAGTTAATTGGCCTCTTGATCTGTCAGAGTTGTCAGGCTTGTTCATCAAAACCCCTTGCGAGACATTATAATAAAAGATAAGTCAAAAGACCAACTCAAAGATTTGAAGATCTGAAGAAGTCAAGTATTGATCAAGTTAAAGATTTGAAGATCTGAGATTCAACCCGAATCTACAATTCTGGTAGAATCTCAGGGGCTACTAACAAGGGTGTAGATAATAGAGCCTGTTAGTTGAATACCCCTAAGGCCCGTTAAGCTAGGCCCAATTGTAATACTAGTCAAAATACGAGTTCATATCGTATATCAATATTGTAATCTGTATCGGATCCCACCCAATCCTCGAGACCTGGCCATCTATATATAGGGGCCAGGAGGGGACGGTGTGGGACAGATTGAAAGCAAGCCAGGTTCTACACCCACGTTTACTTTCGATACACACCTTGTTTGACTGACTTTACCTTCGATTTCATCCGATGCCCTATCTCCCCGATCCTAAGTCTTTCATCTAGGACATTTGTTGAGTTAACCCTTATCAGTTGCCCTCTTAAACTTAAAGGTGTCCTATGCATTTATGTTTTGCTATTCCATGAAGGACAAGCTGAAAACCACTTTGCTATGTTTTTTTATATGGTTGAAACACACACTTGACTTTCAATGCTTCATTACTCATGATCTTTTATTTGTATTATTTTTCATGTTATAACATGGTTGCTAAGTTTTATTGCCAAGATTATGTCTCGCATGCCCATGTTTTAAGTACTTTGATCTCAGCACTCAATGTTTTACATTGTTGATCAAGATTGTGATGGTGCATGTCACCTCAAAAATTATTATTTTGTTATCACTTACCTACTCGAGGACGAGTAGGAGTTAAGCTTGGGGATGCTTGATACGTCTCAAATGTATCTATAATTTTTTATGCTCCATGCTTGTTTATACACCATTTGCTTTGTGTTTTGTTACACTTCGTGGCGTTTTTATGCATTTTCCAGAACTAACCTACTAACGAGATGCCACAGTGCCAGTTCCCTATTTTTTGCTATTTTTGTGTTTCAGAAAAGCTACACAGGAAATTGAAAGGACACAGATGTTGCCTAGAGGGGAGTGAATAGGCGATATCAAATTTTTACAAATGGCTTGAACAAAAGCGGAATTAAACTAGCATTTATTTTGTCAAGCACACACAACCTAAATAAACTAGGCTCACCTATGTGCACCAACAACTTGTGCTAAGCAATACAAGTAACAAGGTGATAGCAAGATATATGACTTCAAGCACAAAGGCTATCATAATGTAAAGTGCATAAGTAAAGAGCTCGGGTATAGAAATAACCGAGGTACGCGGAGACGATGATGTATTCCCGAGTTCCTCCCTTGAAAGGGAGTACGTCTCGTTGGAGGGGTGTGGTATCGCCACAAAGGCCTAAATAATGCCACAAAGGCCTCACCCTATTCTCCGGTGTGAGCTTGCGCTACAAAGGCCTAGCTCACTCTTCCACTAAGGGGTTCCTCAAGGCGGAACCGGGCCTTTACACAAATCTTGGGGCATACATCCACAACTTAATTGGAGGCTCCCAAGGATAGCCACCAAGGCTCCACAAAGCCACAAAGCCATCTAATGTTCCAAGAACCCAAGAGTAATAAGCTCACAAACTTTCACTTACTCAAATCTCCGGGGAGAACTCAAACCGATGCAACCTATGCAATGGCAAGGACACACAAAGTGCTCAAATCCTTCTGACCCAAATCTCACCAAAGCAACTAATGCTATGGAGAGATATGAGAGGAAGAACAAAGAAAATCCATAAAGAACTTCAAGATCTAGATCCTCTATGTTCCCCTCACTTAGAGGAGAGATGGATTGGTGGAAATATAGATCTAGATCTCCTCTCTCTTTTCCCTAAAAAATATGCAAGAATCATGGGAGGAATGGAGGAGGGAGGGCAAGCTTGCAAAGTCAACAATGGAGGAGAGAGAAGCCCATTTCGTGGCTATTCCAAGGAGGAAGAAGGGGTATTTATATCCCCCTCCAAAATTTTACCATTACAGCCACTTACACCGGCTAAAGCCGAACTTAACACCGGCTATAGTCAGCCTGAAAAGTCTGGCCCTGGCCAGAAATAGCCGGACAAATAGCCAGTTTGTGACAAAGGGGTTTTCACCCCAAATTCTGGACAGTTCGGCTAAAGCCGTCCCTCAGACCGGCTCTAGCCGGTCTGACCGACTATTTCTGGCCCCCCTGAAACAGCAAAAATACCAAAATGAAAATGGCAATAACTTGAGCATCCAGACTCCGTTTTCAATGATCTTGGGCTCGTTGGAATCACAACAACAAGCTCTAAAACTTTATGTAGAGAAACATCATAGTCCAACCAAGGGGAATAAAACCAAATTATGAAAGGTTTGACCTCTCTTCAAAGACAAACCGGTAAAACCTCCAAACACCAAAAATGCAAGAAGAGTTTCATGCAAAATCCATTTTTGATGAGCCAGAGCTTGTCATGGAAATAACCACAAGCTCTAGAACCTCACATAGATAAAATCTAAATGAGAACCAAGAAAGATGATGCCAAGTATGTAAAGGTTTGAGCTCTCTTCGAACGATACGATTAAGTTACTCACTCGAGAGCCCCTCTTGATAGTACGACTACCGATCCTATAACCCGGTCTCACAACAACCACCATGATATCGGTAAGAAATAAACCCTATCAATATCATACCTTTGCCTTGAGCATTCCACTTGAGGTGGATAATGATGATCTTGATCTTCTCAAGTTGGACCACCTTTCTTGATTGAGCTTGCTTGGTGAAGTCTTGCGGATTGCTCCTCCATACTCCACTATGGAAGAGACTCTATTTAAGCATATATTCACATACCCATGATCACAATATAGATGGCAAGCTTCAAGCATATGTTCTCTTCTAGTTGCTCATCTTGAACTTGCGCTTTGACTTGATCAATCCTTGAGCCGATTCTTTTTCCTCTATAATGACGGTGTCTTGAAGATACACATGAGAGCTCACTCAATCTTATTCTTCAAGACATACTCGATATAGGCTCAACTCCCTAATGACCAATCTTTGGATCACTCCATGAATAACATCTTGGTCATCACATAATCTTCTTCATTGTCTTCTTCTTACAACCTTGAAACCAACATATGGTTCAAGCATTGTCTATGGACAAGTCCTACACATATAGCTCAATGCAACCATTAGTCCACAGGGATTGTCATTAATTACCAAAACCACACATGGGGCTCCATATGTTCTTTCAGAAATATTCTCAGAATTGGACGAAACAAAAGCCAAAGTTTCTATTTTTCCCGACAGGAGACGAAGTCTAAATCTGAGACGAAGGGGGACCTAGGGCCAAGTGCATTATAAGGTGGCATGGCCCAGCCTCTGGCCGCGCCACCAGGTGGTGTGGCCCCCTGGCCTACCTTCTGACGCTGCCCTTCTGCCTATATATCCCCCTCGATGGGAAAACCTAAAGGGCCCAATCAATTTCCACAAAACATACTGCAAGCCGCCACCATCATTGATGCGACATCGGGAGGGTCCAGAAGCTCTTCTCGGCACCCTGCCTGAGAGGGAAATCACCGCCAGAGGCCTTCTTCATCACCATACCTGCCTCCGGAGTGATGCGTGAGTAGTCTACCTTAGACTACGGGTCCATAGCAGTAGTTAGATGGTTGTCATCTCCTCCATGTGCTTCATGTTTAGATCTTGTGAGCTGCCTATCATGATCAAGATCATCATTGTGTAATTCTACATATTGTGTTTGTTGGGATACGATGAATATTGATACTATGTCAAGTTGATTTGCTAAATTATTGTCTTTATGTTATCTCTATATTGTTTATGATCTTGCATGCTCTCCGTTGCTAGTAGATATCTTGGCCGAGTAGATGCTAGTGACTCCAAGAGGGAGTATTTATGCTCGATAGTGGGTTCATGCCGCTAGTAATCTGGGGGAGTGACAGAAACATCTAAGGTTATAGATGTGTTGTTGCTTTTAGGGAGAAAACAACAATCTTGTGTTCAAGAACATTTATATTATTTACATTACACACTTTGCTTAAGGTGATAATCTGTTGCTTGCAACTTAATACCCAACGATTGCTCGGATAATATCCGACGGGTGGATTATTATTCACAGATGCAGTTGGATTATGGTCTATGTATTATGTTGTAATGCCCAAGTGAATCTCATAGTGATCCTCATGACTTTTGTATGCTTGCTTTATTCTATCAATTGCCCAACTATAATTTGTTTACCCAACATGTTATTTACCTTATGGAGAGACACCACTAGTGAACTGTAGACCCCGGTCCATTCTTTTACACTGTTATTACCGTTTACCCTTTACTTGCTTTATTTACATTCTTGTAAACTACTATCTTTTACCACTCGATACGCTTAATCCTTTATTTACAGCAAACCGGTGAGATTGACAACCTCAATGTAAGTTGGGATAAAGTACTTGGTTGTGTTGTGTGCAGGTTCCACGTTGCTGCTGGTGCAAAGCTACGCCCTGGTCGAGGCGCCATATATAAATTGTTCGGAGCTGTCGTGAAGCTAGCGAGCATCAACCTTCAGAAGTTTGTTCTTTCTCCTACTGGTTCGATAAACCTTGGTTTCATACCGAGGAAATACTTACTGCTGTGCTCATCATACCTTCCTCTTGGGGTTCCCAACTGGACGGACATCTACAATCCATCAGCGAGCTCCTCATCGCACCGCGACGCGTGCTTGCCGCTGGTTCTGCCATGCTCCTCTTTGCTACATGCTGCATCAATGCCGCCATCGATGCCGCACATCCACGCTTCTTTCGCCGGTGGAAATTGATCCACTGGGAGTTTCTTGACCATCACCGCCGTTGGTCTCTCCTTCTCCGGTGAGTCCCCGGCCACCAATCTCTGGTCATTGGCATAGATCTTTCTCTTTATCATAGCTGTTTGTAGTTGCTTTGGTAGATTGCTCTAGATTCTCTTGCGGTAGTTCCTATTTCCCCTTCTTCTTCCTTTCCAACGAGAAGCGCCACCATCACGGGCACACGCCACTCCCGTACAGTTCTGGCCACTGCTATGTCTTCCACCCCTATGACGGCCATCACGCAGCCCTTGGAGGATAACCCGGCCACCTCAGGACGTTCTACCTGGAAGGGGTCCGACATAATCCTGTCTGAGATAGACTGGCTCATGAAGACTCAGCGCATCCCCGAGGGAGTGTAATGTCGGATTCCCACCGGCGAGGTTGTGCTGAAACCACTCGAGGGCGAAATAGTTGTCTTCGTCACACACTTTGAGCATGGATTCGGTCTCCCGACCAGCGACTTCTTCCGGGACTTCCTTGACTTCTATGGACTTCAACCAAATCATATGACGGCCAATGCTGTTATGATCCTTGCAGCTTTCGCCGCCTTATATGAGGGATATGCCGGCATTCATCCCTTTGTCTATGCCTGGGCAAAATACTTCCAACACCGGAAGCAAAGCGTCTAGGACCCCAGCAAGGAGAAAATGAAACCGATGACCCAGTGCGGGGCTGCGACAGTCATGCCCTGCAAAATAAAACCGATGTTTGTTACTTGATGTTGCTGTTCAGTAATATATATGATGGCTGTTTGTTGTTCGTTATATGTTGATGTTCACATATATTTCTTTCTATATTTTTGATTTTTTTTAGCCTGTAATTGTTACTACCGGTGAACAAAATATTATTCTTGGCGAATACAACCTTATCCCCTAGGGGATAAATTGGTTACCAGTGCTTACCCCAGGCGAACGAAACTTATCCCCGGTGAATATTACCCCGGGCGAATCAACCTTACCCCAGCGATTATGGGCGTTTGCCGATAGTATAGTGTGTTATCACGGGCGAACGAACTTTCCACCGGCAATAACACCATACTACCAACATCAGGGTCATTGGCGAACAACAATTCGTCGGGGGTAACCCTTTTGGGTGCGCCAGCGGTGGGGTTTTTCCTAGTAGTGCTAGCGCCCAATGATTCATCGTCATTTGACGATTTGGACATTGAAGAGTTGGTTCATGATTGTGATGTCAAGACTATGATTACCCAGATTACCACAATGAGCTCGAGGATATAATGAAGAAAATAAAGCAGAGAGGGTTGACAATTGGTCTTCTTTGCATTCCACAGAACCGTGCTCCCAGGCATGAAATGTTCATGCAAAATTATTTTATCAAGGTACCAACCTACCCGCAAACTCTTTCTTAGGCATTATCGAATGCCTTGATCTCTCACTGTGTATATCGTTGAAGCTTGTGAGACCAACTCTCGCTTTTCCGCTTGCTGGAGGAACGCTCTGCCGACCTTCTTAGATTTAGTTCTTTTCAAAGCCCTCGGCATCCATGAAAGTGATTGCACATGACATTCTAGCAAACTACACCGAGGACTATCTTCACATTTTGGCGAAGATACTACGTTCAAGTGTGTGGATATTTGCCAAGGTTTTGATCCGAGTCTTTGGTTCAAAGTATCTCTAAGCTCCCAATAAGGACACAAACAAACTAATGAAGGTAAATAAAGCAAAAGGTTGACCGGATATGCTTGGGAGCATTGATTGTACGCATTGAAGGTAAAAGAACTGTGCGGCGACATATCATGGGCAGGTCATCATCATGATCCTACAATTGTGCTTGAAGCAGTGACGTCCGAAGTCTTGCAGCATTGTTTCTTTGATTTGCCGGGATCTTTCAATAATACCAATGTGTTGAAGAGGTCCCATGTTTTTTTCTAGGCTTGTGAATGTAGATGCTCCGGCTTGCAACTACATCGTCAATGGGTATGACTATACTATGGGGGTATTACATAGCTGACAACATCTACCCTCCTTGGTCGATGTTTATGAGGATCATCTGAACTCCAACACCAATAAAGAAATATTTTTTTCCCAAGCTCAAGAAGCATGCCAAAAAGACATTGGGAGAGCTTTTGGGTGCATTGCAAGCTCGATTTTCTATAGTTTGAAATCGTGCATACATTTATGGGATAAGAGATCTCTCTCAAACATCATGGGAAAATTTTACTTAGAGGCGCCGCATCCGTGCCCTGCTCGTGCGGCGCACGAAGATTCGGAAAACTTCCCGCACGGCTTTATCCCGCGAACGCGACGCAGAGGGGGTTGTGCGGGCCCACTTAGTTCTGACGTGCACGTGCAGCGTGCTCGCTCCAACGTCTTCTGCGCGTCTCCTACTAGTAAATGCTACTACTACTCTCAAATGGACAAGACCTACGAAGAAGTACTACTACAGTGTCGCTACAATATCTACTCCCTCTGTCAAGAATTACCCTGCATTCTGGGTTTAGTCAAAGTCAAACTTTTTAAACTTTAACTAAGCGTATAAAAAAATATATTAATATTTATAATATAAAATAACCATCATTAGAATTGTCATAAAATATACTTTCATATTGCATGTATTTGGTTTCATAGTTATTGATAGTTTTACCAATATGTTTGGTCAAAATTTGAAAAGTTTAACCTTGACCAAAACCCAGAATGCAGGGTAATTCTTGACGGAGGGAGTATCGTTATGCCTAGCTTACACCACGCATTTTTGTTCTGTGCAAACGGCAAACCATATTTATTCCTAAATTAAACAACACAATACGTCTAAACCTTCTAGGACCCTATCACTTGATTATGTAAATTTTTTCCTTCTAGCACGTGGGGACTAGATACTGCTTACGTGCAGCCAACAAACATATTTTTTACCTTTTTTTACAACAACTCTCTTAGGTTTGTACACAATTTTAAATTAAATGGCGATAAATTACTCGATAGTTCCTCTAGTTGTTTCAAGTTTTCGTAGCTAGTTTTGCAAAATGTACGACATATTCATTTAAAAACTTGGCAGTTGATTTCAGAAAGCTTGATTGTATTTAGAACAACTAGTATCTACATGCGATAGATCTGTAGCTTCTTCAGAAAAATAGGGTACTCCCTTTAATCCATAATATGTGTTGTTGATTTAGTAGGGAGTAGGTATTGTAAACAATTTGATAGTCACTTCTTGATTTGGTATTTGTTTAGAAAGCCTGATAGCTATTTTTAAAATAATATGGTCGCTGTTGTTAAATAATGTTGTAGCCGTAGATAAATAACTTGGTAAGTATTACTAAATAAACAGTTAACTGTATTTGACAAATTCGATTTGTTTTGGAAGACCTGGTAGCTATTGCTAAATAATCCGGTACCTATTGCTAAATAATGTGGTAGCTATTGCTAAATTATCCGATGGCTATTACTAAGTAATCTAATAACTGTATTTGAGAACCTGATAATTATTTTTAAAAAATCTGATAGCTATTGCTAAATAATATGGTAGCTATTAGCTAATTAACCTGATAGTTACTACTAAATGATATGGTAGCTATAGCTATTTAACATGATAATTACTGCTAAATAATATGGTAGTTATAGCTAATTAACCTGATCGTTATTGCTGAATAATTTGGTAGCTATTGCTAGTAATTAACCTGACAGTTACTTATCTGTACCAACAAGTTATATAAGACTCGTGCTAAAATCATAAACGATGCAAGCCTCTACAAACATCGAAACACATATTAAAAGTCCTTGCCAAGAATAATATAAACTAGTAGTATTACTAAAGCCTACTATAATATAGTTGCATGCACTGTTTTGTAATTGATGCCTAGTTATATGTGGACTCATGCGGTCAGCTTACGCATGCGGAAAAGCAGGACATGGGGTCAGCTGCATGCGGGCGCACATGCTAGTTGTTGTATGCGGGCTCGCACATGCTAGTTGCTACATGCGGGCAAGCCGGACAGAGTGCGCGCTCGCTCGATGACATCGGTAATCGGGACTGAACAGCTCATCCACACGCGCCCCTTCGATGATAGCGGGATGGGCGCCGTCGCACGGATCGGTATAACGTGCGCTGATCCCTACACTTGCGAGCGGTGGATGGCGCCAGAAAATTAGCTGCTGGCATTAAGTTGATGTGGGAGCAGATGTCTTTATACGTGGTGATTAACCAGCCTATTGGGAACCCCAAGAGGAAGGTATGAAGAGTGTAGCGGCTAGTTTTTCCTCAGTTAAGAAACCAAGGTTTATCGATCAGGAGAGGAGAGACAATGATGACTGAAGGTGATGCAGAACCTGCACACACACAACCAAATACCTTGTTCCTAACTTGCGATGAGGTTGTCAATCTCACCGGTTTGCTTGAAACAAAGGTTATGAGCGTATCGAGTGGAAAACAATATATTATGCGAATAAAGTAAACAATGCAAGTAAAGTAAATAGTACGAGTAAAGTAAACAGTATGAGCAAAGTAAACAAGTGATTGCAATATGATGTAAATAGGACCGAGGTCCACAGTTCACTAGTGGTGTCTCTCCATAGATAAATAGAACATGCTGGGTAAATAAATTACAGTTGGGCAATTGATAGAATAGAGCTAACGTGATATGTCAAGAAGATCACTATGGGATTTACTCTGGGCATTACAACAAAATACATAGACCGTCATTCAACTGCATCTATGACTAATAATCCACCCCGGGGATATCAATCCGAACACCCTAGAAGTATTAAGTTGCGAACAACAGATAATTGCATTAAGCAAAGTGTGTAATGTAAACAAAGCATATGCCCTTGATCATATGAATGTTGTTTTCTCCCTAGTAGCAATAGCACATCTACCACCTTAGAGGTTTCTGTCACTCCCCCAGGTGAAATAGAGACATAAACCCACTATTGAGCATAAATACCCCCTCTTGGAGTCACTAGCAACTACTCGGCCAAGATAGCTACTAACAACGGAGAGCATGCAAGATCATAAACAACATAGAGATAACAAAAGATATAATTCAGTACATCAACTTAATCATAAACACCAATATTCATCGGATCCCAACAAACTAAACATGTAGAATTACATAACGGTGATCTCAATCATGTAGGACAGCTTATGAGATCTAAACATGAAGCACATGCTGGAGAAGACAACCATCTAGCTACTGCTATGGACCCATAGTCCAAGGTAGACTACTCACTCATCGCTCCGGAGGCAAGCATGGCGATGAAGAAGACCTCCGGTGGCGATTCCCCTCTCCTGTAGGGTGCCGGGAAGAGCTTCTGGACCCTCCCGATCTTTGGGTCGACGGTGGCAGCGGATCGCGATGTATTCTGGAAAACTGATCGGGCCTTTAGGTTTTTTCTCATCAGGGGGTATATATAGGCGAAGGGGCGATGTCAGAGGAGGGACCAGGGTCCCTCACACATGGGTGGCGCGTCCAGGGGCCTGGCCGTACCGCCCCTGTGTCTGGGGCCCATGTGGCCCCCCTTTGTCAGGTCTTCGGATGTCTGGAAGCTTCCCCTTGATATAAGACTTCAGGATGTGGTTTCATCCAATTCCGAGAATATTTCCTCTGTATCACTCTGGAACACAAAAATAGCAGAAAATAGGGAACTGTTACTGTGGCACTTCGTTAATAGGTTAGTTTCGGAAAATGCATAAAAATGCCACTAAGTGTAATGAAACAATAGGCAAATGGTGTAAAACAAAGCATGGAGCATCAAAAATTATAGATACGTTTGAGACGTATCAAGCATCCCCAAGCTTAACTCCTGCTCGTCCTCGAGTAGGTAAGTGATAACAAAAGAATAATTTTTGAGGTGACATGCACCTACACAATCTTGATCATATATGTAAGCATTGGTGAGCTGGGATCAATAGAACTTAAAACATGGGTATGAAGATATAATCATGACAATAAGAACTTAGCAACCATGTTGTAAATATGCAAACGAACATAAACAAAAGATCATGGTAATGAAACAATAAAAGTCAAACGTGTGTTCAAATCATAAGGAAAAACATACAAGTGGTTTTCAACTTGTCCTTCAAAGAGAGCAAAACATAAATGCATAGGACACCTCAAAGTTTAAGAGGGCGACTAGATACAAATAATTTAAGAACAAGTGAAACCAATCATCATGAATCAATCAATGAACCTTGGGACAATGCATATCACACTAAGAATGACAACTATACTCTCTTAATGGTGCATAAAGAAAGAAGGTGGTGACTCAACATAAAAGTAAAAGAAAGGCCCTTCGCAAAGGAAAGCAGTGATTGCAAGTTTTATAACCTTCAAAAATTATGGTACTTACCAGCTTTGAGCTCTCATTGCCCCCATCATAAGCATCTTAAATGGTTAAAGTTAATGCGAGAACAATTATGATGCATATGCTTGACAAATCATAAGTTGAAAACCTCGTATCCCATGAATACGAGTACCCAAATCTCATGCTACTTTACTTAGAGTCCCAAGCAAGGCTCTTGTCATTGTAAGTATATGCTTATCATTGAGAACCGCCAATGGGGTACCTCCGTGCCTGATGACATGGAACAAGCCCACACCAAAATGACAGGACAAGCAGACAATGAACACCTCAACATCTCTTTTATTTGCCTTTTATTTAGCTTTTTATTTTGAGATGCGTCGTCGAATGTTCACCATGGGTATGCTGCAAATTTCCACCATGAATTATGCATGGCTTAGATTGGTGGCCCGGCATTTTCCTAACACATATACAAACTCCATGATCCCCACAAGATTCCTAATTCATTTTACACCGCGGGCATCCATAAATAAAAGATCACAATATCAACTCAAATAGGAAGTGCAATGTTGAAAGCTTGCCCCATGACAGCATGGATGGGCTAGTCTCCAACTTACAACTTGTAAGCATAACAACTCAGCATAAGAGACCACAATGTCAAATTTTTAAGAACAGGAAAAAGTAAAGCGTGCCTTCCGGTTCGTGAGAGCTTTACTGACCGAATTTCGCATAACACTGGTAAGAGTTTAATTTGAAGAGAAAATAAAAGCAAGTCAAATTTACTTGGAATAGCAAATTGCTAGTAGGAATGTATGGTGGACACTTTGGAAAACTTGGCTTTTAGGAGTTGGATGCACGAGTAGAGCTCATACTCAGTATAAGGTGAGGGCTAGCAAAAGACTGGGAGCGACCAACTAAGAGAGCAATAATGGCCATAATCATGCAAAGCGACAAAGCGACATTAAAAGAAGCATAAGATGGCATCAAAAGTCAAAAACTAAATGATCATGAAGGCTATAGGTGACTTTGTAAGAGTCTAACATGTGTGAGCATGCGCCAAGTCAACCCAAATAAAGCATCAAGGAGAAAACCAAAATAATGCTTCCATACAATAAAAACAACGCATGATTTTTTCAAAGGCTCATTAAGCAATCTCAGTTATTTGAGACAAGTTATGCTACAGCAAAACCACTAAGCATACTATCAAAAAGACATCAAGCATGACATGAAAAAGCCTAAGCCGCAGTCTACACAAGCTCCTTCTTGTACCACTATTTTGCACAAAGCTTTTTCTCTTTTCCAACACCATTTGAAATTTTTAAAGACACCTCTTTTGATGAAAACCAATAAAGTTTAGAGGCAAAAATACACCTTGAAGAAAAGATATGACAAGTTCTGAACGCAAATTAAGGCAAAAATGAAAACCAAAAGCAGTAGCAGAAAAAGAAGAACGCTCGATTTTTAATAAGAGTGAAAACTAGAGCGTTCTTTGCAAATAAAAACGAGCACATCTCCTCCAAAGGAAATTTGTTGGGGTCCAACCATTTATTGCGGCAAACAAACTAAACAAACCAACTAGGAAAACTAAAACAACTGACGCTCCAAGAAAAACACATAGTGCTTGAAGCAATAAAAATATAGTGTTTTGAAAGGTGACCTGATTTTTGCCGATGAAGAAGGGGTGCCTCGGGGGCATCCCCAAGCTTTGACGCTTGTACTTCTTGGATATTTCTTGGGGTGCTGGGCATCCCCAAGCTTGAGCTTTTGTCCATTCTTCAACTCATCTCATCATTCTCCAATCCCTACACTTGAAAACTTCCTTCATACAAAACTAAACACAATTCTATTAGCAACATTAGTGCAAGCATAACATATAATCAATCCTCTATTTGCTTCAGGTTTCAACTTAAAACCACCACATATATAGCATATAATACTGTAGCAAAATCCCCACAAGTTCCATGATCAAAAGAACTCAAAAGAAAGCGATAAAGTGGCAAACACAAATATTGGCAGAAATCTGTCAAAACTAAATAGCTAACAAAGGTCAAATTTTTTAGGGATTTTCTGTTGCTCAAATCAAAAAGTGTTAAACTAACGAAAGTTTGGATATAATATGGGGCATATACACAAGAAATTTCAGGTCCAAAAGATATACAGAGAATTTAAATGAATTTTTACGGTGCAGCACCAAAAACAGTTTCAGGACAGCAATTTCCCCAAATCTTTACCTCACTCGAATTAGAGGCTTCTCTTGGCACAAAAACGAAATAAACAAGATAAGGAGCGGTTATTGCAGTAGTAATGACTTCCAAGACTCAAATAAAAGAAAAAGTATTGAAAAAAAACATTGGGTTATCTCCCAAGAGTGCTTTTCTTTAACGCCTTTGAGCTAGGCGCAGAAAATTGCGAATCAAGTAATATCAAGTGATGAAGCATCAAGCTCATAATTTGCTCTAAGAATAGAGTCAAAAAGCAATTTCTTTCTTTTCCTAGGGAAGTGTTCCATACCTTTCTTTAGTGGGAATTGATACTTGATAGTGCCTTCCCTCATATCAATGATAGCACCTACAGTTCGAAGAAAGGATCTTCCCAAAATAATAGGATATGAAGCATGGCATTCAACGTCCATAACAAGAAAATCAACGGGAACAAGGTTATTGTTAACCACAATAAGAACATCATTAATCTTTCCCAAAGGTTTCTTCTTAGCAACATCAGCAATAGGAACATCAAAATAACATTTTTCAAGCGGTGGTAAATCAAGCATGTCATAAATCTTTCTAGGCATGGTAGAAATACTAGCACCTAGATCACATAAAGCATGGCAATCATAACCATTAACATGCATATCAATGATGGGTTCCCAACCATCTTCTAACTTCTTGGGAACAGAAGCTTTTTGCTTCAACTTTTCATCCCTAATCTTTATGAGAGCATTGGTAATATGCTTGGTAAAAGCAATATTTAAAGAACTAGCATTGGGAGTCAAAGCAAGCTTTTGCAAGAACAAAATTACTTCAGATATATTACAGCCATCAACATCAAAATCATTAAAAGAAATAGAGCTATCATCTCCCACACTCCAAAAAATTTCAGCACTCTTTTGAGAAAAAGTTTTAGCAATTTTAGGCTTTTTAACACAAGGAGTGGGAGTTTGCTCTACACCAATCAAAGTAAGAGGATTGCTAGTAGTAGGAGCAACATCATTAGAGGTAGTAATGGTACATACCTTTATCTCTCTAGCCATCTCATCTTCTCTTTCCCACCTGGCATGCAATTCCGCTAACAATCTAATATTTTCATCAATTCCAACTTGAATAGCATTAGCGGTAGCAAAATTTTTATCCTCTTTCACATCATTAGGAAACACTTTTAATTTCAGAAGTTCAACATCATGAGCAAGGCTATCAACTTTAGAAGCAAGAATATCAATTTTGCCTAATTTTTCCTCAACAGACTTATTAAAAGCAGTTTGCTTACCGATGAAGTCCTTGAGCATTACCTCAAGCTCGGAGGGCGCGGCCCTAGTGTTGTTATAAGAATTACCATAAGAGTTACCATAACCATTACCATTGGTAGAAGGATATGGCCTATAATTGTTACTAACAAAATTGTTCCTATAAGCATTGTTGTTAAAATTATTGTTTCTAATGAAATTCACATCAACATGCTCTTCTTGAGCAACCAGAGAGGCCAAAGGAACATTATTAGGATCAACATGAGTCCTATCATTAGCAAGCATAGCCATAATTGTATCAATCTTATCATTCAAAGAAGAGGTTTCCTCAACAGAATTTACCTTCTTACCTTGTGGAGCTCTCTTGGTGTGCCATTCAGTGTAATTTACCATCATATTGTCGAGTAACTTTGATGCGGCACCCAAGGTAAGGGACATAAAAGTGCCTCCAGCAACTAAATCAAGTAGATTCCTTAAAGAAAAATTCAGTCCTGCATAAAAAGTTTGGATAATCATCCAAGTAGTCAGTCCATGAGTGGGGTAATTCTTTATCATAGCTTTCATTCTTTCCCAAGCTTGAGCAACATGTTTATTATCAAACTGAGTAAACTTCATAATACTGCTACACAGAGATATAATCTTAGCAGGAGGATAGTATCTACCAATAAAAGCATCCTTACACTTAGCCCATGAATCAATACTATTCTTAATCAAAGACAGCAACCAATCTTTAGCTTTTCCTCTCAAAGAAAAAGGAAACAACTTGAGCTTAATAATATCACTATCAACATCCTTATATTTCTGCATCTCACGTAGCTCAACAAAATTGTTGAGATGAGCTGCAGCATCTTCAGTACTAGCACCAGAAAATTGCTCTTTCATAACAAGATTCAATAAAGCAGGCTTAATCTCATAAAAGTTTGCAGCAGTAGCAGGTGGTGCAATAGGAGTGCAGATAAAATTACTATTGTTGGTGCTAGTGAAGTCACACAACTTGGTGTTTTCAGGGTTGGCCATTTCAGCAAAACGAAAGTGAACAAGTAAAAACAACTACCAAGGATTCTAATTTTTTTGGGTTTTTGATATAAAAAGCAATGCAGGTAAATAAATAAAGTAAAGCAAAACAATAACAAAGTAAAGGATGTGTGTGCGAAAAACTCCCCTCGCAGAAGTCTTCTCTTCCTCCCCGGTAACGGCGCCAGAAAATTAGCTGATCCCTACACTTGCGAGCGGTTGATGGCGCCAGAAAATTAGCTGCTGGCGTTAAGTTGATGTGGGAGCAGATGTCCTTGTGCGTGGTGATTAACCAGCCCGTTGAAAACCCCAAGAGGAAGGTATGAAGAGTGTAGCGGCTAGTTTTCTCTCAGTTAAGAAACCAAGGTTTATCGATCAGGAGAGGAGAGACAATGACGACTGAAGGTGATGCGGAACCTGCACACACACAACCAAATACCTTGTTCCCAACTTGCGATGAGGTTGTCAATCTCACCGGTTTGCTTGAAACAAAGGTTATGAGCGTATCGAGTGGAAAACAATATAGTATACGAGTAAAGTAAACAGTGCGAGTAAAGTAAACAGTACGAGTAAAGTAAACAGTACGAGTAAAGTAAACAGGTAATTGCAATATGATGTAAATAGGACCGGGGTCCACAGTTCACTAGTGGCGTCTCTCCATAGATAAATAGAACATGCTGGGTAAACAAATTATAGTTGGGCAATTGATAGAATAGAGCTAACGTGATATGTCAAGAAGATTACTATGAGATTTACTCTGGGCATTACAACAAAATACATAGACCGTCATCCAACTGCATCTATGACTAATAATCCACCCCCGGGGATATCAATCCGAACACCCTAGAAGTATTAAGTTGCGAACAACAGATAATTGTATTAAGCAAAGTGTGTAATGTAAACAAAGCATATACCCTTGAGCATATGAATGTTGTTTTCTCCTTAGTAGCAACAGCACATCTACCACCTTAGAGGTTTCTGTCACTCCCCCAGGTGAAATAGAGACATGAACCCACTATCGAGCATAAATACCCCCTCTTGGAGTCACTAGCAACTACTCGGCCAAGATAGCTACTAACAACGGAGAGCATGCAAGATCATAAACAACATAGAGATAACAAAAGATATAATTCAGTACAGCAACTTAATCATAAACACCAATATTCATCGGATCCCAACAAACCAAACATGTAGAATTACATAACGGTGATCTCAATCATGTAGGGCAGCTCATGAGATCTAAACATGAAGCACATGGTGGAGAAGACAACCATCTAGCTACTGCTATGGACCCATAGTCCAAGGTAGACTACTCACTCATCGCTCCGGAGGCAAGCATGGCGATGAAGAAGACCTCCGGTGGCGATTCCCCTCTCCGGCAGGGTGCCGGGAAGAGCTTCTGGACCCTCCCGATCTTCGGGTCGACGGTGGCGGCGGATCGCGATGTATTCTGGAAAACTGATCGGGCCTTTAGGTTTTTTCTCGTCAGGGGGTATATATAGGCGAAGGGGCGATGTCAGAGGAGGGACCAGGGTCCCTCACACATGGGTGGCGCGGCCAGGGGCCTGGCCGCGTCGCCCCTATGTCTGGGGCCCATGTGGCCCCCCTCCGTCAGGTCTTCGGATGTCTGGAAGCTTCCCCTTGATATAAGACTTCAGGATGTGGTTTCGTTCAATTCCGAGAATATTTCCTGTGTATCACTCTGGAACACAAAAATAGCAGAAAACAGGGAACTGGCACTGTGGCACTTCGTTAATAGGTTAGTTCCGGAAAATGCATAAAAATACCACTAAGTGTAATGAAACAATAGGCAAATGGTGTAAAACAAAGCATGGAGCATCAAAAATTATAGATACGTTTGAGACGTATCATGCGCCACCGCCAGTTAGCATGGTCCAACGTATTTTTTGCGAAATCTAATCCTTTGGTGAAACTAATGCCTCATCTGACCCCTCAGCGAAACTATTTTCGAATCTGCCCCTGAGGTCGGCGCCAGTATGAATGGCGTCGACGTTGTGCAGCTCGGCGCCATGCCATCCAGCAGCCGAAGGGGGTCGGCGCCAAACCCACAGGCGCCGAGCTAGGTCGGCGCCAATCCCATTGGCGGCGAGCTTCCGAAGCGAACTAGTGCCGACAATATGTTGGCGCCGAGCTGCACAACGTCGGCGCCATCCCCACTGGCGCCGACCTCAGGGGTCAGACACGGAAATAGTTTCACGGAGGGATCAGATGAGACATTAGTTTCACCGAAAGGTCAGATTTCGCAAAAAATACTGGTCCAACATCATGACTACATATGTGATTCTTCACAACATGATCATTAAGAATGAGAATAATTAAAATTTGAATTCTTTTCTTGGACATTGTTGGCAGCCATGTCAAACTAACTAGAAACCCAAACCGAATCCAAGCATATTTTCGGACAACCGAAACATTAAAAATATGGGTACACATATCCAACTTCACAATGATTCTTGTTGCGCATTGCAAGTATATGGAGATTTTATCCCAGTTTATTCATATGATTTTCATTATTATTTGAACCACTTTTTGTATTCCAAATCATTTATTTATTTGTTTAATTATTTGAATTTGAACTATTATTGTAAGTTAGATTAGATTAATGTTGTATTGTGTGATGCTAAACCATTTATAAATTTGATTTATATTGCAATCTTATGATTTTGTTATTGAAGATCTGATATATATGCTAAGCCATAAAATTCATTTTCCGATACGAGGCTGTTGAACAGATCTCGTAGAGATAGAGTTGCTCTATTTTCTGGAGAAAAACATTCTCTCTCTGATCAGAAATAAGTGTGGCGCCGTGTTTGTATCGTGTAGTCTTCTTGACATTGTATCAGCTATCTTAGCCTTTCTTCTATAAAATCTAATACACCTTCCAGGGTGTATTCTTGCAAATGCGAAATAAGTGTCGGTATCGCAGATTCCAACCCCATGTGAGGCCCATGTATCGATGCGTTAACGGATCGGATCATATGGGCCAGCCAATCCAGGTAACATTACTGAACTAGGCAGCCCTAAACGCAAACGGCCCTGAGCTTCTTCTTCCTCCACAGCTCCACCCCACTGCTCCGCGCCGCGCTACGCCCTAACCTACCCCTCGCCCTCTCTCTCGCCTGCCTCTGCTCGCGGCCGCCGTGATGGCCTCTCCGGCGACGAGGGAGGTGCTTATGCTGGAAGCGCCGGCGTCGGGGGTGCCGTGGCGCGCGCCCCCGGACGCGGAGACGGTGGACGCGCTGCCCTACATCGACGGCGACTACGGCGACCCGGCGGTGAAGCGCGAGGTTGACCGCCTCGTTGAGGAGGAGATGCGCCGGGCGCAACGAAAGCCAGCCGACTTCCTCCGCGACCTCCCCCGCGTACCCTCCGCTGGATTCCAGGTGGGTTCTTGCGCCTTGTGTTTCTTTTTAGAACCCGATTAGCTGTTCGTCCCCCATGTTTTCCCCTCTGATCCGCGTAGGGTTTATTGTTGCATCGTTAAATACAAAGAATCCACTGAAGTTTCGATTTAGTGTATAAGGGTTAGGGTTGTTTTACAAATATTTCTACAACATTATAATTTTAGCTATGAAATAGCGCAGTTAGGAGTTTGTTGTAGGTAGAACTGATCTGAAATAGCGTTTCCTTGTCGATGCGTGTTTGGAGAACAAGGAAGTAAATCACATTCACTAGTCCAGAAAGAACTGCTCAGCTGTTGGTTCAATCTATGGTTGATGCTTACTTCTCAAGGAATCGAGGTTATTCGTCAGCTCATGAGCACGGATATCTTTTGTTTTCGTTCAACCAATCACTCTTCTAGTGTTGCAAAATCTATGTCAGACAATTTGGTTCAAAAGTACGTCATCGACATGGTTTCAGGAACAAATAATTACTACTGAATGAGAAAGAAATGAACTTGGTAGCTAAACGCGTCGCAGCCTCCACCAGGGTCGAAAATTTAAAATCAATCCTCATTCAATCAATACAGCAAAGCCAATTCATTCTTTCCACAAATTTATTATACAGGCAGCATTCTTAGTATTGTTAATTTTCTACGACAGCGAAAGATGCATACTTCATGAATAGTTTAATTTTGATCCCATCAAAACTGCGGTTGATATTATTAGTTTCTGTTGTTGCATACTTTCACTAGTAAACTTATATTGCCTTTAACTTTGCTGAAGCAAAGTGAGTACCTTTACCACACACCGTGAATTGTAATGTCTGGAGGAAAAGGATAACCCTGCTTACAATTATTGTTGCATACTTTCACTAGTAAGCTGGCATTGAAAGCAGCCATTGAATATCCCGTGTATTTTACTCTGCTGATGCAAACAAAATAGTTTTACCACAAATGCACTGCAAGCAGTACGTCATCAGTTAAGTATTAATGCCTCCTTAGGTTGTAATGTTCCTCTGAAGGCCAATATTGATTGCTTAATGGAACATTGTTACAGAAATTCTTATATTATAACAACCATGCCAAAAGCTGATGCATTAGCTCAGTCCTTGTTCTCTATGTGTGAAGCTATAATTATATGTAATCCGCACTGATGTTGACACACTATCTTAGAAAAATATGCTAATATCTATAGCATGGGGCATACTCTGACGGATTTATTTCAGAATAACTTATACGTACTAGTTGAACTACATTCTCACCTTGAATTGAAGAGTTCTTATACTCTCTAAACTAGATGTTTTTTAGTTCCATTCACATTGAACATAGCATGTACATCCCATATTTTTTAAAACATTTTTCATATCTCTCAAAATTAGCTAGGTTCCACTTCCACCATCATCAAGTTAAGATAACAGAGCAAAAAAATATCTGGTGCAGCTGATCACCATAAAAGGGTAACTGCCATGGTGCCATTACTAACGGAGTAACGGACCAAACTACAAGTGTTCCAGCCATATTTTTTTGACATAGCTTGTCCTCTGTTAATTGTGTGCGCGACTCTTTCTAATGCCACTGCGAGTATTAAGCAATTAAGACAGAGTTTGTTGGACATGTTACCTAAAAAACAGCAGGAAGTATTTGGAAACCAAAACCAGCTCTGAACTACGTATATTTTGAACCTCATTGAGTAGTTCTGATTTTCCTTTGATGTGTCTCGGAACACAACTAATGATTAGTTTATGTAGCTAGGCTGTTAGGCGTTCACACAACAACTTTTTCATAATTTGCAGCATTTGATCTCTGGTAGCAGTTGAAAGCTAACTTGTTAAGTGTTTCACAGGCATCAATAAAGCCACATGCCCAACATAAATTGCATATATGATGGCACTTAACACATACACATATTCATATACTTCAAATCTGTTAGCACATTTTGTCTGAACATATGCAGATTCTATTAACAGATCAGTACATTTCTTGTGAAAGGTTATGGCAAGAATGTATAACTGTAGACTTAAGACTGACATGTTTTAATTATTTGGATTTTTTATTTGTCGATGTAAAAGCAGTCATGTTCTCATTTAGCATTTTTTGTTTTGTTTTAGCATCATCCTATGCTTGCGAAAGAGTATGAACGTGTTAGAGCAGGCAAGCCACCTGCTACCATAGAGATGTCCCGCTATGGTTTGGAGCCACCCCCAGCGAACAAGAGGAATGATGTTGCTGCTTGGAGGCAGGCTCTACGGAATGCTCAGAGCCAACTGCAGCATCAAATTGTAAGGTAAGGTGGTGCATTTTGAGGAATCACGTGTTGTGAATTGGCATTTCTATAAAGAAGATAGACATTGAATGATTGGCAGCTGTAGTGGCCACTTAAGGCAGCTTGTTGATTTAACTGTTTCAGTTTATGAATACGAATTTTGTGTATTTGTAAAGTTATACGAAAGCAAAGGAACTTCTGTAGTGATTATTTTAGTGCTGTGGGCAGGATATGCATGGAATCTTTCCCCATACAAAATTGCATTAGCTAATAATAAGCTAAACACACTGGGCACTGAATTAGAAAACTGTCGAAGTTCAAGCAGTAGATTGCACTTAGCTGCTTCAGAATATTGCATGATCACGTTGGTCAACGTCTTGCTGTATCACGCCCCGCTGACCATAATTTAGTAATTAGTACTCTGTCCCATAATATAAGGTGCTATTACAACCTTCTATATCATGTATTGCTTGTAATAACATCTTTAAGACAGAGGGAATAATTTAGTAATTACTGAACTTTTTCCATGACTATAATAGCTTGTAAGGTTTCTATGCTGTGAAAAATACAGGTTTCAAATTAATATGTTCAAATAAAAATCCGATTCAAAAGGGCAGACCTTTTAACATTGTGACCTGCAGTTTGTTTGAAATGACAAGCAAAATACTGTTGTGATGTACACCCTCCCTTATTATAAGATATTTTGAATATTTTTATGTGGACTACATATGGACTGAAATGAGTGAGCAGACACAAAAACGCGTCTATACATGCGATTTAGAAAAATGCCAGAACTTATAATTCGGAACGGAGGGTGTAAGAGCTAATTCTTTCACATATATATACTACTTTCTCCGTCCCGGTTTATTAGTCCTACATGTGTCCCTAGGTTATCATTTTGATTTACATAATAAAATTATATAACAGAAAAATTGTACCATTAGAGAGTGTAACAACTGAAGTTTCTAATGATATATTTTTTGTAATATATATCTCATATTAAGTTGGTCAAATTGATGACGTAGGGATACACGCAGGACTAATAAACTGGAACATACATGCAGGACTAATAAACTGGAACATACATGCTGCATATAGTTGACAATTCATGCTCCAATTTTAGTTTAGTGGTTTTGAGTGTCATATTTAAGGTTTTGAATGTCTCAGCTTCAGTTGTGGTATGCATTTTATTTAGGAGGTGCTGTTTCTTTTTGTTTCACCATATGCATATGGTTCTTATCATGTATTGTTCGCTATTGATTTCAAACATACTTCTGTTATCCTTTTTGAAATGAAATTAGTGTTACAGGATTGAGAATCTGGAGCTTATGCTGAAGCACAGTGTTGAGGTTTGGAAGCTCCAGAACAGAAAAATGGAATCGGTTTTGTCTAGGTAATTTGTTCTTGCCATATGTCCTTGACAGTGTTGTATCACTTTGATTTCGGTGCGGTGCATCTCGTCCTATTTTCTTTGAATTTCGGTTGACAGGATTCAGTATGGTGTCTGTTATCAGTACTGTCCTATGTCGTATAGAAACCAATATTTCTGTAGCTGGTGTCACATGTGTGAGGCATCAGTGTTAGTGCAAGCTCTTGCTTCTACATGATTTAGGCCCTGTTCGGTGTGTGGGAATTTCACAGGAATTTTGTGGGAAACTTTTCCTCTGGAAACTTTCCCTGCGACTGCGTTCGTTTCATAGGAATTGAGCTAGACCATTCCGCCGGAAAGGCTCAGTCACCCGTACTTTTCACGGGAAAATAAACATCCACCTAGACCAAAGAAAAGCGTGGGAGAAAATATCATTCCTCCGCTCCGTCTCCCTCCTGCCAAGTTTTCATTTTTTTTCCTATGCACCAAATGTACCACTTTCCTTTGTCTTTTATTCCTATAGGTTTGCTATTTCCACCCAGTCCTGTTTCCGTACAGGTTTTTCTTCCTTTGGTTTCTGAACCCACAGTCCGAACGAAGCCTTATTATCGTGCATGCATGGTAGCTCTTCAAAAACTTGAAACACCATTTATGACTCACGGTGGTAATCTGATATTGTAGGATGCAAAACATGGCTGTGGAATACAACGAAAAGATAGAAACCGTCAACCGTGAGAGGAAATTTCATCAGGTAGCAAATTGTTGAGTTCTTATCCTAAATTTGTATGAATATGACTATACTTTGCAGGCAACTGATAATCTTTTTTTTTGTGTCAGCAAAACACTGGTGGGCAACTCCATGCCTTGACAGTAGAATGGCAGGAATTGTGTCAGAAAAATATAGCTATTCAAGCTGCCTGTGTTGATTTACAGAATCAGATTGATCAGCTTAAACTTGAAGCTAAAGAACAGTATGATCTCCCTCCCCTGCCCTCGCTCCTTCTCCCTCTCTTTGCGAGTTGTGACAAATTATTTCACAGGGGAATGCCAGTGGACGACAGCAATGGAACTAACCTGCAAACATCAGAAGGGATTTGAGGTACCGTTCTCATTTTGTTCTGGGAAAAATTGCAGTGTCCTTCAATTTGTCTTCCAGGTAAGTTTAGGCGTCATGACGCAGAATGTCATTGGTGCTGTTGACAGGTTGAGATGCTTCTAGACACAGATGTAGGAAGGAAGAAACTGTGACGATGCTGGTTCCATGAGATGTCAGCAAGAGGTTGCATTAGCCAACGTGCTTACTTGACCTGCAACTGTGAGTTCCAGATACGAACCCAGTCATCATAACAAATCCTATCCGTGATGGCATGTGCTGGTGGATACCTGGTAGAGAAACAGCTTAAACGCATGTATTGTTGTCTGGAAGTGTGTTCAGGGCAAGGGAAACAGAGTGCCCGCCTCTTTTTCATTGCGAACAGGCTCCGACTTTTCAGAGTGTAAATTTGTACGTTTTAACAATGAACTGTCAGCTGAATCTTTGGTCAATTTAACTCCGCCTGTTTCAGAGAACATTTTGCGTCTGGCCTGAAATTGCCCGTTTACTATCTGGCCGGCAAAATTGATGGGAGTTGTTACTGTTGGCGACCTATGTTCGTACAGATTTGTATAGATCAAGCCAGTGCCCTTCTCTTCTATCAAGTCAGAACGTGCTAGACTAAGTTGTGCTCAACAATAAAGAATGGAGAACTACCGTCATGTAGTCTCCCAGTGATTTATTTGAAAACATATAATCCCTTTGACGACTAACGGAACGGTGATTACCACATAGAATATGTGGTAAGCAACCTAAAAAAAAACGGAACGGTGATTTATGCTCTGAATAATTATGAGGAAAAAATGAAACAAACATAGAATTGCACTGGTCGCTCTGTTTTGATTTCAGAAAAATAAACAAGAGCCACACAACCGTATAAGGACGAAATCACCCAAGTAGTGCAAAAACAGGAATCGAGCAACAAATTACTCATGGTTAGTGAATGAGATATGAGAAACCATTACCAATTGCATGGCAACAAGGCGAAAACTAGATGACTTAACTCCTCCCAACATATATAAACAGCCAGAAGAAGCATCTTGTGTTATCTCAGAGTGACAACCTAGTGATGTTCTCATACCAACCTGAAATCAATAATATGAGGCACTGGAGGAAGCCAAATTAGTCTAGACTCTGTTTCCACCGATATGGTGTTTGTGACCGTATCTAGAAGAAACAGACGAGGGGGAATCCTGGTCCATCCACAGCCTGATGATCCTAGCCGTCCGTTCAGATGACGTGGCTGCGTCCTAGCCGTTCGTTTTTCAGATCGTGCGATCCTGGCCGTCCGATCGGTTTTTGACACTGCTCACGTGGTCCGAACCGTCGGTTCCTTTAGCACTCCATCGCCACAGGTGATATACCCGCGCAGTCACTGATCAGTGGGCCTGCTTCGCCCGGGTCCCGGCTGTCAGGGACTGAGGGTACGTGGCGTTCTCGTGCGGTTGGGATGGCCAGGGTGCTGCGGTGGTTCCGCCCGTGGTTCTGCTACCCCGCAGGGGGCAAATTCGTCATTTCCTCTTCACTTTCTCCCTCCGTCCTGTGGAGAGGCATGGGTTGAGCGGTGCGTGGCGACTGGCTCCTCGTCGCCGGGTACAGGGTGGGTGGCTTGCCGGCCATGGAGGACCCCCTGCTTGTCCATGGAGAGAGAGGGACAACGATCCCTGTGCCTCTCCTAGGGTTAGATTTGGGATTTGAGCTTCCTTTGCCCTGCGCCCCTTTCGACTTTCCCTTCTCCTCCATTCCCGTGAGAAACCCTAGATGCAACCACTCCATCCTCTTCTTCCTCCAGATCGTGGAGGTCAGCGACAGAAGAGCGGCTGGCGGAGACTACGGCGACGACCACGGAGGAATCCTCCTCAAACCTGACCCCGACCTGGAGCGCAGCAGCAGCCACTTGAGGTCGCTCGTCATCGGCGGCGGCGACTAGGGTTGCGGCTGCGGGCTGGCTGCCGGCCTCCGCATCTACCACGTCCTCGCACGGTCAGTCATCCCTGCTGCTGTGCCTCTCAAGGACGAGCTGAATCGGAGGAGCACAACCCGCGCCGTCGTCATTGGGTTCATGGATTGCCCCTCGTCCTCCACCTCTTTGCAGCAGGCACACATGAAGATTTGGGCGTCCTTGACTGGCAGCACCACGTCCATCCTCCATTCTTGGTGAGTCCTAATTCTCTCTCTCTCTCTCTCTCTCTCTCCATGAGCAGCTCAAGGTTCTGTATAGGAAGGGCAATGCAAGGTTCCTCGTGATTGCAGTGGTGAAGGAGGCAATTCTGCGGTTGGGGTCTTTGTTTAGCTGTCGGTGTTGGAGATGGTGTTGGTGGAAGTACCGGTGAAGAAGGAAGTGAGTTGAGGGATATTGGGGAAGACCATATTTTTTCCCCAGGTTGTTGCTGCTATTGCAGCCTTACATGAGAGGTTGTCCCAGGAGAAGAAGATCAGGGCTCTGCAAGCAGCACGCCCCTCCAAACATTAGCTGTATCCTGTATGCTTTCTTGAAACTTAGTGTTATACTCAATCCAACATTGCTTATTGCACGATACTAGAAAGATTAAATGAATATGCTCATGCAGATAATAAACATTGTGGTGTTGAGTCAAAAACAGAGTCTGATGTTGAAGCAATATTTTTGAAGTAGAGATTGCACATAAGTACTTTTATTATCTTGATACACGTATATTGGTACATCAAACTATTGATCTGGCCAAAGTAGCACTTTTCATGTAGACTGGTTTGTGATGACGACGAGTAATCATCATCGAAGTGTATTTCCACACTTTTGTTATTAGCTTTGTTTGGTTCAGTAAAAAATTCCAACCATGACCAATACATTTGATTCATGACAGGTTACTTGAATATTCACAAGTACTGGAATGAGGCCATATTTAGCAGTCAAAACGACCAAACTACGTGCCTGTTATGGAGTATGATGGAATTCTACCATGTCGAGGGGATAACCAGGTAAAGACACATAGTTAATGGAAAGTACTTTCAGAGAATCCAGATGTCGCTATGATCTTTCTGCATTTTCCAGTGTTCTTGAGTTTACTAACATACTATTGATAAAATCAGGTGGACATTATGTGTTTCACATTTACATCGGGTCATGCAGTAGCAGCGCAAGATTTTTCTGATCCTTAATTGATCTGTAGGTACTTTTTTATATGCATGCTTGTTCTTTAAGCTTTACTAATATGTACTCCCTCCGATCGGAAATAAGTGTCGGTGATTTGGTACAAACTTTCTACTAAGTTAGTATAAAATCGCCGATGGTTATTTCCGATCGGAGGGAGTATTAAATAATCGTGTGTTGAATAGACACAAAACATAGTAGATTATCATGATGTATTACTAAAATGTATGTACACAGTGATATAAAAACAATCTTACATAAAAATTATGGACGTGGAATGAGGAGAGGATAGTGATCGAATCTCATAACTTGTCACTATTGTAGAATTTACTAGAAAAAATATATTGTTTTTAATTACTTTTGTTTCTTTATCACTTGAAAAAGAATCTGGTAGATCAAAGACAAGGGAGGAGGTCTTAGCTGAAGAATGAGATTACAAGAGATGTCTTACCGCGGCAAGAGAATGAAACGAAATCCAACAGAGGTGTAATTTTAAATTTCAAATTTGCAAATAATTTCATTTGTCTTTATCATGCTATAGATATCAAATCTGTGAGTAGATTTGTATACATGTTAGTATGTTACTTTGGAGGAGTAACATTACTCATTATATATGCCATAATAGATGAATACTTCTCCTAAAATGTATATTCTATTTGACTTTTTGTCTAAATGAGAGACATACTAAGAGCCATTGATGTCTTGACTATCATGGTTAGACTTGTCGTCTATTAATATGTTATCTCATGTGCATGATAAAGTCTTAAAAAACAAAATAGAAAACATATCAGGAAATTAAATTATTTACTTTGTAGGAAAAAGTTAACAAGCTTATAATATATATAGACAAAAGAATGATCAGAAAAACAATGTATAAGGAAGATATTAAAATGAAAGTAATGAATTCAATTTTTTAGGAGAAATTGCAATATCTATTTAACCAGAGGTGCATAGTGTTCTTCAGGAATGTGATGAGTAAAAAGGTGTTTCCCCCTTTTCTCTTAGCACGGACCATTAGATGAATAGGTGAACCATCCGCGGCAAAGAAATTACTGCAACAATCAAGGTTGTACTACATGAATGAAATAATATATATAACTTGACTGAAGCCATCAGTAAGGTACATCTTTATACAGAGTGGTTTGGTAAAATGGTGACCAACTATATGTAAGAAGCAGGAGTAAGAATGCCAAATAGTATGCTATCATGGTGATTTATTTCTGCTGAACTGGCCCATCTTGTTGATAGAATACACAAGCATTGCTGACCTGGTACACACGGGAATACCCATGTCATGGTGATTTAGTATTACTGGTTGTCAGTATAAGCTTTGTGTTCAGTTTTCAAGGATAAAGATGAGGCACATATTTTAGTTTTCAACTAAAAATACAAAAAATTGTTATTCTCTAAAGTTTGCTGATAATGCAGTTCAACACATATGACAATCAAACAAGGCTGTTATTTCCCTTTGTTACAGACTGATATTCAGGTTGCAGCATTTTACCTTAATTCTTATGCATCATCATGTTAGTACCGCACACGGATTACTGGTTGTCATGTTAACTTTCTTCATTATTGTTATCATGGTATTTATTATTTGTAGTTAATGCATGTGCACCACGCAGAACAATGGTTGTATTTGTGCAGCTCTGCAGATTCGATGCTAAGCTTCAAGTTTACATTACTGTTTCTTTTTAATGGTCATCAGTTTTTTCAAATATTGTTTTGTACTACAAGTTGTTGTAGATAAACTTTAATTTATTGTCATGTTATTCAGTCAACCGAAGGATTTAGATTTAGTGTAATGTAGTTTGGAGAACGTCGCCTAAGTCTCTGCAAAAAGCCTGTATGTTTACATTTTCTTTCCCCTTATGCTGAATTGGTACTATGTGAGAGTTGAAGGAGAATGGGGTATTTTCTCCAGTACTTCACATTGGCAAGTAGTAGTATGCTAGAACTTGGAACAAACATGTTGCTTGCTGCATATGCATTTCAGGTCGGAATTGGATTATCTAGGCTGTAGTGAATGGGACATGGTCATGGCTTCATGGCTTCATGGGATAACTTTCAGACTCTTGTGATGCCATATGTGCACAAAGGCCCTCTCAGTATGAATTGGTATGGGAAGACTATGACATGTATTTCTCCCTGCCAATGTTTGTCATGCAAAAATTTCTCAGCTTGGGAACTGTATTAGTATTTCTGGCTTCATGGGATTCTGTCTGTTGAATTTTGTAAGTATTAAAATGCTCTTATGTAAGCTTGAGCGGCTTGAAAGCAATGGAAGTCTGAACTGAAATAATTTGGGTTAAAAGGAAACAAAACAGTGATAAGATTGTTGCTAGCTAATTACTAACATCTTAATACATTCTTCTACAATGCTATATTTTGTAGAAATAGGCTGATGTCACTTATAAATATAATGGCTGCTTTTCCTGGGTTAGATTCTAAGATCTTACTCAAGTATGCAATATTCCATATTTTAGCAAAGGCTTATAAGTTAATATGTGTTCATTTAGATGTTGAGAAGTCAAGAAGCAGGTGAACTGTATCATGTAAAAGATATAAAACCATGGTTAACCCAGTATATATAAATAGGGAATCTATAGATCAGTTCCGTCTATTATTTTCCTTAGTTTGCGACAGCTCGGCCACAACTCAATCCAAATTAGAAACTCTGCATGTGATATCTTTGCTGAAATGCTTTCACATCCAGCTTAATTTTTCGAAGGACTGACCATGTCCTTTCATAGTTGTATCACGTTTTAGTATTTAACTATTGCACATGTCTTAACTGATATCTTTTTTTCAGGAATTCCTTATTATTATTATTATTATTATTATTATTATTATTATTATTTCACCAGATTTTGACCAAAATTATTTTTCCAATGTTATGGATTTATATTTTCTTGATACACAGATTAAAACTATTTTGATGTCGATGTCCTTCACCTCAAGTGCCAAAATTCATACTGTTGAGGCTATGTAGCCCTTGTGCACCTCTATATTCTTGTGCAGAGTCATCAGTGCTGTCATCATTTTCATTTTTTGGACCATTGAAGCACGCTCATGTGTTACTTGTCCAGAACTGTGTCTCACACTATATATAATGCTATTGTTGGAAGAAATGATTGATTCTTTTTACACTGGTTCTTATCCTGTGACTGCATTTCTTATGCAGGCTGCCAATGGTTTTGATTTGGAACCAGTCTGTTGTGAGTTCTTTACATGTTCATCTTAAATGAAGAAAAAAATTGTGGTATGATCCCCACCTGCCTCTCTTCATCTATGCCTTCCCTGGACCATGCATAAACATTTGATATGCATGCGTGAGCACTTATATTCTATCTTTTCCTTGTAATGGCTCCATGCCACGAGCAGGATTCTAAGGCTCGAATTTACTACACTTCACCTAATTATTGGAACCTTTAGCGGATGAGTAAATTTGAGCTTGAAAACAGAGACACCCTCACTCATAAGACAACACGGGTAGCAGCATCTTTCTTTGTTATTCTAATTCTGAATTCTGTTATTACCCAAATCTATTTATTCATCTAGCCTTTATTGTAAGTGACATCAACTCTGTTTTTATGCAGTACTCAGCAATTCTTCTAAAGAAGCCTGATCAATGCTGAGCAGTCTATGCATGTTCAAAACTTTTCTGGGCTGATGATCAAGATGGAGTAATGGATGGTAAAAGGTGAACATAATATTATACTTATTTACTTTTGGCATATTTTGCACATAGAAGGGTAGGGAATCATTTCTTAATGATAAGGACAGAAAAATCTTGGTGGTGGTCATGTAGCCACTCTAATTTGCTGTCAGCGTACCACCCATTTCGAATTGGACTTGAGTGGTCTCGCGTTGACTGGTTTTCCCCATGTACCCTGAGAGACTACAGATAGATGATGTGGTGAAACGTTATCTTAAAAAAATCATCAGAAGATCTACAAATGAGTTGTCATCATGCTAATCAGTTCAGATGATCTTGGTTACATGGCAATGTTACTACGCTTCAACATTGTTTAACATAATTGCATGACATTTTTGTATATACATGCTTTAACTTAGTTCATGTTCTTACCTTCTACTTATTCCTTTTTCTTGCATGATTTTCTTTTTGTGTTATAAAAAGATAAAAAAAAGTTGCTTTGCATTTGTTTACCCACTATTATTTTAGCTATAGATTGTTGTGTTCCTCAGAATAGACGTAAATATGTAAAGCTCCTAGCAATCTCCATCCCTGCAATGCCTTTAGGTTTTACTATAATTCGTAGATTAAAATAAGAAAGTATTCACTTATTTGAAACTTGAATTTAAGTGTTAGCAAATCCATAAAGGTCAGATGGGTTACGTTTGTAAAAAGTAAATTCCTGCATACCGGCTATAAATATTTGGTTAACCAATGTGGGATACCTTATTGGAGCATTTGATCTGCATATAGTAGAGAGGTGCAGGCGTGCAGCCAACCCTTCATGCCTATTATTAGAGCATTTGATTTTCCTCACCGGTAGCGGAAGAGAAGATCCACATGCATGCACGATGTGTTCCTATATGTTTTCTTTACTTTGACTAATTAAAAAAGCATTTTGAAGCAATATAAGAGGTGAATTCTGTTCTAAATCTCTGTTTTTTATGATTTCTGGACGAATGACTGTTTAGTTTATAGGCTGCATCCACAAAAGTGAGATTATTTTTGCTTATGATTCTGTAAGTTGACCATTTTTCTGCTAGCTTTCTTAATTTCTTTCTTATATTGCAGGAAGTTTACGGTGATGCCTTTTTCTGTGTGTTTATGCATCAATACAAATATTTCAAAAATTAATGCACTATGGTACAGGTAGCTTTTGACAAAGATAGAGATTCTTCACTTATTATAGCTTGGTTTGGCCCGCTCATTTTTCCTCTATGTCTGATGTGTATTGTAGGATCACGTGCCGTCGCTGATTAAGGTCTCCAGATTCACATGTTCCCCTGTATACTACATTCTCTTCTGGTATGGTCATATGCCCCTCCTCTCTTTGTGGTGTCCTATGTACAACTTTAGACGCTTTCACATACTATTGCAGTCTTCATCTCTTGTGCAACCTTGAACTTCCCATTTCTTGTCCGACCATCAGTTGTGGAGCTTGAAGTTTGTTGTATTTTAGAATTGTTAGACTTTCGCACAAACCGGTGGTCATTAGTGAACGGATGGAAAATCATTTACACATAGTTGAATTTTCACTGGTTTTTTCATATGGTAGCAGCATGTCAAATTATTATCTGTATAAATTATAGAGCAAGCATGGTACCAGCTTTGCCAAGCACTAATATATGCATTCATTGTAATAATTAGAGAATACTTTATGTATAAATTGTGAGCATGATCAGATGATGGGTATCATTTTATTCTATGTTGCCTTCCAGATTTTATAGACAATAAACATTTTGAAGCCATGCAATCGGATCTCTGAAGCCTGATCCTTCCAGACTAACAGAAAAGATGTGCTCGCCAAAGCTCGGACATCTCCACTTTTAACCTGCAGTCATCAGGTTTCGTCGTCACACCATGGCTCCCACAACAGCATTACATTTCTAGCAACTGAGCACTACCTAGATTTTTCTTAGTATTGCAGCAGAAATGTGCACAGAAATGATAGGGAGATTAACTGTTTGATCATAGCAGTAACCTTGCTCTACCAAAGAATGGTGCGAGGTTTATCTAACACGTTAAGCTCTAAATCTATTGTGCCCATACACCAATTGTTTCAAATGAATGAATGATATCGCATGTTTCTTCTGGAAGCATATCTCTGATGTTTGGTATATAAGAGCATTTAGCCATACTATGTTTGGTTCCTATTATTTGTATCATATAGCTGTTTCCTTTGCTGCCTGTGACCTATATGCTCTTTTTATTATTTCCTATCTGATGATGTTAGCACTTTCTTCACACTCTTCTTTATTACCCTTATTATCAATATTTATTGTATTATGAATTTTTTTTGGGCCTACCGTTCATAAATTGCGATTTCTATGCTTGCTTGCTCGCCGCGCGGCAAGCCGCGCTATCCTACCTAGTATAGCTACATTGAGCTGCGAATCCATCCTCTCCCCAGTCCAACAAAACAAATGTTACAACTACGGTTGTAAATCCAGAGAGGAGGCCAAAGCGGCTTCTGTGACAATGGTCTCAGTGGTGAATGTGAGAAAGTTCAGATAGTCGCCCCAGAAACGTGGGCTAGTCCAGTACCTTCTTGCCCAGCAAGGTGGGCTTATCCACCTCGTTGGTGAGAAAACAATTTTTTTCCACGTTCTCGTTGTATAAATCAGTTTAGTCATTGTACTCAAGAAAGTTAAATTTACGGTCATTGAAGACGTCAGGCAGGTTCGTGTACCATCACCGCAGACGGTCAAGCTACGTACTTGTTGACGTGGCAGTGTGGGGCCCGTATGACAGGGTCACAGCAGTTCTACCGGCTGTAGCTTTTACACTCATCTCTTCCCCGACTAATCCACTTCCTGAGCTGCTTCTTGCCTCCCAGTCCCAGGCTGCTCGTGACGCCGCCTGCCCGCTCCTTGCTCGGCGCAGCAGATGGTAACCGCCTGATGTACCTCGTCCGCAGCCGACCCATCTTCGCCGCTTCGCGAGGTGCTGGCCTTGCCGCACGTGCACTGCCTCGGTACCGCGCCGTGACGCCGCCTGCCTAGCTGGTCCACCACATGGAATTGCTCCACCCCGCGAGGAAGGCGTCCAGGGTGGACACACAAACGTTCGCCACGAGGTGCGAAAGCGCAGGTGGGGGCACAACTCTGACGCCATGGCCATCGCCTCGCCGCCGCTCCGTGGGGGCACAACTCTGAACGCGATGCTCGTCGGGTCCCGCGACGGCGAGTGAGCGAGCGCGAGGCGGTCGGCCAAGCCTGCCTCTGCCTCTTCTCCTAGACCACGGACCAGGTTCGTGTGCATATATAACAGACGCGAGGAACGGTGAGAGCTTTGGAATCCCTCGCGGCGCCGCTGTGCTGAGATGGCCACGTCTCCCTCGCACGCCCGGAACATAGTGGACACAAGCAGGCATGCAACTGTTCGATCAAATGCAACTTTTCGATGAAGTGCATTCGACAGAGAGCACCATGGATGTTCAAACATGCGCATGTTCGTTCGTTCTTCCAGGAAACAAAAATGCCCACTTCTTTTTCTTCCCTTGCATCACATGCAAACTTTTTGCTCTCTCCGCTCATCTTTTAGTTTCTGAAAATTGATCAGGTCCCCGTACACGTGCAAGAACAACGCCTGGCTGGTGGAGCGCGCACGTAGAAGTGGCGGAGGGCTGCTTCGACCTGGCGGGGAAGGAGCGGCGGCGTGGGCTCACGGACAACGGCGGGCTAGGTTTCAGCATCGACCATGTGCTGCGTTCCAGGCCGCTGGGCACGGTGTGCATCGGCCTCAACATCGGGGGGCGGGACCGGCGCCTTCGCGTCGCGGATCCGGGAGCACAACGTGACCGTGGTGACCACGACGCTGGATCAGGACGCGCCATTCAACCAGTGCGTGGTGTCCCAGGACGTCGTCGCATCGTCCCTCGTCCCCTTCCGGGCGCTTCGTGCCGCCCCTGAAGAGCGCCACGGCGACCTGGCTAGTCCCTAATAGTGCGGCGGTCCAGCCCAACTGCTGCCGGCGACGACAGGGACGGCGGCATCGGCGTACCTCGTGCGACTTCGTGGTGTACTTCGCGATCGACCTCGAGGCCTGCGCAGCACGTAGCTAGGCTCGCCGTGATGATCCCGGCGTTCGGCTAGGGCGCCGCTTCCGTCCGCGACCACCACCTAACGACAACGACGACACTGCTGACGTGCACTCCATGGTCCGGCTGGTGCGCGGATGCGATGGCGGTGAAGTTTATTGACGCGTACGTCGCCGAGGCGGCGCTTGCGACCGGGCTACGGCCGGCGGAGATCGAGGAGTACGCGCGCTGCGAGTCGGAGGGCGAGGGTTAGCATTTAAGTGGGTCACACAAGTTGTAAAACAAATTAACCGGTCACTCAACTTGTCAATCGTGTGCATGCCTGGTCACAGAACGGTTTAAAGACGGGTTTCCATAAAAATTGATCAATTGCATAGCACGTGAGGTAAGTGCTGACAAATATCTTACAGAAATCCCCCTGACAGGTGGGACCCACACGTCAGTAGGGAAGAAATAATTAAAATTTATTGCACGGTGTAGGGATTCGAACTCAGAGCAAACATCTAATTCTAAAACCATCACGTGATTGCCACTACACCTAACTAAATATTAATCTCTTTGTTGGACGTTTCTATTTTATACCATTATAAATGAATAAATGTCCGACCTCATGGACATGCCATGCGCACGTCCAGGCTCTACGACGTCGTTAGGTAAGCATAGTCAACGATATGCAATGCATCCGTACGCATATTCTCGATTGTTGATGTCATGAGTGTGGATTTTTGTAGCTCAAGTTATATATAGCTTTTTTTTAAAAAAAATTGAAATTTCTAATTCCTTATATTTGAGGCTCCACAAAAACAACAAAATCTTACAGATTACACTGTTCACTATTACGTATGTCAGATTTTGTTATTTTTGCACAGCCAATATAATAAGGTATTTTGAGTTGAAATTTTGCACATTTGTAGACCTCAACATTGTTCATACCTGGAATTAATTTGAGATTTTTTGGAAACATAAAATATGTTTTTTATTTTTTTTCAAAAATCAAGCTATATATGTAGCTCGAGCTACATTTGTAGTTTTTGTTGATGTCATATACTACTTAGGATGTACCTATGTATCTAGAAGGAACATTATTACTAGAAATATATTTGCTCAGTTGACAAGCACGCGTGTGCACCAGCTTCAGGTCGCGTGTTTGAAATCTCAAAATCGTCCACTAATTATTGTTGTTTATCCACTACTGACAGGTGGACCTGCTTGTAAGGCAGGGAGTGAACTGAAAAAAAACCAGCCCCCAACTCCCCATCCACGTTAGGTTTTTTTTTGACAAAAACCGGCATTAGACCGTTTTGTGACTAGACATGCACACAATTGACAAGTTGAGTGATCGGTTAATCTGTTTTACAAATTGTGTGACTTAAGTGCACCCACGTTACAAGTTGTGAGACCGCAGGTGCTATTTACTCCTAGTCAAAACCTCAGCCAAATACGTAGCTTCGCCGTATGCGGTGATGGTCGTAAGTTCAACTTTTTGTGAATACAGTGACTAAACTGATTTATACGAACAAGTTCAATGATACCTTGTGTATTTTACTCTATAAAAAACGTCCGCAAAAAGTTGGCCGCTAAAGTGCCCCCCCCCCCCCTCTCTCTTCGGACGACAAACCAGGGTCGACCAGCGGTACTTGGTCATCACCAAATGGAAACATGATTTTACCAAAATTGCCACAATTAATCCCGATAGCCATAATTTGCCGTACGTCATGCCAATACTAACAGAGATATCCAACTGAAGAGATATCTAGTACTACCAGAGATATATGTGCTACATGATTCCAGAGCTATCTAGTCCGTCAATTTAAATTAAGGTACTCCTTTCGATTTATATTACTCTTCACTAATATAGATGTATCTACCACTAAAATATATTTAGATATATCTATATTAGAGAATAATATTATGGGTTGGAGGGAGTATAAGATTTGAGCATGACTCCCGCATATGTGGACATGCTTTCACCATGGCACATGTGCCAACAAGACCTTCCCTTTTTTTCCTATTGTTGCACAGGAGTCCTCTCTCCTCTATTTAGGTACTTTTGTGGCTTATAAGCCAAAATCTAAAAGCCATTAATAAGCTTAACCAACTGTGAACATTTCTTAGTCTAGTATCCATATCACCATTTTGTTTCCTCAATTATTTATCTGAAAAATCAAAATCCCTTTGAAGATTAATGTAGTCCAAAAATATGCGAAAAAATAAAATCATGATTCTAAGCTCTGGATAATCTGTTGACAAAAAAAATAAAACAAGCCGAAATAAGATTGCACTGATATTTCTTAAGAGAATTGCAAATGCCCAATGTTTTGACTTCCAAAAAGTAAATAAGAGGCATATCTTTGTGCAAAGACGGGATCACAAAAGGAATTGTACAACAAGTAACTCATGATTCGGGAATTACTTAACTCGTACAAGCACAAGAAACCATTACTAGTGCATGACAACAAGGCAGGAACTAGATGATCAACCCACTTCCAACCTACAGTATATAAATAGCAGAAAAAGCATCTTGTGTTGCCAACTTGAAATCAATATTGTGAGGTATATATTGGAGTAAACCAAAACAGTAGTGCATGACAACAAGGCAGGAACTAGATGATCAACCCACTTCCAACCTACAGTATATAAATAGCAGAAAAAGCATCTTGTGTTGCCAACTTGAAATCAATATTGTGAGGTATATATTGGAGTAAACCAAAACAGTCTATATTTTATCATGCTTGAAATAGTGTTTCTGACCCTAAGATTCGGCAGCTAGTTGTAGATCCACCTCTCCCCGATGTAACCAAACAAAATGCTCAAACAAGGATGCCTATTTCGGCTCTTTGAGCCAAATCATATATCCAAAGTAGGAGATATCAATAGTGCCGCTAATAAGGCGCCGTAAACTCTTACCGTGTAGAGGTGGTTCATGAAAGTGATAATATTTAGGTCATCGTTGTAAACCTATACAGTGATATAGTCGTCTCTCTGGCCGAACAAGGTTTCATCAACAATCTTGGCGGAACAAACCTTGCCTTCTTTGTAGTCCTGCTGTGGTGTCCCTCTGGCGGAACAAGGTGATGCTCCATGATCTAGGAAATGTGTTGTTGTCTGTAGGGACATCCGGCCGAAAAGGTAGCGAGGAAGTGCACTTGTGCCTCGCAACATCGATCACGACGTTCTGTGTGAACCATGTAGACGGTGTCCACTCGAAAAACGACCTTGTCAAAGGAGATGATTATTGCTAACAGGAGTGCATACCTTCAACGAGTTGTGTGACTGTGTCACATTTCTCCAAATGAAGTGTTGTGGTAGAAAATGGAACTATCGAAAGAAGAAGTTTGCTTCCGAAGTATCGGAAGTGTGTTATATGCATGGAGTTAAGTTCTGTTATTTACTACTTTTGTATCCCATATCTAAATAATATGGAAAAAGTTTTTTATCACAATTGATGGAAGAAAATATTTTGGACCCTAATCGCGTTGTGCGGGATATGGCGCTACACAACCCGGTGTTGCGATGTGTTAGTGAAAAATAGCTGGCAACTAATCAAAATTGCCATCCAGCGGCATGTTATGGGATCCGACGGTGACAATTCCACCGCGCCAGGGAACCAGAATTATCACGTGCGTGCATTACAATTCTTATCATGGTAATTGACCAAGTACATGTGCCTGTTTTGCTATGTGTTTTCTGTGTAATGCTGTTCCGCAAGGACGTCATCGCTAGATAGTCTAAGGACTTTTTTGTAATATTATTATTATTATTGAAGTTTTGTACTGATGGTTATCGAAAGATCGGTAAACCTTTTCAAAAAAACAACATTGCATTCCGTGAACCAAGTGAGCTTACCGTAAGGTCCAATAGTGATTGGGAATCTGGGGGGAGGCGTGTCATCTTCTCCTCCTCTAAACACAACTTATTTATAAGAGTTTTCCGATTCTCTTCTAATCTAATCTGGTGTTTTAGGTGTCTTAATCCTCTTGGCCACTGACACGTGGGTCTAAGTCGTATTTTTAAATTGTGGCGCCAGCTAGGCCCTAGACACATCATCCCGCGCCCCGACACTGGCGAAGCTAAAATCCAAGCAGCCCCTCACTCCCAAATCTCAAACCCCCAAGACAATCCCATTCGCCACCGGTGCAAACCATGGCAACGATGTCCGCCGCCTGCTGCTCCCCAACCCGTCTCTCCGTCTCCTGCTCTTCCTCCTCCGTGTCGGCGCGCCCGCTAGCTACGCATGGTCGTGGTTGATGGCGGCCCGGTTGGCGCGTCGGCAGCCGAGGCGCTCGCCTCCATGGGCGCCCAGGCGTTTTTCCTGGAACGCAGTGCCAAGCCCGATGGCGGCGCCATCCCGCTTGGCATGCTCGACAAGTTCTCCATCCTGCTGGGGCTCGTCGACCGCCGTGTCACCCGCATGCGCATCCTCTCCCCGTCCAACCTCACCGCCGACGTCTCCTATGCGATCCCCCCGGCGCACACATCCCCATGCTATGTAGTTTAGTGTATCGTCGCCTCCTCGACATTCGTGGCATGAGACAGTGGAAGGCGATTCCTTGTCGTTTGGTGGCTGTGGGTTGTGTTGTATGCTCTGTGGTGTTGCATTTGTACCGTGTATTCTTTATAGCATTGTTCTGACCATTTTGACCTTCTTCTTCTATGAAACTAATACACATTTCAGGGTATATCTTTGAAAATATTTCTTTAGAATAAAGAATTGCAAATGCTCGCTATTTTGACTTGTGAAAAATTAAACAAGAGCCATATTCCAGTGTGCCTCTCACTTTCCCCTCCATGCTCTCTCTCTCTTTGCTACAGTAGTCCGAGAGCCCTCTCGAGAGAGCCGGCCTGATCCCGAGCCACTCCGGCGGCGATGTCGTCCGGAGGTGGCGGAGGTGAGGTCAGGTGTAGGTCTTCTTTAGTTTAGCGTAGGTTTTTGGCCATCTGCCGGTTAGTTTTCGGAGAAGCGCTCGGGACTCATGGCCGTCTCTGAGCATGGCGTGGTCGGAGTCGTCTCCCTCTGCTCCGGTGGCCGGAGAGCCGGCGACCACCCTGGCCCATAGATCTCCGCAATAAGGCCCGCGCCCCTCCCTGTCTTGCTCTCGTTGGTGTTTCTCTCTGCTCCTGGCCGGCCTCGGTGGCGGGGGGGGGGGGGATCGGTTAGATCCATCGTCGAAGCTTTGCTCGGTGGTGGCTGGGGCTTAACGTCTCCCTGGTGCTCCGGCGCAGCTCCAGGAGGCCCGTCGCTGGAGGCCCTCCACCCAGATCCGTGGCAGATTTGGCCCGGCGGACTTCGGTGGCAAGGCCCTTCGATAAGCGCCTAGGAGCCGACGGCTGCTATCGAGGATCTGCTCTCTTTCACCCCCCTTGGCCGGCCATGGTGGCAGGGGAGGTCGGGTGAAGGTGGGATGCGTGGGTTTTCTCCTTCCTGACCAGCCATGGTGGCCGGGGGGGGCGGTGAAGCCCAGCCGCCTCTTTTCATCTTCCTCAGTGTCGGCACTGTTCCTTCCGGCTATCGTCCTCCTCTTCCCGACCTCCTCTGGTTCCTTGGTGGAACTAGGGCTCCTGGTCATGGCGACGTGGCGGTGGTCGATTCCTCACAGGAGCTCTCCCCAGCGGCTTGAGGCGATGGTGGTTCGTCTCCCCGTCCGGGCTCAATGGGTGTAGGGCACCCCTCCTCCGCTTCGACGCCTTGCTGGCTCTCTGCTCGCCATGCCCCCCCAAGTGGCCCGTTTCCCCGGTGGTGGCGTGGTGGCCGGCGAGACTCGACGCCTTCGGTAGCCTAGTAGAGGCCGGAGGACCTGATCGCTTTCTGCGATTTCTCTAAGGTCCTTTTTGCATTTTTATGGACCTGGTTGTAAACCCCCTTTCTTTGGGGGTCTGTTTGTAATGTATCGAGGTGATCAATGAAGCAGCTTCCGGGTCCTTCGAGACCCGTTTTCCCGTTCAAAAAAAAAGAGCCATATATTTGTGTAAATACGTGATCACCCAAGGAATTGTACAGCAAGTAACTCATGATTCGTGAATGGCTTAACTCCTGAATGTCACAAGAAACCATTTGCCACTGCATGACAAAAGGGCAAGAACTAGATGACTTAACTCACTTCCAACGTATATAAATAGCCATAAAAGGCATCTTGTGTTGTCTCGGAGTGATAACATCATAACGTTCTTTTACCAACTTGAAATCAATATTGTGAGGTATTGGAGTAACCCAAAATAGTGTACTGTCAATCTCGTCCCAGATAGTGTTTCTGAGCATATATGGCCATGTTAAGATGTAAATATGTCTTCTCCCTAGTTTAGCTAAACAAAATGCAAGAACTAGTGTACCAGGGCGCCGATTTCGGCTCTTTGAGCCAAACCATATATCCGGAGGAGGAGGCCAAAAGGTTTTTGTCAAGAAGCCATCATGGCTCTTACCGTTTACAAGTGGTTCATGCAAGTGAGAATGTTTAGATCACTGGTGGAAAAAGGCCCTATGGTCTCGGTTCATGCGGGCCATTGGTCCTGGTTGCCGAACCGGGATTAATTACTCGGGACCAATGCCGGTCCCGGTTCCAGCACAAACCGGAAGCGATAGGTCTCCACGTGGACGCACTGCAGCGCGAGGGGGCCTGGGTCATTGGTCCTGGTTCATAGCACGAACCGGGATCGTTAATCTCTGCAGGGTTTTGTGTTTTTTTTCCATTTATGGTTTAGGGTTTTATTTGGTGTGTTTTTTATTCAATTTAATGGTACTACATATATACAGCAATAATGAAGGAACCACACTATATATATATATATATATATATATATATATATATATATATATATATATATATATATATAGCCCAGCTATTCTACAACCGGTTGTAGATTAAGGATCTACAACCGATTCTGAACTTTCTTGTACACGTGCTTGAACTTCTCGCTATAGTAGCTTGAGCTTCTCGCTATTGTACATGCAATTTACGTATTTTGATTATAATTTTTGAACTGTTTCTCGGATTTACGCAAATGATATATCGTTGGAAAGCTTATAAAATTCTGAAACTTTTATGTTTTAACAGTTTTTTAAAATTTTAAATATTTTTCATGTTATTTTTAAAAAACAATAATCGGATTTTTGCGTCATTTTGTATGGGCGGACTGTAATTTGGCCACGGTTTGCACATCGTTTATTGGAATAACGCATACAATATACCGTTGGATTCGCAAGAAAATTACGAAACTTATTCATTTCAAGTATTTTTTGAAATTCAGAACAGTTTAGAAGTAATTTTAAATATGGTAAAAAACTATTTCGCGGATTTTTTTCATATCGAGCAGTATTTTGCTCTTCATTTTTCAACCGTTTATCCGATTTATGCACATGATATATCATTGGAAAGCTGTGGATTAGGCGCAACTTTTTCGTTTTGATCATTTTTGCAGATTTCCTACCATTTAAGAGCAGTTTTGAATATAGTTGATTCGGATTTCTGGATTTCTCGATTTTGCATGAACTGTTTTTGCAATTACTTCTAAACGACTAATCGGAATGAAGTAAATGATATACCGTTCGAAAGATATTAAAATTGCGCAATTTTTTTGTCAAGATGATGTTTCCAAATTTTGCAAGGTTTAGAAACTATTTTCAAGAATAGTAAATAGTAGGAATAACGCCCATATGCGAGCGATTTAAATTTGGCATGGCTATGGTGGTTGAGTGGGGGCATGACGCCATGTACAAGTGAAATTAGACTCATATCATTGTATATGAAGTATTTATATGATTTATTTGTGCAACGGGGACATATAGAAATGATTTTAATGGGTAGGATTTCCGCTCGGAAAAAAACAGAGCACTTGAACTGCTTCTCACATGCGGTTGAACTGCTCGGGATGTGTAACTGAACTTATTTTATAATTAAATTGAATGTTGACAAAATTTAACTTTTTAATTTCTTGCAATCGAACTTTCCTCATGTTCAAAGTACACTTTCGCTTAGTATAAACATAAATTTCCATAGTGGTAAAAAAGAAATTTTACAAAAGTGAAAATTCTAGTGTGTTCAAGGTGAATTGATGCGTTTAGTGCATCCAAACTTCTCAGAGTTGCTTTCCTGAACTGTTTCGTCAGTACGCCTGAACTGCCATGAGTCATGCCTATAGGTCAATTTCTCTGAACTGCTGCGTTAGTGCACCTGAACTGCCCGAGTCAAGTTGCTGAACTGCGTCGTTGGTGCGGCTGAACTTCTTGAAGTTTCGCTAGCCTGTACTTCCCTCGTTTGTACGCCTGAACTTCCCGGAGTTGCGGTCCTGAACTTTTCGAGCTAGTGAAACTGAACTGCTTGGAGTCACATACCGCGGTCGAGTTTTCTAAACTGTCTTGTTAGTGCACTTGAACTTCCCGAAGTTTTGCCCACCTGTACTTCCTTTGTTAGTGCGCCTGAACTTTCCACAGTAGCGTTCCTGAACTTCCCTTGCTAGTGCACCTAAACTGCTTTGAGTCGCGTATCATGGTTGAGTTTTCTAAAATGCCTTGTTAGTACACCTGAACTACCTCTAGCCACCACCTGCACTTCCCTTGTAAGCCCACATGAACTGCCTCGAGTAGCGCACTTGAATTGCTTTGGTTAGCGCTCTTGAACTGCCCGTAGTGGTAAAAAATAATTCTGATATAAATAAAATTACAGCATGTTTAAGCTGAACTGTCGCGTTTGGTGCGCCTGAACTTATACCACTCACACTCTTAAACTGCCAGTAATGGTAGTCACTGCGTGTACTCTCCAAAGACGCTGGCTGTACTTCTTTAGAGTATGAATCTGAACTGCCCGACGAAGTTGTTTTTTGCAAAAGTGTGAACCGTCTAAATACTGATTTTGAATCTAGCACTGAATTGCTCTCGGGATGTAGCTGAACTTCTCGGACTATGCATGTACCTACAGAGCGTTATGCAAGACTGAATAACACGAGCAAGATTTTTTTTTTGTTTTTTCTCTGCAAGTCATGTATTTCAATGGTAGAAGGGGTTGAACTGCTTTATCTCGTTCGCACAACAAGACAGTTGAACTGCCCGCTATATTATGCGTGTATTTTTCTGATAAGCGCAACTAAACTGCGTAGATATTTTTTTGCTAATTTTTTACAAACATGAAAACAATTTTTATATTTTATATTTTTTTGCCACTGCTGTGCGTAAAATAAATGCCATTGCGTGCATGATATTGAAATTCAGTGTGGACTTTCCAAGCAACTACATATTTCTTTTAAGGAAAAAGATAACGAGAGGCGCCACCAAAGTGCTTGACAGAGAGTAGCAGCTCACGGCACGAGCGCGCACGAGCAGGATCAGACATGGAGATCAATTTGCTGGTTGACTTTTAGAAACTTGAAAAATAGACCGTGCCGCTGAACTGCCTCGGTGGAACAGCTTGTACTTTCATTTAATTTAACAAACCAATTCTACCAGAGATAGAGAGAATAGAGAACGAGTGACAGCCTGGCAGGACCTTGCTGATGCTGCTACTGCTGCACTGCTCGTGGGAAATCATGGAGCCGGTCGGAGCACACGCGGGAAAGGAAGCGAGGCGGGAGTTGGGCAAATCGTGCCCGACAAGCGCTAGCGAGGTGGCCACAGGGAGCGTGCACGCGGGTCAGTAAACGAGGAGCAGCGGCCGCTGATGCCGTGCCAGGGCTGCGCGGGCGGGCCGGTGAAGAGCAACACAGGCGAGCGGGGGCTTCTTCAGCGCGGGAACGACGGGATCTGGTGGCTCTGGCGTGCGGCGGACTTGCAAAAACTGCAGGGCTACTCGGTGGAGCCGGATCGACGGCAGGGAGGACCGCCATAAGCGGTGGAGGCCGGTGCCACGCGGAGTGAGCGGCCTTCTGGATCCATCTCCGGTGTGTGGCTCTCCTCTCTAGCAGCGCGCTATTTCATGGCCGGCGGCGCGGCTCCCTGGCCAGCGGCGCGTGGTCCGGCAGTTTGTCCTGGCGTGGAAAACTGGCGCGCGGAAGGTAGAGTGTAGGTTGGTATCGAACCGGTTTCAACGCGCATCGCTCCCCTTATAAGGCTGACTAGTTGTAGATTCTTAGTCTACAACCGGTTTTAGAATAGATGGACCCTATATATATATATATATATATATATATATATATATATATGTATATATATATATATATTACACATCATGGTCACGAATATATTATTCACCGTCTCATTCGTCGTGCTTGGTCGCTATTATAAACGGTAGCTCACACAAATTTGATTTTATATCTTCTTTTTTACACTTTACCCTTCTAAATGAACTGGGTAATAGTATTCTCCTTTCGGATCTATGACATGTTCTAATAAGAATCCGACAATTTTTTCTTGAATTGCTTGCACGCGTTCTTGTGGTAGAAGACCATCCCGCATCCGTTTGATCTAATTTAAAGAAGGGGATCAATATATATGAATGAAACTAAACACAGTTGATGGTAATAAAATAAAGTTGTGATTATTATTTATCGTACTTCAAGTTTTTTGAAGTTTCGGTCTGCGCCCTTCTCTTTGGTAGTCTGGCAAATGAACTCGCAGACATAGTATCCACATAAGTTATTCCCAGCATCCTGCCTCAAGCACTTTACGAGAACGGAGTTCAATCAAAATAAGAATCAAGCATGATAATGGTATTGAAACTAGAATCAAAGAGATGCGCGGATCTAGCAAGTAGTACTTACATTCAATGGTTGAAATGTAAGCTCTGACTTCCAAACACCCCTAGAGTTGGCGGTGAACCGTTTCCAAGCCTTCTGGAGGCATTCCTGCATGTTTGCCCAGTTTTCTAAAGGTGTGCGTTTTGAGTCCATGACTTTGACTACTCCTTCATCAACATTAATGATTAACAGAATAAAGTGGAAGCTGCATAGATATAACGAGTCAATTATACGCTTAATATCGAGTAAGCGAAAACAGAATATGTACAAGACAGTAACACTCACTCGAAGTTGTAAGGAACTAGTATTTCCCTTCTGTTGCTGAAATACTTCAACGATTGTACCAAGTTATCCTCTGTCTGTCTGGGTTTTTTTAGAGTATCTTCATGAACGAAATTGCAGTCAACGAACCCAAGGTCATAGATTCCTCCTTTATTGCATTCGAGAATCTTCATTCTGCATATATAATTAGTATAATGATGAGTAAGATTATACAAGCAACGAATGAGCTGAGCTAGAAAGACCTAATAATACTTACAGACAATAGGCACTGACGATAGTTTTGTCGAGGGCGTCTTGTTGGTAAAACTGAAATAATTCTAGAAATTCAATCAGTAAGAAGCCATCTCCATGACCGTAATGTTGATGTTTATATCCGGCATAGATCCAGTTTGTGGATTCAGCACAGGCTTGTATGTACCAGTTATGCAATCTCCGCATTTTTGTTGGTAGATCTTTGACTAACTCGGGTTTGACGAGAGGAGCCCCATACCGGTATATGTACGCTATTTCCCGGTACCCCTCGAACTTATTCAGACGGCTCATGTACTCAGCAATAGACAGTCCATATAACTTGGCTTTTTCTCCATAGAGTTGAATAAACTCCGGATCAATGTTCGGATCATGCCGCTTAATGTCTACGCACGCGTCTATTATTGTAGATGGTGTTGGGCCTCCAAGTGCAGAGGTTTGTAGAACAGCATCAAATTTCCCTTAAGTGGATCACCCAAGGTTTATCGAACTCAGGGAGGAGGAGGTCAAAGTTATCCCTCTCAAGTAACCCTGCAATTACGATACAGAAAGTCTTTTGTGTCCCCAACACACCTAATACACTTGTCAGATGTATAGGTGTGCTAGTTCGGCGAAGAGATAGTAAAATACAAGTAGTAGTGATGAATATGAGTAGTAAATATAATCTGAAATAAATATCACTGCAAGCAAACATGTAACAAAACTAAAAGGAAACGGTGTGCAAAGCTTGGAAACAAGGCCTAGGGATCATACTTTCACTAGTGGACACACTCCCAACAAATATAAAATAATTAAACCAATAGATACTATCATCAATATGCAACTTAAAACAATTCTACAATGGAAAACAAACACTAATCATGTGTAGGGCTACGAAGCACTCCTCAAAGTCCGTATGTACCCAAACTAGATTGTCCCACACTATCACCGTGAACGCACTAGATGGTTCCAACAAACACCAACAATTCATAGAGACATTAACCAAAAAGACACATATAATGAGCACACTAGTCACCTTCCCATTACGATACGAGGTGTCTCCGAAGTTTATAATAATAAAGCACTAGAGTAGCATAATATCTGAATAATAACATCTACCAATTAAACTAGATACAAAGATCACGATCACATCATGGGAGAGAGAGGTGAACCACATAGCTACCGGTAGAGCCCTCAGCCCTGGGGGAGAACTACTCCCTCCTCATCATAGAAGACAGCAAGGTTGATGGAGATGGCGGTGAGGTCGATGGAGACGGCGGAGACGGCGATGGATACCGATGAAGATGGCTTCGGGGGCACTTCCCCGTCTCGGCAGGGTGCCGGAACAGAGACTTCTGTCCCCCGAAATTTGTCTTCGACGGCGGTGGAGCTGCAGAACTATTCTGGGAAAAACACCGATTGTTTTAGGGTTTTCCGTCGGGAGGCTTCTTATAGGCGAAGGGGCGTCGTCAGAGGTGGACCAGGGGCTCCTCACCACAGGTGGGTGCAGCCAGGGCCTGGGCCGTGCCCCCTAGTGGTGAGGGCAGCCTCTGGCCCCTCTCCAGCTCCCGTTTGGTTCTCATCCTTTGTCCGGGAAAAATAAGACTTCAGGAACTTGTTTTATCCATTTCTGAGAATATTTCCTGTGTAGCTTTTCTGAAACACAAAAACAGCAGAAAATAGGGAACTGGCACTGTGGCATCTTGTCAATAGGTTAGTTCCGAAAATCGCATAAAAACGCCACAAAGTGTAACGAAACACAAGGCAAATGGTGTAAAAACAAGCATGGAGCATCAAAAATTATAGATACGTTTGAGACGTATCACTGTTCCTGGGCTCTCCACTCATTGGTATCGTACACTTTGAGCGGTTCGATCGATTGATTTTTCTGTTGTCCGAGCTGGGCAACTTCTTTCCCGACTCTCCGCTCTTTTGCCTCAGCTGACTTGTTAATAGAGCGATTATAGTCTGGTGTGAGCGCTATGGGTTGGTGAAGCTGAATCTTAAGCGCGGCTGCTTTTGCTTTATCTTCTGTGGTGACCGGGAAGATCAATGGTTGCGTCGGCTTTGGCTTTTTCTTGTTAGCCATGTCAGTCTTTCACTTTTCATAATGGGCATCTGCGGCCGCAGCAATTTCCTCATCTGTCTTCTCGCAAGGAAGCTTCTTCATATTCGGATGAGGTACTCTTGGGTGGAGCCAAGATCCGTTAGCTTCACTTGGAGTGACGAGAGACGCCTATGGAGTTCTTCGGGAGTTTCACCATCAAGCATGGCAAAGTTGTCCGCTTCATTGGAGGCTTCATCAAACTTGGATTCTTGAATGCTCTCATTCCCAATAAAGAGGTTGGTGAGAATATCCCAAGCTTCTTTGGCGGAGGTGATGTTGCGGACGAACGTCTTGTCCTTCTCAGTAAGCGACATGTGAATGAGATGCAAGGCGGAGGCATTGAGTTGCTTGTCTATTTTCTCCCAAGGTAGCAAGTTGGTCAAATCCTTGGAAGTTGGATGGAAACCCTGCTCAATGATCCTCCAAAGCTCAATAGACACAAAGTTTATATGAGAGCGCATGTTATCTTGCCAATTGGCAAAGCTAGAAGCATCAAGTGGTGGCGGTGGACCGCAAGAAGCAAGGTGTGGCATTTGAAGATGTCTTCCGGAGACATAGCTCGTGGGATGTGGAATTCCCGGACTATGCCCCTGAGAGGTGTCATCTTTGTTGGGGGTGTCATCTACCTTGGGGGGTTCCTCTCCGCCCTCATCCCCATCCTCATCCGGATTATCCTCATTTAAGTCGGGCTTACCCGAGGAATCAATCGGGGTCGGTGGAGTGGTACTAGACGTTCCACTTACGAGGGCGTCAAGTTGAGATTTTTGGCTTTCCATGGCTGCCATCATAGCATCCATACGTGCCATTATATTATTTAGATCCCCCTTAGTGGCGGGTTCCTCTTCGCCCATAACCTCTTAGGCGGTTAAGCCCAATCAAAGAGCACTAGGCTCTGATACCAATTGAAAGGATCGGTACGGGCGACTAGAGGGGGGTGAATAGTCGCTAAGTCAATTTTTAATCTTTTTCAAATTTAAGGCTTGACACAAAGTAAATTCACTAGATGTGCAACTAGGTGAATTTCCTATGAGTGGCAAGCATGCAAGTAAACAAGTAACTAGCAAGATACAAGTAAGAGAAAGAAATAACCGAAGAGTGGAGACCGGAGACACAAGGATGTATTCCCGTAGTTCCTTCCTTTTGAGGGGAAGTACGTCTACGTTGGAGAGGTGTGGTGACACGGAGTCGACCAATGCCACAAAGGCTCACCTTGTTCTCCGGTGAGCAAGCCACGGAGGCTAGCTCGTTTCCACTAAGCGGTGGTATTGGGGGAACCACGAATCCCTTACACGGAGCTTGGGGCACAACTCCACAACTCAATTGGAGGCTCCCAAGAAAGCCACGGAGGCAAGAATCACCACAAAGACAAGTCAATCAACCAATTACAACACCTAGGGTCACAAGAACCCCAAGGTGCAAATCCTCCAAGCAAATGGAGGTGGAAATGAAATTCCTTCGGTGAAGATGTAGATCGGTGCCTCCTCCTTTAATCCTCCAAAGATCAAGAGCTTTGGTTGGCTAGAAGGGGAGATCTATGGAATTTGGTGTTTTTCCAATGGGGGTAGGTGAGAGCTTCAAAGATGAATAATGGTTGGTGAAGTTCTAACCCTACCCCAGCTAGGAGAAGGGGTATTTATAGGTAGGAGGGAATCTGGCCGTTGGAGGGAGCACACAGCAGGAAACCCGGCGATAAGTCCGACGGCGCCGGCCTCTGGGCCGGACGCCCCGGCGGTAAGTCCAGCGGGACCGGATTTCTCACCGGGTGTCTGGTGGCCCACCGAGAGAATCCGGCGCCCCACCGAAAACTCGATCAGAACAGCAATCCGGCAGCCCCGCTGGGCTGGTCCGGTCTGCTGCCGGATGGCCCGGTCTGGGAGCCGGCCAGACCATTTTAGGCCACTTTTCGACAAGCGATTCCACCATCTTTATTTTTATGCATTAGAATCCCTTCACCTGTGAACTTAAACCTGTATGCATATAATTCAAATATTAGTTCACACAAAACATAGTCATGTCATTGTAAATCAAAAAAGTAGAAAGGGACAAATGTCCTTTCAGGATATAATGCTTGATTTTTTTTAAAAATCATTTATAGGTACACAACATGATATTCCATCAGAGATCCACTTCAAGTTTAGCGAGGCTCAGCCTCGTGCTAAGAAGCTTCATGTCCGCCCTTTATCCAACAGTGTTAGAGGAGATGGAGTCTTTCATGGGCTTGCATGGAAATTTTTCCGAGGTGGAGCTTTCAAAGATGCCGTAGGGCATGAGCACCAATGACATATTCGAGAAGCTCCGCCATGGGAGATTTATGACCCTTTACCCAACACTGTTAGAGGAGATGGAGTCTTTCACGGGCTTGCAGGAAAAAAATTCTGAGGCGGAGCTTCCGAAGATGCCGTAGGGCGTGAGCATCAACGACATCTTCGAGAAGCTCCACCACGGGAGATTTCCCAACCCTTTACCCAACACTGTTAGAGGAGATGGAGTCTTTCACGGGCTTGCAGGAAAAAAATTCCGAGGCGGAGCTTCCGAAGATGCCGTAGGGCGTGAGCACCAATGACATCTTCGAGAAGCTCCGCCACGGGAGATTTCCCAACCCTATCCTCCATCCATGGGGATGAAACTCTCCCTACCTTCTAGGTTGGCTTGTTGAGCTGCTTGCCATGGCGTATTGATGCTCCTTTTATAGGCACGGCACCGCTTCTACTTTGTCTTGTTCCTCCGACAGGGGCGTCATGTGCTACATACTTTATCTCATCGAGCAGTGCATCCATCCACGCATCCTTATCCTGCCGACAGCTTTAGTCTCGGTTGCACCCACCAGCTGGGACTAAAGGTTACCCACACGTCCTTATCCCACCGACAGCTTTAGTCTTTGAAACGGGCATAAGAAATTCAAAAATGATCCAAACAATGTGAAACCTTCGCGTGGTGTCATATTATGTGTCATAGTTGCAAGGAAAAATATTGAACTTTGAAAATTGCAAACATCATAAAAAATCCTTCACAAAATGATGTGTCATAGTTTTCATACATTACATAGATTTACATAGGGTTTACGGTTTAGGGTAAGAATCCTTCGTCGCGTATTTCGATCCCTTGCCTATGATCGCTTCTTAGGCCGTAACCATAGAGCATCTTCATTATTTAATGGGATGCAAGGGTCAGTTTTCACGGTGAAGGGCAGAATTTCTTCAAACTTATCATAATCTGCTGACATGTCTGTCTTGTCCTCGACTCCCGCAATATTTCTTTTCCCTGAAAGAACTATGTGACGCCTGGGCTCATCGTCTGATGTATTCGTTTCCTTATTTTTTTTTGGTCTGGAGGACATGTCCTTCACATAGAAAACCTGAGCCACATCATTGGCTAGGACGAATGGTTCCCCTCTATAACCAAGATTCTTGAGATCCACTGTTGTCATTCTATACAGCTGGTCTACCTTTACCCCTTCTCCATTCATGTTGACCCAACTGCACCGAAACAAAGGGACCTTAAAAGTAGGTCCATAGTCAAGTTCCCATATCTCCTCTATGTAACCATAGTATGTGTCCTTTTTCCCATTCTCACATGTTGCATCAAAGCGGACACCACTGTTTTGGTTAGTGCTCTTTTTATCTTGGGAGATCATGTAAAATGTATTCCCATTTATCTCGTACCCTTGTAAAGTCAATACAGTCGCAGATGGTGTCATGGCCAATAAGTAGAGCTGATCTCCAATAGTTGTGTCATTCATGAGATGTAATTGCAACCAAGTGCCGAAAGTCTCCATGTGATTTTCTTTAATCCAGTAGTCATCCTTCCCCGAGAACTTGGAGCGTACAACATTCATGTGTTCCTTGATATACGGAGCCACGAAGGTAGAACTTTGTAGAACTGTGTAGTGTGCTTGATTTAAAGAATGCACGTCCCTAAATATCATTGCTTTCTTTCCTAGCGTGCCTTTTCCACTCAGTCTCCCCTCATACCGTGATTCAGGAACACCAATTGGCTTAAGGTTAGGAAGAAAGTCAACACAGAACCCAATGACCTCCTCTGTTCCATAGCCCTTGGAGATGCTTCCTTCTGGTCTAGCACGGTTACGAACATATTTCTTTAAGACTCCCATGAATCTCTCGAAGGGGAACATATTGTGCAAAAATACATGACCAAGAATGGAAATCTCTTCGACTAGGTGAACTAAGAGATGCATCATAATATTGAAGAAGGACGGGGGGAACACCAACTCCAAACTGACAAGACATTGGGCCACATCCTTTTGTAGCCTTTCCAGACTTTCTCGATCGATCACCTTCTGAGATATTACATTGAGGAATGCACATAGCTTCACAATGGGTACTCGAACATTTTTTGGTAGAAGCCCCCTCAATGCAACCGGAAGCAAATGCGTCATAATCACGTGACAATCATGAGACTTCAGGTTCTGGAATTTTTTTCCGCCATATTTATTATTCCCTTTATATTTGATAAGAACCCAGCCGGGACCTTGATACTGCTCAGGCATTCAAAAAAGATTTCCTTCTCTGCTTTGGTAAGAGCGTAGCTGCTTAAGTATTAACGGCATTTATCAGTATGCTTATTGTATGGGTCTTTGATACATTGCTGGTCCTCCCATGCTTCTGGTGTATCTTTTGTCTTCCCATACACGCCTAGGAAGCCTAGCAGGTTCACGCAAAGATTCTTTGTCACGTGCATCACGTCGATTGAAGAACGGACTTCTAGGTCTTTCCAATACTCAAGCTCCCAAAATATAGATTTCTTCTTCCATATGGCTGTATGTCCGGTAATGGGATCTTTCGGAACAGATTGACCGCCTGGACCCTTTCCAAAGATTACTTCTAGATCCTTCACCATACCAAATACATCAACACCTTTAGGGAGTTTAGGCTTCTTCCGGTGATCTGCCTCACCGTTGAAATGCTTGCCTTTTTTTCTTACTTGATGATTGGTCGGAAGAAATTTACGTTACTCCAGGTACACAACCTTCTTACATTTATCCAAATATCTACCTTTAGTCTTATCTAAACAGTGTGTGCATGCATTGTATCCCTTGTTTTACTGTCCTGAAATGTTACTAAGAGCAGACCAATCATTGATGGTTACGAACAGCAATGCTCGTAGGTCAAATGGCTCCTGTTTGTGCTCATCCCACACCTTTACACCTGGTTCTGCCTACAGCTGCAAAAGTTCATCGACTAATGGCCTTAGGTACATATCAATGTCGTTGCCGGGTTGCTTTAGTCCTTGGATGAGCACTGGCATCATAATGAACTTCCGCTTCATGCACAACCAAGGAGGAAGGTTGTAGATACATAGAGTCACGGGCCAGGTGTTGTGACTGCAGCTCTGCTCCCCAAAAGGATTCATGATGTCTGTACTTAGACCAAACCATAAGTTCCTCGCGTCACCTGTAAAGTTCGAGTACTTTCTCTCGATGTTTCTCCACTGCAACCCATTGGCGGGGTGTCTCAGTTTCCCGTCTTTCTTACGCTCTTCTTTGTGCCATCGCAACAACCTGACATGCTCTTTATTTCTGAACAGACGCTTCAACCGTGGTATTATAGGAGCATACCACATAACCTTAGCAGGAACCTTCTTCCTGGGGGGGGGGAGGGGGCTCAACATCGCCCTCAACATCACCAGGGTCATCTTGTCTAATCTTGTACCGACATGCAGTGCATACCGGATATTTATCCATATTCTCGTACTTTTCACCGTGGTACAGGATGCAGTCATTAATGCATGCATGTATCTTCTCCACATCTAATCCTAGAGGGCAGATAGTCTTCTTTGCTTCGTACATTATCTCGGGCAGCTCGTTATCCTTTGGAAGCTTCGGCTTCATTATTTTCAGTAACTTCTCAAATCCCTTGTCAGATAAACCAGCCTCTTCCTTCCATTTCAGCAGTTCAAGTGTGGTACCGAGCTTTGTGCTGCCATCTTCGCAATTTGGGTACAATAACTTTTTGTGATCCTTTTGCATGGCCTCCAACTTCAGCTTCTCCCTTTCTGTATCGCATTGTTACTTTGCATCAAAAATGACTCGACCAAGACCATCAGCGGGCTCATCCGATGCCCGTTGTTCTTCTTCATTGTCGCCTCCCTCTTCTTCATTGTCTTCCATTGCAGTATCACCGTATTCTTCAGGCAACATAGGATAGCTGTCATCATCCTCTTCTTCATTTTCTTCCAGCCTAACCCCGCTTTCTCCGTGCATGGCCCAACAATAATATCCGGGCATAAAACCTCTCCGAAGCAGATGGCTTTGAAGGATTCTCAGGGCAGAGTGCTCCGTCATATTCCGACAGTCGATGCAGGGACAAGGCATAAAATTATCCACTTTGTTTGCCTTAGCCGCATCGATAAATTTATGCAGGCCTGCATTAAAATCGAAATCACGTCGGTCGCCGTACATCCATCGCATCCGCGCATCGATCTGCGTTATAATAATTAACTATTACAATAACATCATAAATAGTGAAATGACCACACTACATGGGCACATGCAATATTTTTGTATCAGTTACAGATGAAGAAGATAAGGTTGCTAACCTCGGCCGAGGATAACGTGTTGTGCGAACTTAAATGTGGCATGGACATTTCGTCGAACACCTTGTGTGCAATCAAAGGAAAAAAAAGCTAGCACCCACACCTCACACACAATCCAGCAAAATTTTGTGGCAAAGGGCTGGGTATCAATTTATAGCTAGGGGAGGGTCTTTGATCCTGATTCATGGCATGAACCGGGACCAATGCTCCGCAGAGAGCCACGTGCCACGCTGGGGGGGCATTGGTCCTGGTTTATGCCACAAACCGGGACCGATTCTCCGAAATGAACCGGGACCGACCACCAAACGGCACGAATCGGGACCAATGCCTGTCATTGGTCCCCATTGACAAATCCAATCCGGACAGATGTGATTTTGGTGCTAGACCAAAGACCCATTTTCTACTAGTGGATCTTCTTTGTAAAACCACACTGTGATGGTGTCTTCAGAGTGAAAAAGGACAATGTTTGGCGAGACGTTTGATGGTTACCAACAGATCGGTGAATATTTCGCAAAAACAACAACATTGCATTCCGTTGCATAAGCCAAATAAGCTGACCGCAAGGTCTAATGGTCATTGGAAACTGGGGGAGGCGTGTCATCTCCCCCTCCTCTAAACACAACATATTTAATGGAGTTCTTCCATACTCCCCTTGTCCATAAAAAATATATATGTTTGTGGTTTTTAAGAAAATTAAGCTTTTTGCATTGAGAAGGTGATAACTATCATCTCTCTTCTTTTAAATTTCTCCACCTCTAATAAGCTAAGTGCATGTAGAAAAACAAAAAAAAAATGCTATTGATCTTGATTTCTGTATAATAAAAAAGAAACACTTTTTACTACTTAAATATGTATTGAAAAGCAAGAATTACACTCTTTTGTGGACAAATTTTTAACCTAGATTTACACTTATTTGAAGACGGAGGGAGTATATACTCTCTTAATCTAAGCTGGTGGTTTAGTTGTCATATTTCTCTTGGCCACTGACAAGTGGGTCCTAATCGCATTTTTTAATTGCAGCGCCAGCTGGGCCCTAGACGCATCGTCCCGCGCCCCGACACTGGCGAAGCTACACTCCAAGCAGTAGCAGCCCCCATTCCCAAATCTCAAACCCCCAATCTCATTCGCCGCCGGCCCGACGAAACCATGGCAACGATGGCCGCCGCCTGCCACTCCCCAGCCCGCCTCTCCGTCTCCTGCTCCTCCTCCTCCGCGCAGGCGCGCCCGCTGCGCGTGGCCGTGGTGGGCGGGGGCCCGGCCGGCGCGTCGGCGGCCGAGGCGCTCGCCTCCGCGGGCGCCCAGGCGTTCCTCCTGGAGCGCAGCCCGGCGGGGGCCAAGCCCTGCGGCGGCGCCATCCCGCTCTGCATGCTCGACGAGTTCTCCATCCCGCTTGGGCTCGTCGACCGCCGCGTCACCCGCATGCGCGTCCTCTCCCCCTCCAACCTCGCCGCCGACTTCTCCCGCGCGATTCCCCCGGGCGCCCACATCCCCATGCTCCGCCGCGAGGTGCTCGACTCCTTCCTCCGCACCCGCGCCGCCGACGCCGGCGCCACCCTCGTCCCGGGCCTCGTCACCTCGCTCTCCCTCCCCGCCGGCCCCACCGACCCGTACCTCGTCCACTACATCTCCTCCGGCGGCGGAGATGGCCCCTCCCCCACCCGGAGCGTCCTCGAGGTCGACGCCATCGTCGGCGCGGACGGCGCCAACAGCCGGGTGGCGCGCGAGGTGGGCGCGGGGGACTACACCACGGCCATCGCCTTCCAGGAGCGGATCCGGCTCCCCGACAAGGAGATGGAGTACTACGACGACCTCGCCGAGATGTACGTGGGCGGGGACGTGTCCCCGGACTTCTACGGCTGGGTGTTCCCCAAGTGCGACCACGTCGCCGTCGGCACCGGCACCGTCGCCGCCAAGCCGGACATCAAGAAGCTCCAGTCGGGCATCCGGGCGCGCGCGGGGCCCAAGATCGCCGGCGGCCGCGTGATCAAGGTGGAGGCGCACCCGATCCCGGAGCACCCGCGGCCGCGGCGCGTGGTCGGGCGCGTGGCGCTGGTGGGCGACGCGGCGGGGTACGTCACCCGGTGCTCCGGGGAGGGCATCTACTTCGCGGCCAAGTCCGGGCGGATGTGCGGGCAGGCGATGGCCAAGGAGTGGCGGCTGACGGGCGCGGTGACGGAGGCCGGGATCCGGCGCGGGTACCTGCGGCGGTGGGACGACGAGTTCCTGCTCACGTTCCGGTTCCTGGACCTGCTGCAGCGGGTCTTCTACGGCGACAACGCTGGCCGCGAGGCGCTGGTGGAGATGTGCGCGGACGAGCACGTGCAGCGCCGGACCTTCGACTGCTACCTCCACAAGCGGATGGCGCCACCCGAGCCATGGGCAGACCTCCAGCTGCTGTGGCGCACGGCGGGGAGCATGGTGCGCTGCAGCGTCCTCGGCAAGGAGGTCCAGCGCCTCCGGCAGCTCGAGATGCTGCAGGCTTAAGCGGCTTCTTCTTTTTTTCTCTTCCGCAGCGTCGTGTACTGGATAATAATGTGGTGAACCAAGAATTGTACTGTAGCATTTCTCAGTGTTTTGTTTTCGTGGTTACCTTGATTTTAGAGCATCTCCACTCGTGAGCCCGACGAGGCCCCCGGCGTCCTCTTTTTCCATCCGGACGGCGAAAAACGGTCAAGTCGTGCCCCCGGATCCTCGATTTCGCCCGGATCTGGGCCTTCATCCATCCGGCGAGCCCAGGCCATCCCCGGCCTTCCGGGCGCGCTCGGGGACTCCGGACGAAACAAACTGGCGCGAAACCGCCGAGAATATTCGCGCGCGTTCCCGCGGGTCGTGTGGCCCCGACCTGTCGGCGAGAGTGGGCGGTCGTCGTCGTCATCGTCTCGTCTTCCGCGCATCGTCTTCCCCGCACGCATCGTCTTCCGCGCGCTGTAAAGGCTGCCGCCGCTGGCCGGCCAGCCACGCGGCGAGGCGAGTTAATGCCAGCGCGGCCATATAAATGCGGCCGGCCGCGTCTGGCCGGCCACATTCGCCACCAGCTATCTCCCCCAGTCCACCAGAGCACCTCGCCCACTCCGACGATCCGAGCTCGAGCAATGGCGAACAACTCCGGCGACAACGGGGCGGCGAACAACGGCTTTGGCCGCCGCTCCCTCCACCAATGGGAGGGCCGCCTCCTCCACGCCGCCGGCTACATGGCGCCGCCCGACTTCCGGGCGCCCGGAGGTTGGCGCCTGAGCGCCGGCGGCGTCCCCATCCCGCCGCCGCCGACCAGAGCGGCTCTCGACGCCGCCATCGACGAGGTCCTCGAGACCATGTCAGACGAGCAGCGCGCCGATCCGCGCTTCTTCCCGGACAACCGGGAGGCGTGGACGAGCTTCTTCCGCCGCCGATACGAGCGGGAGCTGGCGGCCTACGACGGGCCGCCCCCTCCTCCGGCGCGGAACAACGCCGCCGGACGCCGCCGCTGGTGGAGCGCGCCCGGCAGGACGCTCGAGTTCGTCCTCGAGCACATCGAGAACGGGAACGACCCCGTTCTCGAGATGTCGCCGGCGCCGCGGCCCACGATCTCCCGCCGCCACGGGAGCAGCTGGATGCCGCGCCGGATGGCGACGTCCGGCTCGTCCGGGACGGCGTCGTCCGGATCGGCGACGAGATCCGGCTCACTGTCCTCGGCATCGACGCCGAGGACAGTGAAGAGGGAGCCGGCGAGCGCGCCGAGGCGGAACAGCGGCGCCCTCGTCATCCGCGATGGAGGGGCGCGCGCGTCGCCGCCGCGCCGGCGCAGAAGGCAGACGGACGCCGCCGCTTAGAGGGCCGCCGAGCTCGCCGAGGAGGAGGCGAGGTGCGCCGAGGAGGCGGCGACGGAGGAGGCGATCCAGCGCTCCCTCCGCGACGTCGTCCCCGCCGAGAACACCATGCCGCTGGACGCGGCATTGGAGTGGTCTCGGCGGGAGTGGGAGCGGGAGGAGTCGCCGTCCAGCGACGACGAGCTCTACCGCCCAACGCCGCCTCGTTTTGGCGACGCTGGGCAGGGCTCCAGCCGCCAGGCGCCGCCGCCGCAGGACGGCGACTCCTCCGACGACGACGGCGCCGACTACACTACGCAGATGTACAACCGTTTCGGCATGTAAATCGGCGTTAGTTTAGGCCGAATTCATATATATGTCGAATTTGGCCTTTTTATGTAAAAAAAAACTCTATTTTCGCCTTATATAATATAAATATCTCTAGTTTTCGTCTAATTTCGTCTGAATTCGTCAAAATTCGCCCAGTTATACTTTGAATTCAAAAATCGCCCTGGGCTCGCGGCTGGAAACATGGGCCTCCCCAGGCCGAAATTTTCATCCATCCGGCGTTAAATAGCGCCGGATTTCGGCCTGGGGGCCTCAAACGGCTGGGATGCTCTTATGAACTGAATGGGAACTGCTACTGGAGTATATGGAATGCCACCACTGACCACCATTTTGTATCTGACGCGTTGCTCCTGATTGCGCTGGTTGATTCCTTGCTGAACTAGTGGTCTGGACATTTAGAACATGTAAACTACTGGCAATAATGCAGCTAGGATAATGCGATGCCGTACATATGACAATAATAAATTTTTTAGAAAATGATAGGCCACGACAATCTGCCAGACCAGAAACCCAACTTGAAGCACCGCAAGGGTATAAATTACAGAGAACCTCATCGGTGATGCATGTCTTTAACAGCGGCCAGTTTCAGTATTTTGCTATCCCATATCTTATCTTTTGGCTCGAGACTACCAACTTTTAATACAAAGACTGATCTCTTGCTCTATCTCTTAGTAGAAGATACTACTTTGTAAATGTTGATTGAAACTGTAACCCTTCTCACTTCTCAGGACATTTTGTTAATGTGTATGTTGTAAACAACAAAGGTCTTACACGAAACATACACCGCCGTTTGGAATGAAATCATTCCCCTTTGTTTCAAGCAGTATCTCATATATTATTTCACAAAAATGCAAAAGGCATATTGTATTAACGCAAACGACAGTTTGCCATGTGCATTTGGAGACATAAAATCTTCAGTACAGGGAAAACATGCATATGAACAGTACAAGACTTATCCAACATCATTTTCCTCTAGCTTCTTGGACAAAGATAAAAAGACACACAAAATCTCATCAATAAACAAAACATAATAGCTCTCCTCTCCCTAAACTGTATTTCATTATTCCATTTCATCACCTAATACTCTGGAACAGACAGAAATAAAAATACAAATTACAAAAAAAAGGTCATGCATAAGGTCAAGCTGCCCAAACTGAAGGTAATCACTCAAAGGCGAATCTTAATGTTTCAGCCTGTGATATCAGTATTACAGTATCATCACTGCTTTGGTAATCACCCCAATCTGTATATCAAAGACGTATTTCATTCAGAGTGAACCTATTACAGGGCAATATCCATTGTCTTCATTGTCTTTGTGATAGATCTGTCTATAAAATATAGTGGTAAACTTTCTGGAGAACTAATCAGGTCAATCATGCGTCCACTAAAATAAATATCTGGTAAGGTGATGCTTGTACTAACTCTAGCTATGCGAGCCTGCAACTAAAGAAATAACCTAATTACTTGATTCTAATGCCTCATTCTTCTGCATGGTATAGAAAACCCCTGCAAGTTAGGACCAGCTTGAAAAGGAACATCGAAGATGTGCTATCTAAATCCTAACATATTGCCTGGGGAAGGGAAGGACAGAAAAATAGTGCATGCAAAGAGATAACATGCTAGTTCGCTGAGCCCTAAGGTTGAGCCCGGCTCTTTTCCTAGCTTGTCTTCTCTTGATTTTCTTGTGTTAATTTTTCCAGTTCCTTTTGCCCAGTAGATATTAGGATCTTCATCGTGTCAAATGCAGTGAGTTTAATGCTGCATGGGTATAAATAACTTGTGAGGTAAGACAATTTAAATGGCAACAGGATGCTAGCTATCAACTAAAATAAAATATTTGTACAAACATGGTAACAAAAAGAGCACCTGCTATTTGGCAGATTTTTCAAAGCATTTGGCACAAAACCACGGTATAGTCCAAGTAGACCATCACGCTCCACAATACCTGCATTTGGCATAAAAAATGCTTCATTTTAGCCTATAAAGAATAAGATCAAGCTGCAAATGAGTACATAGAGTGGTGGAAGTAGCAAATAAAATATTACACAATGAGGCTGCTATTTAGCTACATGCAAAAGATGCTACAACTGCTGCATACACAAGGCAAGTGATTCAAGCAGCTACCTGGAATAGCATCGAAAATGGTATTGTATGGTGTTCCTTTCATTTGCATCTGCCTTCTAACAGTGTCCAACGGATAGCACATCAAAGTCGCAAATGTTGCTGAAAGAAGAGCTGTTGCTAGAGATGTCTCTGGTCTACTCTTGTACTTTTCTGGCACAGATTTCTTCATGCTTCCATAATAAATAAAGAGTAGGATATAAGGAAACATGAGATAAATATAAAAATCTGAGACCATTTTGTATGGCATACTATGAAGATGCAGTAAAAAGAATCTCACAGGTCAAAAACACAGAAGTTAACTGCAATGTAAGGTGCAATGCCAATAAGAGATGGACCAAGGCCTCCATAGAAGGAAGCTAACCCTTCTTCTCTCAGCATGTTCAGAGCAACCTACAAAATCATGGTCATCATGTAATGCCATTTTCCAGATACCAATTTTTTTGCTTGTAACAGTTGTTACCTGTGACATAGTGCCGTGTCCAGATTGAACTGCTAGCCTAAGCCGGAGAACATCCAATGGGTAAGTCACCTATAATCAAGTACAGGTAGAAAGTTCAGAAAATGATAAGAGTGACCAAAACACAACCAATTTCATTCATGCTGTATTCCCACATCTAACCAATAAAACTAGAAACACACAGTTCTTTGCTAGAAAGCAGATAAATAAACAAATTACAAGTGTAGATGTCATGCCCGCACAAGCACCAGCAGCAAGTCTTCCAAACACAGAAAGCTCTCCATCCTTTCTCCGGAATACTTTCTGAAGTAACATTGTAAGATAACAAAGAATGTGAAACTCACAATTAAAAGAGCATAAAATAGATCAAGTGACTAATGTCAGCAACGAATTATTAGCACCTTGTAAACTTCATATGAGAAAAGTTGTACTGCGCTATACGGAATTATGCGGATAACCTGGGGGAGTTAATGGAGAACAAAGTCAGCACAGGACATGAGTCACAAAATTACAATTTGCATGATGGGTGTAATATCAAGCACCTGAGGAAGATTGCCCTTCCAGTAACCCTTTAGACCCTCCTCCTTTCCTATCTCTGCCATAGCCTACACAACTGGAGATGTATCAGATGAGCACAAGTATATATCACCAAGGAGAAAGACAATAGACCAAAGCTATCGCCCCTCTCCTCTATGTTACGAAGTGGAAATCTAAAGACTATCCATCCAGCAGAAATGATTATTATTTTCATATTGAAAAGGAAATTATGCTGGCATAGAAGGAAACATGTTAAATTGGGTATCAGGTATTCCATGGTCAACATTATTCAACTAATAAAACAAGCATCTGAAATCTATTAATATATGAACAAATATAAGTATATAGCATTATAAAGTTTCAGGTGCAGTTAAATTCCATGCCGCTGTCTAGTTCTTTCAATATGTATCCTGAGTTCTGATTTTCTAACACATTAACCTATAAACTCAGACCAGGAAACTGTATGAGCACAAAAAGACCATACAAAACATGTCCATACATGACTACACAGAGTTACTAACGGCTGGCATCTTTGGTGTAGAGCTAAGGACTGCCAAGCATGAGAGCTATTCCCCATAGGCCACCGGTGTTGACCCTCATATTCAACATACTTATCACATAGAACGTTCAGGACAGTGAAACATCCAAGAATCGTTGTCAGCCCCCAAAAGAAACGTAGCAGAGGAAGGATTGAAAGGATGGAGGAAGACCTCGAGCTCTTACCACATAAAGGAAAACATGACCTGGTGACTCTGAAACATGTAAGTGTGATGTGGCACTGGCCCCTTTTCATCTCATTTCCCCCCCACCCCAGCCCTTTATCTTAAGTTGTGGTAACCTACTTCTTATATTTCAGAGAACTTCTTCGTGTTTTGGTTAGTCCTGATCAGTTTGCATATGACTGCAGATGTGCTGTTCCGAGAATCCTCAGCGATATAAATTACTTATGAACCTACTGCATTAGCATGGAGCTCGTGAAGGTTTGGGTTAACCATATCACGTTTCACATCCTGGAGATTATTCCTGAGTTTGACACACATAACGAAACGGGGCCATATATCTAGAAGTTACTTTTGTTTTGGTTACTCCTGATCAGTTCACATATGCCTGCAGATGTGATGGAAGAATGTTCTGAGAAGCCTCGGTGATACCAGAACTCAGTCAACTCTAAACTTTACTTTAAAGCGGACGTAATTTAAAACTACAGCTCTGAACCTACAGCATTACCATGGAACTTGTAAAGTCCATCAGGACCAGGTCCATCTATATCACAATTCACATCGTTTGGGTCATTCTTGAATTTGCAACATCAAGCAGAACCGAGCCAAGAGAGAATATATCGCATTGTTACCTCGAGGAATTGTATTCCCTTCTTGGTGCTCTCGCCCGCCACCCGCACGCTGTGAGTCTGCAAGACGAACAGAAGAACTACGGGTAAGAAACATGAGCCATGTAGTAGGCAGTATGTGAACAGAGAGGGGCATCGGGGGCAGAAGGCGTGCCTGCATGAGGATCTTGACGCGGTCGAGCGGCGCGGTGACCGTCTTGGCGACGGCGCCCGCCCCGGCGCCGGCGGCGAAGAGAGCGACGCTGCTGGGCACGAGCGCCAGCAGCGCCAGGGGGTGCTTGAGCAGCTGCGCCACCGGCGGCACCTTGCCCTTCCTCCCGGACCCCTCGGCGGCCATCTCCCTCTCCTCCTCCGCCTTGGCGACCATGGCCTCCCCGCCGTCGCGGACGGAGAGGGACGCGAAGGCGCCGCAGGGCGGCGAGGAGGAGCGGGCCCAGGGGCCGCCCGCGCGGAGGAGGAGGGCCGGCGCCTGCCCGGGCGCGGGCGGCGGGCGCCAGGAGTCGCACGCCTCCACTCGCCGGTGGGCCATCGGGTGGTACGGCGGAGGCGGGAGGGTGGTGCTGCCTGGATCTGCGAGGCCGCGGGAATCGGAGAGAATTCGGGCACGGGAGGAAGGAGGGGATAAGGGGAGGGAGGATACGTCGGTCCGACGAGTTGTTAAACCCCGCCCCCGCGCGGGTCCGTTTGCTTGCAGTTGTTGGTGGCAGCGGCAGATGACACTGCTTACCATGGATCTGAAATAAATAAAAGCAAAAGGACAACATCCTCCATACTTAGCACAAAGACACACGTAACTTTCTTCGTTCCATAAAACTTGTCGCTAATATACATTTATTTAGATATATTAACTACTCTCCAGTCAGGTTTATAAGTTATGCGCACCTAGATCGTCAATTTAAGCTATAGTGGTAAGTGAGAGCATAAAGTTAATTCTGACAAACTTGGTATTAGAAAATCAGAGTAATACTAGAATTTAAAATTATATAATGTTGTGAGCACCAATAATACTATAATAAAATCAGTATTCCCTCTGTTCTAAATTATCTTTCTTAAGTTTGTCTAGATTTTTATTTATCTACACATTAAAACGCGTCTAAATACTATGTGTATCTGACAAAGTTGAGACTGTTTATGAAGTTAAAAAATCACAGCCAAAATATGTCTACCCATGTGTTGTATAAGCCGCGTGTACATCTTACATCCGATAGAAACTTTGTGCATTTCATCTTCCGTGACAAGTCATGGATGCCTCTCATCACTTCATATGTTCAAGTTTGTTCGGAAGTAATAAAATCTGGCATTTTTTTAAAAACCATGAAAACGATAGCAAATTTCGTGCATCCGAACACCCATGCTTTTATTTTATATTTGAAAATTATATTTTTATATTTTATAAAATCATAAAATTTATTCCATAAATACATACACATGCCCCAAATATTTGTGGGAGGTTTTCGTAGAAGTTGCGTTGTATTTTGAGCTATACAAAAAAGAAACAAAATTTTCTTTTTTCTATAGCTCAAAATACAACATATTTTTCTCTGAATTTTCTACCTTACCTTTGGAATCTCTATATGTATATGCATATTTAATTTCAGTTTTTTAGAACCTCCAAGTATATGTTTTTTGAAAACCAGGATCACTAGTGCTCATGCCAAATGCACTTATCGCATGAGAAATTGTTTTTTAATGCACAAAGTATCCCTCTGGTGTAAGGCGTGGAGTCTCCATCTTTTCTCCTTACTTTACAATATCCGAAGGACATTTTTTTTGTGTGTCATCTTTAGGAGAATGCTAATGTTGGATGGCATCGTGCATGGAGCTTCACTGAGGGCAAAGGTCGACCGTGGATGATGATTTGTAATCCACGTGAAGTTATAATAATCTCCAAGAAACAAAAGGATAGAGTGATGTAATTGGTGTTCAGCCTGGTAGGTTCATCTTAGGTAGTGTTTTGTATAGAAACGCATCTTAGGTAATGTTGCTGAGCGCTTCCTTTTATTTTGCTTATGTTGGTAGCTAGCTAGTTGTTTCGAGAAGCAATGCGTGTACCACGAAAAGGAAAAAAAAAATCAAAATACCTTGAACTAGCATAACATTCTCGGTACAAAACTTGGCTTGACATTCTCGGATAAAAACCTTGCAACAACATTGCGTCATCCATTTTGTAGTCTGTGGCTTATGATACACTAGATGTAGGGGTGCGCCTTGGCGCACGATCCCGTCGAGTCTGCTCGTATGATTATTTTATAAAAAAATTAAAATTAGATATAAATATAATAATATATTGTAAATGGTATGGTTAGGATGTAATCATGAGATGCAAGTGAAACTCATATCTATATACGAAGTTTACTTTAGTATCTTCATTGATAATAAAACTGAGGCGATCTCAATAAAATAAATTATTTATCGGCTCTGGGACAGCAGCAAGCAAAGTAATTGTAACAAAAAAAACTTATACAATTGCAGGAGACGGAAGATATACTCTTAGATATATTTACTAACTGCAGCTGTAGAGGGTAATATCCAGTATATATTATAAAGATAAAGAAGGTATATTTAGGCAAAGTGAGCAGGTGAAAGAGCATGGAGCCCCCATGTGTGGTTTTGGTAATTAATGACAATCTCTATGGACTAATGTTTGCATTGAGTTATATTTGTAGGACATGTCCATAGACAATGCTTGAACCATATGTTGGCTTCAAGGTTGTAAGAAGGATCAAATGAAGAACTTTAAGTGATGACCATTGTGTTATTCAAGGAAATATCGAAAGAATGGTCATATGAGAATTGAGCTTATTGCAACTATGTCTTGAAGAATATAATTGAGTGGACATTTGTGTTTACCTTCAAGACATCATCATCATGAAGGAAGAAGGAAGGATACAAGGTTGATCAAGTCAAAGTGATGAAGAACTTTAAGTGATGACCAATGTGTTATTCAAGGAAATATCGGAAGAATGGTCATATGAGAATTGAGCTTATTGCAACTATGTCTTGAAGAATATAATTGAGTGGACATTTGTGTTTACCTTCAAGACATCATCATCATGAAGGAAGAAGGAAGGATACAAGGCTAGGATATTATTAAGTGGTGATCATCTTCATGGATGATAAGTCAAGTTCAAGATATGCCATCTCAAGGAGATTATATGCTTGATGCATGTATTCTATTTGGTGGTAATGTCTATGTGAAGATATTCCTAAGAGAGTCTTTCCCATATTGATTTATGGGGGAGCAATTCGCAAGACTTCACCAAGCAATCAAGATCAAGAAAGGTGTTCCAACTTGAGGAAGACAAGATGGTCATAATCTAGCTCAAGTTGAATGCACAAGGAAAAGGTATGTTCTTGATAGGGTTTCCTTCTTACCGGTCTCTTGTGTTAGTTTGGAGACCGGGTTATAGGATTGGTAGCCGTACTATCAAGAGGGGCTCTCGAGTGAGTAACTTAACCGCATCGTTCGAAGAGAGCTCAAACCTTTGCATATTTGCCATCATCTTTCTTGGTTCTTATTTGGCTTTTATCCATGTGAGGTTTTAGAGCTTGTGGTTAATTCCATGACAAGCTCTAACTCATCAAAAAGGGATTTTGCATGAAACACTCATTGTGTTTTTGGTGTTTGGAGGTTTTACCGGTTCGACTTTGAAGAGAGGTCAAACCTCTCATCATTTGGTTTTATCCTCCCTTGTTGGACTATGATGTTTCTATGCATATACTTGTAGAGCTCGTTGTTGTGATTCCAACGAGCCCAAGATCATCAAAAACGGAGTCCGGATGCTCAAGTTATGGTCGTTTTCGTGTTGGTGTTTCTGCCAGTTTTTGGTGGCCGGAGTCTCCGGCCCGAGACGCAAAGTCTCCGGCCCAACTCCGGCCTGGCACCTGCTTAGTCCGTCCTGAGGCCCCCGAATGACCCCGGGGCACCGGAGACTCCGGCCCAGGGGCGGAGACTCCGGCCTGGAGTCACTTAGGGCGGAGACTCCGGTCCTCTAGGCCGGAGACTCCGGCCCTAGTGCCCAGCAACGGCTAGTTTTCGTGGGGGACCTATAAAAGGCCCCCTTCTTCCTCCTTGGGCTGGTTGGCTTCCTATTCTCACTCTCCTCCATTGTTGACTTGAAGCTTTGCTCTATCTCTCAATCCCTCCAATGATTCTTGCATCTTCTTGAGGGAAAAGAGAGAGGAGATCTAGATCTATCTTTCCACCAATCAAAATCTCCTCTAAGTGAGGGGAACCATTGGGATCTAGATCTTGGAGTTCATTTGTTGATTTCCTTTGTTCTTCCTCTTATATCTCTCCATAGCATTAGTTGCTTTGGTAGGATTTGAGTAAGAAGGATTTGAGCACTTTGTGTGCTCTTGCCATTGCATTTGGTGCATCGGTTTGAGTTCTCCTCGGAGATTCGGTAAGTGGAAGTTGTGAGCTTATTACTCTTGGGTTCTTGGAACCCTAGACGGCTTAGTGGCCTTTGTGGCATATACTTGGGGCCTCCAATTAAGTTGTGGAGATTCCCCAACCTTTGTGGTGCCTTGTGGCAATTCTTGGGAGCCTCCAATTAAGTTGTGGAGATTGCCCCAAGCTTGTACGGGTTCGGTGACCGCCCTCAAGTGTTCCATAGTGGATCGTGGCATCTTGCTTTGTGCGAGGGCGCGAGGAGAATAAGGTGAGCCTTTGTGGCGTTTGGTGTGTAGCGTGCCTCCGCATCTTGAGGTGAGCCTTTGTGGCATTTGGTGAGCATTGTGCTACCACATCTCAAGGTGAGGCCTTTGTGGCGTTCGGAGTGCATTAAGCCGCCACACCTCTCCAACGGAGACTAGCTTCCTTTGGAAGTGAACTTCGGGATACATCTTCGTCTCCTTCGTGCCTCGGTAACTCTTATCCGAGCTCCACTACTTATGCACTTCATTTGTGATAGCCATCGTGCTTGAAGTTATATACCTTGCTACTTGTCTTGCTTAACATAAGTTGTTGGTACACATAGGTGAGCCTAGTTTATTAGGTTTTGTAAGCTTGTCAAATTAAACATTAGTTTATTTCCGCATTTGTACAAGCCTTTCGTAAAAGTTTTAATCGCCTATTCACCCCCCCCTCTAGGCGACATCTGTGTCCTTTCAATTGGTATCAGAGCTAGGTCTCTCAATTTAGGCTTCACCGCCTTGAGAGCAAAGATGTCGGCTAGGGGATTAGTGCACAATGACACTTTTATATTCGATGGCACAAATTATGATACTTGGAAAATTCACATGCTTAATTATTTTCGGGTCATGGACCCATCTATGGAGCAAATTGTAGATGCGGGTTTTTCTCCTCCAAAGGATACTCAAAATCTATCTTTAGAGGATAAGAAAAACTTGTATCTCAATGCTCAAGCTTCTCATGTGATTGTTAATGCTTTGAGCGATGTAGTTACCTTCTCCTTCACACCTTTTCGGAGCGCTCATGAGATATGGACAAAGCTTCAAGAAAAATATAGTTTGTCCAAGATTATTGGGGATGATTGTATTCCTTCCACTTCCGGCCGTGATGAACTTTCATCCACTTCACCAAAGTGTGGCAAGACACAAGGTAATGATATGGTGAGTGGTGATGAAACTTGCAATGGTGATAGTATGCTTACTTTTGATGATCCTTCATCTCTATCTCATTGCAATGCTTCATCTTTGGACTTAAACACTTCTAGCACCATAAATGCTTTATATGCTTGTGTTAGTCCTTGCATATCATGTGTAAGTTGCTTAAATAAATCTCATGATGATATGCTTGCTCTGTCTAGTGGCCATGATAAAAATGCCTCTATTTCCTCTAGTCTTTGTGTGGCTAACAATTTAGAGGAAACCGGAGATTCTATTGGCCAAGACAAAATTTTGATTGGAGCTTCAAGTAATTCATCCTCATCATCATCTCTCGGTTCCCACATATGTCTTATGGCTAGGGATTCAAAGGTAACTCCTTCTTTGGAACCCACTATATCTAGTGATCATGAAGAAGAGGATGATTATGTTGCCTCTTTAAAAAAGAAGGGAGAAATAGTCTTTCTTGCTATTGGTAAGAAGAACAAAATTGCTTGCTCTAACTTTGTTGATATTTTGGTTGCTGCTATTGAGAGCCAGAAAATTATTGATGAGCTTCAATCTCATGATGAAGAGCAAGAAGCAACTATTGAGAATCTTCATAGTCTTGCCAATGATTTTAAAGAGACTCTTTTAAAAGAACAAAGCTCCAATGATAGAGCTCTTGAGGTGGCAAATGATTTAAAATTAAAAAATGATAAGCTTGTTTTTGTTAATGCTAAACTTCTTGAGGATGTTGAGCACCTCAAAAATGGATCTAGGGACATTGAGAGTGTGCTCACCAAACTCACCGAGTCACATGAGCAACTAAAAGCTTCTTATTTAAAAGAGTGTTCCAAGTTGCCTTCTCCTCTTTCGGTTAATCATGATGCTTGTGCTACTAACTCTAATTCTTGTGAAGCATCTATCTTGAAGGAGAATGTTGAGCTAAGGGCTCAACTTGAGTTGCTAACTAGCAAGTATGGGATATTGGAAGAAAATCATGAAAAGCTATCTAGCTCTAATGAGGATCTTCGAGTGTCCCATGCTCGCCTAAAGTTAGCTTATGAGGATATGTCTACAAAGGTAACATCTTGTGAACCTCATGTGGTCACTAGCACTACTTCCCAAAAAGCTATATTGCCATGTGCTAGTCCTCGTAATTCATCCACTCATATATTGCTACATCTTGTGATGAATTACTCTCCTTGCCTTGTTGCTCTAACAATATAGCTTCTACTTCCTCTAGTTCTTGTATTGTAACTAACCATGTAGAGGAAATTAAAGAGCTCGAGGCCCAAGTCACTTTGTTGAAGAAAGACTTGGTAAAAAGTCATGAAGGGAAGTCCAAACTTGACAAGATGTTGAGTGCACAAAAATTCCCCAATGACAAGAGTGGACTTGGATTTATCTCCAACAATAAGAAGAAGTCCAAACTCTTCAAGAAGAAGAAGGGCCAAGAGAAAGTCAAGGATCCGGCTAAGATTGTTTGCTTCAAGTGCAAAATTGAAGGGCATCATGTTAGGTCTTGCCCATTGAAGAAGAAGCATCTAAGTGAGAAGCAACAAGGGAAGCGGCCTCAAGCTCAAACTCAAGTCCTTCCTCAAGATGAAGAAAAGCTTCCTCCTAAGAAGAATCAACCCAATGCTCCCATTGTGGAGAAATCAAATGAGAAGAAAGGAAAGATAAGATCTTGCTACATATGCCGTGAGAAGGGTCACCTTTCTTCTACTTGCTCTATTGGTAACTCATCCAACCCTATCATAATCAATGATGCTTATTCACTTTGCAAGGATAAGGTTGGAAATGTGTTTGCCAAATTTGTTGGTACTCAAAGTGGTGTCAAGAAAAGAACCATTTGGGTTGCCAAACCTATTGTGACTAACCTCTTAGGACCCAACTTGGTTGGGGACCAACAAGCCAAAACTTGATCAATAGGTGTCTA